>OX375865.1:86517158-86673918 GCA_947359475.1 Heligmosomoides polygyrus bakeri | reverse complement strand
CTAGTCAGGAGTTGCTCCAAGGTTGTCCAGCTCGCCTTTGGAGTGCGCCGTGAACAATGCATACAGAATCGAACCTTTCAATCGAGTGGGCTCGACAGCTTGTAGACTGAGCGGTTAGGGAGTTTTATCAGAAATATGCAGCCACCCTAGTCAGGAGTTGCTCCAAGACTGTCCAGCTGGCCTTTGGAGTGCGCCGTAAACAATGCATACAGAATCGAACCTTTCAATCGAGGGGGGAGGGACAGCTTGTGGACTGAACGTTTGGGGAGTTCTACCAGAAGTTTCCTACCGCCTTACTCAGGAGTTGCTTTAAGGCTGTCCAGCTGGCCTTTGGAGTGCGCCGTGAACAATGCATACAGACTCGAACCTTTCAATCGAGTGGGCGCGACAGCTTGTAGACTGAGCGGTTAGGGAGTTTTATCAGAAATATGCAGCCACCCTAGTCAGGAGTTGCTCCAAGACTGTCCAGCGAGCCTTTGGAGTGGCCGTAAACAATGCATATAGAAGCGAACCTTTCAATCGAGGGGGGAGGGACAGCTTGTGTGGACTGAGCGTTTGGGGAGTTCTACCAGAAGTTTCCTACCGCCTTACTCAGGAGTTGCTTTAAGGCTGTCCAGCTGGCCTTTGGAGTGCGCCGTAAACAATGCATACAGAATCGAACCTTTCAATCGAGGGGGGAGGGACAGCTTGTGGACTGAACGTTTGGGGAGTTCTACCAGAAGTTTCCTACCGCCTTACTCAGGAGTTGCTTTAAGGCTGTCCAGCTGGCCTTTGGAGTGCGCCGTGAACAATGCATACAGACTCGAACCTTTCAATCGAGTGAGCGCGACAGCTTGTAGACTGAGCGGTTAGGGAGTTTTATCAGAAATATGCAGCCACCCTAGTCAGGAGTTGCTCCAAGACTGTCCAGCGAGCCTTTGGAGTGGCCGTAAACAATGCATACAGAATCGAACCTTTCAATCGAGGGGGGGGGGACAGCTTGTGTGGACTGAGCGTTTGGGGAGTTCTACCAGAAGTTTCCTACCGCCTTACTCAGGAGTTGCTTTAAGGCTGTCTAGCTGGCCTTTAGAGTGCGCCGTGAACAATGCATACAGAATCGCATCTTTCAATCGAGGGAGAGGGACAGCTTGTAGACTGAACGTTTGAGGAGTTCTACCAGAAGTTTCCTATCGCCTTACTCAGGAGTTGCTTTAAGGCTGTCCAGATGGCCTTTGGAGTGCGCCGTGAACAATACATACAGAATCGAACCTTTCAATCGAGTGGGCGCGACAGCTTGTAGACTGAGCGGTTAGGGAGTTTTATCAGAAATATGCAGCCACCCTAGTCAGGAGTTGCTCCAACACTGTCCAGCGAGCCTTTGGAGTGGCCGTAAACAATGCATACAGAATCGAACCTTTCAATCGAGGGGGGAGGGACAGCTTGTGTGGACTGAGCGTTTGGTGAGTTCTACCAGAAGTTTCCTACCGCCTTACTCAGGAGTTGCTTTAAGGCTGTCTAGCTGGCCTTTGGAGTGCGCCGTGAACAATGCATACAGAATCGCATCTTTCAATCGAGGGAGAGGGACAGCTTGTAGACTGAGCGTTGTGAAAATGAAGCGAGTTCGAGCAGTCTTTCTGGGATGCGCTGCGCATCTAAACATTGTTAAAGCGTAAATGCGAAATGAAAAACACAAGCGTATAAGTATAAGGGAGAGATCGTAGTTGTACAAACCTTGTTTGATGTCCCATTCTACTCCACCCTCGTTTGGAAGGATCAATATGGCGCCGCGGCACCGGAAGTGTGAAAACTGTAGTTAGGCGATTTACGGCGCTCTCAGATGGCGCGAGGGGTCACAGAGGCAGGAGAGTGGACTGGCTCCGGAACTAATCTGGGTCCCGACCAGGGCTGTGGTACATTTGACTCGTGAAAAACCGGTACAAATGAACGTAAATTTGAAATCGAACTATCCTTCGATTCAGAATTAACTAGGGAATGGCCTCGTAGACAATTTTTTTAGTTTTTAAACATTTTTTAAAGTGACACTCAGTTAGCATTTGATGTGAGTTTGCTCTGTAACTGGGTGGCCAAAATGTCCTCCGGGCCAGTCGAAATCCCACCTGTAGAAGACTATAAGGTGTTTTCATAGGCCTCCAGATATCTACGTTCCTGTCTTCAAAGAAACCATTTTGTGCCCACTTTTATGATACGAAAAGTGTACGGCTAACTACGAAGAAGTGTCATATGAGCAACTTTGGCAGCGTACAATCGCTAACGATTTCAACCTTGAAGGTTCCAACTTCGCAGCTTGATTTTCACTCTCGCCTCCAACGTGACAAACGCGTATAAGCACATACAATCTTGATATGACGAAATTAGAGTACTCCAAAGCGGAGGCATTTTCTGAAAATAACAACACTTAAATTGTCGGATCCTTTGAGGAAGTAGATCATTGTGATCGTGAAATACTAGGGAATCCAGAGAACTATGTGTGACTATGTATATAATGCAGAAACTAGGCTTTAAAAGGCCGAATCTCTTCCTTCATTAGCTACTCAGGAGCTGTGGGTGTAATTATCTCCCGCGAGCACAGGGGTCAGCGGCGCCAGGCAGGAATTAGGTCACTGAACTATTTTTCAGGCGCTCCTTAGGCGATTTTCAGCTCATCGGGAAGAGGGCTCGGTGCTGATCACGAATATGTCATTCAAATTGCAATGCGCTCAATTTGAAGAGCGCTACAGAAAAGCGGCGGAAAAGGCGGTTTTTTTCGCTTTTTCCGCCCAAAGACCAAAAGATAAGGCCGGTATTGTATCTTATGGTTAGGTTGTTACTGCCTCACTATTCTTCTCCGTCAGTCTGATCAAAAGGTCACCACTGCTGGAATATTGTAGTAGTTTTGCATATCCCTCCTGCGATAGCAAAACATTTCAGCTTTAAAGATTACGAAGGCGAAAATCTTGAGCATGGCTTTGAAATCAAACCATGAGTTTGTTTATTTGTTTATTTACGCGTCGAGGAAGACACACCCAACAAGTGGAATAGAAGGATACCGAAATGAAACGTGTTTTTAAAAAATGAAATAAGGAATGTCTAGTACTTCGCGAAGTTTTTACCAGATTGACAGTGCAATAACTATCGCTTAGTGTTCTGCGGTGGTAGAATGTACTTGTTGTCTGCTTAACAACCGTTTTAAGCAGCAAATTCATTTACCTACACTTACGCATTGAAAGAACTAGCGTTCTGAGGTGAACCTGAAAATTTCGCAAGCATCCTTGTTTCTTGGTCAAGAAGCATACGTCATGTCCGAGTAGTTTCCAAAAAAAAAAGAAATGGACAGGAAGAACCCACGGACAATGTCACAGTGGGCCAAAATTTCGTGTGTCCACCACACCATAAAGTACCGAAAATACGATCATGGGGTAAACGGTACGATGGATAGAGATTACATGGTTAGTAAGAACATAGTTTTAGTGTAGCTAAGATCCCTCCACCCTACGTTGAATTTTAAAGCTGATTCAGTTGAAAGATTTAATTCCTAATCGCAAAATAATGGCAATAACCTGGTTTCTAGGGCACTTGTTCTTGCTCCAAATTTAGATTGTTATCTTAGTAGTAATTGTGATGGTAATCATATATAATTGTAATCTGCCTAAATAGTTAGGAAGAGTCAAGCATAAAAATCGTGTATTCCTCAAATACAAAACTTTAGTAAAGTGCACTGACTCTGCCAACAAAGCGAACATTGCGACAAATTAGGGAAGTGCATGGCCCCGCCTCGTCATCAATTTCAGCTATTTTGAAGGTGCCTTGTTATCTGTTCTCTTCTTTGAAAAAAGAAAAGTGAAGGCGAAAAACATAAATTTACAAATTTTTCTTTCTTCAAAGTGGATCGTTTCGCCACCTATTCTCCAGACGAACCTTTTTTTTGTTATAACACCTTTCCGGTGGCTCATTTAAAACTTCAAAAACGCGAGGTTTCTACGAAAAAAATCTAGCGTTTCGAAAACAGGAGTGGTATGCTTCCTTATGCTGTTGTTTAGTTTGCTTCCTTTTTTTATACATTCCTTTTCAAAAGCAACATGAATAATATTGTAAAATAAAAACTAAGTCAACCAGTGTGATTTACGTTTGTTTGTTCTTCAAAATAATCTACAAAACATCTTTTAGATAGGGAGTAAGGATTTTATGTGCGTCCAAACACTGGCAGTATTTTTGAGGCACCCTATTCAGCGGCCTAGCCGCGTTCCCGTTATTGGATACGCCTGCAAAACTACAGTTCATTAAGAATGGTGGCATGAAGAAGCGAAGAGTTCATCAGCAATATGCAAATTAGCCAAAACCAGCTGCCTGCTAACCAGAATGGAAGTCCCGTGAGGGCGAGACATGCCCGTTTAGGACGTCGCATGAAATTTTAGTTAGAAACGGGTTTCTTGGTACGGAGGGTTGCGTGGAGCATTATTGAGAGAGTTGTGGAATGGTCATTGATATTTGAACCCGATTGTTCGAATTTTTAACTGCGTTAGTCTCCGCTCAATGGACTGCATCGTGGAAAAATTGAATTGCATCGCTTGGATTGCATGGATTTTATGCGAAATGAATTCAGGACATTCATAGAAAGTACTCTGAATCTCCATGTTTTAATGATGCCGAGCAAGACGCAGTATACATTGAAATAGGCAATGTTTGATGCTGTTTCCTTTTTATCAGTGCAAATTCCAAAAGACTGAGAGCCTGAGCAATTTGAATGAGCTGGTCTTCGTCGATTTCAATCCGAGGCTTAGCTGCAGAAGCATTGAATGCAGTCAGAGAGATGATATGTGCTAGCTCCATCCTTTGTTTTCGGAACAAATATATTGGGTAGGCTTAGGCTGTAATAGGACAGCATGATGACCACGTAGTGGCATCTACGCAGACGTGTGGCTACTTCTTCGCATTCAAATTGCCTCCGCGATATGCCGTACAAGTAGAGTGCGTGGCATATCCCCATCCCCTTGTCCATTATCAGGTTGATGATTCATGTAAAGCCTTAACTTTTTGGACTATTATTGACCATCAATTGACATCTTCATTGGGCTTTAGGGAGTGTAAGCTCTGACGAACATTCGACGTCACAAAATGGTCTTCCTTCCTTGAATAATTGAGTGTTCCTCATTCGTTTATGGCGGGAAACCGGCCGTTTCTTACAAGCTCCTTGGTTCATTCTTCATCAGTTCTAGTCCCACTGATCGTCGAGTAGTTCAATCTAGCGCTAGCATTTCTCTATTAGCCCTTCTCGCATGCAGTTTGGGATAGGAAGAGAACCGAAAACCTTTCGTTCAGGCTCTCTTCGTCCATTAACCTTCGTTGAATTATGTTCACAGGAGGATTTCGAAGGCTGCCGTCGCTCGACTATCTTAATCAGCAGTCCTAATCGGCCATTTTCGTACGTCCGTATCTCCGCGTTCTCCTCATCTACATGTCCAAATGTCGCGGTGAAACCTGGTAACAGATCTGTGCAAATCTCAGTAGGCCTACACCTCGGCACGAAAACAAATACAGTTTAGATCCATACCATCATACATCCGTCAGTTTGACAGCTTGAGGAACACCTTGTAGCAGTCCTGAATGGCTCTGGGGAGGGGTTCACGCGATGCAGCTCACAGTATCCTTTTTTAGAATGGTAACATGATATTGGACGCGTGTAGCGCAGCCGGAGGAGGTGCCGGCTGTCGCGTGAACCCAATACCAGGTTCCTGGTTCGGACTCCCCACGCTGCCAACCAAACCCTCCATCCCTCCGGGGCCGGTAAATTGGTGCCAGACTCGTATGGGAAGGATGAGGCGCTGACTTATCCATCGCTTGGCCACCGTAACTCACTGTATGATCAAATACGCATTCAAATCCCCTCCACGACATCCCATAGAAGTAGAATGCGTGGCGCATCCCAAAAGGAATTGAGTAACGCCGTCTTTTACCCTTTACCTGGAATTGCACTTTGAAATCACTCTCAGATGAAGCTTTAATGGTAGACTTAATAAACGCCGCTAGAACGTTACAGATTGAGAAAGAATGAAGATCTAGTAAACAAATGATTGAATTGGATCTATTCTAGTTGGGACGTGCTACCCTATAGTGGCGGTTGAGACTACTTTCCCATGCTACACTATGCTCTCCCTTGATTTTGTTCAAGAACCCCAAATTAGTGAAGCTCTCAGTAGTGCGTGGTGAAGTGATACGCACCTGTTCCGAATAGCACAGATGCATTGCATTTAGAGCTTACGCGTCCCTCTGTTTCATCAGGTTTGGAGTGTCTTCTTTCAGGTGGTGTATGGTCCGCATTTCAGGAGGCGCGCTTCTTGTCACTGGATGATGTCACCGAACGAGAAGCTGTTGCCGATCAGATCGATGGCTGCCAGCAGAAGATGCGCTACGTTCTTGATCAGATCACAGAGACACAGACTGCGATCACTGACATGGACGCAACAAAGGTATGTCCAGTTTTCTGCCCTCCGATTTCGTATGTGGAGCTGCTGTCAAGTTTTCCGTCAACTCTTCGATCCCGGAAAGGGTGAATGTTGGTGAATTCTGGCGTTCGTCGTGAGGTAGGAACTGTAGGCTTCTAACGTGCGTCAAAGTGAAGTTTGATATCGCTGACTTCTACGGCCGGAAGGTCATTTTTTCTGGCGAACTGGGGTGTGTCCTACGTGGAATCTAAACGCATTGTCTGGCTCACGTGAAGCTGGCAGTGCCCGTGCGAGTCTGAGATTCCCCGAAGGAGTTCCAATTCTCCGGTATCTACTCCAGAGGTGCTTGTTGTTCATCTTAGCTATGGATTGGCCACGATGTTTGGCCATTCGCTTGTCGTGGACTGGGTCGCCAAGCCGAAACGTTCAGATTTCCAATTTACGATGCATTCGTTGTCTCCGCCTGTTGTTTGTTTGAGAACATCTTTTGAACATCTTTCCACGGCGCTTAAGGCGTTTGACGGGGATAGTCGCAGCCATGTATGTGAATAAGAAGGCGAAGGTGTGGGTCTGTTAAAGGCTGTCAGTGGCTATGTGGAAGATGTGGGAAAGGACATCAACCTACAATGCGTATAACGACCATGAAGAAAAAAATAATAGAAGAAACAGAGAATCATTCATCACTCAGTAGTGACCGATATTGCTTAAAGCATTTACGTCTGTTTTTGTTTGGTTTAACTATTCCGATTGGCTGATCTAGCAGTGACGCATAGAGAGCAATGTGGTAGACTGTAAGATTGAAGATAAGGGTTGTTGTAAATCAGGGCGTATGCAGGTGAGCCTTGAATTTTGTGGTGAGGGGATAACGGCGCGTGGTAGCGCAGTTGATGGAGGCACGGACGTACACTGCAAATTGAGCTTTTGGTTCGGGTCCTGCTCAACTCAGCTTAACCGTTCGTCTAATTGGGTCGGTGAATTGGTACCAGACTTGTCTGGAAAGGATAAAACGGAGTCTGCTACATCGGCTGGACCCACTTGTATAACATTCATTGACCTCCACTAATTCTCATAGAATTAGAATAAGTGGCACATCTTAAGTGGTGACTGATTGCGCCGTTGAAATGATAACCTCCTAAACCGTGCTGGCCGCTGTTACACTCGGGTTGAGGCGAAAAGCTGGAGATTTCAAGCAGGTTTATTGTGCGAGACCATGTGAGGGGTCTCACGTATTGGTCGTATACTATTCTTTTTAAGCAGTTGGGAAAATTATGAAGGATAAAGGACTTCGTGGTTTCATCCATTGGTGGACTCCGTTACGCGTTCTACTTCTACTGCAGGCAGCTCGGATAATTCGCCTATTAAATGAATGCTGCGAGAAACCGTTTTTAATCCTTTCAGACAATTCGTGTATCAATTCACAAAGCCTAGGACATAGGAGGCTTGCTTGGCCTGGACAGGACCCGGCACAAGAACCTCAATTTGGAGTGCACGCTACTGTCGGCGCCTTCCCCGACGACGCTACCACGCGCGCACAATACTATCGAATAGCTAAGAAACCGTGAGATGCAAAACAGTGTAAATAGCTGACCTTGTCAATATAAATGACGAATATAAATGACGGGTGACGAGGTCAGTGATACGCAGCGACGTCGCTGGTCTTCTGTTACTGCTCTCTGCATTTCAATGTCGTCGTCAAATTTCTATTTTCATCGGTAGTGCAGGGGCCGGTTTCATTAAAAATTTAACCCGCGGGTATAAGGGGTAGAGATGAAGGCTTCATCGTGGGTGTCTTTACCCCTTATACCCGCGGGTTAGTCGTTAATGAATGTAAGCCCCAGGTGTGAGGCGTGTGTAGTGGTGCTCTTCCATAGGAAAATCATTAAAATTCTATTGTGACCCATTTTTACACAACCAACCTCTACGTATAGTAAAGAGGTTTTCTTCGCCGTGGGATGAGTGTGGTATGGAATCAATTCCTATGCGCACCAGTTTCACAGTCTTGCAGATGCGCCATGCCGGCGCTAACATCATAAGGCTCGCTTCTTATGGTTAGCGTCATTCGTCACAGCCACTAATTTGTTAGGAATTCGCTCGACGATATTGGAACCAGCGGCTCTGGTATTGGAATAGATGCATTCACTGAGCGGCATTTGACGGAGCCTCTACAGTGGGCTGTTGCTCATAATGATGTATGGAGCCCTCGAATAGCAGTCGAGGCTAAACGTTCTCTGTCGCCTAGAGGCGTCGCTTGTGACTCGCCGCTTTTTATATGATTGTTGTCATCTCGGCCTTGAGTCCTTTGACACTAATCGGAGAAGAATTTTCCCGTCGGTTTTAAAATAGATAAGTCTTTCTATGTGTCAGAGCTCAGCATGAAAAGTGGGCCCCTATATTAAATTGGAACCAGACAAAAAAAGCGTTTTGGATAGAAATTTTCGTCTTCAGAGAACTCTCCATGGCGACGATGAGAGATTTGCTTCATTTCCGAGCACTGGAGGCTCGTCTTCCTGGCCGGACGTAGGGGTGTTAGCTGAGGCGCACGGATTGCCGGCGGCTCAGGCCCTGCTTGACAGCTTTTTTCGCTGCTGCTCAACGCGGTGCACTTTGCCTGAGCATTCAATAACGAGAATTATTTGAGCGTGTGTGAGAGGTGATTTGGGGTCGACCGCCATCTTCGTCATGTCGTGGTGAAGGCGAGCTGTTTCTTCGAACGCCTATCACACAGGAATAGCCTCATTCCAAAGGACGTTCGCCGTCGCGTTCGTCATTAGCGACAGCGCTTTGTGATGGGATTGGAATGCGCGAACAGAATGAGCTGCGCTTTAATTGGACACCAATTACGTGCGGCTTTTGCACAGAGTGCGTTAAGGGCGAATAACCGTGTTGTACTTTCAGCGGTGGTGGTCGGAGGCAGTTGGTTGATCTCCCCTTTCCGCCTTCATCTGAAATGTGCATTTTGGATCGCCTCATCCACTGAATAGACAGTGGTGGCTTAATGGAAAACAATTCTGGTTCGAATCACTAGAAGCATGACGGTGACAAGACTCACTCTTTTGAGTGGGGATACCTTGTACAGAGCTCGAGGGGAACTGGGGATTCGAGTAATGTAACCTCTCATCTCTAGCAAGAAGCTGTGAAATATTGCGTGACAGATGATGTACGGCTCCCGCTCCAAGTAATCCTAAGGTTTTCTCAGAACATCTCCAGGATGACTCATAGCAGCATGAGGAAGGACAAATGGCTTTTTCAAGGAGGTCTGCTTTGGTGGTGAGAATAGGTCCACCTTGCTTTCTAATAGAGAAATTTAAGGTCTTAGCATGGTTTCTACTGCTTCTAGAAGTTTGTGGAAGAGAGCACAAAAACCCAACAAGGAACTAGCAGCTAGGATAGTTATCTTTCTCCTTTTATCATGTCTGCGCAACGTGCTTAACGTTCTCCTTTTAAAATTTTTTTGCCAATTTCCATAGATTTTACGAAGAAAAATCATGTTGTGGACCCCGCTCTGGATTTTCGTCTTCTGTTATTGGTGGCTGAATGCCTTGGTTCTCGATGATCCTCGTCTAGTTCATTGCATTGCGCTATCCGAAAACGTATTCGACTCTCTGTGCAAAATCAGTTCTGAGGTAGGCACGATTAGGCGTAGGCCAATCCTTCAGCTCTTTGCTGAAGGATTGGCCTACGCCTAATCGTGCCTGTTACTTTTGCCATAGAGACTGCTCGGTGACATTGCTTTTAAATTGGGATGTCAACGCTTCAAGGTGCAGGAGATCGGCAATTCTTGAGTGTATTACAAGAAGAGGTAGCGTCATGCACTCCACTAGCTCATCGCAATTTTCATCCGATCGATAATGTGAATGTTGATTACTTGAGACTGCAAAGGGATATGTCTTATTTTACCATTGCTTTTTACGCCGTAGTCTTACGCTTAACTCCACAGTTGAAATTTTTACCTTTAATCGAAAAAAATCGCATAAGCTAGACGAGTGCATGGCGCGGTCGTTTTAATATGCTCAAAATTTGTGTGAAAGTAAAAAACTCAAAACACTTCAAGCGAACGTTTTGATTTAACTAAAGTTAGCCTGGACCATTTATTTTCTTCTAAAAAGATAACAATTTCTTAAAGTTCTAAATACTGTTCACCTCTTGGTGGGCAGATGAGTTATAATTTTTTTGTAAAACATTTTTTGTCATTGGTCTTCTTAAATAATGCCTGTTCTGCTATGTAAGACGCTGTTTTTGATTGCGGAGATGTTCAGTTTAGTTTAAGAAGTGTCCAGGTTAGTTTGAAAACTGTCCTTTTTGACTTTAAATGCAAAAATTGAATTTAAATTGTGCAGATTGGTTCTCATACAGCATTATTATTAGCCTTTATATGACGGTATCGTGTGGAATAAAGCTCTAAAGGATTAAATGAGGTATTAGAACCAGGTCGCTCCTTGGAGGAGCCTGTTGTAGAGCTTAGTGAAGTGTAAAAGGTGTCTGCCTTGCCGATGCTTCTTTGGTGGTCGAACGTTTGGAACTAGCGATAGTAGATTCTTGGTCACCACACTTCGATCACGCTTCGTTATGAAAGCGAGTTATACTAGAAAAAGTGAAGATGGTTTAGGTTATTCGTAGTAGTCACATGTTGATCATGTTTTGTTTTTTAGGATTTCAAAATGAAAGGAGACATCGGATTTTGTCAGGTTGCTATGTTTCGAGTTATGCTTTTCTTTAAAAGCTTTCCTTTCGAAGTTGACTCATTCTTTCACTCCTAGCTTTTCAAGCTTCTAAATTCATAGAGAATATTGTAGAATGATACGCCGACATCTATCCCCTACATCTTCTGCTTGATTGTCTACAGAAAACATAGAGAAAATTGATACGTTTCAGTTTGTTTCCCTATTGTTTTCACGATCTATTCTTGGAGTCTTAATGATTGAGGTTGTTTCGGTTTCATGTTGAAGTCCTTCGTGGCTAGCAAGGATTCACCTGACGATGACATATTAAAAATAGAAGAAACCAGTGTTGAACTAGTAAGGGGAATCTGTTGAGCGAGGAAAAGCACGCATAGCCGACGTCTTAAGGGTTTACACTGGTTAACTGGCGTGCGTCTAGCTATGTGGCCGCTTGCAGCGGGCTTCTTTAGCGTTTCCGTTGGAGGAAAAGGGATGACCGTTTTTTGATTCAATCTTCTCTTCACTTAAGCCTAAGCCTGAATTCATTTGCTTGAGAAAGCCCGGCGAATCTATCTGCGTTAAGACGTAAAAGCCGACGTCCATTTTCGGTGGCATTTCTGCTGCTGCATGCGCGTACTTTGATGCAATTAGCTTCTGAAAAAGCAGTGGGACAGTCCCTAGCGCTAGGACAACTATAAAGTTTGACATAGATGTGTGTTGGCTCGTCTCGCTGAAAGGAAATTCCCGACGATTTGGAATTGGAGATCGTTCTGAAGAAGGTAGTGTGGACCAGTGTTCTCGGATCGGTTAGATGTCGCCTGACTGGACTGGGAGGGCCCTGCTGAATACGTCGTTACTGGCGGCAGCCCAGAATTCTCGAGTGAAAGCTGTGTGGGGTAGTGGTCGGCACGCGGCAGGGCGGCCGAAGGATGCTCCGGCTGTCGCGTGCTCCCCGAACCGAAGTTCTTCCTTCGGCTACGTCCAGGCCAGCCAACTCTTTCATTCCTCCGGGTCGGCGAATAGGACCCGCCTTGAAAGGATAAAACGATGACTTCCCATGTTCGCCACCGCAAGTTATTACGCATTTGAGATATGCATTCAAATCACCACGACATTCTTTTGAAGAAGAATGCATGGCGTATCCCAGAAGATATTGATTAACGCCGTCACTTATCTTCTACCATTTATGTATAGCAGACTGGTCAGGCCTGAGCCTCTTCAGGTCAGCAGCTATTGAAGCCTATGTAAACAGCAGTCAAGGAAGCTGCATTGGGGTGAAATGAGGACACGAAAGTATCCGGTGGCTATGATGCGAGGGCTGTGTTAAAGTCACCGAGACAGTCTAGCTGAAAGTAATGACAGGGAGCGAGCGCCTCTGGGAACTTCGAATCGGAAGTTACGGAACGGAGTCTTGAGGTCAGTTGAAGGAATAACTCACACTGGTTAGTTATTAATAAGCCGAGACCCTATCAAGATTCGAATTTGTTGGATCCCTTACTGTCTGACCTTGGATCTCAAGGATTACTTGTCGAGGTCTCATTGCGGCAAAAGACGCGCTTGATAGGACGAAAAGATGACGGTTGTCAGGAGCGGAGGTTCATGCGAGTACTTGAATGACGAGTAGAAGATTGCGGAAGAGGGAACCTACAAAGGAAAGGGCCAGAGAAAATAGTTGGAGGGACATTGGCAGCCACCTATAAATCTGCACCTCAGATATGTGCTGCTCTGCGGCCAATAATTTCATAAGCCTCTGAATATTTTCTTTCCATCGTCTACACCTAATCTTTGCAGTCGTCTAACTCAAGAAGATCGCTGGCTGCTACAGGTGCAAGTCTTTTGCTGCACAGTGCTGCATGATTTGATGCCAGTTAGAAAGGACAGAAGATCATAGATAGAGAGACTACGGCTCTTCCTCTACTCCCTATGGTCGCCAATGGAGTACCATTCTTCCGCGTGTTTATTCGTTTCTGAAAAAGATGAGCTGCGATCTCCGCTAATAGCACATAACAATCATCAGGTCATTCTTTGCTAATACAGCAGAATTCGAAGGCACAACGTTGACTGTGCAATGGTCAGATGTAGGATAAAGGATGGCGTTGCTCAATCCCTTTTGGGATGCACCACGCTTCTACGGGATTTCGTGGAGGCGATTTGAATGCGTATTTCGCTGTGGAATGACTTGCGGTGGCTAGCCGATGAACAAATCAGTGCTTTATCATTCTCGGGCAAGTCTGGTACCAATTCACCCACCCCGAAGGTCAGGAAGGAAGCTTGGTTGGCCTCGGCGAGAAATCTGAACCAGCGATCTGATAACGGGTGCACGTGACTGCCGGCACCTCCTCCGATTGCGCTACACGCGCCCTAGATGTAGGATAGTTGTGAAAAATAAAGGGTTAAAGGTCGGCGTTAAACAATCCTTATTTGGGATGCGAGACACATTTCAACTCTCCTGGATGTTGTGCTGGCAATTTTAATCGTATTTGGCCGCGTTTTTGGCTTATACAATGACTTGTGGAGGCCAGCTGATGGACAAATCTGTGTTCTTTCGTTCGTGGTCACGTCTGGTACCAATACACCGGCTGCAGTAGGATAGAAGGCGTCCATAGCCTGAGTGGACCCGATCCAAAAAAAACGGAATAGAAAAGAACCTTGCTGCTACGAAAATTAGTAGTAATTGGATTGGTTGTGAAGGAAATAAGCGGTTTGGCTAGCGGGTGATGTCCTTCTAACCTCGCCATATTTGAGATGCGATGCTGCTCTCATTTAAGGTTTCCACGCTTCTTCTATGTGCTTTGTTCCTTTCTGAACCAAAGAATATTTTGTATCGTACATGGGGTTAGATCTGACGGAAACAGACATCCTTCGAATATATAGTGGCTCTGCTAGGGAGATGT
Organism: Heligmosomoides polygyrus bakeri; assembly: GCA_947359475.1. Classification (NCBI taxonomy): domain Eukaryota; kingdom Metazoa; phylum Nematoda; class Chromadorea; order Rhabditida; family Heligmosomidae; genus Heligmosomoides; species Heligmosomoides polygyrus. The sequence goes on along the minus strand of OX375865.1, from coordinate 86,659,947 downwards.
TCTTCTCCAAAATTTCTTCACTTCCGAATATCAAATCGTGTTCGTCTGTCCAATCGTTGGGGATCTATGAGGATGTTCAGAGCTCCATCGCGGGGCGATGCCACGTGGTCATAAACTCCTATATCGATTTGTCGCTTCCCGAAATGGGAGTTTCTCATCACTTCGCGTCGCGCCGCGATGGAGCTCTGAAACCACCCCGCTCTCCCCCCCCCCCCCCCTTTCCTGCTCTAAGGCGGGCATCATATCTCAATTGACATTGATATTATCGACTTCAACGCTGGCCGGTGGATATGAATCAAGAGAAGTGAACAACGTCGATCGATTGTATCGATTTTTGAATCACAGGTTATTGTAGCACTGACAACTCGACAGTTTCACGAGAAAAGAACATGGCAGACAGCGTAAGAAGGCCGTATCTTATACGCGAACTGTTTCTTTGGAGCAACTTGAAACACGGTTTGCCAGCTCGTCCTGAGTTGGCGGATTCTATTCGTCACACGATAGAGGGAGGAGTCTATTTTTATGGAGTAAATGAAAGCGAAACGCTCGTAGAAAGGGGACTGGGACATCGTCCATCACCCCGCGTTATGAAGAAGTTCGTTCAGATGCATATAACGTCTGGGACCAAGTCTCCATTGCCAAAGGTCATGGTGTAAGCGATAGACGATAAGTGTGCGTTGCCTTAAGCACCAAGAATGATATGAAAACAAATTTATGTACATAAATAAGCGCAGAATAAAATAACATGTGTGGGCATTGAACGTCGCAAATTGTGCACCATACTCGGACCGGGAATTCACTAGTAATGAGATTCGACGAGAAAAACAAAGTAGTAAAGCCGAAAAGAAGAGGGGGAACTGCTGCCTTTCTCACATCGACAGTAGCTATGAATGCGAACGAAAAAAAAATGAACAATACAGGGCCGTGACTAGCAGTGGAAAAGTCCCAAGACAAACACAGGCACTCTCAGTCGTCGTGTCTGTATCCCTCTCTATGTCCGTAACTGGTGTGCTATTTTTTCAATAGCACAGTAGACGTACGAGCTAGCAGCGACCGTCAGATGGATTGAATGATGAGGTTACGAAAGTGAATGAACAATTTTGTAGTAGCCTTAGTTTGTGGACAAACGTCGAGCGTTCCGGTGTGAAGGAATTTTCTCTGTGTAGCAGAGGTTCTCGATCATCCGATTGTTAGTGTCGGATGCGTCTTGCCTCCTACAACGAGCACCTAGAAAACGTAAAACGTTCACTGATCGAGAAACAACCTCGCGAGGGCCTCATATTGGATCTGAGCTCCAAGCAGGTTTTGAAGGGCATAGGTTCTCCCGGAAGTATAGGAATTACGACAAGAAGAAGCGTGTACCACCACTAGCTCGCACGTTTCGAGTATCTAGCTTGACGAACTATTGAAGCCGCTTTCAAAAAGATTCTCGTTCAAAGGAAAAGAAGGAGCTGGCTAGAGGATGGCGGATGACGGCGAAACGAGGAGAAGAAAGAGAGTGCAAAAGTGACCATCATTACACATTTTAGTAGACTGAGGAGGAGGAGTGTGGGCTACTTGACAGGAGGATCGTACGAGTGTCGTCGGATCGAGAGACGAAACGAGACGAGAAGAATTATGATGAAAGGACACGCGAATGTATGTGATGGGATGGATGGGAAAGCGATGTGGGGATGTGTATCAGACCTGAGTCGGACAGTCGTCGCCTCCTCCTCCGGTAAGACCCGCTGCAGCTATTGACTTCTTGCTGACCCGCGCACCGATCGTTGAACGGCGTTGTGACAAGTCGGGCAGCGCCTCGGGCTCTGGAGGGCTGGAAAAGGCAAAGCTATGTCAAAGCCATAGGGCACGTAAAGCATTAGCTGTCTGGAAGCAGTACTGTGCAAGGGAGACGGTTCGGCGTTTCTTCTTCAGAGAAGCGCCGTGAATAAAACTTCTATATAGTCTCGTGAACGCATTCAAAGCGTGGATTTATCTAATTGGCTTAACCAAGTCCGATCTTAAAACGCTGAATGTAGTACCGAATACACTGCTATGTTCTATCGGTGGCTCATGCTACCACGGAACGATATGTTTGGCTTCAAAATCAGCAAGCTTACCACTGCATATTCAAGTGATTTCAAAAAAAAAAAACGCCGGCAGAATTGTAGCTCACTAACTAGACAACCATATTCAAAAAATCGTCGTCCAGGGGCCGGATTCATCAAAGTTACTGCAGTAACTTTAACGGAGAATTGTAAGCGAACGCTCAGATAACGCGGCTTATCGCTCACCATATCGCTTTATAGGCCGCGTTGTCTGAGCTTTCGTTTACAATTCCCCGTTAAAGTTACTGCAGTAACTTTGATGAATCCGGCCCCAGAACTACCTCAAAAGCAGAACGTCCGGATTTCTCACTGCTCTCATGCGCTACTGCTTTCATGAACGCTTTTGCAGCCCCTCAGAGAAGGAAAACTAGGAAGAAGGCGATACTTCTCTGGAAGACCCCCAAAGGAGTTTCTAAGGCTAACTGCAAAGGAATTTTTGGACCGTTGCGAGAGTGAAGATTCTTTTTAAGTGGTACACTGGTGTAAAAATAACTTATTTCAATGGAAGCCCTCGGATGCAGTCACTATTTTCGCGACCAGCAAATAAGGGTATGAGTACAAGGCGTACAGGTGTGACCTCATTCATTCTTCGCCGTCACTTGAGCGAATGTTCGCCGCTTCATTTCTAGGATAGTTTGAAAACAGTGGCCAAAGTGCGTTATGTAGAACATTCGTGATGCTATATCTCCAGGGAGCCAGTCTAACGAGGAGTGTTCTCATAGCTGTGGCTGGCTACATGTCTGCCGATTTATTGTCATATCTTCAGTGAATGAGCTGCCGAACTTTGGAAACAACGCATCGTTCACAAATGGCATAAATTTCAACAAGAAGGGCAGAACACTTACTGCTTCGCTCGTCTGATGGTCATGAAGGCGAGGAACGCAAACATCACTGCACACAAGGCGGCACCAGTAGCGAAGACAGCTCTCCTCCATCCAGGTTCACGGCTGAACGCCGCTAACCAAATGCAAATTGCTACGCTGATGACGGAACCCATAACGCAGAGAAATGTCTGAAAATGGAAATAAACTTTGTTGCCGGATAAGGCCCAGAGAGAGATGGGCGTGAACATCCTCAGGTTTGGATGAAGACAGTAAGGGTCGTGAAGCGCGGAGCCCATTAGCCGTAAACAAATTAGGATCACCATGCGCTGCTTTGGTCAGTTTTAAGCGTTTGTGCCGATAAACGGAATGATAAAATACCCTCCTCATCGGAGATGCATGCATATTCATGGAATCGCGGCCACACACTGAGGACGTAGCATCCTTACCTGACCGCCGGGCGTCATTCTTGAGTGCGACTGTGAGGGTGCCGTCAAAATCTGCTTCATGCCGGTTTTTCCGCCATAGATACCAGTATCGCTTTGAAAACTGCCCTACATAGAAGACGGATTAGTACGCATCAATGAGCGTAATGTATGCATAAAAAAGAAAAGCGGAGACGCTCTGTGCTCACCTTAACGATACTGGATCGCTTCCGGTCGGCTCCCAGTGTACTGGACGGTTTCGGTTCAGTAGAAGCCATTTCTAGTGCGCGATGCTGAGGTCACCGAATACGGTCTATACGTGACAGATCGTCGCTCGCTGGAACAACTGAGTTCTTTGGAACGTCGCCCTGCATTCGAAGGTCGACGACGACGTGAGGGTGGAGCGAGTTGTGCGAATAACGCGCCCATGGGATGAGTGAATCCAATTTCGCGATGAGGCAAGAGCGTTGAGTGAGAGCCACGTAAATGCGGAACGATGAAATATAAGGCTGGTAAACAAAGGTTCGAAATAGCACTCACGCCTCTGGGCGAAGGAAGTGCACAAGAACTGTGCGTGCTTAGGCCCTCAACAGCGGATGACGTGGACGGCAAGCAGAGACAAGAACGAGCACTTGCGAGAGCGTACTGCATCAGATTTATGTCGAGCCCGGAAGGACTGAGCTACGGGTGACGGAACAGGACGTTTTCCATGAGCAGAGCAGAGAAATGTGAAAGACATACAGCGAGGATCACGTGGGCAAATTTTTGTTCCAAGAAGTTCATTCAGAGCGTCTCTTCGAAAATGGCCCAGGCATGTATAGTTGCCAGTAGAAACGCACCAGCAGATAAAGGAGCAGGGCGCTAATTATAAAAGAATAAAGGAGAGAAAGAGCGCAAACACGGGAGCGCCTCTGTTCCGTAAAACCACCCTCACCGTCGCGGCTGTTTTCCACGGATCCGGTGTAATAGGGGACTGATGGCGGCTGTGAAGGGGCGCATATGCGTGCCATGAACCAGTATCAATCAAAGCAAATACAGGAGCTGATAGTCGTTCGAAGATGAAATATCGAGCAAATAATTCACTCGAGTCCAAACACGAGGCCCGCCCCTCCAGGCGATTTCAAATTGCAGAAGCCAGCTCGAACTGGAACAAGGCTCGTGGCGGTTGTACATGTTCTCTGTAAGCCATCAGCGCTGACGTTCGGAGAGAAGGGGTGAACGTCTGAATGTCGGAAGACTAATCAGCGGAGATGCCCGACGAGGTGGGGACGAGTCATATGGCTGGTGGAGGGAGTGCTGCTGGGGAGGCATGGGTTGAGATGGCTGAGACTGAGCCTGAGGCTGAGGCGGCTGCGGCGGTAGCGCCGCGGCAACACTGGATGTCAACAACCGCGAATTCCACGCTCACGCATGACCAATTAGAATCGCGGCGTCGTCCTCGTACTCGCTGTCATCGTCGCAAAATGATCGTTCGACGACGACGGCGACATGTTGCACCGGCCACATGGCAGGAAGTAGGTTTCGGATTTCTGAAGCTACTCGCACGTGGAATCCGCCTCGGCGGCTCGATTGGCTTAATCCAGCACACTTCCGCTATTACGAACGAGGTCGGGAAGTCATGAATCTGATTGACTACCTGGCTTGCTCGGCCTGAGTAATCGGCTATTGTTGAGTGCCCATTCTCCGTGGATTGGCCTTCGCTATGCAGTGGGCAGGTAACTGCGAATAGCGAGGGTAAGCCGCTGCTTTTCCCAGTCAACACTAAGATGCACATCGATTTCGAGAATCCGATGAAGACAAACTCAACTATGATTTGTTCTGTGAACTACTTTGCAAGATACCAGTAATTGCCGTCTACTTCCAAGAACCTACGCTATCCACCTGGAGGCAATACAGAACTGGCAGGGGTGCTCAGAAAGACCCTTTCTGTCATGAATACATTCGTCCTCGATGCAGGTGTATCAGGACGAATTGTCCTACATCACCAAGATCTTGAAACTGCAGCCTAATGTCTCATAGCTCGATTTCGACGAAGAAAAGAGGAAAGTTCCTAATAAGACAGTACGTCAGCAGAGCAGTGGACGTTTACCAGCGCGTGGATTTAGAATGAAAGAAGTTGCTAAAGGTAAAAATGGGCCAGGAGAGCGATACACAAGGCGTGAAATCCTGCTGGATAATCCAGACATTAAGCTGATGCTGCAGCTATGCATCTCTGCGTAGAGTAGCTGATACAGCCTAAAGGACTGCGCACCTGTGAGTGGGATCAACGAAGAACTGTAGAACCTAGGGAGCGAATGGATCAGCTCTGTTCTCGTTACACAGATAAGAATTCAAGTTGTGTTGTTCATACCTATCCACTGAAGTATGAAGGTAGTTGTGAACGTGCGACAAGCTGTTCTGAATCATTCAACAAACTGTGCACAACTCTGCTCTGAACGATTCAACAAAACTGTACACAACCTCAATCAGAATTGCCAAATCAAGCTGTTACCAAGGTTTCCTGGAAAGATATTAGTGTCCTGTTAATGAGGTGCTGTGGCTATGACGATAATACCCCGAGTGAATAATTCTCGTCAAAATTTCTCAGCAACAGTTTGCAGCAACAGTAAACAAGCACGAAATGGTCTTGTTTTGTTCATTGCAGACGAGAATAGCTATTCGCGGTATATCTGACGATATCCGGTAGACTAATAGAGAAGGGAAGCAGGCGTCGAAATGCTTTAATGGTCCCACCGCATTTTTCACAAGAATTTTCAGCAGAGGCGATTTTTAAAAGTGCTTGAATCAAAAAAGACGTGTACAAACGAGGCTCGGGAGTAGCTTTGGTGTGATTCCACATTAGACTGCGAAGAACTACTGCTTTGTTTGAGCACTTGAGTGTTGCAGAGAGAAAAAACCTTTTGGTGGACTTCATCTCATGTAGACCGTTTCGATTATATTGAAAAGATGGCGGTTCAGTTTGGTAGTCTTGCTGCTACAGATACATAGTTGGTAACGTTTACCTCGAAATTGGATAATTGAAGATAATTTTTAAGACCCGCATTACGCATAGCGATAACCGATTATACCTGAGAACCGAGAAGCTAGAATGTGACATAAACGTGTATGAGAGGGTCAGGGAGGGGGGTCCGCAATAGTGGAGATTTTAATAGTACCTTTAATGAGTTTTTGTTTGCGTACATAATAGCCTGACACTGTTTAAAGCAGAATTTCTTTGTAATATCCTACGAGTCGTCCATTAATCACGGGAACGTCATAATACTTTTTTTCAAACTGGAATCAGGTGCGAGTTACATAATGAGGGCTAGAATCTCCAACTACTCGGTAAGCTCGAAAATTGCAGGAGTCTCTGGGATTTTAGCGAAAAATTTAAAAAATTCGTGTGGTATCCCTGCTTCAACATAACTTCTTTATGGAGATTCTCAGAACAGTGCTGCAGGAAGGAAAAGTTCAAGAGGTCCGATCGACCAGCGCGCCCATTCTGTTCGATCCCAAAAGGATTACCGGGTGCTGGCGAGGCTGCGTATCCAGAAACATAGATCGTTCGCAGAGCATAGCCAAGCAAAGGATTTGCCTGTGATGACATGCAGCCACCTCTAATTGGAATGTTTTCGTTGTAAAACCGAAACACGGCAGTTATCCTAATGAGGGGTAGAAGCGCCTGTTCGTGCCTGGAAAATGACACACACACACACCCAGTCATGACTTCCGCGGGGATACAAAGAGTGAAAAATTGGAGGAAGATTTGGCTTTGATGATCAGAACTCCATAGCCTTTAACATCGATGCATCTCCAATGATATTTTTTCCGACAGAACACTTCCGTCTATGTTCACTATGCCAAAAAGTTGCTACTTGCTGCTAAATCATGCATATGAATGTGATTGTGCGTGTTTTCAGGACGGTGACACAGAAAACAGCGACGAGACGACGGAGCTGAACAATATCGAAGGGCTAATCGAGCATTGCTCGAATCTAATCGAAGCCAAGTATCTCATGCAACATCTGTTCAACGCCTGTCTGGAGCACGCAGTTGCCGCCGCCAAAGCTGATTCACAAAATAAGGTCGGTGACGTGATTCGGACGTGATTTGCTTGCGGGGGTGCTAGAGCACAGGGCAGCGCTTCATTGCAATTCGTCTTGCTGAAGGTTGTACTTAGAATCTTAAGGAGACGCACCAGACTATTCATAGGCTGTGCGCGAGCGGCAAGGTGTGCTCGTTGATCGATGGGGCGCATGAGTGCATCAGCGAGGAGGTGTGTGTGTGGCTGTGGAGCCGATTATTAGGATCAGAACTGAGATCCTTGCTTGGTTGTTGCGAAAAAAGTGGCCACTTTCGAGAAAATTTGAACGCAAACAGGAGAGCGAGTGAGGAGCAGACGAAAGCAGAGCATCTTCTCCAGTAGAAACCAGATTTCTCCTTGCTCTAGATAAATAATTTACAGCAGTTTTTGTTACGGACTTAAGATCCTTGAAAGTTTCTAGATCGGGAAGTTACCAGCTATTATACTAATTCCAGGCGCGTGTAGCGCAGTCAGAGGAGGCGCCGACGGTCGCGTGCATCTGATACCAGGTTCCTAGTTCAGATTTTCCGCCCAGGAGACAACCAAGCCTTCCATCCCTCCGGGGCCGGTGAATTGGTACCAGACTTGTCTGGAAAGGATAAAGCGTTGACTTGTTCATCGGCTGGCCACCGCAAGTCATTGTATGGCCAAATACGCATTCATATCGCCTCCACGACATCCAGTAGAAGTAGAATGCGCTGGCGCATCCCAAAAGGGATTGAGTAACGCCGTCCTTTATCCTTTATACTAATTCCAGGCTTCTGGTTCGCATTTCCCGCCTAGGCCAACCAATTCTTCCATGCCACGGTGGTCGGCGAATCAGTGCCAGACTCATCCGATAACCATAAAATACTTAATTTGTACATTGGCTTACCACCACAAGTCATTGTATGGGCCAAATACGCATTCAAGTTGCATTCACAACATCCCGTGAAAGTGAAATGCGAGGCGCATCCCAAATGAGGTTGAATAACACCGTCCTTTATCCTCTCGTTCGACGAGTTCTCCCATGGGAATCTAAGTCCTGCCCTACTCATTCTACACATTTTGTGAGCAGTGCATGTCGTTCTGTGGATCAGACGATAGGACGGTTAGGTTAACCAAATGAGGTGCAGTACCATTGCTTTGTATCACAGAAATGATGTACAGTAATCGGTAGCAGCATAAATCGACTCAGGTTCTGCTCAATCTAAACCCTGCCAAACCTTCCCTGGGATCTCTGCAACTAGGGTTAAGAGTGCGTGGGATCCAACAGGCGTAGTAGATACCTCAGTCGACGCGAAACACGGAGCCGAAAGTCTAGTCAGTATTGATTTATGGAGGGCAGCGAAAAAAGTATAAACTAAGTGTACTAAACTTGTCTGATCTGGCTCTGGCTGCGGCTCACGAGTCCCAGTATAGGCGCCGACCTACACTTTTAAACTCTCCACGATTCACATTGAACTACAACATATGGCGCATCCCAATTTTTTTATATCGAACTTCTAATTTTCTACGGTTACTGCGTAACAGCGGAGTTTATTTAAAGGCGGGTAACGTAATAACGGTAAGTATTTTCGAGAACGGGCGCACTGAAATCACATTGTCTTGGTTAAGTTAAGGAATCTTGCGAAGTTCTAATGTCATACAGAAGATAAGACGGCGAGTCGATGTTGAGCAGGCACCTTTGAAGGACGTGGGTAAGAGACTGATGGGTCGTACTGGCTTGAGCTTGCGATTAGGTCATCTCCTAGAGGGACGGAGGTTGGTCCAGATTTGTCCTATATAGGGTGAGCTGCACGAGGTTCGCTCCACCCAAGTCGAACTGCACCTCTGATGATTAGGGTGCTGGTTGGGTTGGCAGTTCTAGGGCCCGTACAAGAAAAACATGACGCAGATATGACATGAGGAACTGTAAAGAATACAAGAACAAAAGTCAAAGGACTCTAATCTCCCTACATCGGAGCGTTAATTAAGGCGCTTACAGTGGCTGTTCCAGCGATGGCAAAGTGTAATGCAATCAGAAGTTTTCCGGAGTTCTAAGAATCTTATTTGGAGGAGCAAACAGTGTGTTAAATATGTTTTGGAGCGCGTTACATAAGTCAGCTGGTTTGGTACTGGTAGCAACGCAAAGCAAAAAAGAGGGCAACGCCGGAGTAGATCGATTCAGGCCAGTGAGAGAAGGCCTAAGGTGTTTCGAGAACCTTCCACTTAGGATGGGAAGTGCTACTGATCACTTCATGCATTTGCCTGCCACCCGTTGGAACAGAGCCGTACATTGATAGGATAAGCGGGTTATCCAAATGTGAGAGATGTGCTCTTCCTTCCCTTTGAACGATTGGGACCCATTGGGCTTCTCTGGCAATTGACATGAACGATTGGAGTTTAAACGGCACGATCGCTCGAGCTAATCGGCAGCTCGCAGAAGAAGAGGCGGCATATGACAGGATACCGCAAAAATGATGTTGAAATGGTCTTCATCGGAATACGCCACGCATTCTTCTCTCCTGCTACCATGGAAGCTTTTTTAACTTTTATACGCCTATGCAGTTCCTCTTTTCAATGGCACACACCTATGGACTTATCAGTGCTGAACCCATAACGCGTAACTGTGCAATCCATTCACCAGTCCATAGGATCCTATCTGGAACCGAGTTCAGGACAAGAATTAGCGGCGCAATGTATGGGGCACTTGTGCTGACGAGTTTTCGGATCTATCCTAGCCGGAAGGGGGAAGCATAAAGTACCAGCTGCGTACGTCGTCCCATACCTCACATGCGCTGAATTTAAATGAAAGGCCTCGCCACCATGGGACAGTAGCTGTAATTCTCGTTGAAGCTCAAGCTTGGCAATAGAGACGTAAAGCATGTCGTACCCTCTCCGATTAGGTTAGAACCCGTGTTTTCTTCTTCGCTTTTCTTACTATAGTTTCATATTCTAACGGTATCCTAGAGCTGGAGTGGACTTCTCCAAGGAGTGAGCAACATGCTTTCCTACCGGGAGCTTTACATTGAAGAAATTCACACCTAGGAGGGAGTGCAACCCTCATAGCGCCGAAGGAGGAGCGATTCCTGAGGGGGGGGGGGGAGGGCGTAAACAGCGGTTCCGTACGAGTTCAGGCTACTACTTCTATGCTAAGCACATACCTTCCAATCTGTTCTGAGAGCTATAATACGACTGATGTCTACCCCAGCATGCAGCGGGGTAGACATCAGTCGTATTATAGCTACCAGAGAATATTGATCGCTGAGGTTTTTACGGAGTTGAAGGGATTTGTAATGAAAAGCGAGTAAAACTAATTTCATGTTGGAGCCCCGAGGGCGAAATGGAAGAAGTGCGGTCATCAGATCTCATTGGATTGAATAATTCGAAGCAGAATAATACCGTTTACAATGTAGACAGAGACACTCGATGCTCACTCATTTTACACGAGCTGGGTGGATGCCCTTTCTCCCCAGAGACGCCATGGAAACGCGAAGTTGAAGTATGTAGTAAAGCCATTCGAACCAAAACACCGAGAATGTTCTGGGGATTTGCTTCGCCATGCACGTTTACGCGCAATCGAAGCGAGTGGCGTCAATATCGTCCTGGCGGCTGCATATGCAGATTCGTCATTGAAGAGCTCGATTGACACTCTCGGCGCACAGGGGAGGTGATGGCCTTCTACCCGCTTCCGTTGCTCCGGCTCCTTAGTAGCTGCCCTACGAGCCGCGGCTGCCCACGAGAGCAGCGACCGTTGTCGGACGGTGGGGTTTTGCCATCAATCGCCGTCTCAAAGGGCATCTGATAGGGCGCCGGATTCAGAGGAAAAAGCAGGTTCTCGGGGAGATTGGAGTGCGACGAGGTTCGCTGCCATGAGCCCCTGGATATTCCGGGGCCTCGTGCTTGCACTGATGTTGTGCAACATGCCTTTTTAAACACTCGTAGCGTGTATAGCAGCTAATCGCATCCCAGCTCATCATCATCAGCATCTAGTCGGAATGTGTGTTTGTACCGCTTTTTAAGTAGTAAACAGGAATTAGTATGAGCCGAGCGCTCCTGGCAAGAAGCCTGGTGCTTCTGGCAGACTTCGGGATCTGAAGCGCTGTACAAGGTTTACCGCGGCGGAAAAACACTGTGTGTAGGGTTAAGATAAAGGGTAAAAGTCGGCGTTCGGACGTATCCTTTTTGGGTTGCGCTACGAAATCTACTTCTGCGTAATGCCGTGGAGGCTTTTTGAATACGTATTTGGCCTATACAATGCCTTGGGTGGCCAATCGATGGAGGAGTCAGTGTTTCATCCTTCCTGGACAAGTCCGGTAATAATTCACTGACCCTGGAGAAGGAGGGATGGAAGGCCTTATTGGCGTGGACGGGAAATTCAGACCAGGAACCTCAAATCGGGCGCACGCGACAACCGGCGCCTTCTCTGACTATGCTACCACGCGCCCAGGTATTGGATTACGTCGGCATTATGTTAGATAGACGAGGTTTCCGTTGACATGATGAGTCATCACTGATCACGCTTACCTAAAAGATCATCATGTCGCCGCAAGTGTAGAGGTTTTCCAGTAACACTAAATCCCTATTTGGGCCAAGTGGGGCAGCCAGCCGATGGACGAGTCAGTGTTTTATCCTTCCAGACAAGTCCGGTTACAATTCGTCGACCCGGTGGGATGGGCATCTTGATTGGCCTGACGGGACCCTATTCAAATGCTTCTATTCTGGATGCACGTGGCAGCGTCACCTTGGAATGTGCACCTTACTATGGTAGTAGCCAGTAATCATGGCTCCGTTCTTATACTATTTGAACTGCGAAAATTGCGGTACAATTCTGTAACCGCGGTGAAAAAGATTTGGCTGCCCAGGAGAAGGCGCAGCATAGCCAAGACTAGGCTTGAATGAGAAGGATCAAATCGGATGGATGCGAGCAAATTGTTGTGGTCAAAGACGCATCCCAAAAACCCCATGACAACCTCGTAAACAGAATGCGTGACGCCTCTCAATAGGTTGGCTCCCGATGATATTGTTCGTTTGTCGTTTGAGCACTGAAGGTCACCGTATCTGCGATGGAGATGTCTTATTGATACTAGTGAATCTCTCGCCCTTTGAGGATACAGAAATAAATCCTGAGTGGGTGCAAAAGAATCTCCTCGAACATACTTGGGCAAACTTCCAAGTTTTTCAAACGGAACGAGGAGCCGATAATTCTTTCTAGTCTTGAAACGCAACGAGTCTGCTTCACTACTGAGTTCTGCGTATCATCATTCGGTGACTCTCCCCCCCCCCCCCTCCTCTAGGATCACGCGAGCAGCGTGAAGTTGCGAAGAGGCGGTGTTATTCCGAGGTTCAAGACATTCGAGACAAAAACGACTTGCGATCGGGTTTGCGAGTTGCGCTGGAAACGTGCCAGACCCTACCGAACCGAGTTCGTCATCCGTATGACGAAATAGAAGTGCTCCGTTTCTTTGCTCGACAACTGCCAACTCTTGATGGACAAGCGAACTCGAGAAACCGGCGAATGAATACTGAAAGGCCGCGGCGGATAGCTGCCATCTCATTGATTGACGCCGGTTCAGCAGTGTATGAACAGAGGTTTCTTCACGAAATGGACTCTTTCCGGCACTTGTTGTACATTCTACGCAGTTTCAAGGATTGAGGTAGGCGCATCACTGGGGTAAGAAGTGAGGTGCAATCCAACCGCTGTTGTTGCATTCTTCCTGATGAGCAGCCGAAGGGGCTGGGTGAACATGTGTCCTAAGGTCTCGCTGTGCGGTCACTAACCTCTGGTAAGTCTAGAGGTCAGTGATGTATGTTTGAGAGGACCAGGAGGAGGACTGCATCCCAGAGAGATTCTTTTTAGCTGACTTATCGTTTATACCCTATTCGTAGCTGAACAGTTCACTCAGATTAACGAGCGTAAAAGATGAATCGCGGGTGTCAATTAGACGCTCAAGAATAGTATCCCACCCAAAAATTCGGTGGATACAGTGGGAATCAATGCTGAGGTTGCAAGCGAAGAGACACGTCGATTAGAGTCAATGTCTCCCGGTCTTGGGGAAAGCCATGCTGTGAAGTGGGAAGCTCCAGAGGAAATGAAGCGGGAGCTCCAAGATCTTGAAGGCTGAGAATGTCCTTGCAGCATTTGAGTTTCCAAGAAGTTCTAGACCTACATGTTAATTAGGGTCGATACAGTGGTAGGAAGAGGACAGGAATTCAAGTCTGTGTGATGTGGAGCTTCTGAGCACCACTTTTAGTTGGCGTGAGAGTTGTAGAAGAGGCTTCTGCTACTACTCTACTGATGAGGGTGTCCGTAATGCGAAGAAAACACGTGAGTGAATCGCTCGGAGAGAACGTTCTCGAGGGCTGCTAAGGACGCAGACAAGTGCTAAGTTGCCGGAGAGAAGTTTTCTATGACGACGGCTGCTCTCGTGTCACGTGCACTGCGCAGTCGAGTTTTTGAGCTAATACGAGAGATGAGGGTGAGCTAAGAAATCGATGAACGCTGTGCTGTTGTGGGTCCTGAATCTGAGCAAAAAGCGTGCGATGTCGCCCACATACTTCGTCCATCCATCATGTGACGCTGCTATTCGGCCACGACGTAAACATCAACGTTATATCAGACGTGAACTCTGTGCTCGGGCCTAGGGATTGCTCGAGGTTACTGCGTTAGCGCAGCGTTCTGCTGCTAAATAATAAAGATCGCCATTAGTCAATCACCTTTGGGATGCTCCACGCATTCTACTTCTACGGGATGTCGTGGAGGCGTGTTGAATGCGTATTTGCCCATACAATGACTTGCAGTGGCCAGCCGATGAACAAGTGGGCGCTTTATCCTTCCCAGGCAAGTCTGCTACCAATTCACCGACCCCGGAGGGATGGAATTCTTGGTTGGCCTGGGCGAGAAATCCGAATTGAGAACTTGGTATCGGGTGCATGTGACAGTCGGCACCTCTTCCGACTGCATATGCGCGCCCTTGAATGTTTATTTGGCCTAAATTAAGACATGCGCTCTCCAATTGATAGACAACTGAATGTATCGCCTTTCTCTGGTGTAATAATAACAAAAGTGGTCCTGGCTAGTGAAGTAGGCGAGGAGCAGTATAACCGGAAACTGTGATTCTCGACGACCTCCAATAACCGATAGCCATTGCGCTTACAATAACACCCTACACTACTAGGGCAAGTCACAACAGCGAGACACGTCTCGAAAGTGAGTGTATCCTTTATTGTCGCGGAACTCCACTTTCAGGCCAAGACATCAACGATATGTTAATTCAGTACACATTCATCATAGCGTCAAGAGTCGTTAATGGACACTTGGGCAGTTCTCATGTCTTATGCCCTTCGCTGTGAGTAGTGAGCGCATGGCTTGCTTGACTAAAGCACAAGAGAGGCAATTGCGCTGAGCTGAGATGAGGAGACTCGGATGGGAGTGTGGCGGGGCCTGTCGGGAGAGCGTGCAAGATTAGGGTGTCAAGGCAGCGAGGAAGGCGAAACCGACTAAATTAAGGGAACGGTACCCCAAGTGTCAGAAATACTGAAATAGCTTGAAGACGAGCCGATAGTGTTGGCGGGTGGGTTTGAAGCCGTTGGCAAGGCAGAGGTCCCATAATAAAATGGCCATATCATGCCAATAGGCACATCGCAGCCTCTATCAGGTCGCACCACTGAATGTTTTACGGTAATTGGGCAAGGTGATCCCGCTTCTCAACGGTTAGCAATGAGGCAAGAGCGGTCTTTGACGTGCTCGCCTTAGGGCAGAGATTGATCGGCGCTCGCCCGTGATGAAACGTTTCCGCTCTATGAAAAGCATAGGTTTTCGAGGTTAGGTGCAATGCGATATGGCTAATGGCCGACTTTTGTAAGCGCTTCTCTTGCTCCGTTCCGCAGCTTGAGATGACATTTGCTTGTTTTACGAATCTTAAGATGAAATTGCAATCGATGGCCCCGCCGTCGTTTTACGCTCCAAAGCACGCAAAAAGCCTCAGTTAAATGATGACTGGTTGAAGACCAGCGTTAAAAAGTCCCCGCTTGGCGTGAGCCACGCTCCTGCTTCTGTGGACCCCCGTTGAAGGTCGTGATGCTGCGCCAATGGCCCGACCACATCCTTCGTACGAAGGGTGACTCCTTTCGAAACACCGTTCTTATCCTCAATGTGTATGGACTCGAGAGCGATCAAGGGAATCGAGTGATCTTGACTGATACACTATATTTAGGCTTGGAGGTAGCTGGGATAAACTCGGATTAGACACTTGATAGGCACACAGCCACTAAGCGAGCAGACGCTGAGGGAGTAAGAAAGACGCTTGAAGGGGTATCTGGTCTCTAGGACGCGTGGTAGCGCAGTCACAGGAAGCGCCGGCTGTCGGCGCGTACCCGATCCCAGGTTCTTGGTTTGGGTTTTCCGCCCACCTCAATCAAGCCCTCCAACCCTCCGGGGTCGCTGAATTGAACTGGTACCAGGCTTGTCTGGGAAGGATAAAACAGAATTGCTTGACTGGCCGCCGCAGGTTATTGTAGGATTCACTCGACCAACACCAAGAGGTTTACAACATTGAATGGTGTGGGCTCTTAACGAATATAAATTCGATTCCTGATGCGAGAGTTATCGGCGCTCCTTGCTGAGTGCGCCATGTGATCCTGAAGGCTTCACAGATCTGAGTAATTTAACTACGAGGTAGACTTTGTTACCGGCAGACAAGCAGAAAAAGGTTCTCAGCTACGTGAAACGCGGTATTGCTGCTAAAGAAACATGCTGTTGGTGTTCGAAAAAAGTTGTTTGAGAGGACGAATATTTCTACTATTTGTCCTACAGAGGACCATTCAGAGCCGGCTATATGGAAGTGATATCGTGAACGGTGCTACACTGAGAATGCCGGTCCTAAAGTTTCGAACTTCAGTGCTTCAACCTTCCCGTATGGAGTTTGCCTCCCTTGTGGGGCGAACCCTCAGACGATGTCCGCTTACCAAATCTAATCGGGTGCTCGACGAACGCTCGTCCCCTCGCCTCGCTCGAGGTCAGAAATTCGATGTAAGGAAATCCAGGCTGATGAGTTATGATGCCCGGGGGAGGAGGGCATACACGAGAGGCGATTGATTCATTCCCGGCGAATATGTCTCTGAGAATTCCTAATATTGGAATTGCTAAGGGGCATGAATCCATGCCCACCCGCGGAGTGTTTGTTTGCCGAGGATAAATTGGTTTCAACTAGATTTCGCCTCATCTCCTTCCCACTAACTATCGGAATAGTCGTGGTGCGGGAGCGGGGAAGTGTGGGTAGAGACAGCTTCGAGTCGTCATTGAGTTACCGCCCTTCGCCCTTCTAACGCGCTCATATCATCTTCGGTCTACATATTACTTGGCAGCAGTTATCGGATTATGATCCCGCGATGGAAGGCTAATATGGCGCCATTAGAGCAGCAATCAGGGACTGCATAGAATCCTAGGCCTCGAGGAGCTCTAGGTAGGAGGGAGGGTAACTGCGGCAAATTAGATTTAAAAAGAGAAACAGAATTTCCTTCCGTCGCCAGCTATCAGATATCTTCAATCTGTATACGGTATCAGGATGAATACTCTCCCCAGGACATTCTGGCTCTGTGGCTTCGTCCTCAGACTTCCGACTGAAGCGACAGACCGCACGGTCATGAGGCCAGCCGTGAGGTTCGAGAACATGTGGTTGTGTGATGATAGCTGAAGTCACATGAAAAGCTACTGCTTCATGCGTTTATTGCCACTCCCATGTGGACGGTTATAGGCTGTAAATGTCGGAAGAGTTCTTTGAACTGTAAGTGGGAGGAGATACATCTGGAGTGAAGCCATTGAGGAAAGGACTTTGAAAGTTGCCGTCAGTGGTCAGCTAAATATGGCGTGGATAAAGGGTTTTGTATGTGACCATCGATGGTCCAACACCCCAAGTAAGAGCTGTACGTAGCTGTAGCTGCAGAGATACCTGGTACTGGTTGGGCTGCCTTCATTTACGGCAGTGAGTTGGGAGTTGGATAAGGCGTAAAAGAAGACTAATCGGAAAATGCTCAGGAGGCGGGTATGCATATGGGATCAGAGTGTGGGTGTGAAATGGGGATACTAGGACAGTGACAGCGATAGAAGTAGTGCATAAGAAACTAAGGACATCGCCTAGTCCAACTCTGATTTACTGAGGAGATCGAGTAATCATCTGCCTAAGAGCTAGAGGCACCCAGAGAGCAATTAAAGGCTGGAGAAATGAGAGAGTGATGTCGCCAAGAGAGTACTCTAGCCTAGATATGTGCTTCGCAAATGTCCTTGATGGAATGTGGGACGGCTGGATAGAATACTCTTGAAGAGCCAACCAAGCTTCCACGGTGGGCTAGATCCCCTCATCCAGAGAAGAAATGAAAGTAGTTTCCAGCTCCTCTCTTCGAAATGAAATCTTGGCATGGATCGTTCTTGCCGTTTTGTCAAAAATGTGCCAACGCAAGTTTTTTTAGAGAAGAGTCTTTATTTCTGGCCTCAAGACCTACCTAAGGAAACCTTGTGTTGGCAAATTGTTGGCCAGAAACATGGAGATAGTCATCAGAAGTATGCATTTCTTCCAGCTGTCGTGGATGTGGCTGAAACGCATTAATCGGCTGCTAATTACCGTTCTGCCCTAGCACTGCCGTAGCAGCGGGCGTCGTACAAGATTCGGCCGATGAAGCGAAATGAGGCAAAGTTTGCCTGATGAGCGCCAGACAGGAATGTGCGATCGACTGAGCGAGTCGACCAAGTCGCTCCTCAACTCATGTTCCAGAGGAGACAGAGAGGATAGCAGCAATCAGCAGAGAGTACTATTAGCCATTAATGGCAACAGCTGAGCGTCGAGGACGCCGCTGAAGTCTTTGAGTCAAGGATTCGTATCCTGGAGAATGACGTTTGGCGTCACGGGTGGGCTTTCCGATCGAACGTCGTCGTCCAGCAGCAGGATTGTGGGTGTACGTGTTGATGCTCGAGCATGAGGTATGGCGAGCCAGAGAGGGCGGAGCGCCATGGGAGAACGAACACGTGCTGGTCGCTGGCCGGCCGGCCGACTACTGCACGCATTCGCCGCCGAGTTGTCCGTCCGCTCGTGGCGACCGCCCCAGGGGGAGTGCGGCGGCGGAGGGCGCCAGGCGATGGTACTCGAGGAATGGGGTTCGTTCCTGCGTCCTACCCAGACAATGGGGTCAACTGCTCAGTGCGTGACGTTGCTACTAGCGGACGGCAACTTGTCACGCAGCAGCAGGAAGCGGCCAAGATTCCCTCGTCTCCTACTCGCCAATCAGCATTGATTGCGCTCTCCTCGTGGTGGGGAAGTGCAACGAGGAGCGGAAAGCGTGAATCTCGTCGGATGCCAGACATTTGGCATGAAAAAGGGAATCCGGCGTGAGACCGACATTACGAAATCCTCTTGAAGCTTTTTGGGAAGCGTCTTACCGCCGCCGCCGCCTAGCTTCTGCCGTGATGTGTTTGTCTTCGCGCCGTCGCTCCTCCTCAAAAAGTCCAAGATGTGTCCGCCTCGTAATGGGCCGTCGCCCTTCAGGAACATAAACAATCCCCTGCTATTCATCTACAGGAAAATGGAAGAACTACACGGGTGTCATAGTTCCATGAATGGCGTGTGGTGTGCGTCAGTTGGGTGTGCACTCAGGCGGAAAACTTCCACAATGGACAAATGAGGGTGGTGGCCAGTGTTCCGCGTGTATGCCATGCTTCCAAAATTAGAAGAAAAGAGGAACAGTTCTTCGTCAAGAACTTGAAGTCCGCTGAAGGACACTTCTACGGGATTTTGTCCACGTTTTTCTCATCAGTATTTCCGCGCCTAGTAGGGGAGCTGATCATGTGAACCATTACCACCTTGCACTATCAAGGACTTACTCGGTTGTAGCTTCATCGGGTGTTTCTGACCACAGTGATACTAGCTTCCAGGGAGGGGCTCCCAATCCCAACTGTGGGTCGAAACGGTCTAAGCAAGGCATTGTTCCAGGAGCATTTCTGCATCAGAGACAGAAGTGCAAATGTCTTGACCCGGAGTTCTGCACTTAGCCCTGTTCGGACAGCTAGATTTGGAGTGCAGCAGCCTTTAGGACTTGAGGTGGGGGGGGGGGGTTGACCCACTCGGGTCCACTGTGGTTTGTCTACTGATTAAAGCACATATAAATGGAAGCAACGCTCAAACTAGGAAGCCCGCACCTATGTGTGTGAAAAAATGCGGAAAGGCAGTTGAAAAGATGGACGATTGATACTTTCATCAAAAATAAAAACAGGCTGATAATGTGCAATAATTAGAATAAAATGATAGAGAATGTGTTAATCAGCTTCTTTCTGGAATGTGCCACGAATTTTACATCTAAGGAATGTCGTGGAGGCAAATAGAATACGCATTTGGTCTATGCAGTGCCGGACGGGTGGAAGGCTTGACTGGCCTAGGCGGGGAAATCCGAACAAGGAACCCGGGATTGGTGCACGATAGCCGGCGGCTCCACTGGCACCGCTGCGCTCGTCGTGTAGTACCATGGTATCCATCTACCACTATATAACTGAGTTAGCCTTCGATAACGGTTGGGTGATCTTGCGTGAGATAAGCCTCTTCGAAACCCGCGCGGACAAAGTGTGCCTTTCAACACGGGATGCTGCTGCGGCCGAGGGAGCGCAGCCTTTTACTGCTTGACATAAAGGCTTTTGTGCGCGTTTCTGAACGTCTAGATCCAGAAGACGGGTCCCCTACGTCGCGCAACAAGCGTCTGGAGTCAGAAGAGGTGACACCGTCGTCGTACGACGAGCGGCCGCATTCAGAATTCAGCATTGTCCCATGTTGTACGGAGAATTTTACCCGCGTGAGATTCGCCTCTGCGTACCTTGCGCGGGCAAGTTTTGCCGTTCGACATGGGATGTTGCTGCAGCAGAGGAAGTGCACCCTCCTCCTGTTTGACACAGCGGCATCTGCTCGCGTTTCTGAGCGTCTGGATCCGCACCCGACGTCTGCCGTGGGCATGGGAGGCCCACTAAGGGGGTGGTGGAGAAGGCAAGTAAGGGGGACCCCTAGGGAGGACCACGAGAGCTATCAGAAAGGAAGGGAACAACCTGGAAGAGAGACCAGGACGGGGAAACGAGCAAGGAGAGACCAGTAGTGGGTCAATAGTGGAAACAAAGAAGTGGGCCAGGAGTTGGGACCAGGAAGCTGGGGAGGGAAGACCAGTAAGGGCGGTCCAGCAGTTAGATCCAGTAAGAAGAAACGAGTGAGAGGAAACCCGTCCGGATTCGGAAGACGTGTCAACGATACCCGGTAACGCAAACTGTTGGGCATGAGAACAGTTGCGGAGGAGCAACCTGTGGGCAGAAGCACTGATCAGCGCAAACCAACGGCGTCACTGGACTATCCGGAGAGAATGTCTGTGATGAACGCACGGAAGTGGTGAACGGCTTGATGAGAATAAAGTACGCAGCAGATCCTAGATGTTAGTGAGAAACTACATTCCGTAGGTCAGTGATGTTGCGAAGCGCGCAAGTGCGAGATAATGATGCCAGCGGTCCGGCCTCTGATGAGGCGCTGACCGCTGGCGTTGTTATTTCGTTCTCTAGGCCTACAAATCCACGCACATGTCTACGCACGTGCTCACTAACTACAGTCGCCCTTAGTGAACTTTTCCCAGGGTCTATTATCTCCAGTCTAGAGGTAATATATCGAAGCACCAGCCTATGCATGTTTCTGCGAAGAGTTCTGGTCCACCAGCAGTATGAGATGTTCCATGAACTCAAACCGCTTGGGTCTACGCCTAGCAACCCTCGACAATCAGGTCTACACTTCCCTCCTTATATGGCTCGCTTCCAAAGGTACCAACCGCCGCCTTCTCTGTGTCATATCGCTGACGATCCGGTATGGTCTCAGCACACTTCTTGGGGTGGGGAATGTCGCCTTCCCTACGATCACCTCCAGTCTGTCTTGCGCCAAGGGTGTTGATCAGAATTCCATCTACTGCTGTAACTGTAGAGAAACCGGATAACGTACAGATAATAAAGAAATAAAACCGGTTCTAGTTCGGTTTGCGTCCATTCTAACCAAAACTTCTACTTCTCCAAAATCGGAGAGATGCTATAAAGCTTACCGAGGATGAACAGCGAAAGACTTACGCTTTGAAGCCAAGACTTTTTTGCAACTCTACTTGGCTGACGTTTTGACATAGCCGTGTTGCTTTACGACAAAGGGACTTAAGAAATTATTCGTCCACGGATCATTTCATAGCACAATTAGCAGTTTACAGTTTTTCTTTTTTTTTTGCATTTTGAAAGGACTGGGAGAAAAGACAAAAACGAGACGATGCATGCGCAAAGTAACCTGACTTAGGGTATGGGAGCAGTCGAAAGGCTGAGATGTCACTTTTAAAGAGAGGCGAATGCGAGTTTCATATTGATGTTATTCACTGACATTTGTCTTCATCCGATTACAATTGCCCACCTTTTGGCTGCTTCCATAAGGGCGCTAGGAATGATAAGAATAATAAGAATGAAATAAATAATAAGAATAAAGGATAAGGAACGGCGTTACTCAATCCCTTTTTGGGTTGGGCCGCGCATTCTACTTCCACTGGATATCATGGAGGCGACTTAAATGCGTATTTGGCCATACAATGTCTAGTCGTGGCCAACCGATGAACACCCACTTTTCCCAGACAAGCCTGCTACCAATTCACCGACCCCAGAGAGGATAGAAGGCTTAGTGGGCTTGGGCGGGAATGCGAAAAAAAGAAACCTGGAAGAGGAAGCCATTGACAGCCGGCGCCTCCTCCGCCTGCGCCACCACACGTCGTTTACTTCATCGTTTATAGTGTATGATTCGAAGCTGTGATTCTAGCTGATGCCAATTCTCTTTACCCATATACTCAAGGCGGTTTGAAGCTCAGCAAGATAGCGGGCATGTTAGCCATTCGGCATTTGGCATTAGTTTCATTGGCTGCAAATGCGAGCTGTCCTCTCCGGATCCGAGCTCTTGGCGCCGTATGAGTATTTGATATAGCATTTCCAAGTACTCCGAACGAAGCTTTTCTAATCTTATTCCGATACCGTGGTGAAAGTTTCCCGAAGAGGTTTTAAAGGTAACGTGAAGTAGAAGGGACATTCGGTAGTTTAATGCCCCAGAAAGAACTGTGTTGTTTAATGCAATCCGTTCTTAGTTTCCAGATAGCTTGGTGCTTAATTGGTGTTCCAAAGTAATCGTCTTCTAAAAAAAGAGATTTCAAAGGACAGCGCCTTTCTAGAGGAAAACATGTTTTGCTCTCCTAGTGTTGATGAAAAAATGTCCTGCTAATCACAGGAAGTTTAGGTTTGAAACGCAAAAACACTGATAAGCGAAAGTGCTAGCAACGATGACAATTCATGTGACAAACGTAAAGTAACACGAAAACAAGAGTACTTCCTGGTGTCGCTGCCCTTGCGTAGGTGTCAGTTGGCGCTTGATACTTTGCGACATAGCATGTAGTACTTGTCTTCGCCTTAATTTCACGCCCAGCAGACACATCACCGTGGATGAGCGGGAGTAGATTCCTTTCGCGGAACTAGCAAGTTGTTTGTTAATCCCGTTGTCGAATGCGCCACGCATTCTACTTTTGCGGGGTGTCGTGAAGGCTTGCTTTGTCCCTGAAAGCACGGCTGGTCCATAGAATGAATGACTTACAGTGGTCAGATCAAGTGAGTTTTCTTCTTCCCAGGCAGGGAAGGTATAAATTTACCAACCCGGAGGGATGGAGGGATTGGTTGGTCCTGACGGAATCCAGTTCAAAAAAGCTCGGCCTGGGATGCTCTCGATAGCAGGCGCCTCCTCTGTATTCGCTGGCAAGCATAGAAGTGAAATCTACAAAAATGGGAAGACAGTGTGTGCTCTGTTCTGCCATGTATGGCTCGCATATAGCTGTTCTCATTCATCTATCACACTCCCTAGGACTAGTTAGTGTGCAGAGCTGATCCACGAAGAGAGTTCTATACTCACCAGGGAAGGATTCAGCCACACTTGATCTGCGCGGTGAAAATGAATAGCCCTGCGAGAATTTTCACCCTTCAAATTGTAGAAAAATATATTGTTCCATTTTTGCCAAGTCCTTGAGACTACTGTCGATGAGTTGGGGGGGGGGGGGGGGGGGGGAGGGAAGGCTGACGGCTTACAGTGGAATAGTGCAGTCTGACAGCGCAAGTTTCCAAACATTGGATATATAAAAAGCTAAAATACTGCTTCATAAGCGCGGGATCAAGTGTTCGATTCCTTTTTGCTTTTTTATGCGTATTTGATGTTTGGAAAGTATTGTCTTGTGAGAATGACCGATTCCTTAGTAAACTTTTAGGTGTCGTTGCTTGGTAGTTCCAAGGACCTTGCAAAAAGAAACATATTTTTCTCCTATTTGAAAAATGGAGATTCTGACATGGCCTTTGTTAGGACTTGAAGTGGGCATGTGGAGGCACTGGCTGTCGCGTGCTCTGCTAAGCGAGATATCGAGATTTTGCTACGGGGTGTGAAAACGCTGATCTCAGACCTCGGGTTGAAATAGATTGCGGGGAATACATACTTTATGGCATTGCAGCAGTTAAGAAGAAACGAAGAAAGAGTGTGGATCCGTGGTAGCGCAGTCGGTGAAGGCATTAGATGTACTCCAATCGAAACTATTACATAGTTCGTGTCCCGCCCTGGCTAACCAAGCCTTCCATCTCTTTGGGGTCGGTGATCGAGGGCTACGCTTTTGTGGGTGAGATAAAACTTTACCTTGCAAGTCGTTCTGTGGTGCAAATACGCATTAGAATTGCCTCCACGAACCCCATAAACGCAGCACCGGAGACGCATTCTACGAAGGAATTGATGAGCACCGATCCCTATCCTACATATTTTATGCCGCTCAGCGGCAGCTCTTGGGAACCATGCGCGACTTGATCGTTTTGGAATGAATTCGCTATCCAGGGACCGGATTCATAAACGACTTACAGAGATTTGACAGAGAAATTACAGCGGAAACTCTTGAAAAACGCGAACTAACTCAACTTCTCAGCAAGCGATATGGTGAAATGTTGGCGTTATCAGGATTTTCCGCCGCAATTTCTCTGTCAAATCTCTGTAAGTCGCTGATAAATCCGGCCCCAGGCGGACTACGGCTTCCATTTTTCACACACCAGCCTGATGTGAAGTTTGGAGCGGCTGATTTCCCTATTGTCTGTTACGGGAATGCATTACGTGACTGGACGGGCCCATCTAAGTTTTGGCCACATGGTCGAAGCGGCAGCTTCTATGATTTCCGGACTTCGGCAGAGCTCAGAGTTTCGGATGCCTTCCCAAATCTGCGTGAGTCGTGTCACTCTGAGCACCGCCCTCCCGATTTCTCGCTGTACGCCGCTGGTCGAGTGTTCAACCTGCGTTCATAGGGCCCACGTCCCGACGTGTACGATAGCGCGGGAAATGCTCCCTTGGTACTCCTTAAAGCTTACATGCCACTGTTTTCGTTTTGCCCCTTCCTCCACAATATGTTGCCCAAGTTGACTCCGATGCCTGCACGAGCGAGAAGTCAAGGGAACGATGCTCAGAGTGGCGCGATCCTTGGAAATGTCCTCCACATCTAGCGAGAAAGCAACTGGCAACATCCTCGCTTTCATGAACACAGTTTTCGCAGGGTTCTTTTGCAGAAGAATAACTGCGATCGTATAGCCAAAAAAGTCGTTGCCTGCTAGTGCGTCGTAACATTAGCTTCTCATCTGCGCTCGAAATGAGCCGTGATACGTAAGAGGTTCGTGAGAATGTGGTTGTGCGGATCGAAGAAATTTTTTCGGCCTCGATGTTCTTTTTCCTGCGATCTCATTACTCAGATTTTCCCATTAGCAGCAGGCAGCGCGGCGGGAGGATGCCAATCATGTGGCGGTTGCTGCTTTTCGCGCTCTTCCGATCTATTTTTTCGCTTCATCGGACAGCCCGTCGAGCAGATAGAAGCACTGGATGAAATTCTAGCAGAGTCGGTCGTTAATGCTGAAGTGCTTCCCGGTGGGGGCGTGCATGCTGCGGCTATTTGGCGTGGTTGAGTGACTGGTGCTGAGCAGCAGCAAAGAGGTTTGCTCTGACAGTGAATACACTCTCTGGCTATGTTAGAAATTCGTCCGCGGCCGACGAGAATGAAGGACAGGGCCTCCATTGGAGTGGGAGGGATATGAAAAAATTGACGTTATTGCGTTCGAAGGAGAGCTGCGTCTCTGTAGTGACTATTGCGTGAGACCCATGGACACTGCATCCAGAAATAAAAGAAGCCGTATGACATAAAACTAAATAAGGCACAGTTCGCAGAAGGCACCCCTCAAATAGCCAATTTTATGCTTCACATGACATTCAAGGCAATTTGACCCAGGAACGATGCAGTGAAAAATTGGCAATAAATGTATGCATAATTTGCTGCTGCCCGAAGTGTATAAAATATATTCACTGCTGAATAGCTTGATCGATAAAATCTAATCTAAATCCAAACATAATTCTAAAAAATAAAAATAAATGAAGAAAATGAAGCACTAAAGTAGATCTGGCGACACCATTGAAACAAAATTTCTGGCTATCGCAGTGGGGATGGTGATTGAGGAGAATCCGTTCTGTTTTCCGAAAGTGGACTAGTGTCTGTTCACATGTGAATGTGGATATTCTCGAATAATTTTGGCCGATTCTCTTTCCGTTAGAACATGTACAAATTTCACGTCAAATTGGACACTCTTCAAATCAAATTCTGCACATTTCAAATTTAGTTGGAAGTGGGGTTACCCGGTTAGTAACAGTACAGAAAAGTAATTGAAAAACACTCACAAATCAACTTTGCTGTTTCAGGTAAACAGTATTCACACCATCAATCAAATCAAAATCACAACGGGCAATGAGTGCATTATGCAATTTCTTGTTTTAGTATGAAGGAATTGCTGCTTTTTCGCACTTTAGACTAGTATGAAAGAATTCCTGCTTTTTTGCACTTTAAACTAAATATTAAACTATTATATTTCCTTGAAAAAATATGAATAAAATTTCTTTGTACTCACTCTGGCGCAGGCGAAATGTGAAATTTCTAAAAAGCTGCCAATTTTTTTAACACATTGGCGATGATGTCCACTCATTTGAGTGGACAGGGGAGTCTTGGGAAGAGCTTCCTTTATTAAGGCCTGATTATACTCCCGCGGGAGCATCCGCGGAAGGGCGGGAATCGCGCCGAGATCCCTCACCTGGCCAATCGCCGCGCCCCGCCACGCACACCGTCTGCGGTGCACCCCTAAGGTCCCCACAGAGTTCTGCGGCAGCGCCGCGGCCCTATGCTTAACCATAGGGCAGAGACGCAGAGCTCGCCGCCGGCGGCGTCCTTGCCCTATCCTTAACCATAGCCGCGAGCGGCGTTGCCGCAGAACTCTGGGGGCCTTTAGTCCGCGGACGTTCCGCGGAGGCTCCTGTGGGAGTATAACACAAGCCTAACACATTGACGACAATATGAGCCAGCGGTGGCTCATACGTGTCTGTCAGCGTGGGACAATATGGGTCACCAGTGGCTTATAACTTTTTGCGCTATTTTTTGTACTGCTGTCTCCCGTTTTAATAGATGTTTTTTCTGTTTCCTAATTACTTGTGATCGATGAATGTCCAACAGGATTAAGCAAGAAAATTGTCTTTGCTTTCATTAGATATATCGAATTAAAAAATTTTACTAGGAAGGAGACCATTTCTATAATCAAATCAATTCAAGTCAGTATTTTTTCACCCAAACTTTGTCCAATGAGGTTATTTGGGATAAAGGATAAGGATAAGGGACGGCGTTACTCAATCCCTTATGGGATGCGCCAGCGCATTCTACTTCTACGGGATGTCGTGGAGGCGATATGAATGCGTATTTGGCCATACAATGACTTGCGGTGCCGATGAACAAGTCAGCGCTATATCCTTCCCAGACAAGTCTGGTACCAATTCACCACACCGAAGGGATGGAAGGCTTGGTTGGCCTGGGCGGGAAATCCGAGCCAGAAACCTGGTATCGAGTGCACGCGACAGTCGCGCCTCCTCCGACTGCGCTACACGCGCCCTATCGAGACCGTGGCTCGTCGGGCGCATTCCGTAGCTGCTCCTGTCGGCAGTTCCCCCACCTGTAAATAAAAAAAATATTTGGGATGCTGATCACAAATCTGACATCCTTTTTCAAAATTTGGGCCGACTACGATAGCTTACGGTAGGTACGGGTGAGTAAGGCTGTCGGAGTCATGGTAACCGATTTCGCCCAAACTTCGCCTATGGGGGTTATTTGGGCTGCTGATCATGAATCCGTTTTTGGTATTACGGTTGACTAGGGTAGGTTACAGTAGATATGAGTGACTAATGCTGTCGGCGATTACCCGTAGCTACCGTAACCTACTGTACTCCACCATAATTCCAAAAACTGACGTCAGATTCGTGATCAGCACCCCCAAATAACCCCCTGGGTCACGTTTGGGTGAAAACGGTGATCATGACCTCGGCAGTCTTAGCCATCCGTACCCACCGTAACCTATCGTAATCGGCCGAAGTTGCATAAACGGATATCGGATTCGTGATCAGCACCCTAAATAACCCCTCTGGTCAACGTTTGATAGAAAAAACACGCAAAACAAAAAAGCGGTCCGCGAGGGACATTATAAGCCACCGGTGGCTCATAGCGCGGGCGCGTAGAAACGCGTGTCCCACGCGGCTTTCTGCCGCAAAACGCGATTGTCGTCAGTGTGTTAATGTTTTTGATCGATTTTCTTTTTGAATTCGCAAATTATAGTAACAAGTCAATGTTGGGTTTATGTGGGCAGAAAAATGATTGGTTTTGTCGTAACTAACAAGGCAAGAACTTTTTCCATTACTGAAATATAGTAAACGCACATTCTTCTAGAGGAACATGAATGCACAAACTCTATACGAAACCTGAATCGAACACTTAAATGAAACAACCTCAGAGTGACTATGATAATAAACAATCATTCGACAAGAACACTTCCTTCCGATGAAGTATGATACCTCAAACAAACAGATTTTGGAAACTGGAGCAGCAAGATCTCTAAATTCCTCGGTCAGAATGTCATTCTCCGTCGTTCCTCAAAAAATGCTCGAAATCCACAAATCTTTGTTTCAAAGATCGATTAAAATGTTCTTACTGATAGTGACACCTGGCGAGGGACGATGTCCACCAAGTGAGTGGACACCCGGCGTGCGTCAAAAAGGCAGCCGGACGTCGCGTGCATTCTGTGCGAAAGCGCTCTCATCGTGAATGTGGTAATAAACAAGAAATTGGTCTAACCCTCAAAGCACGGGAGTTTCTAGTTTAATCTGGAAGGTGCTCGTTTTGATTTATAGGACGATCAGCTTGATTTGAAAAGCATCAAGCTTGCCTAGAAGAGTGTCCAGTTTGATCTCAGTGTTCATAATTTGACGTGAAACTAGTTATTCGATGGGGTAAATTTTGAGATTAACGTCTTCGACCCTATCGCAGTTTGGGTGGGAATTGTGTGTGAGTGTCCTGCGTGAGAATGGAGACACCACGTGGTCAGCGCTCTCACGTCACTATGCACACACAATGCAATGCAAACAATGAGGTAAACCGTGATAGAAAAACAAACAATGGATGCGCATTAAATTAAGTTACTTCGTCGTTCGAAGCGTAGTTTGACGGGGTCCGAAATTTTTGAAAGAAAACTATGCCTTATTAAAAGAGTCAGGAATAAAGCTGTGCATGGTTTTTGGGGCAAAAAGGATGGAAAAGGGAAGGAAAATCCACGCCAGGTGACGTCATCTTAGATTAAAGAAGGCGAAGCAGGAACGAGCTCGTTGTAGTGGTGCGCTTTTCCCAATTTGCATAGCTTTGATCTGCGGCGACGCCATGTGGCAACAACCTCGTCATGTTTTCTCAACACACCCTCTCGAAGGCTTACAGGTCTATTCCATGACAATGTGAGCGAAAGCAAATGGAAGGCTTTCCGACGGGATACTGGGGTTTGGAGGCAAGCCGTTGTTTTGCAGCAAGAAGTCGTCAACTTACTTGAAAAGTGGCAGCGCTCGAGCGCAATGCGCTTTTAACATGACGAATGGCACAGCTTCACAGCAGCAAAACATGGGTAATACAAAGGAGACGGCAATTATTTTCGCAGTGGAACGCTCGAACGAGAGGAGATGTTGTCATCGTTGGGGTAAAGATAATGCTAATTCAATTTCTCTGAATGCCGAGTGTTTACCGCAAACACGACACACCATCTAAGCATTGAGAAAAAAGCGGGAATGCCAAGCACAGGGCACAAGAATAGTTCTGGTATCGTTTTAGATTTAATGATCGCTTGAAGAATAGAGAACGGCGTCACTCAGACCCTTTCGGCACGCGCTGCGCATTCTACTTCTACGGGATGTCGTGGAGGTGATTTAAGTGTGTATTTAGCCATACATTGGCTTGCGGTGGCCAAGCGAGGACAAGTCAGCGCCTCATCCTTCCCAGACAAGTGTGGTAGCAATTTACAGACCCCGGAGGGATGACACGCTTGCTTGGCCTGGCCGGGAAATCCGAACCAGAAACGTGGTATCGGGTGCAGACGCACGACAGCCGGCACCTCCGACGACTGCGCTACACGTCCCCTCACGTAGGGTATTGTGCGTTCGTTATGTCACTAATTATTGAGGTGACTTTGGCGCAATGATACTTGGTGGGTCACCATCCAAAAAGCTTCAGCAGCTTGGCCAAACAGAGACCAACAGTTCATGAAGAAAACAAACCAACACTAGTACTGCTTTGCAATGACGCGAAGAAGAGCACAGATTTGAGCAAGGAAGGGAACTCCGTGTGTGGCCCGACTAACGCACCCGTGTTAAAATTGCCTTTATCCTGGAGTTCCCTCCCTCGTTAAAATATGAAGACAAACTAAGCTGGAAGTGTAATCGTGAAGGGGAAATTAGAGTGCGAGTAAGATTCGCACCAAGTCCCTACGCACCGCGAGTGTGCGCCGTGCTGACCCCTCCAATTATCATAGCGCCGTCATTTCCTCCCACATCTGTTTACTCAAAGTGCACTTTTACTGAAATACTGTTTGCAGTGTCCAATACACATGTGTTTGTGCAGCTAAGTATTTGCAGCTCAACGCCTTCGGTGAAAATGATCCGCCCCGAATGACGTGATGCCATTGGCAGGGCTCATGTCGCATCAAGGCCGTTCCCGAAACGTCAGGAAGACCAAAAACACCATCTAGCGAACCGAGTTTTTCCGCCGCGGGCGCAACATTAAGGAGCAACGTGCGATTAACATTCGGAATTGCATGGAATAATTGAGGCTTGATCTGGGTGCTGTGACAGATGGTCTAGTGGTGGTGTGGGAGGATGGATGGACTGATACGAATGAGTAGGTGGATGCTTTCTTGGACTTGATGTTAGTGCTGGCTACACGAGGAAATCCTATATACATAAATGTGCAGCTTCTGAAACGCCTGAACATTTATTTATAGATGCGTCCATATAGTAGTATAAATGGATTTAGACTAGTAGAAATAAAGTTCTAGAACATAAATCTGCAGCAGCAACATAGCATAGCAATGCTATCGAAAACAACAATGTATCGAATGTAAATGAATCAAATGTAGCATCACATCAGTTTTAGGTACAATACAGACCTAGGTAGAGTTATCAAATTTAAGATACAAATAAGAATCTGCAAGCGCTACATTCCAGCATAGCAACGCATGTCGTGAAAGGGTTAAATTATTATTAATTAATTATTAATAAACTGAATGTCTGTAATAGAATATGACCAATAACAAGAAGCAACGAAAAAAAACCCAAGGGTCGAATTACTGCGAAAGCATTGAGAAGAGGCTCGCCATTAAAGGTGTTGCGCGGAAAAGCAGCAGAGAACCAGAGGAGTTTTAATGAAGCTTCATGCTTTAAAGAACTCTCTTTAGTCCATAACAGCAAGTATGCCCTGTTGAAGTTACTGATGAATGCACCAATCGTATAGCAACATACCTTTATCAGCTGGAAATTGGATGAGAAATAAGATTTTGAGTAGATTTTACGAGTATGACAGTCAGTGAGTTGAACGCCTGCGGGGTGTATGCAGCTCTCGCCGTCGTAGAAGAGTTTCATACAAAAACGTGTGAATGATGGATGGCCGATTGGTGGTGACTGCCCTCACTGTTGTTAGGGTGCGTGGGTTTCGACGGTGTTCAATAGTACGGCAAGGTCGATCACTTTTCTATAACAGTGGAATGCCCTCCGAATTGTGTGTGGAACGGGATAGTGTCAGGTTCACAGTCGAATGGGACCAGAATTCCTAGGAGGGTGGAGGTTTGAAGGTGGATGAATTGTGGGGTAGAATTATATCAATCACCGAGTTATATCAGTCATGAGTACCAAATTGCCCTCTGCCCACTATCCCCTGTTGGTAAACTTAACTTACCATTAACCTATACTTTACCAGTCATGATCCAGCCTGTGGTGTGCACCCTGACTCGCTGCTAGGCTCGGTTAGCCGCTGATTTCTTCCCTCAGGTTGACACAGGAGAGTTGCCGGGGGTCGAGCGTTCTACCCCCTCGTCCCCCTGGCCCGCCCACCCCCAACCCTCTGGGCTTGCTCGAGAGTCCATTGGCTGCCTTACGAGATAATGGAGACGCAGACATTTGCCACGCCTCTGTTTAAAGAGCGGGGGGTAGAACGCCACTCCGCCAGAGTTGTCTGCTAGCAAATCACAGGGTAGACCAAATGTGCATTGAAAGCGTCTCTGGAATATCTCAGACTCGAGTAGAATGCAGGGCGCGGTAGAAGAGTAGTTTTGGTTCGCGGATGCCGATCTCTACCCTTTGTCCCTTTATATACTTCGTCAAACAGAATTAGTGGTGTAATGACGAGCAGGAAAGGTAGAGATGTTGGTTGGAGCACCGCCTGGTGCAAGAGCTTTGTCTCCAACCCAGTGTTCCTCTTGCGCCAGCACCCTTTAATAACAGTCGCTTCGGGACTTGAATAAGATCAAGAAATGGAGAGAGCGAAACAGTTCAGAGCTGCGGGAACTTCGAAAATGTTCTAAAGATAGGAAAGCGCGGGAGCTGAGGTGTTGAGGTCGTCTGTTGTCGATAAATTCGTTGTTCTCCCGTCTCCCGTCTCACCTTACGTAGTTTTCTCGTTTGCTTAAGGGTAATCTGCTGTAGTTTTTAGCGCCTTTCGATTGTCTCCCACGTGCTTGCAGTGCAGCGACAATTTTCAGGAATCGGAGGCTCGTATCCAACAGCTCGAGCAGCAGTCGTTCATCAACGAGCAGCTGCTCTCAACTGTCATCTCGGATAAGAATCTTAGTAAGTGGCATATTTTTTGTCGGCGTCTTTGTGTGCTCGGCATTTCTGGTGGCTTTCTACCGACAAATTATTGGTGATCGAATGGATAAGCGAGGAAAACACAAGCCAGCCTTCATGCTGGCGAATGAGCACCTTGTTGCAACTGGAAGCGCGC
Source organism: Heligmosomoides polygyrus bakeri (assembly GCA_947359475.1). Lineage (NCBI taxonomy): Eukaryota > Metazoa > Nematoda > Chromadorea > Rhabditida > Heligmosomidae > Heligmosomoides > Heligmosomoides polygyrus. Next base: position 86,627,126 of record OX375865.1, on the reverse strand, counting down.
TTCGACGTGTGTGGCACTACTACTGGGTAAAAATAGCAGAAGTATATGAATAGATAATAAAATACAAAATGAGTGAACAAGCGACTTCTAAAATCATGAATCTAATAGTGGTAAATTCGAAAACTTTTAAAGGCTCGTTTCGCCACAACCTTTATACGAGCCTTTTTTGTTATGCACCTCCACGGTGGCTCATCAGTGAAGCGGGGAGATGCTCTAACATTCATTGTTCTAATATATTAAAAATGTTGAACTAAATCCACGCGTCCTTGTTGCTCAACCGCTTCTAAGCAGTAGACGTCAAGAAATGTTCTTGCTCTATTCAATATATCATGAACATTATCTAAATGTTATCTAAGTGCAAATGTTATAGGTCATGGCAGTCCTAATATCCTGCTTGGGAAAATATATGCCATTCTCATGTCAAATTGTGCGTTTTTGAACTAAATTGAACACTTTTCAAGCATTCTCCTAAGCAAGCTTGCCGCTTTTGAAATCAAGCTTAATCTCTTTCAAACTTAAGAAAATAAGCATCTTACAGATTAAACTAGAGGCTCTCGGAGAAGGTTAAGATAATCTTAACCCAAGAGAAATTTAGTAAATACATTTATTTACTTTGAGATTTTTTTAAATACACCTGCCTCAATTACATAGTGATACACTATTTGAAATTTTATGAGTTGTTTATTTTTCAAAGAAAAACAGTGGTTCGTGTTTGTTTTAAAGTGGAGAAAGGCACCTTTTTTAAGTGTTTTTGAGGAAAAGATCGCGCCATGCACTCGTCTAGCTCTCTACTATTTTAATTTGATTGATGGTGTAGGTGCTGCCTTCTTGAAATAACTAAGTGAAGATATGTGTCCTTTCTACAATTGCTTTGGTTGCACCGTTGACAACTGTGTAACTCCACGGAAACAGAATTTTTGCTACCATGTAAATGAATATCGCGATACCCTGGACGAGTAAGTGGCGCAATCTCTTTTTAGCATTAAAATTATGCCGCCATTTTCCAAAACAAAATTTTCCTCGGACAGAAGAGAATGTTCTAATAAGACACATTTTGATTTGGAAGATGTTGTGTTTGATTGCAAAAGAATCAAACTTGTTCATAGGAGTGTCAGTTTCGATACGAGAAGCGTTCTATTTGATTGGAAAGTGCCCAGTTTATCGTGAAAATGGTATATCATTAAGCACCAGATATGTGGGATTATTTCGTTCTCTCCCTCTATATGGCTCATTGCTGCTTGTTCAAAGCTCCTAGAGAGAATAAGATGGATCGTCCACTGTTTGCTGTTTAGTTCTTATGGATTTCCTGGAAGGTAATCGGAGACGTTCGAGCGTTTGACGGTAAATGCTGCATGATGCATATATGTACTTCTTGAAGAGCTTGCAATCTACGTTAGGATGTGTGGTTAACATTTTGAGGCACATGTTAACATTGAGCTGCAAAAATGTGGTGTAACAGAATAGAGTGACTGAAATGTTTTTTATCCTGAGTATCGTGGAAAAGGATTTGAGGGGCTACCTAAGGGGGTAGGTAGCTGAATTTTGCACGAAAGCATAGTTACGAGAATCCGTGTGAATAATGGCTCGTTGGAAGAATTCAAACGCAGAAACCTACGCAAGAGGGGAATCACGTTTTACCTGCTGTCAAGCTGATAGGAGAATCGTTTGTGGAGGCGCAAGGAACGCTTCTGCTGCATCGCTGATGGATCGCTCTGGTACATTCGCGTACCAGAGTGGTCCAGTGGATTCCTCTCTCTCCCTCTCTTGAGAGGCACGAAGAGCGTCAAACGTTCCGTTCAGTGGCCGCATTCATCAACGATTAGCCCCGCGGGTATGGGAGGATAAGGGGTAGAGATACCCACGATGAAGCATTCTACCCCTTATACCCGTATACGCTCGGATTCAGTTGCTGTTGAATAGCTCTCACGATGAATTCAGGCCAGGATAGTCGTGAGCGTTTTGGTAGTCTTCTGCCAACCCGCGATAGGTTACAGTTATGTCTTCCTTCCAGTGGATCTTACCACTAGAAAAATGTATTACGTCCACGTCTCACCTGATTTGTGATTGCTTGGCCCAAAGGACAGGTCAACCTGCGACGGCAAAGCTCGAAACTCCGAAATCATCCCTCTCTTGGTGAATCGCCTCACTCCGAGAACGTCCTTCCCATTACTCGTTGAACCATCTTGCTCTTGTAAAGCCCTCATCATCGATTAAACCCGTGGGTATGCGAGGTATAAGGGGTAGAGATGCCCACAATGAAGCATTCATATCTACCCCTTATCTCTTCCCTTGTATCCCACATACCCGGTTTTTCACAAGAAAGTCGTTTATGTGGATACGGAATTTGAAGTTTTCAAGTCCAATTCAGGGGACCCATTCTCATGGATACATGACACTCAGTGGACAAGAGGCTGAGGCTCTGGTCTGCTCGGCGACTTAACTTTAGATCCGTCTTGTACTCAGAACGTTCAACATGCTCCATCGAGCAGATGGTTTGATAACAAACTTCTCCACGAAGGATTATATATATATATATATATATATATATATACTACGAGGCCGTTGCACACTATTATATATGCCAAATACGCCTTAGAACGGTCTGTACCATATTATATGGGAGTGCAGAGGGTCCTGAATCGAAACTGACGAACGTTGACCTTTCTCCGTTTAATTCTTAACTCTTGCGAGTAAATGAAGTGTAGATTGCTGGATGTTCAAGTTTTCGCACACGCAGCCGTGCCACAGCTACGAATTCGCTCCCCCCACCCCTCACCCACTTGCTTTCCTTAAAACGCAGTGTTTAGCAGCTTACAAGGAACCGTCTAGCTAAGTAGTGAAGTAAATTTTCTTGTACCTGCGAGCGTAACTATCGTTGAATTAGGCTTACTTGTGATGCTTCGTTTTTGACAATTCAGAACCGCTGGCCTCGCTAATAACAGATCCTCTATATAATTCCTTTCAGTAGCTGAAGAACGTGAAGTGTTCTGTGCGGAACGTTCCATCTACTTGTTTACGAAATACCTATATGAATTGATGAAGTAAATAATTAGTTCCTGAAGACGAGCAGTCGAACGTAAAGGAATGGCTCGTGAATTCTATCACTCAAAACCTTGCCCGGGTTAGTGTTATCCGGAACTCCTCGTGAATAACAGTTGAATGGATTGCAGTGGCTATACGTAAGGAAGCCATCCTTGAGATTAGGAGCAATCAGCAAGATCTGGAAGAGATTCCCTTATTTCTATTTGTAGCTAATACAGAGAAGTCGAACTGGTCAAGTATTGGGAAATGACTCCAATATTTATAATCGCTAGAACAATTGAATTACGATAGAAATTTTTAATTTAAGCAAGCACCTCGATTCTTCTTCTGATAGTAGAGTTTAATTAGTAATCAGCTGTGAAAGAAACTCAAGCCATTCATCTTCACAGCTAATTACTAATCAAATTCTACTATTAAGCACTCACTCTGAAGTATTAGAGAGTTCGGTGCAGAGAGGCCATTTGTCGGGCTGTATTGCCGTCTAGTCGGGTGTCCTTTGGGGCACTACACTCTGGCTGCCCTTTCTAAAGGCAATGAATGGCCTTTGCAGCATGCAGACTCTCTTGCCCTATAAAGCCGTAAGGTACTCCACCCGCCCAGCTAGGGATAGATGTGCGCAGGAAGTCTTGCAGGGCTCATAGGAGAGCAGGCGACCACCAAGAAGAGTGGAGAGGGTGACGGCAAGTGATAGAGCTGACGTCGCCCGTAGCGGAGATAAAGAAGAGAGGACCGCCACGTGCTGTCTCCGGTTGGAGGATTTTACTACTTCACGCGATGTGTCCCGAGGCTCAGGGGAGTACGTGCGGTAAACAACTATAGCGTGTGTGATTCTGGACTGAGATGGCGACCGTGTCAACTCAGGCATCGAAAGTGAAATGCCGTGGGTGTTATCGGGTAGATGGAAGCCTCCGAGGAACGATGGACGCTGAATATATGGAAAAGGGTGTGTCTAGAGTGGAAAGTGCTCTGCACAGCAGGTGGTCATTGGCCTGACCTACGCAGTGCGAGAAGCTCTTCAGTCACTTTGTAGGGGAGAATGTAACGATAAATAACAGCGTCGGTCAATCCCCTTCGGGAGGCACCCACGCGTTCTACTTCCACGGAAGGTCGTAGAGGCAATATAATTAGGAATACGTATTTGGCCATACAAATGATTTGTGGTGGCCTGCCGATGAACAACTCTGTGTTTTTTCCTTCCCAGGCAAGTCTGGTAGAAATTAACCGAGATGAGAGATGGAAGTTCTGGTTGGCGTAGGCGGAAGACCGATATAGAACGTGGGAACAGGTCACGAGGTAACCTGGGCCTTCTCCGACTATACCATCTCGCGAGATAAGGTAGAGGTTAACTCACAAGAAAGTATGGCTGGAATATTAGGTAATCACGCGATTTTCACCTCAAGCTGGAGACTTCTAAGCAATCTGCGCACCTTTAAACCAAACTAAACACTCAATATTGAAACATACGCCTTTTAAATTGAACTAAGTATTTTAAGAAGGTCACGATAATTTTTTGATTCACCAAATTCGATGGCATTCTTCAATATTTTATATTTTATCTCCTTTCCTTAAAGGAAGAGAAACTGTGTGACATATCAAAACGTTTCAAAGGAAACTGTTCACTTTTGAATCAAACGAAACACCAAAATGGAAAAATTAGTATTCAGCGCTTTCAGTATTGTCGTTTTCTGCATATAAGGGGACTAAAACGACTTCTATGACTAAAATTTTTATGAGGCATCGAACACTATGCTCACTTAATACGTATTGTGCTTTCTTTGCCAACGATGGTCATCGACTAACTCTGGGTGGTAGCGCAATCGCTATCCGCCAGCGTTGGAATTCTGGGCCTCCGAACACGACGACAGGGTCGAAACGTCAGGCCAAAGTTAATATTCCACCCTCATGTAGTAGATTTCAATCCAAGCAGGAGGTTTTTCGAAGCAAACTGAACACTTTCAATATTGAAATGTTTAACGTTTCAAAGGAAGTCATCGTAAACGTTTTGAATCGGAAATTGATTTTGACCTTATTAGAGGGTATGTGGTTCAATCTGTCGCTGGTTCAATCTGTTCAATCGCTTTAATTTTTGGGGTGCTCAATTTGGTTTCAAAAGTGCTCAGTTTGCTTCGAAAAGGCTCCAGTTGGACGGGAAGATAGTTATTGATTGGGAAAGGCTACGATCTTCTGGGACTGCTGAAGAGTAATGCCGATTTCATTGCATAAGATGCGGCAATGCCCAAACTGAAGTCCAGTTTGGTCAAATTTCGACAACCGCCGGTGCCTTTTCCTCGTGATTTTCCTCGGCTCTCCCCGGATTGCTGCATAATGTGGTCTGCGTAACTAAATGATGACCGCAAGAAAGAATGCCGTGCCGAGGAAGGAAAATGTTATGTCCTTTTGAAGCGAGTGTTCTCTGGCCGAATAGGCTGGGGAGACCCGAAATAGCTTGAGCGTCTCTGTGAAATAATCATGGGTGGAGTAGCCAATTGGTCGTCACCCACCCATGATTCTAAGAGCGTCCGCAAATGAAACGAGTTTGAAACAAAGCGCTGGAGCTGGGGTTGGCTTGGCGAATTTTGACAGTCCGTGTCTGGGCTTCTACAGTGTTCAGACTCTGTAGCAGAATAGTAACGCTGGATTAGTTCATCTGTTTTGTTGTTGTTGTTATTGTTGTTGTTGAGTGGGATACGCTACAGTTTCTGCGAACTTCTTTGACTAAGGTGTTGGATAGAAAAGGCGGGACGTCGCCTTAATAGGATTAGGTCAAGAAGTTTTCGAAATGGAATTGCGTCCGGCTGGTCCTTGAAAGTTCTGGTGAGCTTCGTCGATTTAGGTAGGCCAGAGCAGTGCACTCTATGTCGGAAAAAATTGAAAAAAAAGCATGAGTTAGACCATGAGTTTCAAATTCTGATCGCTGCTTGATGTAGGTTAACTGCACCTTATGCCGGTGTAGAGAGGGGGAAGGGGGGGGGGGGCTGGGGGAGGGGGAGGCTGCCGGCTGTCGCGTGCACCTGATTCCAGGTTCATCGTTGGTTGGGATTTTCGGGATTTGCACCCCAGGCCAAGCAAGCCTTCTATCCCTCCGGGGTCGAAGAGTTGGTACCATCGGTATCCACCCGATGACCGGAGCACGAGCTTGCGCTTTATCCTTCCCAAGTCAACAAGTCTGACACCAGTTCGTTGACGGATGGAAGGCTTGGTTGGCCCGGAACCTGGTATCGGGTGCACGCGACAGCCGGCACCTCATCCGACTGCGCTACACGCGCCCTGATTTGCAGGGAAATAGATTAAATCGATATTAGTCGGCTGCATGGCTTCTACAACATCGTTACTGAATTCGGGCATTCGTTGCACGATGCTTGGGAAGCGTCTTCTGAATCCGGATCCTTGTTGCTCGTTGTCTGTAGCACGTCGTCTAAATCCAGATGCTCGTTGCACTACGCTTATGAGATGCGTTTTGAATCCACAGCCGTTGCACAGCATCTAGACCATCTGTTCTGAATCTGGACGCTTGCTACACAATCCCCATCCATACCTCCTTCAGTGTGTACCAAAATTACCCAGAAACTCAATGATCGACTGCTAGTGGCCTGTGGCTAAGCTCAAGGACACAACTGGCTGACATACGGCGTAATATCACAGGCTGTGGTGTCCTTTGCCCTCCGCCCCTCTGTGTGACTCACTGCGTGACGCACGGATTAACCGTTTTATGGATAGTAGGATGTCGGTTTGATGAAAGTGGTAGTACCTACTTTGCCGGCGCATGTTGTGAGAAGGGAGGCGAGATGCGTCGAAGTGTCGTTATTCATGGCTCAACCATAACCGCCGGCGGCGGGTATGACTGGTAATGCTGTGTCACTGAGCTGCCCACCCCTCCATCACCATAGACGACGAGAAGTCTCGTAAACAAAGAAGCCGGCGACTCTCAAAATATATCCTCGCTGGCCGTCAGTCAGTCATATGTCTCACATAATCGCCTACGCCCTCGCAATCGCTGCTTCCAGGCATCGCGCCGCGCTGCGATGTCTAAGCTGATGCGGCCGGGAATAGAGGTGAAGGGCTATGGTATTGATGCCATAAATGAAATCCATCGACGTTAGTGGCCGTCCGAATTCCAGCATTTCTGGCCGCCGAAAACATTCCGGCTGCCATTAATTCGTTAGCAGAAATTAGCTAATGCAGAACGTAGCCACGAAGTGCGTTTGCTGCACCGAATGAACAGCCTGCTTGCCGCCATTGACTGCCACTTTCAGGACGTTTGGTAGGGTTGGGGACCAGCTCAAGTAAAAAAGGATAAAGCTTGAATCCATCTGGAGCATCTCCAGGATGCGCCATGCTCTCCACTTCTACGGAATACTGGAATGGGGGTAGTGTGAATGCGTATCTAGCATGTAAATATAATAATATGCAGTGGCCAGCTACAAATACGAAAGTGCCTGTCCAGATGGCATGGAAGGCGTACTTGCTCTTGCTTGGACCCGAACCTTGGATTGGAGCCATGTCCTCCTCCGACTACCCAAACGTATCGATCGTCAACGGGGAGCGATGTGACTGGAAGAATCGTTGATGGAAGGAAATGGAAATGGGAATGGAAGAGATCTCTTCCAAAGGTTTTAGGATGTTTTACTGTGATCAATGGTCTTGCACAGACCGAGTCGAGATCAGTCGCTTCGATTTCTTGGCAGGAAGCTTGTGACTTTTTACATCACCAGTTCTGTTCCATGTGCGCAGAAAGTCGATACCAACTCCCTTAGCTCCGTCTTGGACATGCTGGATCCTTCAAAGCACTTTTTCACCCTCTCCTTCCTAATTTCTAAGGCCGACGTTCTTTTTAGGTTAAGCCCCAGCAACCGAGGAATCTGCGCTACATATGACGCGGGTCGCGCTGGCTTATGTGTCGCGAATCAGGTTTGGGTCCAAATCGAGACCATGCTGCCCGTGTTTTCACCCTATGTAGTCTGCTGATTGGCATCAGAGTCGTCTGTAAAGTTGAGGCAATGAGTCGCTGGCGAATTCCCTTTTTGGAGATGTAACTCGTACGAATTCGTGTTTGACACAGTCGATGTGAAGCTAAAATTTCGTTTCACATCCAATCTATCCAATGGTTCCACACCTGCGATCGAGAAAGACGTGTGAAAAAATATGTCACTGGCTTGTCAAATGGCTGACCATCGTAGGTCTTTTCAAAATGACTCGGCGGCGCAAGATAGAGGTAGTGCAGAATCGTAGGAAGACTGATCAAGCCAGTTGTTTAAAGCAATTTCTAACTTCTCTCTTCTTGAAACCTCAATGTGGCAAGTTACGCTTGCCAGTATGTTGTGCCACTTGAGGTTTTATGCGAATCTTTATTTAGCGGCCTGACGTTTCGACTTCCCGTCGTCTTCAAAGGTGCGTAGGATTCTCCGCAGGGGCTAATTTTCGCCCACGCTATCTGACCAGTAGAGGCGAATATCTGCATCTGCGTGGGTCCTATACGCCTCTGAACACGACGTTGAGTCGAAATGTCAGGCCGCTAAATAAAGATTCACCTAAAAACCTCGAGTGGCACAACATAGTGACAGCCAGTTATTTAAATTTTCACTGAAAGGCTGTTCTTTCTCTGTAAGCAGCATGAACGAATAAGGCGAAGGATAGAGTAGAGGGAGTGGATGAAGGCAGGAATGAAAACAGAGTTTTCAGACGTTTTTATTCGACAATGAGAATTGTGGAGTTGGTCAGCAAGTACTGCTGGTAGTGCGATAGAGAACATCCCAGGTTCCGACAGAATATGTTGTGGTTGGAAAAAAAGGCTCAGCTGAAGGATTTTCAATACCTCGAAATCTCATATGGTTAGCATCGGATAAAATGTTCGAATTGCTTCATCCAGGGGTCCTACACATTGTTCTGCGGCACATTTCATCGTCCATTTTCCCCAGGTAGATTTGCTACACTGACTGAAGCCTCACTGAACCCTGACGGTGATATTCTTCGGGAAGTAACGGATGTGAAAACGCGACATCGTCCCTCCAACCGACTGAGTTTCAAATACGTCGGTAGAGGGAGAAAAGGATGAGCGACGTTCCCAAAAGTGTTCTAAAAGCCACAGATCAGAGCACGCCGCTACGCAATCTCTTTGGGGTTCGCTACACATTCTACTTCTATGGGATACCCTGGAGGCAATCTGAGTGCATATTTGGCCTATACAATGATTTGCAGTGGGTAGCGGGTAGCATCCTTCCCGGACCAATCTAGTACCGTTTCCACTGTCACTGGGCCACTACGTATTACCTAGCACGACAAAATTTGTTGACTCCGGAGGGTGGAAGGCTTGGACGGCATTGGCGCTGAATCCGAACCCAGAACATGGAATCAGGTGCACGCGACAGTCGGCACTTCCTTCGACTGCGCTACCACGCGTCCTTAGAAGCCAAACAGCAACTGAAAACGCTTGATTGGCGCATCCCCGCTTTGCTTATCAGTGACTCACCAGAGAGACTGGAAAATGTAATTCCGAGAGTGATTGGGGGGATTTTCTGCTGACCTTTAGTGGTTGCAAAACACATACGTTTCTATCCTATAGTGACCAATTACTTCTTCGCATCCATACTAGGAGAAAATAGAACTGGGGGGGGGGGGGGGGTGTCGCGTAGTTCCTTTTTATACAAGTGCAAGTAAACGGCATTGTGAGGACTTGCTTCGATGTGAACAAGGCATTGTATGACTTTTCCTTACAATTAGGTTGTTAATGAGCATTCGACAACATCTCGCATTGAAATTGGATAATTTGACTGGAAGGTAAGGATATCTTGATGAGATTGGGAGCACACCACTGGACCATTTGACGCTAACACAGTGTTGTGCCATTTAAAGACACGTCGAGGATGGAGAGCTTGAACCGCCTGGGCAGAACCCAAATCAAGGTTCTTGATTCCGGCTGCGTGCTACAGCAGACGCCTCGTTCCACTGCGTTACCACTGTTATGACTATATTCCTGTCCAAGTCTCTTTTGAAACGACCTTCCTCGCCTTCTTCTTCAGTTCTGTGCCGAGCAAGATTACAAGGTGGATCAGTTTTATTGGGCAGCCTAGCGTTTAGACCTGTTATCGTCTTCCAAGACCTAGAAGTGGTTCAGCTATTCGCTACTGTTATCTACCCGAGGCGCGTGAAGTGCAGTCGGAAGAGGTGCTGGCTGTCGCGTACACCCGATACCAGGTTCCTGGTTCGGATTTCCCCGCTTGGCCAACCAAGCCTTCCATCCGCTTAGGGTCGGTGAATTGCTACCAGCTCATCTAGGAAGGATAAAGCGCTGATTTGTTCATGGGCCATCGCAAGTCGTTATATGGCCAAATACGCATTTAAATCGCCTCATCGACATCCCCTAGAAGTGGAATGTGTGGTGCGCCCCAAAAGGGATATCCTTTATCTCTTGTCGTCTATTCGAGCAAATTCCTACTCAGCTTCGGCTTTAAAACATCTTCCCTTATGCGAAACGAGAACTCCAATGCAATATGAAATGAGCTCACCCGACGACCCACCATTCGCGCGAGGAGAAGTCGCTATATATGCCTGATGCCCTTCTCTTGTGAGTACATCAGTGTCATTCATGGAGAAGAGATTGCCTAAAAAAATTCAGAATGGTTCCAACGCTATTCTAAACGAAGTATCGGTCTAATACCGCAGAAGTGTGCGCTCCACATCAAAGTAGGGTCCGCTGTGCCTCACCCTGTGCCCAAAGGATTAGTCGAAATAGCCGTATATTACAAGCCGAGTGTTTTTTATTGCGAACGGCCACTGCCCTTCCAGTTTCCCCAATGTTGTTGCAAGTCCCAGATTCAAGTTGGTAGACTACGCCAACTTCAGCACAATCTCAGGTCTTATTGTTAGGGTGCATGACATAGTTCTGTGAACTTTGACGCTTTTCATGTCTACTGCTGGCAGTTTGCATTAAAGAACAATCGGCTTGTAAAAGGCGTCGTATTTTCACTATCTTCTGGGTGCGGGCAAGGTTGATGGGGCTGGCGGGAGCGAACTTCACGTGAAATGATTCACGACTCTGGCGTATGAGAATTTCGTCTAGATAAGCGCTGTAAGCGTTCTGGATTTTCGCAAGAAACCTAGCATAGAATAGTCTAAATAGTGTTATTAGTGATTTCCTGCTATTTCGAAACAGTGTATCTCAGTAACCTCTTGGCTACTAACAGTAGTAGTGACGACGACGTTGCGTGTCAACGGTGGATTAACGTATGAGCTTTTTTCTCGATACGTTGGGGGTTTCTCTTGCGGTACTATAAATGTGTCTGAGGGGAATGTTGGGGATTTTAGTTGGGCAGATAGCAGAGACGAATCAGGCGGAGGGTGGGCTCAAGTTGGCCGGAAACAGCGATGACGAGCGAGTGATGGTGGCGCAATGGGTAGAGGGGCGGCGTCATCCCCATCATCGCCATTTCCAGCCAACTTGAGCTCGCCCTCCAGGCGAGGCATGGGGCCAACGCCGCCAGCGGCCCAACCTCCGTCGTCCCTAACTCTGCGCAGAGTTGTATTGGGGTCGAGGTATTTGCACTTTGTTGTTTCCCAGAGAGAGGCGATTTTGCTCATACACAACGCTTAGGCCGTTCCGACCTACCGTTGAGAGTTTCCTAGTTAGATTAGGCACCCTCTATGTTCAAAGTTATTCGATGTGGGATTAGGCGCGCTCCGAGATAATTACGCTTTTATCGTGGTAAATGTGGATGACTCCTCGCAGCTTAGCTATGTATGTATTGTGGTTGTTGCTAAAAGAAGATATGCTAAGTGAAACACCACTTTTATATTTTTGGAATTGTTTTGGACCAACAAGATTAGCGCAGAGATTTCTCCTCGCTTATTAATCCTGAAAACAGTGAAAACACTCGTCGTGCTGCACCAAAATAAATAACCAACATGCAGCGTAGTAATTCGTCATTATCTGGTGTCTCTGTCTGAATGCATTGTCATGACATGAAACAATATAAGGATAAAGAACGGCGCTACTCAGTCTCTTTTGAGATGCGTCACGCATTCTATTAGGTTGGAAAAAAAGTCTCTTCACACTTCGAAATTTTTTTACCCTTCCCCTTGTAAACGCACTAGCCAATGTTGATTGCTGATTTCGTAATCCTATCACACTTGTCTACCGTTCGCACGCGGACACAGGTTAAGACTCTTCTTGTAATTCGTTATCCACCCAATCTTCCGAACTCAATGCCAGATCTACCTCATGGCCGTTTTCAGCACGGCATTCTTCATGAATTCATTAAAGAATCCACAGCACGTCAGGCAGCAGACCAAATTAACCATATATATGGCTTGGGATCTACTACTCATCGTGCCTGTTATGAGTGGTTCGGAAAGTCTTTAAAGGGAGATTATTCACTGAGGGCAAAGCATGGTCAGGAAGGCCAACTGGATTGGACGACAGTGAACTACACCATCTTCTTCGTACCGATAGTTGGCAGACGACACGTCAGCTGGCAGAGAAGCTCGAAGTGTCTCATAGGATAGTAGGAATCCATCTGAAGAATCTTGACTTTCATGGAAATTTGGAGCTTGGATTCCACATGCCCTGTCAGACACTCAGAAAGGTCGACAGCTCTCCATCGCTGCTTCTCTTCTGTCCAGATAAGGAAGAAAATCGTTTCTTCCGCGGATTGTGACAGGCGAAGAGTCCTGGGTTCTGTGTGCCAACTTCCGAGGAAAAGACAATGGGTACAAAAGGGAGAGAGCCCTAAGTCTGATCTCAAGCCCAATGTTCACGAAAGGAAGATTTTCTTGAGTGTTTGGTGGGATATCAGAGAAGTGATTTATCGGCAAACTCTCAGAAGTGGAGAGACACTTACTGCTGTCACATACTGCGGCCAACTCCACAAAGTCGTCGCAACTCTCTAAGAAAACAGGCCGGAGAAGTCGAAGGTGATGATCCTGCATGACGATGCAAAACTACATGTTGCAAGACTCACAAGAGAAACAATAAAGGAGCTGGGCTGGGAAGTAATGTCACATCCACCGTATAGCCCTAACCTCGTTCGTGCCGACTACCATCTCTTCCGTGCTTTCAAGCAAGAAATTGGAGAGAAATATTTTGGAACTGATGAAGACCTCAAAAATTGGATTCATCAATGGTTCGACTCCAGAACTGCAGTCTTTTAAGCGAGAGGAATTGGAAAATTACCCAGTCTTTGGAGAAGTGTAGTGGGACAAAATAGAGTTTATCTCAGTTGATTTGACTTTGTAGTTGTGAAGTAATAAATCTTTGAAAAAAATGAAAAGACTTTTTTTCCAACCTAATACTTTCAAGAAATGGTATGGGGCGGTTTGAATGCGTATTTGGCCTATACCAAACTTGCGGTGCCCAGCCGATGGAAATGTCAGCGTTTTATTCGTACCAGACAAGTCTGGTTCAATTCACTTCCCCCCGGAGGGAAGGAAGTTACCTGGACGGAGGATCCGCACCAAGAACCTGATATCAGGCGGCAGCCAGCACCTCCCCTGACAGCACTCCATGCGCCCGTTATGAAACAATATAGAACGTGGATAAAGGTGGGTTGTCTTATTTTGAGCGATCTCCTTGTTCTGCGGTGTCTTCAAACTTATCGAAGGTGACTCTTCCCTGCCGCTAGATATGGTGTCAGAGATGCGTCACAATCAAATATAAATACTTACTTACTTTGATACTTTGATTGTCCTTTTGTCGGCTGGAGGTCTTCTCAGCGGGGACCACAACTCTTCCAGACCGCTCGATCTCTGGCTGCTTGCATCCAGTGAGGCAGACTCCGCTCTCTGAAAGATCTTGAGAATGAGTCTGCCCATCGCGTTGGCGGTCGTCCCAGTGGTCTCTTATGGTTTCTCGGGAGCCATTCTGTGACACGGAGACTCCATCTATCGTCCTTTCGTCGAAGCAGGTGTCCGGCCCAGCGATATTTGGACTTCTTCATGTACTGCAGCGGGTTTGCTAATTGCGACTTCTCCCGTAGCTCCGAGCTTCATAGGCCTTCTTGCCATTGCTGACGAAGGCTTGTCCTCAGAAGACATCTCTCCAGTGCACGATGCGTAGTTTGCATCGCTCTGGCGATTGTCTTGTTGTCGGGCCAGGTTTCCGTCGCGTAACACATCGCAGGCAGTAGGGAGACGTTGAATATCGAGGCCCTGAGGCCGACACCTTTGACCTGATCGGTGACTTGGCTAATCGAACTGAAGGCTGACCATGCTGCGCGTCTCCTGCGGGCGATTTCAGGAGCGAGGTCGTTATCCATGTTCAGCTCTCTTCCCAGATAGACGTAGGAGTCGGCGAAGCGAAGGTTGCTGATCCGTTTACTGTCGACAAGGTAGCCTTTATCGTCCCAGTTCAAGTCTTTCATGGCATCCGAGTGCCGCTGTGAATAGCTTGGGAGAAATCGTGTCTCCCTGCCGTACTCCTTTCCCGATAGAAATTTTAAGCTTTCGATCGAACAGCTGGATGGTAGTCGATGTGTTCGAGAAGCATTCGTCGAAAAGTCGGATGTAGGGCGATGGTATACCAGCGTGCACAAGTGCGTTCAAAACGGCGTTGATTTCCAGAGTCGAACGTTTTCCGGTAATCCACGAAGACAAGGACAAGTGGGAGATGGTATTCGCGGCTCCTCTCGACGAGCTGTGAGACAGTCTGAATATGGTCCATGCAGGAGAAATCCTTGCGAAACCCGCTTGCTCCACTGGCTGATACTCATCCAAGCAACGCTCCATACAATTGAGCAGTATCTTGGTGAAGATCTTGTACACAACCGAGAGAAGACTGATGGGTCGATAGTTGTTGATATCCTCCTGCTGACCTTTTTTGAAGATTAAAACTGTTTTCGACTCCTTCCATGACACCGGAATCCTACCAAGTTGAAGGTAGTGGTTGAAGTGCTTGGCAAGAAGTGAGCAGAGGGCACTGTCACCCGCACGAAGGAGATCAGCAGAAATGACGTCCGGTCCGGGAGCAGTGCCCGGCTTCATCCTTCTGATGGCATGAGCAACTTTTGATTCCAGAATGGGAGGTACTTCCTCAGCTGGTGGCATCAAGCTTTCGGGACAGTGATGGAAGAACGGAACAGATCTGTGTAGAATTCTTGAACGACCTCCATCGCTCTCCGAGACGTTTGCGTTGTTCCATCCTTATCCACAAGGGCTTTATTGCCTTCTGATCTCAGAGATCTCGTTTGCAGCGCTTTATGCTTGAACCTTTCCCAGCGGCTTCTAACAGCTTCAATCTTCTGTAGGCTTGAATGGACTCCTTCACTGCAAATCAGCAGGCCTTGAAGATGATGACTTTCTCCAGATGGGAAGCATTAGGATCCAGTTTAACAGCTATTCTTTGCTCCAAAAGCTTAATCATGTGCGTTGAGTCTTGAAGCAGACGGTGATGTGGCTTCGCGAGAGCTGCTAGCACATTTCAACGGTCCTTTGGAGAGAAGGTCGTATTCTTCCGATGGATCTTCAAGAAGATTCCAATCATACTACTTTATTCCATATTCCAACTCCTCAGACTTGAATGTGGGGATACTCACCGGTGCCGGTTTATGAGTGTCACGCTTGAACATCCTCTTTTTGAGAGTCAGCTTCGCAGGACAAGACGGTGATCTGAGCCGGTGTCAAACGAAGGCGGCACGGAGACGTCGAATCCAGCGTCTGTTTGTAAGAACATGGTTGATCTCCGAACGTGTTTCTCCATTTGGGCTTTCCCAGGTCTATCGTCTTTGAACGCTAAATAAATGAATGCAAAACAATAAATGGAGCGAAGGCCAGGAACTTCCAGGATCCCCTGAATGAATATGAGGCATCCATATCGCGGCTGGCATGTATTGGTAAGTAATAAAACAACGGCGACAGTCCATCTCCTTTCGGTGTGCGCCACGCATTGTGGTTGTGCGCAATCTCGTAAAGACTGTTCGAACGCGCATTTGGTCTCGAGAATGACTTGCGATGGCCAGTCGAGATCGAACCAGTTTCTCAATCTTCCCGGACAATATTGCTACTAATTTATCAATCGTATATGAAATACTTGGTCGAACGGGATGGGATCGAAACTAAGGGCCTAGATTCAGGGGCAGGCAGCCGCACTCGCGTTATGCAGTGCTAGACCTGAGCATCCTGGACATTGACTCTAAAGCAGGCACATAAAAGATTAAATCGGAAAGGTTAATCGTTCCATGAATTAACCTGTGGTTGAGATACCTTGGTTGATCTCACTGCTTCAAGTACACGTTCAACAAATGTTTCATGCTCTCTGTAGAAAGACGACTTGCTATAACTACAGGACGTCCAGGAATTTGTTTCCCCAAGAGCGCTTGACATCAGCCAACAGCATTCGACGTCGTAATGCGGCTTCGAAGTAGTAGACGGTTTCGCTGCCTCCCTGTAGGCAATTCAAGATGGAATCAAAGCTGCTAACTCATTATCCATTTGTCCGTCCTAGTCGTCGACTATCAACAGCCATTTGTTCTTGTCCTTGGACACACTTGTACACCAGGGGTGTGCGTTAAATTTTTTTTCGGTAAATTTTTAACGACCGCTTTTTAACGAAAAATTTTTGCGTTAAAAACGGTAAATTCGGTAAATTCGTTAAATAAAATATCCCTTAGCTGCATTCGGTTTGGCTGCATTTTAGCATGTAAAATGCCAGACCTTTTTTCCTTATTGAATTTTTTCCGACTCCATCTGCATGGTAATTATATAACTATGCCTTCATCTTCGCAGCAAATAACAAAAGTCCATCTATCATAAACAAAATTGCTAAGAGAGAGAATTCATTTTTTAGAAATCAATTTTGAAACCAAACAGTAGCAAGACTTTTAAAATAGGAAATTTCTTACTGTGCCTAGTTCCTTTAGCAGGTAGAAAGTCGTCCAGCCTCTGGGAAGATCCAAGGTGCATCGTATCGCGGGTCAACGTTTTTGAGCCTTTCTTTTCTTCTTGAGGAATTTTTTTTTTACAAAACCTGGGCCCACTAAGCAAACTTTTGTGGCCCAACTGGTGAACGCTATTAAAGTAAATTCGCATAGGGAAAAAATCCACACACATGACGGAAATTCTTGCTAGAGCCGGATCTGCACCTTTAAAGATATGCCTCTTTCGCAAACCTTTGAAAACTCTTTATGCGATAGACAGCTTGTAAAGTACCAGTTTTTATACTAACCTACATATACAGTACCGCACATAGGCTTTGGTCAATTGCCGAAAAGAACGCTCTTGACCGGGCGCGACAATCTGTAGAGCGAGCGACAGCTTGTAGAGTGAGCGTTTAGGGAGTTTAAACGGAAACTCTTAGCCGTCCTACACAGGAATTGTTCTGAGACTGTCCAGCTTGCCTTTGGAGTGCGCCGTGAACAATGCATATAGAATCGAACCTTTCAATCGAGAGGGGGGGGGGACAATTTATAGATGAGTGTTTGTAGAGTTTTATCAGAAATACCTGGCCCTCATAGCTTGTGTTTCGTCGCGTTTTCATTGTGTTCTTTATGCTTTTCAACCCCACTTACGAAGCAAATATCACAAAAACTGTGAAAAAACTGAATGGTTGGTAATTATGAGCAACTAATATGTAGCAGTGCGCGTGTGGCGCAGTCGGAGGAGGCGCGACTGTCGCGTGCACCCGATACCAGGTTCCTGGTTCGGATTTCCCGCCCAGGCCAACCAAGCCTTCCATCCCTCCGGGGTCGGCGAATTGGTACCAGACTCGTCTGGGAAGGATAAAGCGCTGACTTGTTCATCGGCTGGCCACCGCAAGTCATTGTATGGCCAAATACGCATTTATGTCGCCTCCACGACATCTCGTAGAAGTAGAATGCGCTGGCGCATCCCAGAAGGGATTGCGTAACGCCGTCCTTTATCCTTTATTCTAATACGTAGCAATCAAACGCAAGAAACGGACCAGGAAGTCGGAAAGCACGGAAAGACTGCGGCGGAGAAAAGTGGGGTCGCACGCAAATAAATTGGTTAAGGAGCAAGGAAAATGCCAACAAAAGAAGAATGCATCGAAACTTGAGAACAATATTGATTACCTACCCTGATTCAAGTAAGTAGAAGGTTTCCTTGGTATACTGCGAAAGCTCATTCAAAAAAAAATCGTTCAAAATGGATTTACATGGAGAGGAAGCAAAATTTTAAAAATGTTCACAAAAAGTCGTTAATGCAATTTAACGGATTTTTCGTCGTTAAATTTCGTTAAAAAGTTTTAACGAAAAATGCCGGTAAATCCGGTAAATCGGTAAATCGTTAATCGTTAAACGCACACCCCTGTTGTACACGCTTTTGAGGTGACTCAACTTCGAAGTAGGTGTCTGTGGAGCTCTCTACCTCCAAGAACTCCCATGGCGATCAGTGTTATCAAGGGAATCGTTGTGAATGTTCACATCTACCAAGAGCTGAAGATCGTTAGTGTAGTCGTAACTTCGTTTGTCATTTCGATCGTTTCAGTACGGCTCTGAGCCTGTTAGGTCCGACATTCATTCTGCAGTTTGGGTTTTCGATACATTTCTGGGAAGAGTAAAACCGTGGTTTGCTCATCAACTGGCTCTTGAAAGTCAGTGGTTAGGAGAAAAATGCAACTGCAATGATATGTATCACCTGTGACCTGCTTAATCACCTGTCGCCCGTTGATCATCGAGTTGCTTGAATGGGCAGCAGCAACATTCGTATCCGTAACTGTCGACTGCCAGAGCGCTGTAATGGATCCTCCTCGCTCGAAGGAACTTAAGAGCGTCATATCCTTCGCTTAGGGCTTTCAAGAAGAAGTCCGAACAACGCGTTGTTGGACGTCCCGATGTGCTCTTGTCATCTTGCGGAATCCAGTCGGTGACGGGTGTCTGCAAAGGGCATTACCTGGCCGGCCCACCTTATTTTAGAAGACTTGGACTCCACTGACGTTGATCGCGTGTTCGTCCTGCTTTCATAGAGCCCAGGTCTCTGAGGCGTATGTTAGGGTAGGAAGAACGGTAGAGTCGAATAGGTGGGCACGGAGTCGGACGTTCTTCGTCTTTCTCACGACGCTGTTGAAAGCTCCACGAGCTACTCGTTTCCTCCTACCCAGCTCCGGCACTAGGTCGTTGGTCATATTGACTTCGCGACCAGATACAGGTGCTAAAGCACTCGGAGATGTTCGTTCCGTTGAGCGAGAATGGGGCATCAGAAACTTGTCGGTTCCTCATGAATAACGTCTTCGTAAGACTCAGTTGCAGTACAACGTTTCCACATACACGATCGAAGTCCGTATCATTCCCAGCTCAGTGTTATGAGCACGGTGTCGTTGGCGAAGCGAATATGGTACAGATGTCGGCCGTCGATCTACACTCCCATGTCTTCCCATTTTAGGGAGCGCATGGAGTTTTTGACTGTGACGCTGCAGAGTTTCGTAGACATGGCATCCTCGTGCCGAATCGCTTTCCTCATGTTGGCAATGACTTACCGGTACTATGCCCAGTTGCCAAGGTGAGGGGCATGGCGCATTCTAATGTGGAACTGTCTCCTTATAGCGCTTCGGAGCAATTGCGCAGCGGACCTCTTCAGACCTGTACTCCATCCGACTCCGAGAAGCGAGCAATTCTGCTTGAACTGGGAGCTGTCCGGATATATTGGTTTATCTTTGAGGCACATACATCAAGAGGGGCAAGAGCTGTCTCTGTCCTCGACTCATCCATCATTGACGTGAAGCCTTGGCGCATGGACTTTGTGGGGAGCAACGCGCGGCGGCGACCGCGGACGGAGAGGCGAGCGCCCTTCACGCGAGAGATTGTTTTTGGGCGGCGGCTGGATGGGTGGTGGTGGGTGGTCGTGCCATCGGCTAGTGGCCATCAGTGGGAAATGGCTTTCCGAAATGAATCACGTCATTGTCATATGTCGTCGCTCGTGTGGAGATTTTTCGACAGCTTATTGAAGAGGGGCCGAATGTTCGCCTTGAGTTTCTGTGGGTCATCCTGACTCTACTGGAATCGAACTGAGTCGGTCCTTCAAGTGATCAAGAAAGCAAATATCAACACGAGAAATGGTGTCTTTAACCGAAGAGCGCCGAAGTTGAGATAGGATGCAGTCATTCCACATAAAGCTTAGAGTGTGTGTTCGAGCTCCATTCGACGCAGGAATTCTGATCGCAACAAATATTGGACCTTTGTGGAGCATGAAAGAAGGTTCGTCAAACACATCGTGGTACACAGACGACACTTGCCTCTTCAATTATTCGAGTAGACGTCAGGATCAGCCTTGCGCATTCCACGCATCCATCCTGGGGCTGGATTGATCAACGACTTACAGAGATTTGAAGCTGAACGCTTGGTGAATAAAAAAAAATTGGTAAAAAACAAAGAAACATAACTGTCAGTTGCTGAGAAAGTCAACATTATTTATCTCCTCAGAGCATGAATAGGTATGAACAGAAAAATCTTGTCAGACAACAAAGCTAAGAGCTTTCCAGGGTCCGGATTCATTAACGACTTACAGAGATTTGACAGAGAAATTACAGCGAAACTCCTGAATCAACGCGACTTCTCAACAAGCGATATGGTGAAATGTTGACGGTATCAGGATTTTTCGCTGTAATTTCTCTGTCAAATCTGTATAACTCGTTGATGAATCCATATCCTGGAAAGCTCTTGACTCTGTTGTCTGACAAGATCTTTCTGTTCATACCTATTCATGGCTCTGAGGAGATAAATAATGTGGGCTTTCTAAGCGACTGGCAGTTGTGTTTCTTTGTTTTTTATCCATTTTTTTATTCACCAATCGTTCAGCTTCCTACCGGCCGCCGAACATAAAAGGTACACTGAAATATATATCAAAGAATAGGATAGTGGTACACTGTAGGGTAATGCCTCCCAAGTGGTTTCTATGAGACACCTCCCTTCTCTGTACTTACACACAGACGCGTTCCCGCCTATTGTATAGCAAACATCCGATTTCCACGTCCAATTAGACACTGAGCCGCTGAACAAAAAGGTTCAAAGAAATTTAAAGTTTTCCTTGAACAAAAATTATTCTAATCGTCTTGAGAGTCAGCTTAATCTGTGAAAAACTTGTTTTGATTTGAAAAACGTTTACTTTGATTTAAGAAGCGTCAGATTGGCTTAGAAGTGTCCAATTTGACCTGAAAATGTTGAACATCATGTGATATGGTGGGATAGGGGATGACGTATGTATGTGACATGTATTCTGAATCCAGATGCTCGTGGAACGATGTCTGTGACACGTCTTCTGAATACGGACGCTCGTTGAGGGATTTCCGTACCTACCCTCTTCACTGTGTGCAAAAATTACAGTGATTCGATGCCAGTTACGGAAATTTTATATGGTTAAGCTCAAAGACACAAACGGCCGGCAAACGCCGCAACGTTCTGTAGTATCCAGTGGTTCCCTCTCCTTGTGAATACTACTTGACACGCGGATTAGCTGAATTATTCGCAGGAGGATTCAGATGCATAAGGCAAACGTCGGATAAAATAAAGGAAACTCCACAACAGAGTAGAACATATAATTGAACTAATAAACAACCAAATTTGTTAACTTTCACGACTAATCTTGGGAGGGGAAACATAGGAGTGGTTTGGCTGCAGTGCGCTTCACAGAGAAGAAATTCTGTGGTGCTGGTGCTATTTATGTTTATGCTCGCATTATGCTGAGCAAAAGGAAAATAGCCCGCTCAATGCTGTAAAGCAGTTAGCTTTCCCTCCCGCTTCGGGATGACATGTAAGATACTCTCGGAGTAACCGCGTGTATTAAACACTTAAAGCGAGGGAGCTTCGAACGATCCACTTTGAGGATTCCTGAAATCATCCTAAAAAGCATACAGACATCCTGCTATTTTCTACGAGAGGTCAATGTATCCTTTCTGAACTGAGCCTATAGGGCGCAAATCAAATAAATGTCCCATTTCTGTTGCAAAAAACATTTGAAGAAATGTCGGCTGGCCTAATAGCAATGGACGGCAATATGCAGCGTTTTATGAAATGGCGGCAAGCCATGCTAAGATGTCGTTCTTCGATCGACATCTTAGCATGGCTTGGCGGCGTCGAAGCGACAGCTTCGTTCGCGAGCCGTCTGCCTCGAGATATGCGATAACTGTGTTGTTAGGGCGAGTTTTTTAATTACGCTGCAGGCTCCCAGACTCTTTCAGCTCTCCCTTCTCCATATCGCGGAGAAGGGGCATGACGTGAGGTTGTAGCTTCTCTCGGGGCGCTGAAGACACGTGGTTCGACTGATGAGCGCCTAATAAAGATACATTACTGAGAGCTGCATGTTTAATTAGCCCAATCAGTGTTGACGCTCCCGCGCCACTTTTCCTTTTTGCATGATTGCCGCGTGGTCAGCTGACCGCAGGCTTGTAGAGGGCTTGAAAGCGATAGCCGCAGATCCGCCAGCAGGGGCTTTAACGAACGCTGAAGTCATCTGGAGTGTATCGTGCACTCTGTGCTGTCTCTCATGATAACTAGTATTTGATGCGCCGTTATTGAACATATGACAACTAAAAGAAGAGAGGCGATAAGTTCTACTCTCTCTATACTCTTGTATGAAAGTCGAAAAGGGGCAAATTTTTGGTCCTTCTTCCTGCGAGTTGTGCTGCAGTTCAAGATGCACAGAGCGTTGAAAAAATGTATAGAAAGAATAAAGGCTAATGATCAGGGTTATTTTAATCCCTCCTGGGATGCGCCACGCATTGTAGTCCTATGGAATATCGTGGTGGCGATTTGAATGCGTATTTGGCCTATACAAGGTGCGTAAAAAGTATTGACGCAGTGAATGGAGGTTGAGGAAATAGTAATGCGGAGTAAGTTTTAAAATATTCACTTGAGAACACATCTTATGTTCACTTGAGAACAGATCTTACAAACACGATAGACTAGCTCGTAATCGACATTGGCTCCTTTACTGTGAATACAGGAGCGAAAACGACGGAAAAATTCATGAGCACGCGCCGCAAGTACTCTACTCGCTTCGATTTCGTCCCGTACTTTGAACAGGGTGGTCTTCAGCGTCTGGTCACTTCTGCTGAAAGTAGCAAGGACCTCATTCTCCAAACCCGCCTAAAAAGAGTAATCCAGCGGATTCATGTTTAAGCTGTGCTCGTCTGAGATGCTGTTCACACCTGCGCGCGTTATCTGTTTGCCGTTATCGGGCGGAGATTGATAATTTTGGATTTGAACGTTATCGTGCGTGAACCTCTTGTAATCATCATCTGTTATGACAGAGCCGTGGGTGACGTTTGGGTTGTTGACCTCATTCCTCACCGACCGTTTCGAACACCGCCTAATTCTCTTGTCCTATCCTATCCTACTATATATAAAGGAGTTAGCGGTTGTCCGTCCGTCCGTCCGTCTGTCCGTCCGTCCGTCTGCTCATCCTTCTGGCCTTTCCTAGAAGTCGAGTAGCAGGCGTCCGTGTTCAGGCGAGGTGCCACCCACGCCGTGTCGAGACAGTCAGAAGAAGAAGTGGGTCAGAAGACATGTCACCGATGTCGCGCAAAGGGCGTTCGAGTTCAAAAGACATGCCTCCGACGTTGCTCAACAGGCGTTCGGATTTAGAAGATGTATCACCGACGTCGTGCAAGAGGCGCTCGGATTCAAAGGGAATGTCAGCGGTGTCGCGCATTAGGTGTTTGTGTTCAGAAGAGGTGTCAGCGATGTCGCGTAATGGATGTCTGGGGTCAGAAGACATGTCATCGATGTCATGCAAGGGGTGTGTGGGCTCAGAAGAGGTAGTACGGATTTCATGCAAGGTGTGTCTCGGTTTAGAAGAGGTGTCATCGATGTCATGCAAATGGTGTCTGGGTTCAGAAGAGGTGTCACCTATGTCACGCAAGGGGTGTCCGGATTCCGAACACGTGTAGTGGGAGACCACTAAAGAGGGGAGCAGTAAGCGGGGGGCCAGTGACGGGTGGGAGGACCAGAGAAGGGAGGAGGTGGGGGTGGGGTACCAGTAAGAGTAGAACCTTTAATGGGAGCCAGTGAAGGGGGACCAATAAAGAGTATCACTAAGATGAGGGTTGGGGCGGTAGTAAAGGCTGGGGGGAGGGGCGAACGGGAGCCAGTGAAGTGGGAAAGTTCTGCGAAGGAGGAACCGGTAAAGGGGGAAACCATTAAAGGAGGACCAGTGAAGAGGGGACCAATGAAGGTAGGGCCAGTAATGGCGGCCAGTGAAGGGGAGGAACCAGTAAAAGGATCAGTGAAGGTGAGACCAGTAATGGGGGAGGTAGGGGGGATGGGGTAGTGGGAGAGTCCTGTGAAGGGGAGGGGGGACCGGTAAAGGGGGAACCAGTGAAGGTGGACCAGTAATAGGAAGGGGATCAGTGGAAGAAACCTGTAAGGGCGGACCAGTACTTCTTCTCACTATCGTCCAACGTGTATGTGACAGGAACGTCGTACAACGTTGTCTAGATCACGAGATGTGCCACTGATCAAACATTGCGAAGCATGCGTTGGATTTTCTTAACCTTTGAAAGGCAGCGAGCGTGTGCATGTACATGCCTCTCACTCTCACTGCTGACTGATGCTCACTACATTTTTCTTCCTGTCTCTGGCTGCACATGGGTAAGGGGGTATTGTGTATTGTCGGGGGGGGGGGGGGGGGGAGGAGGGGAGTGGGAGTAGGGAGAATGACTTCGGGAATCGGCGAATTATTATTGCCGTCCGATATTTAGCGATAAAGAGCTCTCACAAGATTATCACAATCTGTTCCTCACCAGGTAGAGAATGTGTACTTCGGTGAACAAAGGTCCCCACACGCTTCTGCGGCAACGCCGCGGCCCTATCCTTAACGATAGGGCAGGGACGCAGAGTTCGCCGCCGGCGGCGTCCCTGCCCTATCCTTAACCATAGCGGCGAGCGGAGTTGCCGCAGAAGTGTGTGGGGGCCTTAAATCGGCGTAAATGCGATAGAGGATGGATAAGCTTCATAGGAGCAGGTTCCAGATTGTGCCCTACTGTCCCGCTTTCCCCTAGAACCAGTTTTTCATTGTAACGCGAGTAAGAAGGCCTAAACGGGGTGTTCTATTCTCGGGGTTTAGGGGTGAAGCCCCCAACCAGACGTTTGGCGGCCCTTAGGCCGCTGAACGTCTGGTTCATGAAATATTCATTTCCTTTGGTAACATCCAGGAAAGGGTGACCACGACGGTATCATGTTTCTTAAGTTTTTACAAGAATATTTTTTGAACACAACATAAACAACAAAAATAACACACAAAAACTTTGAAAAGTAGGAAGAGAAAGTTGGAGCTGAAACAAAAAAATAGGTGCGTCAACACTTTTTACGCACCCTGTACATTGGCTAGCCCATGAGCAAGCCAGTGTTTTATCCTTCCCAGATAAGTCTGGTACCGATTCGCAGACACCGGATGGATGGAATGCTTGTTGGCCTGAGCGGAAATCTGATCCAAGAACCTGATCAGGGCTGCTGACGTCTGCCGGAGCCTTATCCGACTGCATTACCACGTGCCACCAAAAATGTAATCTTATTTTATGACAAAGTCCTACCTGTATCCGAAGGGAGATTTTTTAGCTCATCTGAACGCACTAAACACAAAATGCTTTACTAGCTTTACTATGTTACTTATGAAATTGTGTCGGGCAATTTAGTAACATCCCACATTGTTGACTTGCTCGACGACGGAATTGTGTTTTAAGTAGGTGTTCAATACACAGTGTCCCAGAAAATTTTTCGCTGTTTAAATGTCCATAGAGTTCTGATCCCCTGAGCTCCTTCAAAGTGCTGTTGAACATTTAGTAGAGTAAGCGAGCAAGAATCTTTTGTTTCCACGATGGGATTGCTCCATGCCTTGTTTGCTGTTGCTCCCAAAATTTTGGGCTGGGATTAGTTCACCGAGGACGTGAACTGGTGCACGACTTCCACTGCAACTTGCGCGTCGAGGAAATTTCAATCAAGAAAATTAATCAACAAATAACGTAAAAATCTAATGAGGAGCTATTTAGTCAATAAATTGACTTTTTGAGACGCCCTACACATCAAATTATCACCCTGTTCTCATTTTCGGTCAAAATATTTAGTGGCTCATTCAACCAAACGAGCAGCTCTCTTTTCAGAAATCGAACATGATTTCAAAAACGGAGGCCTTTTCATGAAAATATACAAGAAGGTCATGTCAGTGCTTCCAGCACGTAACGTGCAGTGATATTCTTTAAGACAGAATTGATTAGGTTAATTTTAATTGAAAAATAAAAAAGATCTTAATAAATCTCATGTTTGAAGTGTCCTGTGACGTTGCTCAGCAGCATTTCGAAACGAAACTAAATGCTGCAACACAATTCATCGCATCCGTCTTGAAGGCAATGTGAAGTCTGTTTGCGTCGCTGTCGTTTACGTGGATCTAACAATCTCTTGCTCTCTCCATTCAGACATGCGCTTCAGACCCTTCCTTTGTAAGAGTCAAATACAAATCGTCGGAATTGTAGGGTAAGCCAGAATGGGAGCGGGAGTGGCTTTCTTCGGGTTAGGGTTGGGTGCCTAACGGAGGCGGGGTTTTCTGATCGCAGCGTAGGTCATCGACTGGAGGTGCATGGCTCTAGACGGAACAAGCAAGCCCAAGCAGAGCGGCCTTTCTTTGTAAGAGGCTTCAGGCTGTCCTAAAACAGGCGCAACGAGCAGGTACCCAATGGAGATCATGCTTGACATTCTCACAAGGTAAAAAGTATTGATCTCGAAATGTAGTTATGAATCTCCTTCTGAACCTTGAACTGGATGCACTTGCTGCTGTCGGACATGACAGCGACAAACCGATAACTTGCGATCGCATTGTATTCATATTGTTTGTGGATCGTTGCGGAAGTGTTCTGTGGAAAATTGAAATAATCGGGGGGGGGGGGACAGAGATAAGGGATCATAAAGGGATAATGGAGCTATCATTGTGGACTGGACCTCGTAAGCGGATATAGTGCAGTCTTCAGATGGACAAGGAAGTGCTTCATCCTTCGAGACGCATAGGAAACCATTGCGCCAACCCAGTAAGAAAAGGAAGGTTTGCATGTCATGTATTGGGCTAGCCGTAGTACAATCTGGGAGGTGACGGTTGTCGCGTGCAGCCGATTCCACGCTCCCGATTCGGATTTCCCGTCCTGGCCAACTAATCTTTCGGTCCCTCCGGGGTTGGCGAATTGATATCAGACTCGTCTGGGAAGGATAGAACACTGCCTTATGCACCTGTGGCCACCGCAAGCCATTGCAAAAAAATGCATTCAAATTGCCTCTACGCCATCCCATTGAAGTAGAATGCGTGGCGCATCCCACAACAGATTGACTGACGCTGTCCTTCATCCTTTATTCTTTATATAGTGGGATTTGGCCTACACAGTATCACCAGCCCGATGTGGTGGAGGACTTGGTTATCCTAGGCAAACTGGAACTAAGAAATTACCGGATCTATCCTAGTCGGGAGGGACAACCGTAAGTGTTAATTGCGTTCGTCATGGCATGCTATCACACCACATCCCCTGAATTTAAATAAAATCTATTGCATAACGGGGCAGCAGCTGAGGTTCTTGAAGAAGCCCCAGTAAAGGGATTGGAGACTCGAATCACTACATGTCGGCCCCATCCGATTAGGAATCCAAATTACCTCGGAGTGCACGGGATAGCTGGCTCCTCCTAGCCACCATGCGCCTACCAAGGTACGGACAACCTACAAACATAAAGGAAGAAAAGCTGTGCCTGACCTCCTAGCCGGCTTCGTCGCTCCAAAAAGAGAATAGCAAGATGTCACGTGGTATGCAAAGGATCTCTTTGCCAATGTAGCGAAGGCGAATAAGCAGGGAGATGGTGGGAAGAGGAACGTTGACCAAAGACCTCGATTTGGGTGTGGGTAGCAGTTCTGGCCTCCTATAGTTGTCCGGTGCCGGTGGAGTCCAAGCTTATCTCTTTGCTTTTATAAGTATACTTGTGTTTATTACGTTTGTATATGTTTAAACATAATGACATTTCCGCTTAAAACCAATTGTTAATGGCATGAACAGCTAAGCTGAAGGCCACAGCTCCTATATGCAGAATGTGCTGCTCGTGATCTGGATCTATAGTGAAGGGAGTAATTCTTGAATACACTGCCCAAGCTTCTGATATTAGCATGTTCAAGTCGATCGTGTGGTCAGGTATCATAGAGAATGCGTTGTGGTGACGGCTTAGAGGTTCAGCATAGCGTCCTTGACAAATAGGAACTTCCGTTTATCGACTTAGGTTGAAGATGTGCCGATGCCTGTACCTCTTACGGGAGGATGTTTCAGGAAAATGATTGTGATCCTGAGCATATGAGGATCTCAGCGCTATTTTGTAAAGTGTTGCTTTACTTTTTACTGCATTGACTCTGCGATTTAGTCAACGATGTGGAAGGAATGCTCGAACAAAGCGCGCAGAAGAAAAGCCGCTCACCGTCGCTGGCATCGTTGCGAAATGGCAGCATATCTCCGTGTCGGGGTGAGTATACTTTCAATTCAGTTCCTTTAGGCCGCAGTTCGCTGGTGTCGAGGTTATAAGCTCTCATAACGATGTTTTGCATGTAGACTTTGTCAGAGTGAGTGCAGCATAGAGGCCGAGGTGATCTCTGCAAGAGCCTCCTTTGCTGCTGTGGATGCGTAGCGCATCTAGTTGACTTTCAGAAGACTGATGATAGTGCTATGGCGGCATATGGCGGCATTTTCTTCGGATCGTGTTGACTTATGCGCCTATTCGACGAAATTGAACACATTTTTGAGACGAAGAATAGCTTGGTTCCGTGAAAGTATATCCCGTAGGGATCACTTCTTATCAGAACGTCGTTGTATGTTCTGCAGATGAGTATTGCGGGAATGGGAAGTTTCGCTCTCCCCCCCCCCCCCTCCAATTAATTCTCAACACCTCTTCCTGTTTGGCAAGATGCTTCACAACAAATGGTAATCCTATTGGCGAAGCCTGGAGAAATATGGGAGGCGGAGAGAGTGGTAGAGACCTCGAAGCTCATCAGCATCGATTCCTGTCGTGGGATGCGTGAGAGGAGTCGTTTACGGGGGTCGGAATGGACACGTTTTGAATGTGTTTTACATTTCTTTTTTCATCAAGCAACCTCTAATCAAACAACTGTGAAGTCATCACCAGTCTTGCTCACCAGCTGTCATCTTCGTGGTGGCTGTAGAACTTTGAAAGTTTTGAAGAGAAGATTGGTATCAGAGGTCCGAAAAAAGCAGCTTTATTTATTTATTTGCACAATATAGTGCGAAATGGTCTATCTACGGACACAGCAAATTAGTATGAAGGCGAGTACGAAGTATGATGAGTATGAAGGCGAAGAACAACTATAATTAGTAATAATAAATACAACTATAATTAATAGTGAAGCCGTGTCCTTGAAGATACTATCTGTTATATGCATAAGTATGTCATGTGTGTGTGAGGAATAACCGAGTGCCAGGGGTAGTTAGGTGTTCTCATCATCACAACTGTATAACCAAATGTCGCAGGATGTTTTGTGGTGATCAAAACTACCATGCAAGATGGGACTCGAACCTGCACCTCCTGCCTGTGGGCAAGATCAGTCCACTACACTATCAGCACTGTTAAGTCGCGCGCCACGTCCGCGATATCCTCATTGCAAATGGCTTATCAGCAATCTCCCATGATATGGGGCATGTGATCAAACAGCGTTGTTGCTGTTATCCTATCCGCAAAGCAGAGGGCACATAAGTCCCGCCTATTCAAAGAGTTCTGATCACAAAAAAAATCCTGCAATAGTATGTACAGTGGCGTCCAAAAGTTTGTGAACGCTTGCATTTTGCGCCAGAACTCCCTTCATATCAGCTTTAGAAATGTGAAATTTGGATATGTTGTGACAAATAACAAACATTCTTATATCGCATCATCACTGCTGTTCTATATCAGTCCTCTCCATATTTCAAGTATAAAAACGGAAAAACCGTGAAATCTACCACATAGGTTACAACACTTCGGCAACATTCTTTATTACCAAATGCAGGAAGTTGTACACAGAGACAATGTAGCTGTACTAGTAGCGAGTTGCAAAACCTTTTGCTTTAATTACAGCTTCACATCTCCTTGGCATGGACTCTAGAAACTTGTTGATCACGTCGGGTCCGATATCTTCCCATTTCTGCCTTAATTGTTCAAACTTTTCGGCCTTGTTTCTTGCTGTGAGACCTGCTAAACTTCTAGCAAGGTGTTCCCAAAGGTGTTCGATTGGGTTCAGGTCCGGTGACTGAAAAGGCGACGACATCAGGTGAATTCCATTTGCACTGAACCACTCCTTCACCGTCTTCGAAACATGTTTCGGGTCGTTGTCCTGTTGGAAAATCCACGGCGTTTGGAAGGTATTTTTAGCGTATGGAAGCATAACATTGTTCAAAATCTCCTGGTAGCGTTTGGAGTCCATAACTCCTTGGATGTGGTGAATATGTAGGGCCTGTTCCGTGTGCACTGAAGCATCCCCAAACCATAACGTTTCCTCCGCCATGTTTAGTAGTTGGTAGTTGATACATTCTGTCGTACCTCGCGCCTTTTGGACGTCTAACGTAGTGTGGTCCATCGGATCCAAATAGGGTAAACTTGCTCTCGTCACTGAAAAGCACTTTTTTCCAATCGTCTATCGTCCAGCTCAGATGCTCCTTGGCAAACTGGAGTCTAGCTTTTCTATTCTTCTCGCTGATGAAGGCTTTCTTAACGGGGCGTCGTCCGTAGAGTCCAGCACATCTTAGTCGACGTTTTACCGTGCTCACGCTCACATCTAGGCTATGGTGAGTGGCTACGGACTTTTTTATATCGACGGCAGTCAGCGACGGGTTACGCCTCGACATCCTCTGGATGACAGAATCATCTCTAGAGGTCGTAATACGTGGTCTGCCTGACTTCGGAGCATCTTCTGCTGTTCCGGAATGTTTCATTCTTCTGACTATGACAGCAACTGTACAAATCCCGCATCCGAAAAGCAGTCCTACCTGTCGATAAGAGACTTTTTTCTGGACGAGTCGAAAAATTGCCTCTCGTACTTCAGCAGGGATATTCTTTCCTCTCGGCATAACGAGGAGTTTGCTAAAGACCACAGTATATCAAAACGCTACTAGATTGGCTTCATAAGAAAATGTATTGATAACTACGCTCAATGCTTTAGCAGCTCACCTTTGACCGTTGCGCGCACGTCTGACTTTGCACTTGCAAAAAATCGATAATAACGAACGTAGATCAAGGGATCGTCATTGCGATCTAATTTGCTACCACATATCCAAATTTCACTCTGTTTGGACCTTTTTGAAGCAAGTTATGTCGAAAAATGCAAGCGTTCACAAACTTTTGGACGCCACTGTAGCATCTGTGCCAACTGCCCTAGGATTAAAACGAATGTGTAGGGATTGTTATGAATAGTCTCAGTATGTCTCCACGTCCTCCCTCGTTTCTGATGGAGGAAATCTCCCAATATACGGAAGCTTTTAACAACTACAGGGAGTCCTCCATTGTGCTCGACATATTGCTGGCTACGAACACTTCTTGTGGCCGCGAAAAACGTTGATATGCATCCAATACATTGTTGCACGGCTGCCGCTCGTGATTACAAGGCAACACAATGGTAGGTCTGATCACAAACGCAGTCAGCGCCTTGCTCGCCTTCAATTTCTGTTGGGGACCAGTATTGCACTCTGACCGCGTTGTAAGCGGAGTCGTTTTGAATGCAGAGTTCCTCTCAGAAAGAACCGCGATATGATGGGATTAGCGCTGTATCCGACGCGTCCTAAGCGGAGTTGTGTTGTATTGGCGTAAAGGTAAGCTGGTCGGTTCGAAAGAAAATCAATCATATCGAGAGTCGCGTCTTATCCGGAGGCCTTAAAACGGGAGGGGACTGTAGTTGCAGCTAAGTCTTTGTAGCAGATGAATGTTTTTCTATAGCAGTGTGCAGTTTTGGCTAATGTAACCGGAGGCAATATGTGCGCAAGACCGTCGGCTGCAATTATTGTGCAGAAAAGGGCTTAGCCAGCCTGAGCCCTAGTCGAACCTAAAGTAGTTTTGTGATGTGCATAATGCCGGCACTCTCCTCCAGTCTGCAGCAAACGCATCGAGCTCGAGGATTGACGCTTAGTGAAGCTGCCTCTCATGTTAGTCTGAAGCATGACATTACGCAATTCATTTTATTTGATTCTCCAGCGGCTATTATATTAGAGGCTATTAGAGAGGCTATTAGCTAGTTGAACGCTGGTTGCCATCAAAACTAGAGCGTTACGTAGAAAATCTGCACCCTCTGCTATCGGAGCAGGCTGCTGCGTCCGGTCAATTAGAGCTTGTGATGAGAGGTGTAGCATACTGCTTGGATAGAAGGATCAGGGGTTCGTATCCCAACTGACAGTAGAGTTTTGGTCGCAAGAAAACATCGATATAACTTCTTAGTTTTAATTCTGGATGCGTCCTATTCTCGGGTTGGCCAAAGATAGAGCTACAATTTTTGATCGCAAATTTGTAGCAGTAGCTGCGTCCGCGATCCAGCTTTCTTTCAGAGCCTGGCGAGCCGCTTCCGTATCGCGCACGCCGTCACACTGCGACCACCGATGAGCTGCTCTACCCGACAGAGAACACGGAGCCATCGTCTCCCAAGGAAACGACAAAGTCTGAGTCGTTGCCCGACGAAGGGAAGAAGGAAAAGAAGTCTCGAGTGTAGGTTTTCGCGAACGAGCTCCCACGTTTCGTGTGGGTTTCAGGAGTTTCGACCATACGCTGTCGCTCGCGAATGCGATCCAGAGCATTCGCGCTCCACGCTCATGCGAAAGTTCTATCGCTGCATGCGCTTCACCACCTATTGTTGCGAAGAAACATGTTAGAGTAATGGTGATTCATAGCATAAACGATCGCCTGAAGGGCATAAAGCTGAGCCACGGCTTTTTATGATGCCAGGATGTTTCTCATCAAGATTGGCAACAACACAAGTGTTTCAGTGCACAATCTTCCTCATTTCGTTTGCATGGCTTCAGTTAAACAGATGCTTCCTATTCAGTTCATGCGCTGAGGGCACAGCTCATCCGGTCAATGTTGGGCGTTGTGAGGATCTAGGTGATCTATTTGGAGTAACTAATCGACGATTCTCCATAGGTCCGATCATGGTACAATTTCAACTCAGGAAGAGGAGTCGGCGTTTTTCAACTTTTTGGGGAATGCGCCAGACATTCTACTTGTACATGATGTCGTGGAGCCGATTTGAACGCGTATTTGGCCGTAGAATGACTTGGCTGTGGCCAGCCAAGTGGCAGG
The DNA here is from genome assembly GCA_947359475.1 of Heligmosomoides polygyrus bakeri. NCBI lineage: Eukaryota > Metazoa > Nematoda > Chromadorea > Rhabditida > Heligmosomidae > Heligmosomoides > Heligmosomoides polygyrus. The sequence continues at coordinate 86,593,875 of OX375865.1, read as the reverse complement.
TCAGTGTTTCACCTTTCCCAGGCAAGTCTGCGACTAATTCCCTGAACGAGAGGCAATGGAAGGTTGGGTTAGATTGGGCGGGAAATCGAACCAAGAACCTGGAACCGGAGTACACCCAACATCCGACACCCTCGACCACGCTGCAACGCTCCCAACAACTGAATGATACGGGGAAATAGTAGTTTGTTAGTGGTTGGGTCTAGAAATGCGCAGAAGATATGCTTCGTGATGTAGAGCGTACACGCAGGGTGGTGTTAATCTTTTCCTCGGATCTATCCTAGTCGAGGGGGGGGGGCATGCGTTGTTTGGTTCCTCCGTCCGTTTTCTTGAGTTTATCCCAGAGCTTCCAATACTGCCAGATGACACGATGGTGCTTGTGCGGACTCAGCGATTGTGGTGTACTGTCGTGGGATGCTCGTGGGGTGATATGTCACCTTAGCGCTGCCCCCCTCCCGATTAGGACAGATCCTCATCCCTTTTTGAAGCGCCTGATTCTTGCCCTTCTTCTGCGGTAAGTCGTGAAGGCAATCTGAATGCGTATGCGGTCTGTAGAGTGAGTTGCGGTAACCAGCGGAATAACAAGTCAGTGTATTGTCCTTCCCAGGCAAGCCGGTACCAGTTCGCAGACATCTTTGGTAGGAAAGCCTGGTTGGGCTATGCGGCAATCCCGAGCCAAGAACTGTAAATCGAGGGAGATCGCGTCTGGGAGTTCCTCCTCCGACTACGCTATCGGCAACTCTAGATAACCAACCAATTAAGCACCGAGATATGCTAGTGTCGTATGGCATACGCGCACATCACTGACCATATGTTTGCCGTTTTGTTGCTCCTTAAAATTTGTTGTTTGCTTTGTTAAAAACGTGGTGACTTATAGGTGAATTTTAAGCTCTCGGCGTAGATTTTTGGGATACTTCGTAGGTTGCATGGTGTTCTGATTCAAAGGAAGGCGAGAGACGTTTGGCTGCCTTTTTCTTTGATGCAAGACTCACGCGAACAATCTGGGAGGAATAGCGGAGGAAGGATGGCCGTGATTACAGTACACTTTGCTCACTATAGGGATTCTCCTTGATCCCGACCTTTATCGGGATTTCCCTTAATTCCGTCTTTATTTGGTACAGCGGCTTGAGGGAATTCTTCTAGATTGTGTATTGTCCTTCCCAAGCAAGCCAGCAGAAAATTCTACTCAACCCGCGAAGGGATGTAAACGTCTAGCGCAAATTCGAGCTCCATTTGAATTTGGTTTGAACTTTTGCCAATTTCGTGTGCCAGATGTGAACTTTACCTTCAGGTGGCTCGCATTGAAAGCCACAAAGCAGTAGCAAGTTAGCAGTAGCATGACTCTCCACGAAGCAAGGTTCCGGCCGTCTGGTGCATCGGATACATACTAGGCTTTTGATTCGGATTTCCCGCCCAGGGCAATCAAACCTTCCATGACTTTGGGGTGGTGAATTGGCGCCAGACTCGTCTGCGAAGGATGAAGGACTGGCCTTTCTATCGTATAGGCACCGCAAATCCTTGTAAAGACCGAATGCGCATTGAAATTGCTTTCAGGACATCCGTAAGAGTATGCTTGGCGCATCCTAAAGTGATTAACGCCGTCCTTTTTCCGTACCCTTATGAATCTCAGCGATGAACAGCCTGGGTGAGGTGTGCCTCCAGCTCTGCATGCTTCCGCTTCAGTAATGCCTTTGTGTGTGCTCCAAGTGCTTGTAGTTGTGTGCGTGTATGTGTCGAGTAGCTCGTAGTGCGTGTAGTGTTCCTTTTTGGGTTCAGTGATGCCGCGTCGCTTCTACATCCATCGTCGTCATCGACGTCGCTCACGATTCCTTCACAGCAGCCGGCGTCGACAGCATTCAGAAGACATTCGAAATTCCGGAACACGATCGCTAATCTGCCACCGAGACCACTGCGGAGTGGGCAGCCACCGCCTAGGCCGACTACGCTGAACTGTCAAGGGTCTGGTCTTCTTGTTATTCGATTGATGTTGTTGCCGTGTTCTTAATAAGCTCGCTAGCTAGTAAGAAAAGTCTGTTCGCTCTCCTATAGTCTTTAACTGCGAGGAGATTAGGCGTGCGTGATTCAGGGCGTAGATGTGGTCCGCGCTGGTGGTCTCTCTGAAGGTTCGACAGGTTTTTCGTGACAGCCTTCAGTAGAAAAATGTCTATAGCATTTCCGCGTCAAATTTTTCAAATCAAATTGGGCAATCTTCTAAACACACTTGACGCTTTTGAAATCAAACTGGACATCTTTCTAATCAAAATGAGCTTCTTCCGTATTAAAGTAGGGGCTCTTCAAAAAGGTTAGAATAATTTTTTGTCCAAGAAAAATTTAGTGTGACTTTCTTTGCATTTCATAAAGTTCACCAGTCTCACTAAGCGGGCACACTGTTTGAAAATTTTACAAAATCGTTTTAAAGAAAAAATTTAGGGTTAATGCTTGTTTTAAATTTCTGGAAGGTAGCGATTTATCGATTTATACTAAAAGAAGAGATTGTGCCATACCCTCGACTAGCTTGTCGCCTTTTTCATTGCTAGCAAAAGCACTGCTTGTGTGGAGTAACATTTTTGCTAACGGGACAACAAAAGCATTTGTAGAGAACACATATATTCACTTTGCTGTTTCAATTGAACAGGGCATGTTCTGTCAGTCAAACGAAGATTGCAACGAAATAGACGGGTGCATGGCACGATCTTAAGTTACTGTCTTTTTATGAATAGTTTAGAATAAGCTTTAAACCGCAATATTTCTTTAAAAAATGTTTTTTAAATGAAATTTCAAACGGTTTAGCAGCGTATTCGCTTATTTGGGCGGGTGAATCAAAACAAGTAAAAAAGAAAGTCACACTATGTTTTACTTGGACAAGAAATTATTCTGATCTTTATGAAGGGTGTCTAGTGAAATCAGGAAGAAGTTCATGTTGATGTGAGGGATGCTCGGATTGATTTCATAAGTGTAAAGCTTGCTCACAATAGTCCCCAATTTTTCTTGAAAAGTGTACAGTTGTTCTGAAAGGTGTCCAGTCTCATGCGAAAATGGTCTATATTCGGAATAAGAGAGCGGAAACTGAACAGACAAAGAGTGGTCGACATTGGTCAGTTCTTTGACGATGCGTTGACGTATTATGCTCTCACGTATTGTAATGAGTGTTTTTCCTATGGGATTTCCCTTTCCTTGCTTGTAAGCAATCTTAAACAGCGACTTGCCGATACGGGTAGATGGAAGAGTTCGCTGCAGGAAAACGACTTGTCTTCTAAGTTGAATGTTTCATGTGGCTTTGGAACATAAAGAGAATTGATTCAAGCTCCACGAAGGGTTGGAGGCGTTGGAGACACTTGTAGACTCCTCAACAGTGTCCTGTGAAGGTAGAGTTAGTATGGGGTATATGCTGCCGTGGAGGGAATGCACTGCTTTACTAAGTCATTTAATAAGGAGGCTTGCTATCGCCCGGCGGCTATAGTAGGCTGGTTTCATCGTCGCAATTACTATCAATTAATCAGAGAGGGTCCCACGACATTCCCCGTCTGTCAGCTGAACCCATTTGAAATGGAGAAGCTGCAATGAGCATGTGGTTGAGGTAACTGGATATGGTCCACCAGCATCGGAGTGTCCATCTAAGTCTGAATGCGCTCGGAAGTGTCAGTCAGGGGCTCTAAAACTGCAACGGGATGGATATGACTGCTTTATTCGGCTGACACTCCAGCGTTGTCGCCCTTTTCAGAGCTTGAAGGCGTCGAAAAGCGTTTTCAAAGCTACTACTCAAAGGCCGTTTCATTTTGCATAGACATTCAACCGTTGCCTATAGAAGGAGAAGTGATAGGAGTTCTAGGTCGTATTCATGAACGTTCCCGGGAACGTTCCTGGCTTCCTATAGGAAGGGACGGAAATGCCTATTCATAAAACGAGTATGGACGTGAAAGCCAACCACGTACCGGGAGGCCGGGAAGGGAACGGAGCGATTGCAGGATGATTTCGCTTACCTTCCCGCTCCCATCGCTTCATGAATAGGGCTACTGAAGTTTCATTGGAAGTAGTTTCCTATACCCCCATTGTTCGTTCTAAAATCATGGTTAGACGTTTCCTCAGAATAAAGTGCTCTTAAGGGGAGTTTCCACGACCGAATAGAGTAGTTATATCACCTTCGATCTGAATACCTACAACAGTGAGCTAAATCATGGAGAGTTACGTACGTATTTGTTGAAGTGAACAGGCGTGAAGCTTTGCACGCGTTGGAAATGTGTGAAAGTCGGCCCAGGTAGCGTCAGTTGGTATACGCCATGCATTAGACATTTTTTCGTTCAAGTTTTAGACTGACTGAGGCGTATCCACCCATGTTGGGGAACTCATCTACAGTTCAGTTAATATCACGCTTAAGTCCGTAGTCCCTATCACGTATTACGGTTAGGCGACGGGCCCAGTCGAAGCACCAGCGTCTTATCCTTCCACCATTAATGCGGACCACATCTGCACCCCAAAAACCGATTACAGAAGTGTGTATCAGATTTTTTCGCTTCAAAACTCGAGGTAGCTCTAACATATTAATTTGTTACTGTCCTTGAGTCGTAGCTATGCCTGACCCGCAGAACGACGCGACCTTTCTGAGTCAACTCAAGCCTACAATTCAACGTCGCTCTGCGTACTGGTGTAAAGACGGCCGACAACAATGGTTTGATTAATATCGTGATCGCTTTTCTACCGTAACGAGTTGTGCTTGATGGTGGTTGTGGTTGTTTAGTAACCTGGGTAGCAGAATGCTTTCGTCGTCACGTCTGCCGTCACTGGCCGAAGCTCCGCAGGGAAGTGAAGAGCCGCCATCGCAGCCGTCGTCGTACCGCGAACGGGCCGGCGCCGACCCGACCCGCTCGGCGAAGTCTGTGTTCGCGCGGCTGATACCATGGTCGACGGAGGCGAGCCCAACGACGCTGTTGAATCGGTCTGAATTACTCACATAGAGTGCTGGTTTGTACGACTGCCACTCACAGCACTTACGAGGCGCCAACCTTTACATTCACAGATCGGAGTATAAGCGGTTGGCCGAGTTGTCCTGGGCAGCTCTCTGTTGGTTCACAATTGCCTTATTTAACGGCTGCACATTACTTAAGTTTGACCTTTTGGTTGCTTAAAGCGTTCTGTATATACTTGGTAGAAAATTCGAACAACATTTTCAATTTTATGATCAAAACAAAATTTCGTAGAAAATTAGAACATCTAGAGAATTTGAATGCGTTTCTTTGAGCAGCATTTACGGGCTTTGGCAACCTTAAGTTCCGAGCTTGGTCGAAGTTCGAAGATCAGAGACGTTTTCGCATAAGACACGTCTTCGAAAGTTAGGTGGGCCGCCACGTAATGCGCTTCGAGGCCACCCGCTGGACGAGAGCCTTCACCGATTGGATTCCTCAGGATAGCAAGGGAACACCAGGACGCCCACCAACGCGTTGGTCGGACTTCGCGAAAGCCCTGAACGAACGATATGATGCCCTTCCTGTCCCTCGAACGAGGAGAATCCATTGGATCACTCTGGCACGTGAGAGGGACTAATGAAGACGCTGCTGGTGCCCACTCGAGCAACTCGATCATCAACGGGACGTAGGTGATACTGACGGGGTAACGAATAGCATGACACCCCACCATCTGGGCTAGCGACTGGTTTGATCATTGGCTGGGGTTTGGTCCAGACTTTTCTTGTGCTGAAGGCTGTCATATCCGCTTGATGCCCATTTCAGTCGGCCAAATTTGAGTGTGTCGATTGACACTTGAAGTCTTCCTCACTGGCCATTGATGGAACAGACGGCCAGGGAGACAGACAGAAGAACATACAAGCGGACTACCTCATTTTGTGATTTTTTACCAGAAACTTTCAAGTGGGATCAAGCACATGTGATGGCTATTGGACAGCTCATAACAGATCGACGGTACCAATCGACCGACGAATGAGTTTGTGATGGTTGTTCGTCATAATTAGACACTTTGGGGTGGGAATCGCAGGAATACGATGTAGCATGAAAAAGCTCGACGGCTACCGTTTTCACGGTTACTCGCGACTGTCATATCCTACATGATAAGCGAATCCCAGTGCGTGTTTCTTTTTCATTGAGGCTAGGTGGTCTTGCCAGCAGCACTGTTAAGGTCCCTAAGCAGTACTTTCACATTTGGGTGTAGTTATTCTGCCACAATCTGTGGGTTGCTGTTTTGTTATAGACTTTAAGCAAAACACAGGGCAGCGATATGGTCAGTTTGAGAGCATAGTGTAACAAGGGTTTGTTACTCTAGCACATTCAATGGGGCATGTGTAGCGCAGTCGGAGGAGGTGCCGGCTGTCACGTGCACCCGATACCAGGTTCCTGGTTCGGATTTCCCGCCGGGGCCATTTAAACCTTTCATCCCTCCGGGATCGGTGAATTGGGGCTAGCCTTGTCTGGGAAAGATAAACCACTGACTTGCCTATCGGCTGACTGGCGCAGGTCATTGTATAGGCCAAATACGCATTCAAATGGCCTCCAGGATATCCCTCAGAAGTAGTATGCTTGGCGCATTCCGAAAGGGACTGAGTATCGCGACCCTTGCCTTTTATCCTTAAACACCGTTAATCGAGTAAGCTTAAAGCGTTTGGCGAGTACACGGTTCCATTATCTGCTGAGGTGGGTTTTAGCAGTGGGTTCAGTTTGGATAGTGTGGACAATCTGAATATGCTTCGATTCTGTAGTCGCAGCAATGCCCACGACAACTCGGCTAACAGTTTACATGTGTGGGAAAGAGTTGCGCCTCGTGGAAAATTTTTTTTTTCGCAAAGTGGGAGGTGTTGTGGGTGGTAGTCAACGAACTAATTTCTGTTTGAATCGCTGTTCTTTACTGATTTTATTTAACAGATTTACTGCCTATTAATACCGTCGCATCCCTTGGTTGAGTTGGTTCACAACGCTGTTCTTTTGCGCTGCTAGTTGGAGTCTCTAAGTTGCGGCAAACCTCGCTTGCTCCTCAGTTTCGACGCACTCTCTGCCTTCCGCTTCACGCTCTCTTACTGTCTCGTACTCTGTTCTTGTGCTGTTTCTCAGCACAGTGGCGACTGCACAACAGTGTGGGTCGAACATCGCATGGGTCCATCAGATCATTTGTGTGGGCCAACCCAATAGTCGAGCTAGTTGCTCTTTGTTGGTTGACCCAGCAGAACAATGATTGACTAAATTCTCCGAAGCTGGGTCAGAAGTGTAGTCGTCACTGTGCTAAAAGTGCCTCTCCTCGGCGTAGGATTAATTCGCTACAGATTGCGGCCCGAATCCTGGAGCTCGCGCGGTCTGTCTATCCACAGTTTTCTTCACTTTCTGGGTGCTTTAGGTGCCTGAAGAGAAAGACCCAGCGCATTTCAGATGCTGGGCGCATTTTTCACTCTTCAATTCAAATGATGAATGATAAATGTTTCAGTAGACAAGGGCGAATCGTTCCGATGAAGGCGGGCACTGGATCGCAGTACCGAGTCGTGTCTCGAACGGCCACCGTCGAAGGGCACTCGAAAGCGGTGCTCACTGTGGCAGCTACGGACGAACTGCTCCTATCCGGATCTAAAGGTAAGGTTTGGGTTAGGTGGTCATCTGCATTATTGGCTCTCTCATTTCTATGTACAGTGCATTATTCGGTACCAGTCGGCAATGTGGCCTGCGCATTGCGCGGGAGTGCGTCAGCCCCCGAATGCACACGCATCTGATAAGGGAAGGATACTAGGTGACCACGGGACTTTGAGATGAGATGCATATCGCGGAATGCGGCTTCGAACGCTGATTCCAAATATGTGTTCCATTTCTTCTATGCCCACCTGTGAGCCGAGTTATGGACCATTTTCAGCATGGCTCCGAGCTCAAGTAGCCTGGAAACTGCGCAGCCGGCCGAGCAGTGGTGGCGCATGGGGTAGAGGAGCGGCGTGGCGAGACAGGTGGTTTATGGATCAACTCCCTTATGATGCGGGGTCTCGCACTTCCTGGAAAAGATCTGCCACTATCAACCAAAGCCCTCTATGTCAAATCGCAACGGACGACATCGCCAGAAAGAACTCGACTTCATACTGGTCCGGAGATTTTTATGAATAGTTGCTAAAAACATGGCGAAACAAGCAGCAAAACAAATTGATACCTTCTTCATCCTCTACTTCGATGCTACCGCATTGCGCATCTCGCAAGATGGATGCGAAATGCTGGGCATCTTCTTCTCTTGCGTTGCAGGAACGCGTCAAGTATCGGAAAGACTGAACTCGTCCGAAATTTAGGCCAATAAAACAGCACCAAACTTCGCCATTTCACATAGAGCTTTGGTTGATCGTGGCAGATCTTTTTTAAGGGAATGCAAAAATCCTGCATCACAGTTGATTCGAACCCTAAACCAGTCCGTCTCACCACCCCGCTCCTCTGCCACCTTCGCCACCACTGCTTGGTCGGCAGCGCAGCTTCCAGGCTACTTGAGCTCGGAGCCATGCTGAAAATGGTCCACAACTCCGTTCACAGATGCGCACAGCAGAAAAGCAACACATATATGGATTCAGCTTTCGAAGCCGCATCCCGCGATATGCATCTCATCTCAAAGTCCCATGGTCATCTAGCATCCTTCCCTGTGAGTTACCTCCGCTCTATCAGAGGGACTGGTGGGACTTCACTCTGATTAGGTGGCGCGTTCAAGCCTCCCGATGCAAATCACTTTGCCGACTAATTCCCGCAGTTCTGGGCACCTCCTGGACCATATATCGCAGTCATTTAAAGGTCCTAGATTGCAAACCTCAACGTGCGTCTGTACCAATGATACGCAGTTATTTTCGTGTTATATGTGGTATCATTCCAAAGAACTTATGTTCGGATGCAGCAAATGACGAGGCACCAGTTTTGACCTTTTACGACTTCTGTTGCTTCTGTGATTCTCGGCTTGGAGGACTTCTTCCTTTAGTGCTCTACTTCTTTCGAATTGAAAACTCAAGGTGTGTGTATCTCCTATAACGATAGTGCTGAGTTATAGATCGCACCGCCAAACTCTGGGATCTGCAAACGGGGAGTGAAGTAAGGACGTTGGGTGTTCACCCGAACAACGTTCAAGCCGTGAGGTTTATACCGAACTCTCAGCTGGCACTTTCAGTGTCCATGTATCAGGTACGTGTTCAGTTCAGCAATTACTTGAAATAATCGAATGTCTACTTAAGATCCGCGTATGGGACCTACGGACGCAGGAGTGCGTGCGGATGTTGCAGTCAAGTGGACAGGTCAACGACGGTGAGTAGATTCTTGCATTCGGGCTAAAGGGAAGCTCTGCTCAGAAACGGTTTTGTTCAGAGCCATTTTACGTAGAAGCGATCGGAAAAGGTGAAGAAAAGATCGGTTGGACCTAAGCGTCCCCTTGTGACAACCCATTTCCACTGCATTTCCTCTGTCCTTACAGTCACTCGTCGTTTCGAACGCCTTTCAGGTGATGGAGGTCCCGCTGGATCGCGACAGAACACGGTACCTTTCTTGGAGACCGTAGTGAACGCGGCCGAAGTCGATCCCAGTGGCCGGCTTCTGTTCACCTCGTTCGGTGGAGACGTGCGCATCTGGGATCTCTCCAAGTGGGCGTCGTTCGGAAGACTCGTGAGCGCCGTCAACAGTCCGAGGTACTGCATGGTGGGGGCTGTGATTTCGCAGTGACTGTGATGCCGCCGCTGCTTCAGGTCAGAAGTGTCGTGCCTGGCCGTGTCCGAAGGCCCGGATGGTCTGCCGCAGATCTTCACCGGATCCAGAGACCACTACGTGAAGATGTTCCAGTGCAACCTCGGAGGTACTGCCTTTGAGCATTATGAGGTTGATTGTCTGTCGGCATAATTATTAGCGTTTCGAACGCATTATGTAATGCGAACGGTGCTTGTGCAGTCGAAGGAGGTGCCGGCTGTCGCGTGCACACCATACCAGCAGGTTGCTGGTTCAGATTTTCCACCCAGGACACCAAGCCTTCCATACCTCCGCATCCCTCTGGGGTCGCTGAATGGGTACCAGACTTGTCTGGGAAGGATAAAGCGCTGACTTATCCAACGGCTGGCCACTGCAAGTTATCGCTTAGGCCAAATACGCATTGAAATTGCCTCCACAACATCCCATGTAAGTGCAATGCGTGGCGCATCCCAAGACGGACTGATTAACCCTTCCCCCACACATATCCTATTTCCTAGCAATGGATCTATTTTTGTGGAATCCTAGAAGCGTGTACCAGTTTTCCAACTAACATTCCTCGAATCAAAAAGTGCACGTTCCAGATTAAACGAAGACTCTCCAACACGGTTAGAACATGTTTTTGTTCAAGAAATAACCTTCTTTGAGATCGTTTAATTCACCAGCACGAAAAAGTGGATATGATTGAAATGTTATAAAAATTTTCTTTTGCAAGGGAAAATAATGAGTTAAATTTCGTTTTAAACCGCAGGAAGGGAATAATCATTTAGTGTATTAAAACTAGAGATCCCTCCATGACTCGACTAAATCGTCGCAATGTTTATTCGAATGATTCTGCTGAAATTCTCCTTGCTTAGAGTATCAGAGGTATAGCCGGTACAACATGAACAAAAACACATATCTCACACACACACTTTTCTAGTATCTACACCATAGTCAAATAAAAACCAGTTGAGTGCATGACGCATTCTCTGCTTTAACACACTATGTGGTGTTTTCCTCTGTGCGCTTTGACGCAACATCCTATTCGTTGTTTTTCATTTAAGAATGGAATCGTCATAAAATATCGAACAGTGTTCATTTATTAGGATAGGTAAGTAAAAAAAATCAAAGGAAGTTTTACTAATTTTTCCTCAAACAAAAAATGTTCTAATCGTCTCGGAAGGTTTCTTTTTTATTGTGGAGAAAGCGCGCCCTCTGAAAACTTCCGACGTCCCTAACTTTGCGCAGAGTTGTAATTGGATCGAGGTTCCTTCTTTTGTTGTTTCCCAGAGAGAGAGGCGATTCCGTTCATATACAACCCGCGCTCTCCGACCTATCGTGGAGTTGGTAAACTGGTGAGACCACAGGCCATCCTATGTCTGCAGGATGGGAGCTGGACTCAACTGTAGTGTGCTTTGATCTTGTGAATCTTCCTTGTCAACCAGTATCGATCGAGCGTCCGTTATCGACCGATTTTATCGATTTTTGCCCAGAGTTAAGGATGTGGAGTGGGAGTCGCGAGGATATGTTGGGCACATCCACATCCATTTCCGCCTTCCATTCCAAAGGGAATGGAACTTAGAGCGGAAAGGAAGGGCTTAAAAATGGCCAGAAACCGGAATTCGAAGATGGAAACGGGATTTTCGCACTTCCGGGCACGATACCCCGTAGAAGTGGTATGCATGAGACATCCAAAAATGCGCATTGGTTAACGCTGAAATCTGTTTTTTATGCTTATGTTTGATTGTATCTGCTACTATGGCTTCAGGACCTAACTCCAACGCGACGTCGCGCGCTAGCCGCGTGCGACGTCGCGTCGCTGAAACGCGGACGTGTGCTGGGTGACGCATTGTTAGCCGCGGAACATGAAATGTCCTCAGTGTTTAAGCTCCCAGACCACATTTCTAGCAAGGAACTTAAGATTCACAGAATATGGTAGGCAGCAGTCTGCAGTAGAAGAATTAAGCCGAGAATGAGTGATGGTGATCTTTTTCCGTAGTATAACCATAATCACGTAAAAATAGACCGAAGAAGTTGTAGATGGCAAATACTGACGCTAGAAACCATCCACATCACCAATATTCCCTGTATAAACTGTCGCTGATCGTCCTATTGAAACCACATTCATATACTGTCTCCAAGAAACGTTGAGGTAAGGCAAGGCGCATGTCCCTGTGGGAAGCGTTCCTAGCCATCGGAAGCATTGGACCGCGTCAATTCGTCCAATTTCGTCGCGCACCGTGCGCGACGCCAGGGGAGTTCGCGCGGCGTTGGAGTTATGTTTGCCCCCGCTGCTACTATCTTGGTGGACATCGAGCAGAGTTCAGGGTTACGTTTTCCGAAACATCTATTCTAACCGTGACCTCCTATTTTCGAGGTGGCATTCTTTCTTGTGCAGAAGCGGATGCTCCGAATTGCGGTAAACATTGCACAGTAGGCAAGAAACACTGAACGTGGATCGATGATTGGTCCTAAACGAAGTCGGAGGAGTATTCCTCCGCAGGCCTAGTAAATTGCTTCGGAGTTCACTTGCAATGCTACGGCTCATGATCAGTTTTTCTTCCACCGCTAATCTCAAAAGACAGTATCCGAGCCACGCCTGAATTCAACGCTTATGACGTATAAGTGGAATACGTGGCGCATCCGTGAAGGATTGATTAGCATCAGAGGAGTTCGTCGTCGTTGCAAAGATGTGTGCTGATTGCAGGTGAAGGCGTGTATGAGTCGAGCGTAGACTTCAATCCTCCTCACTACGACAATGTGACGTGCGTTGTGCCATACGGTGGATTCCTGCTCACGGCTAGCAAGGACAAGGTGCTTCCTCTTCATTGTCCTTGAATGTGATCCTCGTGAGATCGTACACGACTGTTTCCAGAACATCATGAAGTTCTCCCTGCTGGATCAGAAGAGAGACCATCTGGAGCTGAATGCCCACAACAGCTTCATCAACGGAATGTGTCTCATCGGAGTAAGTGGATCGCTAGCTGCAGAAACGAATTTGGGCTTAGGATTAGGCATATATCAGGGGATTTATATACATGGGTCAGCTTGCAAGAGCGCTCGTAACCCTCTTTGATCTTTCTCCGAGCGCTAGAAGGAATTCATGGTTGCTGTTCCTAACATGCCTTGATGCCTAATAACAGCAGCAACGGAACAAATCGGATTCGACATAATGACCTGCCTCTAACACCATGGCTCGGCACATTCCCGTGTTTTTGATTAGTAGGCTTGAGGATCAATCCCGAGGGGCTCTCTTCGTGGAAGGATCTTTAGCGGGGATTGCAAATTTCTTCTTACTGAAGCAGTTTGGAGATGTAAAGTTCTTTTTAAACGGAGCCGTAGTCGTACAAAAAGTCAGTTGGTCAGTTTTGTTCCAAAATCGCGTGAATTTTGCCTAACGCCATTCGGTATGTCTACGAGTTTTTGGCTTCAAAATTTGCTACCTTTTCACCTTGAAAGAGCTGCAAAAAAGCGAGATCGTTTTTGTTACCACACGTTTGCTCAAAAATGTGTTGAAAATTAGACGAGGAGTCTCACTGACAGTAAATCGTCAAATGCAAGAACGCTGTCAGCGGTGGGGATGGAACTCACGACCACACTCCTGCAAGACAAGAGCACTACCACTGCGACGCCGCAGCAGCTGTAGAGCCAACTACAACTCATTAAGAAGTAGTGTGTCCATCGCGTTTAAGGCACCCGACATGCTGTCGAAAACGCGAACTTCGACCAGCCAGTATCGCTTCGTAGATCCACTTTGCAAACTAGATCTACAGGGTGAACCAGAATAACGTGGACAAGATTTTTTCGTCATATTTATAAAACAACCAACAATTTGAGAAAACGTCAACTAAATTACAACAATACAAACATTAGGGTATCAGGACTCTGCACCCGAACATACGGCGAAGAGTACGCAGGCGTGGTGCAATGTCAATTTCCCCGATTCCATCACGCCTTCGGAATGGCCGCCGTATTCTCCGGATTTGAATCCGGTGGACTACAGTGTGTGGGCATTTTAGAGGCTAGGGTCAGCGCCAAACGCCACCGCAGTCTCGAGTCCCTGAAGGAATCCTTGCGCCAGCAGTGGTAACGGTTATCTCCTGATGACCTGCGGCCCATCGCCGAAAAATTCGCGAAACGTTTGGCCCTCTGCATCCGCTCCAAGGGAGGCCACTTCGAAACCACTTGAACATGACGTACCCTAATGTTTGTATTGCTGTAATTTAGTCATCGTTTTTTTTGAATTGTTGGCTGTTTTATAATTATAATTAAAAATCTTGTCCACGTTATTTTGATTCACCCTGTACATGTTCGTAATCAGCGTTTCTAGCTCTTTCAGAGAAGTAGGTTTCTGTTCGTAGTTCGATAGGGAGCTAAAGGTATTGCCTCGTAAGGAGCGCAGTTGCTGGCTGAAGCTGCAGAAAAGTCTGAACTAGGCAAATGTATAATTGCGGGGGCATGGGGACATTTAAGTTATTTTAGCAAAGGACAGAACTAATTAAGAGTCTTTAGACCCAAACTGAGCGTCCACTGTTGTGTTCGGTGTGCAAGGAGGGCACAATGAAGTTCTGGGACATCACCACCACAAGGCGCTTCAAGCTAGTCGAAGAGGTCAGTGCAGTATGGTGGCTGATTAGTGAAAGGCTGCTGAAGTTGAACAAGCTGGTTTAGGTGACAAAGGCCCACAGCGAGGCGATCAACTCCGTGTGCTCCAACAGGCAGATGGTGTTCACCGCGTCCAGGTAGGGCTTCCTCGAGGTTCAGCTCCTCTTCGTCCGAGCTTATTTCATCCGTCTTTTAGCGATCAAACGATCGGCTTCTGGAAGCTGAGTGTTCAGGACTGAGGGAGACGCCGCGGCTGACGTGTACATAGAGTTCCTGTATGACAATTTACATCAAATGTAGGCCGATATCGATGCTATTCTATATCACTCAAGTGTCGTGACTGTATATTGTGCTATTAGTAAGGGCCGCTAGGTCCAGCGAGTATTTGTTGCAGCGATCTAGACGCTATTTGCTCCAGTTATCCTTTGAGCCTTTCCACTGTTCGCTATGGTTGTCCAAGCAATTCACTTGCGAAAACGTTGAAGTTATTCACTTTGCGATTCGATATGAACTGACTGACTTGTGCTGTGATTTGAAATGTTCTGTGAAATATGCATATTTATGTGAAAGATCAACTTGCTACTCGACTCACGTCGTCACTTTAACTACCAACCCGATGATGATGAAGTTTATTGTTTCTCTCTTCTCTCTGATATTCTCGTTGCAAATTTACATAGAGCTTTGTATAATTCAACTCGTGATATCGAACTCTGCGTTGACATAGAACTAGAACGTTTAAAATAAAGGAGATGGTTAACATCGGTGTTGTGTGGATCAATCCATAATTTGTTTATTTATTTAATTATTCAAAGCGCGAATATGAATTACACACAGAAACACAAAGCAAACAAAAAGCGAGAACCAGACGCTACCACACAGTCAACTAGAATCACGGTTGAAAACTTCAGCAAGCAATAGCTCTACAGAAACGTCATTATATTGTTGTATCAACCAAAAAGCAAAAACCGTTAATTTTTTCGTAATGCTCTTCTGTGGTCGAAAAAAGGCATGTGGAAGCATCAGCACAAAGTTCATCACGGCCTGCTGCCACCCAAAGCAACATGGTCGGTTAGTGCAGTGGGTAGCGGTGTCGCCTCTAGGCTGCACCGGGTGGGTTTACGGTTCGACCTCCGGTGTCGTCACAGTTTTTATACACATTGAGTCATTATTATGTTCATGCGTGATCACAGAAGTCAATTTGTACACGATTAATGCTTTTAGTAAGTGTTAAGTATTTGCCGATATCAAACCAAATTCATGACCTATCCCCTGAAGTGTATGTGTTTGTGTGCATTTACGGTATCGTTGTTGATATGACACAGCGCAAATACGATCCATTGAGAGGTAACTCAAACGAAAGCAGAAAAGGGCTACTTACTAAAAGCATCAATCGTGTACAAATTGACTCCTTTGGTCCGAAAGCACATAATAATAATGAGCTAATGTGTGCAAAAACTGCGGCGACTCCGGGGGTCGAACCGTAAAACCTACTCGGTGCGGCCAAGAGCCGTGTAGGTTTTACGGTTAGTGTGGAAGCGACACTGCTACCCATTGCGCCCACCGACCACATTCCGCTAGGTGGCAGCAGGGCGTGATGAACTTCGCGTTCACGCTTCCACATGCCTTTTTTCGACCAAAGAAGAGCATTTTGAGAAATTAACTACGGTTTTAGACTCCCCATACTGGAACCCGCATCCTGTAAAAATTGCATCGCAAAAGCTCACCGCCACTTTGGAGGCTGTCCTTGTTAGGCCCATTATGAATGTCGCAGATCAGCCAGAAGCATCTCAGCATCAGTTTTCTGGTGAATATGTTCTGAATGCTTTCAAGACGATCGACGTCTTTGTCTAGTTGGACCAGAAACCAATGTTACCGCTTCTACGATTGGGCTCACATAGGTCTTGTAGGCAGGAATGTAGACTTGCGGAATATTTTATTTCAAGATGGTAATAGGTTCTATATGCTATTATATAAATGGGACATGAAGTGAAGGCACGTGCAGGGCGAGAACGTTCATCAACGTCACAGCGGATTCACGACACAACGATCTTACAGAGCTACCGAGCTTCGTACGTCGTATCTTTTGCAGCGAATTTCACAGAGATTTCACCATAACGGTTGCTGCTAAGTCGCCTTATCTGCGTTTTCGGCTGTAATTTCTCTGTTAAACTGCTGCAAGTCGTTGATGAATCCCGGTCAAGAAGTTTTCCTCACAATACCAGAAGTGTGACGGTGGTAGTCACAGGTGACATGCTTGCTCACGAGTAAATATGTTTCACTTTTCTCGCATTGTCTTCATTATCTCAGACACCGTCGCCAGAGTTTGCATAGACTGCAACACTTTTTTTGCAGCGAACCGGCCATGCTCATCGTTGCCAGCTGCTCTTGCAAGCACATGATCACAGAATTGATTAGTCTTTGCTCACTTGAATTGGTTATTGCCCAGTATCTCAAAATTTGGTATGACGGGCCTGTTTGGAAAGAAGAAGGATCCGAAGGAGCAGGTCAGAGAACTGATCGCAAAATGAGAACAGAAATGCGGTCCCTCGACAGACAAGTGTACAGAATTCAACGCGAAGAAAAAAAGGTCACTAAGGAAATCAAGGAAGCTAAAAAGGAGATCGAGATGTAAGCGTTGTTCTAGCCAAGTCCTTATAACAGTCTCGCAAGGCGGTGACTAAAATTCAAATGAGCAAAGCCCAAATCAACTCTGTGATCATGTGCATGCAAGAGCAGCTGGCAACGATGAGGATGGCCGGTTCGATGCAAAAATCCACGCAAGTGTTACAGTCTATGCAAAATCTGGTGGAGGTGCCTGAGATAATGAAGTCGATGCGGGAAATGTCGCAGGAAACGATGAAACTTGGAAGCATAGACGAAGTGATCGAGGAGACCATGGACAGCATGGAACCAGCGGATCTCGAAGTGCTTAATTTTTGTTACGTGAATACCCTGAAAAGAAAAGTGGCAAATCAGTGGTAGCGGATGTGGCGCAGTCCGCATCAGATGCCAGTCTTCACGCTTGCAACGGATCAATTTCAGGTTCCCTTCGCATGCAAACCAGTCGGACGTTTCCTTCCGGCTTGCTTGATTAGCGCTTCAAGTTTGGGAAAAATGGATGTCTGATTTGTTCCTCGGTTGATCGCATTATAAATATAAATATCACCCTCGCGTCCGGCTATCTCCAGGGTATAACATTTTCTCCTCTAATTGGACACTTCTAAACAAGCCTAATACTTTTAAAAACAAACTGAACACCGGCCAAATCAAAACGGGCTCCTTCCATATTGAAAAGAGACTCCAAAAAGGTTAGCATAATTTTTTGTTTAATGAAAAAATAGTATTTCTTTGAAGTTTGAATTCACTCGCCAATAATTGAACACACTAGTTGAAATTTTTTGGAATTCTATTTTTTAAATAGTGATTTAAGGATTATCTCAAAGATTAGAAAGGCGTCCATTTTCCAAGACTAAAAGAAGAGACTGCACCATGCCCACGTCGAAGACGTCACGATTTTCGCATAGCATGAGTGAGGATCTTTGAGCGAGTCGTCGATTCGCCGAATTCGCGAATTCGTCAAGCTCTGCGACAACCAATGCGGCTTCCTGTGTATCTTGCCTTTCTCGACTTGGAGAAGCCTTCAACCGCGTACCGCGTGAGGTTATATGGTACGCCCTACGACAACGCAACGTATCTGAGGAACTCATAGAGTGGGTGCGGATGCTCTACTCTGGCCCAAAGAGTGGAGTGCAAGCTGCAGCTGGAACCTCAATGGAGTTTCCCATCTCTGTGGGTTCTGCGCCTTCTCCACTCCTCTTTGTTGTCGTCATGGATACCATTACGCGAGATTTTCAGAAGCCTGTCCCATGGACGTTACGTTATGCAGATGGAGACATGCTCGCTTGCGAAGACAAAGGTGATCTCGAGCGGCGGCTGCAAGCTTGGTGCGACCACTTGGAGACGTTCGTGCTCACACTGAACGTCAAGAAGACCGACTACCTATTGGCTAACGTAAACCAGTCCGGTTCCATTAAGATTAACAGCACTCAGCTTTCCCGCACTTCGGTGTTTAAATTCTGACATCAGCAAAAGTGTCTGATGGCAGTCTGATGGTTGAAGAGAATTCACGCGTGAGTGCAGAATGGTCCAAGTGGGGTTCGTTGAATGGCGCGTTCTGCGATAGGAACATACCAGAGCGCTCTATAGACTGGCAGCGGGCTGGTAGCGATGTACGGTGCTGAGTGATGGCCTACGATGAAGGAAGCGGAAAGCTGCCTCGCTGTAGAGGAGACGAAGAAGCTACCTCGCATCCGAAACGATGCCATTAGGCAGAACTTCGGTGTCGCGCCGATAGCTGACAAGATGGGCGAAGCTCTCTTACAATGGTACGACCACGTTCTTCGTGGGAAACTAGACAGCGACCTTAAAATACCTTAACTTCGAAGTGTCTGCAAAACGGCCTAGAGGACGCCCGAAGTAGTCTTGGGTGACACGTTACACAAGGACTGTAAGGTAGCTGGTGTCCACACTGAACTAGCACCAGATCGGGAACGATGGCAATATGGCATTAGAGGAGCGGATCCCGCAATGAAGCGGGAAAAGCGATGAAGAAGATGAAGATTCGGGAGCAGAACTAAAGATTTTCAAAGAAAGCTATACCAAATTTTCCATGCACAAAAAATTGCATATTCTAACCATCTTAGAGAGTCTGTAGTTCAAGCTGACCTGAAACTCATTTGAACTTGTTCACTTTATTTTTAGAAGTACCAGGTTTATTTACAAGAGTGCCCAACTTGACGTCTTGCAAGGGGACTGACTATACATGGGTACTACAATTTCCATCATTTTATTTCACACTTATGAACTCGTTCGAAACCGTTGTGCTGTCATACAATGAAATAATTGATCTATGCCCACTTCTTGCGAATGTCTAGATTTCTGTGAGCCATTGAAATACCCTTTGTTCAGTAAAATTCGTTCGTCTGACACAGATAATTAAGTATGGGGATATCTCGCATCTTACTCTCATCGAAGTGCTTGGCACTGAACATCTTAACCTTTCCCTTTTCTAATAACTCATTAACAGCTATGAGAGGCTGCACTCTTTGCACACATTTGAGTTCATTAGTGTGAAGGGAGTGTGAAGGATCTTCGTTAAGACAGTATTGTAAGCGTGAAGTAATTCTGCGAACTTCTAATGTTGCTGCAGTTTCCGAAAAATCAGCTCCGAGTGTGTAGCCTGCTGCAGCGACAGAGCATCCCCGTAGCTTAAGCCATTCAGTGGTTAAGCTTTCGCTTGTGGGCTTCAGTTTTGCTTTCCTTTTCTGCCATCTGAAAGTCGATGGTTGTCGTGGTTATAACTTGGTTTTTGCAAATGTGAAGTTCGGATCAGTCCTCAAGTTGGGCTTTGTTTGTTGAGAGCGTTCTGGCCGTCAAGCTCCGTTTTTAGCGTCTTATCCTTTATAAACACGCATAATAAAAGAGCAACAACAACGCAGTGAATGTACACAGATGTGGGGTCGAATTCGTCAACGAATTACATAACTTCAGCAAAGAAATCACAGCGGAAAACTCAGAAAACGCGGCTTATCGGTCACCATTTGATAAGCCACGCTATCAGGGAATTCGGCTGTAATTTACCCTGTTAAATTGCTGTAAGCCGTCCGGGCTCTGGTTTCCGTATGGCATAAGTAGTGGAAAGCCATGAAAGCTAACTTATGTGGTTTGTTTATGAATGAAGTGCAGTGTGCATTTAGGTTATTCATTCACATCGATGTGCAAGCTCGCTTTCTAAACTCTCCGTGTCGCCATCTCTGTAAGGTTGAAAGAGTGTCAAACAAGAATCAGCTGTAGCCTGTCGTTCCCACATACACGATCGTGGTGGGCCAACATTCGTTCCGCTTGGCTGATGCACGGTGTTTTGAGCACGATGTCGTCAGCGAAGCGAAGATGGTGCAGCTGCCGGGCGTCGATCTTCACTCTCATGTCTTCCCAGTTGCTTTGAGGGTGGTGCTAAGGAGTTTTGGGGATATGGTATCCAGATTGTTGAGGACTCGTACCCAAGTTGCTCGCGAGAAATACCAGTGCCACGCAGGTGCTCGTCGGTGTAACCTCAAACATGGATATTTAAACCCTTTTTTATAAAAAGTAATACGAAAGGAAACACAGAATAAATCCCAATCAGAGAGAAAAAGACCTAAAAAATCGAGAAAGCTAAGTAAGAGAATGTATCTCTCCGCTGGTTATATCACGACGTCGAGCTTTGTTTTTCTTCGCCGCTTAGATTGGATAACATTCCAAGCTACCAACCTAAATACCACCAACATTCCACAGTGATCAAGCTACCAAGAAATTACAATAAGGAAATCTGAATTTGGTCGACTTGGCGACACCCATGCCGACAAACCCCTCTCTTCACGTTAACGGCGACGTCGTTGTAGAATGGTTAAATTTTGCCAGTGTACAGCTGATGTACTGAGTAGGAACGCCCTGAGTGAGCAGTCCGCTTCAGTCTCGCCAGAGTCGAATGCCTTCTTCATATATATTTTCGACCTTTGATCGTTGTTTTAGTACTTTTGTAACAAGGGGTCAGCATTACTTTTTATGAAAACCGCAAATATACTCCGAGAAGTGCAGATAACTCTTCTGAACACCACAAACATTTGCCAGGTTCTGTTTCAAGGGTTTTATTTTCTTGCTCATCTGCTTAGTTGGGCAGTTCTCGATGGTCGTACAGGCAACGTCGCAGCACTGCCTCTACTATTTTCTCTGTCTAACCGCTGTCAACTGAGAAGCCATCTTGGAGTTGGCCTCGCCAGTTCTGCTTCAGAATGGTTCTTAGCGTGTTCGTAAAAGCTAAACAGTCCAGATCTCAGCAGCATGCCAGCCCACAGTGAAAACTGTCGAATCGAATGGGTTTATTCGGAGATCCGGGACAGTGAGGCGATCTGTAGCTTCCCTTACAGGTGTGAAAGCGTCCCGCGACTCCAGTTCAACTCAGTTTTCGTACTGTTTCGTACTCCGTATTTATCGAACGACCTAGGCACACCTAGGGCTTCCTCTTCGGCAAGCAGAGAGCTTTCCAGTTGAATTCCTTCTCACTCGAAATCGTCGCTATTCATTATCAGCATCTCGTACTCTTCATGAAAGTTTAAAAAAACTGAAACTGACTTCTGTTTGTCCTCCACCAGTTGATGAGTACTATCTTAAAGTTGGACGTGTATGCAGGCACAGAAGCGAGTTTATTGACGCCAGAAGAACGCCTACTTAGCTAAGAACACCTTTTTTTAGAGTTCATGGCCAGCACGTTGAACTATGATGGATCGACTGAATCGTTAACGGCTGCTCGCGAAGTGGTAAGCGACGCTTAAAATTTTTGACGTCAACATGGTAAAGTGTGGCGAATAATAGCGAAAAGATGCTTCCTATTGCTTAATCGGATCTTTTATGAAGACCCCTTTTCAACTTATTTATGAACTAGGTAAACCTTGTTTTCTCAAACTCATGCTCTGTTAAATAGCTCAATTAGAAAAGTATGAGAAACGACCCTGTATCCGACAGTTTTCTTGAGGAGAAGCAGGATGATCCCCAGAGTTAATCAGGCTAAAGGTTCTTCGGTTTTTCGTTTTTAGGTAATTGACCCAAATCTCACTGTGCGATGTTGGATCTACACGACCTGCGGAATCATTGTCTGTTTATTGAGCGGTGCTAACATCGCAGTATTCTCTTCATCACCGGATCTTCAACGCAAGTATATGATGTTTTGTGCACTGTCCGTGGGAGATTTTGTAAGTCGTACACCCACTTTAAGCACCCACCAGGATAGAAGGCGAAACTAAACGATTTCACTTGTACCTAGCTGTATTACGCGCCTGCAAAATTATACTACCGGGGTTTTAAGTTTCTCGAGAAAGATCTGCAGTCATCAGAAAGTCATCGCTTTCAGTTGGAAGCCTATCATGAACATAGCTGGAAAAAGTACAGAGAAAAAGGTTGACTTAATTACAGTCTACAAGGTTCTATATGGAGGTTATGGACTTAATTCTAACGTTTTCTTTAAACTGCGGGCATCTACATAATACCAGAGGAGGCCCTGTGAAGTTAGCCATTCTAAGGGGGGAGGGGGGGGGGGGGGGTGTGAGGTTCCATTTCTTCGTGAATAGAACTCGCACTGAGTTTGACGACAAACCGCTATGGTTGGGCATTGCTACAGGCAAACATAGCGATTCCAAACAGAAACTTGACAGGCTAGGCTTGTCCTAAGGAGATTCATATTACTGGTATGTCTTTCTCACAACCTCTAAAATTTCTGCTCTTATACTCGAGTGGATATCGTTAGGCAGGTTGTGTTGTGTTGGATGAAATGATTTGTTATTGTTAAATGTTTTCACGCGGATGTCTGTGTAATAAATAATAATAAAATAATGTCAAGCCTATCCTAGCCTATCATGACGATTAAGATCATGATGAAAGGGTGGTCAAATGGATGAGTAGGCCAACGACTTTCCAAGTAACCTTAAATTGTGGTGGAGGCGTTTGAATAGGACGTCAAAGCCGCTTCTCTATCCTGCCAGATTACGATAGGAAGAAAAACGTAAAGTATGATTGAAAAACCGAGGGTGGGCGCGTCCAGCGCAGTTGGAGGAGGTGCCGGTTGTCGCGTACACCCAACACTAGGCCCTTTGTTCAGATTTTTCGCCTAGGCCAACCAAGACCTTCATCCGTCCAGGGTTGGTGCATTAGTACCAGACTTGTCTGGAAAAGATAGAGCGCCGACTTGTTCACCGGCTCACCACCGGAACTTAATTTGGATGGCAAAATACGCATTCAAATCGCTTCCACGACATCCCGTAGAAGTAGAATGCGTGGCGCATCCTAAAAAGGATTGAGTAGCGCTGTCCTTTATCTTTTATACTTATCTTTGAAAGGTGCTGACTTCCTAAAATGCTGAGGTGTTAGCTAATACGGCGACGATTTCCTTGCCCACATTTTAATTCAAGTTGTCGATCTGAGTGGCATCCCATCTCCAGCGTTCTTTTTCTATAAAATGGTTTTTGACCATGACGATTGATTCGCCTCTCTCTTCTTTCATGAAGTTCTAGGTTGGGTAGTCTACAAATATCTCCATCACGAAGCAGTTGCACTATTCAACTCACTTGAATAAGCCTAGGCTCTGAAATTATGGAGGCAATTTGAATGCGTATTTGGCCTATACCATGGTTTTCTGGCAGCAACTGGTGAGCGAGTCAATGTTTTATCTTTGTCAGACAAGTCTGGCAGCAATTCACCGACGCGGAATGGATGTAAGGGTTGAATGGCCCGAGCTGGAAGAAGAAAGAACCAAAAGCAAGAACATTGGACTGTAGTGCAGGCCACAACCTTCCACGCCTTTTACAGGCATAACACGTCTGAAATCACTTTGAGGCATACACTTTTCATCATTCCTTCCATTTTTATTTACCTTAATATTCTACTCAGTTTTCCTTTTGAAAAAAAAGTTACGGAATTCCCAACCTCCTGCGCCCCTCTTACAGAAAGTAAACCTTCGTTGTCGCATAAATTTTAGGGAAAATCGGCAATGTTGAGAGATGGCGCTGATTCTCATCTGTAACACACAAGTGGCTGAATCCTTTGAACGACGGACAGGGTAGTGTCGAAAATCGGTCGCTTTCGTCTGACCATATCTTCGAGAAAATTGGAAGCTTTTAAGGTCTTTGGAGTGTTGCTTTAACTCCTTCCAGAGGCATATTCGAGCGCTCGTCTTGCGCTATCTGAATAAGGGCACCTTCTCTTAAACAATTAGAAAATATGTAAGGATCTTGCTATCATGAAGGAGTGTGTACCTTGAACAGCGATGAAGTATTGAAGAACTGGAGAACATTACGGTTGTAAGTCACGAGTGTTTGGAATTTAGAGGCACAGCTTAACATTGTTGAGGAATAGAATGACGTGACAAAAATGGACGAAAAAACCAGATGGACCCCTTCTCGTGTTAAAATCAGTAAAGAATAACGTTTGGTTTTGCAAGATGCTCCTAATTTATTGGATGCTTACTCTACTTTAAAACAAAAGTAGTCGTTTCAGGTGAGCGGACTATCGTTTGCCGTCTCTGGCATAGCTCGTTACATCGACATGGTTCAAGGTCAATTCTTCATTGAGACCACGGAGTTTGAATGCTACTACAGAACTTCCTGGCCGTTCTTTTTTCTGATAGGAGGTAACGAACACATTATTAGACACTATATACGGGATCTTCCTGTGTTGTCTAATGACTTATTTTGGAAAATTTCATGTCCATATAAGTGAGTTGTAAATCGGAAAAACAGGAAACTTCTGCGACGTACTGAAACAAATAGCTGAGTAAGACCGAAACTTGTTAGTCACTAAGATAATGATATAACTAGCTGTGAAATATCACGGGATTCTAGGGAATTCTACTAGGTCGGACCAAAAGTTTCTGCTCGTTTTCAGCTTGTAACTTTGGTCGACCATAACGCTGTATTGTGATACCTATTTCAACTGGGATAGCATTTACTTACTATGGCGCATAAAGCGAGAGA
Source organism: Heligmosomoides polygyrus bakeri (assembly GCA_947359475.1). Classification (NCBI taxonomy): domain Eukaryota; kingdom Metazoa; phylum Nematoda; class Chromadorea; order Rhabditida; family Heligmosomidae; genus Heligmosomoides; species Heligmosomoides polygyrus. Next base: position 86,569,061 of record OX375865.1, on the reverse strand, counting down.
TGCCGGTTTTCGCGTGTGCCCGACACCAGGCTCTTGGTTCGGTTTTTCTGTTCAGGCCAAAATAGCCTTCCATTCCTCAGGAGTAGGTGAAGTGGCACCAAGCTCGTCTGGGAAGGATAAAGCACTGACTTGCTCGTCGGCTTGCTAGTCAATGTATGAGTCAAATTTGCATTCCAATCGACTCTACGACGTCCCATGGAAGCAGAATGCGCGGTGCATCCCAAAAGTTATTGAGTATCGCCGCCCTTTATCCATATATTTTTTTTGTCATGACAACGCCTTCTGACCGAGGCATCCCCAAATTTTATTTTGACTGTGTAAGTATTTTTAGCTTTTCCTTTGTCCTTTAAACTTGGACTCGAAGAAAATAGCTAGTAGCACGTTTTTTATTTGTAAACAGTTGGGCATGTAGAGCTGATAAATTTACGGAATCCAAATTCTGCATCCTATTGTACACCATGAGATTTCCCTCTCAAAGCCTTTGTAATCCGCAATAATAAAGCTGTGCAAACGACAAAATAGTGAATTAAACGGAATAAAACATAAGCTTCAAAATCAACTCATACATTCTTTGTACGATTTAAGTTATCTGATGCTTCCGCTCGGATGGCCGGATATGTATGTAGCTATGAAGGGTTTGGAGATGGACGGAGTTGATCTCCTTGCGGCAGTGCCAAGCCACCTAGTACCTCTACTGTATGTCGTGGACTCAACCTGAATGTGTATTTGGCCTACACGATCACCACTTGCGGTGGACAGCCGATCGGCTTTCCAGTCCAGTCAGGTACCGTTCCTGTAAGGATGATCGGCCGACGAATGGTGGGTGGTTGGTCCGGGCAGGAACCCGAAACTAAATAGGCTTTCGATCCCGGGTGTATACGACACCCTCGCTCTACCGCTTTCACGCACCTTGTAGCTGAAAATTTCAGGTCAATTTTCTGCACTTATGAATCTGTCTATAACTGCGGAAAAGATGACGGCATTGTTTCGCCCTGTGTGGTACAGAAAATGCTCTCGATTAAAAACGCACTTGATTACTTCGTCTGCTGTACTGACAGCGGTAAGGGGTTCTGCGGTCATTTCAACTTCTTGCACATTTTGCTGCTTCGTAAAATTTTACTGATTGTATTTTTATTTTCCGTTTTTTTGTAGAACAGTATTTATCGATCATCTTATTGTGTGTTCTTCTTTGTTGCTGAAGAACCACGAGAGGAGCACTAGTAAAGGCTCATCTGAAGACGACGAAAAAATCAAGGTTTTAATATTTTCGCACTAATTATTTGGTTATGTTGTAGGTCTTTGTTGCATTGGCGGTTCTGGTAGCTGTACTTCAAGGCAGGGTGAATGCTACGCGCATGTGCACGGTAATGCAGTCAAGCGGAATCTACTACGGCACGGCACACTACAGCGGAATGGCGCTGTCCTATCTGCTTGGATTCATTTCTCTGACGGTTGTATTCATGAAGACGAACAAACAACTGGTTAGTACCTGTTTTGCCCCCTGTGTTTCTTCACGGAACAGCTCACCTATGTTCTTTTGTGAATGCAAATGTTGTCACATACTCTTTAACATAAGGTGAGCGAGCGAGCAAAGCTTTCCTTGCTGCTCGCCGTCCGTTCAAAAATTTTGCCTGTACATCAGCTCAGAAAACTGGGCGGAGATAAACAGGCAGGAAGGACAGACAGTTTTTTTTTCGGATCAAAATATCGTCATGCTCCAGGTCATTCGATTTTAGAGGCCATGTCGCAGTGAGAGGCGTCGACAGCATATGGTCCTTGCTCTTAGCGGTACCTCTGTACTGCTCGTTTCAATTCCAAGCCTTATTTCTATCCTGAACGAATGGCACAGTCCATCGCTGCCAATTCTTGCAATTGGTGAGCAAGCCTATTAGCTCAAGATTATTCCACTGAATGTAGTAGACAGTAAAAATGTGGAGCATGGGAAAAGGGAACATTCATTGCCCTTGCGGGGTATACTGATAGAAGTACCCATGATGAAGCATTCATCGTAAACCTTACCCGTCAAATCTTGGGTATATGAGTGGGTCAAGAATACCTGACGATCGTTGCGGGTGCATCCTTACATCCACGAGGATTTCAGGCCTCATGCTACAAAAGTGTGCTCCAACGAGATTAGCTGTGATCGCGAGGGGTGGGCTATTTTCTATAAGATTTTGTTTGAGGAATATTTCACATTAGCTTATGTTTGAGTTCAATGGATTAATCACGTTCTCCTATGTTAGGCCATAATTTGCATTTTCTGCTCACCCATTAACAGCAACCAAGTAACATCAAATTTTTAAACATTTATCCAGGTGAAGAGAAATCTGCGAAGGCTCCCATCCCTCCCCCTTCAGGTACACCCAACTTGGACATGTATTCTATATTCTATATTTTGTGTTTCATTCTATATTTCGTGCAGTGGAACCACAGCAAGGTTAAAACAACACAAAACACACCAAAATAAGACATACCCATTGATTATCGATTGGCCTAGGCGTCCAGTAAATTGGTTTCTGTAGTTGCACTAAACAGTTTATTGGACGTCTATTAGAGCTGTTCTGCATTACCCCCGATTCCTTGCGTGTAAACAAGTTGTACCCACTATCCATCGCGGGTAGTGAGAATGATTGCTGGCGTGTCAAATGGCGCAGAAATACGACAAACGCTTGCCATACAATTCGTCAGCGATGATCTAAATCTACCCAGTGGTAAGATAAAGCCGAAGAGGTTTTACATCATTCTTCAGCATTGAGGTGACCGAAGCCATTAAATGGTCATCACTTACAAAATCGGTTTTGGGTCAGAAGTGGGCTCAAGCTGATTTTTTGCTGAATACGATTTCTATGATCTACGCAGTATTTCATCTTCATTGACCTTTTATATTTTTTCTTAGCGAATACGCCGGCAATGCTTCTGGCGGTTTCAAGACGAGACTGAAGCACTTGAAGGAACATAAATGCTAAATCCTTTATAGTGCTCAATGGGAGACTAGTGAACAGTAGTCGGGAGTTTCCATTTTGCAGTGGAAGTGAGTATTAGGCACTGGATGAGGCGCAGAAGCGCAAAAGCTCAGATGAGGATGTACAGGAAGAAATGCTGGTGTTAGGGCGGTGATGAAGACAACCCACTTTAGCTGAGGATGAGGGATCAACGCCCGAGGTGGTAAGAGCACATCCTCAGAAGACCAGCTAATCATCGCATAAGGTTGGCTCAAGACTTTGACGCACCCGGAAGGCAATGTGGTGTGGGAAGACATCATCAGGAGAGATCTGATCGAAGTTCAAGCCCAGATGAAGGCTTTGATAGGAAGAGGTAGAAGAGGGAAAGGGACGGATCACAAGACAGAGGATTCTGCGACTGAGTTGAACTAAACGCTCAGTAGAAACCTAGCTGGATACCTTCCTACTATTCCTATGTACGTAGTCTTCATCAACACGGAGCTGTGTTCCATGCAACCCCAACTGCGCCGAGCTTCCCTTATTTTAGATTTCAAAAAAAATTTGAACAAGAGCTGATACATCGCAGTCAAACTTCTACGAAAGATAATTTTGGGTTGACATAAGTAAGAAAGCGTGAGAAAGCGGACAGCGACCGTGAGTATTGTTAAACAGCGCCTAGATCGATTAACGTACTTGTTCCCTGGTCAACATTAAGCCAAAATTGAACGACATGGAGTATGCAATGGGACCAGATCAAGATGATCAACTGCTGAACGCATTGGGCAGGTAACATACTAGATGTGTGATCGACGTAAACTCCCCTTATGACAAAGTTGGTTGTGAGGAGCTTAGTGGAACAGTTTTTTATTCCTTTATTGGTCGTTTCCTTGTGGCTCCGTATACATAAAGTAAGACCTAATTTTATTACTCAAAGAAAGCATAGGGGAAGGTTACTATGCGTGGAGCATCCTTCCTTCAAAATAACACCATAGAAGAAAACTTCGTTGTGTGATACTGGTCTTCTTTTCAGGATGCGCGTATGTTCTCTATGCTTGCCACTCCGGTGCTTCGTTTTTTATCTACATGCATTTCCGACAGGACTTTCGCTTGCAATTCTGCAAATTGATCAGATGGGAGACGAGAAATGGTTTCCACTTCGGATCATCGGATCATGCGTTCACCAGTCAGCACCACCGCAGAAGAAACAGCCAACCATAGCAGCTTCCTTATAAATCGATCAGAGTCATTTTTATGGGCACATAAAACGGGAATGTATCTATGTTAAAGGGGTTAAAGCATTGGCTATCATGTTTCTCTGAACGTTTGACTGCCTATATGTTGTTAGGAAAAGACTACCACTATTCCATATTTGAAACACAACTACGCTGACAACGAATATGATATTCATTTTAAAATTTAGATTAGTAGTGTAGCACGTGTGCACGCTATCCTTGTACTTTGAAGGCCCGTAGCTCCTTGGGATCAGGGACTTTGGAAAAATAAAACCTACCTCTCTACCAAAGGATGGAGGGTCATATAGTAATGTTAGTTTTGCCGTTCAGACATACTCCAGAGGCAGCTCCCTGCTATGCTCGGAAGGCACTTCCTCGCTTTAATTGGAAGTCATTCGACTGTTCATGTATCCGCGAATGTAAGACATATGTAGAGATTGTAATATCTTCAGCTGCGGTGACCTCAATTGCCCGAAATTAAGAAAGATGAACTCGAGACAGTGTTTTCTCAAAGAAATAGCTCATTTAAGAGAGCATGCGCCCTTTCCAGAAGCATGACAAAACCGCAGTCTGTCTCATGCCGAAACCCCAGCCTGACGAGTCGACCTGTGTCGCGCAAAACTCGTCCAATTCCCAGCCCCGAACAGCCTGGACTCAATACTCACGCAAGATGAGAAGTACGTCTTCTACCTTAACCCTGCCAAGCAGCCAGTCTGGGTGAGGCCTGTTGACCCGTTACCGACCTTCGTTCGGCGGGATGTTCACGGCGAGAAGCACCTTCAGAGACCTTCACCTTTCTCCACTCCTCTTTGTTGTCGTCATGGATGCCATTATGAGAGACCTTCAGGAGCCTGTCCCAGGGACGTTGCTTTATGCTGATGACGTAATAGCGAAGATAAGAATGAACTTGAGCGGCAGACGCAAGCTTGGTGCGACCGCCTGGCGATGTTCGGACTCAAATTGAAGGTCAAGAAGACTGAGTACCTTACGACTGAAGTAATGAGTCCGGCTCCGTTAAGATTGACGACGCTGAGCTTGCCCTCACTTCGGTGTTTAAATACCTGCGATCAGCAATTGCGGCTGACGGCAGTTTGATGGTTGAAGTGAACTCACGCGTGAGTGCAGCTTGGTCCAAGTGTCGTTCGCTGACTGGCGTGCTCTGCGATAGGAAGATACACCTGAAGTCGAAGATCTACAGAGCAGTCATCCGGCCAGTAGCGATGTACGGCGCTGAGTGTTGCCTGCGACTAAGGAAGTTGAAACGCGCCTCAGCGTCATGGAGGCGAAGATGCTGCGCTGGACGGCTGGAGTCACGCGCCTGGACCGCATCCCAAACGATGTCATTTGGCAGAAGTTTGGTGTTGCGCCGATAGCTGACAAGATGCGCGAAGCCCGCTTACGATGGTACGGCCACGTTCTGCGTGGGAAAGAAGACAGCGTCCGCAAGATAGGCCTTGAGTTGGAAGTATCTGGAAAGCGGCCTAGAGGACGCCCGAAGCGGCGTTGGTCCGATACGTTACACATGGACATGAAAGTAACTGGCGTCCACCCTGAAAAAATTATTCCAACCTATTTGCGAAAAACGAAGTTGGGGGGGGGGGGGGTGATCGGCCAAAACAACTTCAGTCACGCGGAAAAAAGAAACGAGACCTACTGTTAGTGAAGAAAGCAAACAGACAGTAGGCTTTAAATCCAATAAATGAATAAATAAATAGAAATTTAATTAAGTAAATAAATTCATAGTTGGCTGATGTGGACAGGTAACCTTGGTATGAACATAAACAAGAGTAAGCAACAAACTCACACATTCAGAAGAATATGCTCTTTTCTCTCGGCTCAGTTGTAAGTTATGTGCCACTTGTCCCCCAAGTTCAGAATTGGTTGCCAAGGGATTGCCATTGCCGGTGATTCGTTGTTCAAGTTGTTTTGGTGTTATTTTTTTATTGCATGGTTTGTTTCGATCTTTTTTCTAGCGTATTCTGCATCACGCTAGCGCGCAACAGCATTGCCACGGTGACTTCCGCCCCCCCCCCCTTCTCCCGAACTATCATAGCGTCTAGCTTTGTGACACAGGAATAGCAAATACGGGTGAACTAACTAATGGTAAGAATACTGGTTAATTGTAGTAACTGCTGCATTTTGGGCGCTAATCGTAAGTGGGTATGGACAGTTGGGAGAATGTTCCTCCTAGGCGTGGATTTCTTCAACGTAGCGGTCACGGCAAAACACCAAGTTACGCTTTCCTTAGCGTAGTCCACTCCCGGTGTAGGATTCCGCCGGAATAAGAAACTAGGAAAGAATCAAGGTAAGAAAAAGGAGGAAACCCTAACCCCAAATTGCGTTGCACTTTGGGTTTGTTCCAAGGAAGTCAAGAAGTTTTAACAAGCGTCGTGGCTATAGAAATTCGGCATAGGGATAGTGATAATGACCAGGACCTTCTGCCACATTTCGTGAAATATGTTTCTTCCAGTATGATTCATTTTCTTAGTTGGTGATATTCTGACTGGTGGGCAATGCCGACATCCGTTTACGTGAATTTAAATCAAAAGCCTTCCATACCGTCAAGTTCTGCTTCCCAGGCGAAGGCTTCCGGTCAGTTAAGTCTGAACGATCCTTTCCATTTTAATTGAAGATAAGCAAACTGTAAACACTGCAGCTCCAGCGACTACACCAACCAAGTCGCATAGTAGTGCTCAATCCAGTGTTCCTATCGCGACGCCTACCTCCAAGACTCATACTTCTGCACCTCCGCAGGTCTCTGTAAGTACCTCGAACACTCCGCCGACCGAAACTCAGACTGCAGGAAAACCAAAAACACATAAACCTGTCAGTAATTCGGAAACTCTGGTGTCGATCCCGAGTCAACCTGGCGGCAATTCCGGAACGCCTCCAGCCCCACAGCTCAGCAGCACAACTCCACCTAAGTCTAGAACTCCTATTGTGAGTTTTTCTCCGTAATTCCATTCCTTAAACGAGAGGCTATTGGAAATCAACTGAAAATGTTGCTAGACACTATCCTACTTACTATATAAAGCGAGAACGGTCGTTTGTCTGTGAGTGAGTGTGTGTTTGTTTGCACAGAAGTGCTGAAGGAGTGTGTTAGGAGGAAGTAGGGAGGGCAGGGTTGTAGTTGTCACCAGTTGTAAACGGGAGGCAGTCGTTCGGTACACCGTGTTGCCTGCCGCCCACTTCCCGCCCTGCCTTCACCGCCTTATTTGGACAAGTTTGCTGCGCACGAAACTGTAGTTAATTGGCGTGACGTCGTGGAAAAACCTAACAGCTGATAGGAGACGATTGGGAAGCGCATCTCGGGGAACTCTTTCCAGTCGGTTCGGTTATGGAGGCAGTTGAGGAAAGGAGAACGTCGCTCTTGTCTCTGGATTCTTTCAATTTGCGCCTCAACTAGAGACTATGGGTGATTCCGATCAGGAGTTTCACATTAAAGGCTTGTCCGTAATTGTGCGCAAAACCGGCCACCGTCCTTTCTTTAAGGGCCAGACAATTCTCCTTGTATTGAAGAACTTTCTAGTGGATGGTCGCGTTGTTGTCATGACATATCTCGCTAAGATGTTGCTGTAGTTGTCGGAAAATGCGGACGACGCCTTTTACTGAGCAATATGGCAGGACCTGAAGAAAGCCTTGGCGCTGCAGCTGAAAAATCTTTTCCTTCAAATATGGTGATCAAGATTCTGATTCTTGTCTCCAGAACGAAATCAGTTCAAGATAGAGCTGCAGGGCCAAGGGAAGTGATTAGAAATGCGACGCCTCCGTGTGAAGGCAGGAACCCGGACATCTTGTCCTCGGCGCGCCTCTCGCCCCGCCCCTTCCTGAGGGCGGTGTATCCAACGACTCTCCGCCGTTGTCAACTGTTGTAGTTGTCGACAGGCGTCCATGTTCAGTTGACATGTCACCAATGTCGCGCAAAGGGCGTTCAGGTTGAGAAGAGGTGTCCCCTATGTCGCGCCAGGGGTGTTCGGATTCAGACGACGTGTCACTGATGTCGCGCAATACACGTTCGGCTTGAGAAGACGTCACCGACCTCGTCCATGAGGTGCCTGGGTTCAGAAGACGTGTCACCGATGTCGCGCCGGGGTTCCGGATTCACACGACGTGTCACCGATGTCGCGTAAAGCACGTTCGGATTGAAAACATGTCACCGACGTTGTTCAACAGGCGTCCGGGTTCGGAAGAGGTTCACCAATGTCGCGCGAGGATTCCGGATTCAGACGACGTGTTACCAGTGAAGGTGGGACCAATAAGGGGGACCGGTAAAGGGTTGACCAATAAAGGAGGGACCAGTGAAGGTAGGGCCAGCAATGGGGACCGGTAAGAGGGGATCCAGTGAAGGGGAACGTGAATGAGGGGAGAGGGGTCCAGTGAAGATGAGGAAGGGACCAGTAATGGGACCGGTGAAGGGGGAGTGGTCCAGTGAAGGGTGGACCGGTAGAATGTTGACCAGTGAAGAGGGGACCAGGTGAAGGGGGGACCGGTGAGGAAGGGACCAGTAATGGGGACCGGTGAATAGGGGGAAGGGGTCCAGTGAAGGGGGAACCGATGAAGGAGGGGAGAGGGGTCCGGTGAAGGGGGGACCGGTGAAGGAGGGGGAGGGGTCCAGCGAAGGGGGTCCTGTGAAGGAGGGGGGTGGGGTCCAGTGAAGATGGGACCGGTAGAATGTTAGTGAAAGAGGGAACCAGGTGAAGGGGGACCGGTGAGGAAGGTACCAGTAATGGGGACCGGTGAATAGGGGGAAGGGGTCCAGTGAAGGGGGAACCGATGAAGGAGGGGAGAGGGGTCCGGTGAAGGGGGGACCGGTGAAGGAGGGGGGAGGGGTCCAGCGAAGGGGAACCGGTGAAGGAGGGGAGGGGTCCAGTGAAGGGGATCGGTAGAATGGTGACCAGTGAAGAGGGAACCAGGTGAAGGGGGGACCGGTGAGGAAGGGACCAGTAATGGGGACCGGTGAGGTGGAGGAGTGGTCCAGTGAAGGGGGGGGGGGGACCGATAGAAGGTTGACCAGTGAAAGAGGCAGGTGAAGGGGGACCGGTGAGGAAGGTACCAGTAATGGGGACCGGTGAATAGGGGGAAGGGGTCTAGTAAAGGGGGAACCGGTGAAGGAGAGGAGAGCGGTCCGGTGATGGGGGACCCGTGAAGGAGGGGAAGGGGTCCAGTGAAGGGGGGACCGATAGAATTTTGACCAGTGAAAAGGGGACCAGGTGAAGAGGGGACCGTTGAGGAAGGGACCAGCAATGGGGACCGGTGAGGGGGGGGGGATAGTGGTCCAGTGAAGGGTGGTCCGGTGAAGGAGGGGAGGGGTCCAGTGAAGGGGGAACCGGTGAAGGAGGGGAGAGGGGTCCGATGAAGGGGGACCGGTGAAGGAGAGGGGGGAGGGGTCCAGTGAAGGGGAACCGGTGAAGGAGGGGAGGGGTCCAGTGAAGGGGATCGGTAGAATGGTGACCAGTGAAGAGGGAACCAGGTGAAGGGGGGACCGGTGAGGAAGGGACCAGTAATGGGGTGAGGTGGAGGAGTGGTCCAGTGAAGGGGGGGGGGGACCGATAGAAGGTTGACCAGTGAAAGAGGCAGGTGAAGGGGGACCGGTGAGGAAGGTACCAGTAATGGGGACCGGTGAATAGGGGGAAGGGGTCCAGTGAAGGGGGAACCGATGAAGGAGGGGAGAGGGGTCCGGTGAAGGGGGGACCGGTGAAGGAGGGGGGAGGGGTCCAGCGAAGAGGAACCGGTGAAGGAGGAGAGGGGTCCAGTGAAGGGGATCGGTAGAATGGTGACCAGTGAAGAGGGAACCAGGTGAAGGGGGGACCGGTGAGGAAAGGACCAGTAATGGGGACCGGTGAGGTGGAGGAGTGGTCCAGTGAAGGGGGGGGGGACCGATAGAAGGTTGACCAGTGAAAGAGGCAGGTGAAGGGGGACCGGTGAGGAAGGTACCAGTAATGGGGACCGGTGAATAGGGGGAAGGGGTCTAGTAAAGGGGGAACCGGTGAAGGAGAGGAGAGCGGTCCGGTGATGGGGGACCCGTGAAGGAGGGGGAGGGGTCCAGTGAAGGGGGGACCGATAGAATTTTGACCAGTGAAGAGGGGACCAGGTGAAAAGGGGACCGGTGAGGAAGGGACCAGCAATGGGGACCGGTGAGGGGGGGGGGGGATAGTGGTCCAGTGAAGGGTGGTCCGGTGAAGGAGGGGAGGGGTCCAGTGAAGGGGGACCGGTGAGGAAGGAACCACTAAGGGGGACCGGTGAGGTGAGGAAGGGGTCCAGTGAAGGGGGGGGGGGGACTGATAGAAGGTTGACCAGTGAAAGAGGAAACCAGGTGAAGGGGGACCGGTGAGGAAGGTACCTGTAATGGGGACCGGTGAATAGGGGAAGGGGTCCAGTGAAGGGGGGCCGGAAAAGGGTTGATGAATAAAAGGAGGACCAGTGAGGGTGGGACCGGACCAGTAATGGGGATCGGTGAAGGATAGGATGACCAGCGAAGAGGGGACCAGCAAAGGGAGGTCCAGTGAAGGTGGGAGCAGTAGTAGGGACCAACGAAGGGGGAGGGGACCAATGAAGGGTGAACTGCAAAAGGGTTGACAATATACGGGAACCAGTGGTAAAGGACCAGTTAAGGGGGGTCCAGTGAAGGTGATGGACCTGTTTTGCCCTATTCCGCTACACCATTCTATATACCATTCCCATTCCCTATTCCGCTATACCATTCTATATAGCAAAACCAGTTTTTTTTAATGAATGGGAGAAGGCCTAAAGAGGAGAAGACGTTCGGGGTGTTCTATTCTCCGGGTTTGGGGCGAAGCCCCAACCAGACGTCTGGCGGCCGGCAGGCCGTTGAACGTCTGGTTTGTTATATTGCGGCGCAAGTAGGTGCTGAGAGATAACCTTGTATGACGGCCCTATAGGACCCAACGTTTTGTGTTGTACGAAATTAGACGTGTTATGCAGCACTCTATGACGAACTGGGCTAGGCCATTTCTGATGGATATACGTGTGTCTTCTTTCAAAGGCCAACTTTCGCTGAGGACAAGGTGTCGCCTACGAGTCTATTTGCGCTCAAAGTTTAGCAGTTCGCAACAGCTAGAATTTGTTTAGCGGATTCAACTCGAAAAGGAGACAAAGGAACAAATACTTGTCGCCATCGAAGACTCAGGAGCAGACGACGACAACAGTTCATTAATATGCATCCAGCCATCACAGTCTGAGGTTGACCTTGCAGAACAACAACAGAAATTGGTAAGCTTAACAACAGGTCATCCAAAGAATTAAAGGCATCCAAGTGAAAATTACTTTGCAACGCAGCACTATCACAGAGTATCGTGGCGACAAGACAATCACTCTCTCTAGAATTTCAGCAGGATCTACCGGTGGTCAGAGCTTTCAATGAGGCTGAAAAGAAGAAACTGTCACGCTCCTAATATGCATGGACGTATACCAGATATTGAGTGTGTTCAAGAGCTTTATGTATTTGCCATGCTGTTTGCATTCTAATGACTATTTACGAAAATAGAACCTATGACATACTGCAGTGTATTAAATAAAGTGTCGTGATTCGATTGGCTAAACCAGATGCGAAGACACCGAAAGTAAGGGTATTTAATGGATCCGTCTTACTCCTAAACTTCTTCTTCTTCTAGGACGTGGCCGTACCTTCGCAGACGAGCTTTGCGCATCTTCCCAAATATCGGGGTGATACCGAACCTCTGCCGTATGGTGTCGTCGCTCTTAAACGTTACGGCTAACTCACCATCAGTTTGGACGCCGGGTTCCAACCTAATGCCTGAGATGGCAAGCCTCATCACGTCAGTGATGCTGCACTGGGACAATCCACGTCGTCAACGTGCATTTAAGACGACCGCTAGCTGCTTTGCTAGCAGTAGTGGCTTGCTTTAAAAGAGGGTGCAAGTCCAGCCTGGAGGAGCTACACCTCAGAGTCGAACTTAGGGTTCGAAAACTCAAGGGGAGGGGGTCGCACTCTCTAGCTTTTGGCAGAGGATTCTCACCAATTTCAGGTTTTAGGTGATTTTGCATGAACTAATAAGTTATTTTTCCGGTGAAATCCTAATTGGTGGTAGCCACTCTTAAATGATTTCCGGAGATAACGAAACACAATAGATACGTGACAACATGTAGAAATAAGTAGGGTACACCAACCTAGTTCCCCAGAGAGACTCATATTCCGAGTTCCGGTCGGGAGGGTGTGCCTAAAAAAGACCGTTCTCGGTGCAAACTTAGTAATTGAGGGCCGAGATCTTCACCGAGAACGGATCATCTTCTAGCAAATAAAAGAGGAAACATCAGTGAATTAAGGAAATGTAGGCCAAGACACCCACAATCAACTGGCGTTTTGAATACTGCATTATTATCCGTGGACGCAGGCAACGCACTTCACGTCCTAATCATTTTCAGACGTCCTGGCCAAGCTCACAAATGTGAAATACAGGGTGTCCCAAAAAATGTAAGCACTGTTTGAAAGGTGATAACTCTCACAGTAAGGGTACTGAAGAAGTTAAATGCTCATTTGAAAGCCTAAGAAAATGGAAACGTTCTGACATATGAGCGGTATGGATTGCTCCATGCATTCGTCTGAATTCTTGCATTTTGTACTCGATTGATTTTGTTTCACTTGAATACTTATTGTAATTTTTCCTTGCGGGAACCATATAATTTGATTTGTGCTTCTTTTAATGTTTAAAACTTAAACACACACTATTGCCTGCGAAAAATGCAACGTATCCTAAAAAATGCAGGTTCTATTTGAAAGGTTCTAACATCGCTGCTAATGAAGCTTTTGGAGCTGTTCAAGACTCATATGAAAGCACAGGATAGCAAAAATTTTGTGACGTTTAGGTGGTCAAGATCGCACTACGCCCCCGCCCGAAACTTTGCATTTTAGACTCGATTGATTGTGCATGGGTGAGGGTGGCGCTTTGGAGAAGTATGCGCTGAATCACCTCTGCACTTCGACAGTGTTTTCGATTGGCAGGTGCTCTTCAGAATAAAGTTCTTCTCCTCGAAGGAAAGCCTAGAGCGGAGCATGATTCTTGTTATGGGCTCAGATATGTAAAGAGCGTTATTAGAGCAATAGCCAGATCGATAAATTGTGCAGTCCATAAACTCACATGTCACGTGGCGCAGGTTAATGTGGCCAAGTAGTAACAAGACTGTAACACGCATTCAGCCCATGCACAATCTATCGAGTCTGAAATGTAAGGTTTCAGACGAGTGCATGGCGCGATCTTAACCATTTAAACGTTATAGAATTTTTGCTATCCAGTGCATTCATATGAGTATCGAACAGCTCCAAGAGCTTCATTAGCAGCAATGTTAGAACCTTTCAAATAGAAACTGTATTTTTTTAGAACACCCTGCATTTTTTGCAAGACATAGTGTGTTTTTTAAAGTTTAAAGCCTCAAAAAATACAAATTAATCGATACGGCCCATTTGAGGAAAAATTGCAGCAAGTTTCAAGTAAAACGCAATCAATCGAGTGCAAAATGCAAGAATCCAGACGAATTCATGGCGCAATCTATACCGCCCATATGTCATAAAATTTATATTTCTAAGCTTTTGAATGCGTCCTTAACTTCTTCAGTACCTTTACTGTGAGCAAAGTTATCACCTTTGAAACAGTGCTTACATTTTTTTGGGACGCCCTGTATCCTCATGTTTTCTGTGTCATTTATCTGAGGCAAGAGGCCGTATTCATGAAGTGGCGAGAGCGGGAGGTAAGCGATATCATAGCGATATCATCTCTCGCCTCTCTCTCCTTGTTCGCTCTCTCGTCTCGATCGCTTCCCGTGGGAAGCCGGGAAGATTCCGAGAACGTTCATGAATACGGCTACTGGATTTTGCTCTTGTTGTGGCCTTCCATGGAACGAGAGATTATTATATGGTAGTACTGAGCACATTAAGATATTATCGTTTAAGAGCGGCCACACCAGCTAGGATTGCACCATATTTCCAGATGTGGCTACGAAAATGTGAAGACTTACAAGCGCTTTCGTTGATAAAACAGAACTGGATATTAAATTTTTAATGCTGATTGTTGTACAATAAAAAATAATATTTTTGTTCGCACAATTACAAGGAAAGCCTCTAAACTGGGAGTGAGCTTTTTGCGATGCAATTTTTACAGGATATTGGGTCCCGTGTGGGGAGTCCAAAACCATAGTTACCTTTTTCGGAATGCTCTTCTGTGGTCGAAAAAAAAAGCGTGTGGGCGCGCGAGTGCGAAGTTCGTGACGTACTGCTACCACCCGGCTGGATTTGGTCGGTCGGCATAGTGGTAGTGCTGTACCATCACAGGAGCATAGTCGCGGGTTCGATTTCTCTGTATTGGTGATTTTGCATTTTGCGATTATCGTCAGTGGAGCCCTTTATCCCCATTTCCAACACATTTTTGAAAAAAAAAAACATGACAATGAATGTCGTTTACGTTCATCGTGCTCTTTGAATGTGGAAAGATGAGAGTTTTTGACTACGAGGTTAAGCAAGTCAAATACTAATGCCAGATTCGTGATCAGCACTCCTACTAACCCCCACGCACAAAGTTTAGGCGATATTGCTGTTTTTGACCTCAACATCCTCCCTCCAGCCTGTGCCTAGAGCAGACTTTCAACATCCGTCATCATTGTTAGACAAGGGCGGTCATCAAAGTGCCAAGCCATTCGAGGTGGAAACCAACAGAATACTTTAAGCGGTGGAGGAAAGTAAAATATCAGTGCTACTGCGTCCTTTTTTTGAAAGGGTGGTAGATAGAAGTGTAGATCTTCAGCTCGTGAGCAGTGTATTTCGCTTACATGCTTTTTTGCAATCCTCTATCATAGTTGAAGAAGGTTGGTGCATCATTAGCTATTCCTACCAGCTGATCTTTACATTTTTGACTCCAACCATGTAAAGAATATAATAGAGTTTGTTATCTACAATACCTTTTAATCTTGAAACAGGTTGATTGTTCGAAAATCAAAAACGGCCCATGCACTACACTAGCGGGGTGGAAAAAACTATTTATACCTCGGTTACGGGTGTTACTTAGAGTGCAGATCATGAATCTGACATCGGTTTTTGGATTTCCCGTTCTCGTATGACAGGTTAGAGAAGGTGCAAATGAGGGTGGTGAGGTCGGATGCACCAATTTTGCCCAAACTTTGTGCGCAGGGGTTATTTGGGCCGCTGATCACGAATCTTGCTTATGGCATTTGTCATACCATCGCTCACCCCGAGCGACGCCTAATGATATGCTCCCATATCGGGCGGCGCGATGGAATCGATATGAGTGCATATCATTAGGCGTCGCTCGGGGTGAGCGATGGTATGACAAAGGCCTATCCCTTTCACGACGTTGTCCGACGATGTCGTCGGACACTTTTTTGTCGCGTGGGACAATGTCCGTAGATGTCGTCGGACACCATCATAAGAATAGTTCATGGAAAATTATCAAGCATTTCACCTGTATCACCTGTCGTCCCGTTGATCATCGACTTGCTCGAGCGGGAGCCAGCAGCGTCTCCATTCGTCCCTGTCGCGTGCCAGAGTGGTCCAATGGATCCTCCTCGCTCGAGGGACACGAAGAGCGTCATATCGGTCGTTCAGGGCTTTCACGAAGAAGTCCGACCAACGCGTTTGTGGGCGTCCCGGTGTTCTCTTGACATCCCGCGGAATCCAGTCGGTAACGGCTCTCGTCCAGCGGGTGTCTGCGAAGCGCATTACGTGGCCGGCCCACCTAATTTTCGACAACTTGGCCCACGCGACAGCGTCTCTGATCTTCGAACGTCGGCGAAGCTCGGAACTCCGGAGGCCTTCTCTCACTTGCGTGAGTCGTGTCACTCCGAGCATCGTCCTCTCGATTCCACGCTGCGCGACACTGATCGCGTGTTCATCCTGCTTTCGCATAGCCCAGGTTTCTGAGGCGTATGTTAGGGCAGGAAGAACGGTAGAGTCGAATAGGTGGGCACGGAGTCGGACGTTCTTCGTCTTCTTCGCGACTTCTTCGACGCTCTTAAAAGCTCCCCTAGCGGCTCGTTTCCTCCTGCTCAGCTCCGACGCTAGGTCGTTGGCCATATTGACTTCGCGACCCAGATACACGTAGCTGGAGCATTCGGAGATGTTCGTTCCGTTGAGCGAGAATGGGGCATCAGAAACTTGTCCGTTCCTCATGAACATCGTCTTCGTAAGATTCAGCTGCAGTCCAACATTCCCACATACACGATCGAAGTCGGCCAGCATTCGCTCCGCCTGGCTGATGTTCGGTGTTATGAGCACGATGTCGTCAGCGAAACGAAGATGGTGCAGCTGCTGGCCGTCGACCTTCACTCCCAAGTCTTCCCATTCTAGTTCGCGCATGACGTTTTCGAGGGTGGCGCTGAAGAGCTTCGGGGATATGGTATCCCCTTGCCGAACCCCTCTCCTTACGTCGATGACGACGTCGTTGTAGAATGCAGAGATCTTGGTCGTGAATCCACTGTACAGCTCTCGAAGGACTCTGATGTACTGAGTAGGAACGCCCTGAGTGAGCAGGGCTTCGTGGACCGCTTCAGTCTCGACGGAGTCGAATGCCTTCTTCAGGTCGATGAACGTAAGGCACAGCGGCAGCTTATACTCTCGCGACACTTTGATGAGCTTCGTAATGGTGTGTATGTGGTCGATCGTGCTGAATCCTCTCCGAAATCCTGCTTGTTTGCGTGGCTGTCCTTCATCCAGCGTTCTGCTGATCCTATTCAGGATGACTCGAGTGAACAGCTTGTAGACTACGGACAGCAGGCAGATCGGGCGATAGTTGCCAATGTCGTGCACGTCTCCCTTCTTGTACAGCAAGACGGTCTTGCTGGTCTTCCACTGAGATGGAACCTTGCACTCCGACAGGTATCGTGTGAAGAGCCGCGCCAGGGTGTTGATGAGTGCTGGCGGGAGGTTCTTCAGGTGATCGGGTCTGATCCTGTCAGGGCCGGGTGCTGTACGTTTCTTCACCGACGAGATGGCGTGTCGGATCTCGGAAGGGAGAACAGAGGGAACGACGTATCCATCCTGCGGAAGATGGCATGGGGACAGGTGGACGTGGCTATCGAAGAGATCGGAGTAGAAGTCGTGGATGATCTTCTCCATGGTCCTTCTGGAAGAGGTGACGGTTCCGTCAGGACGTCGGAGAGCGGTCATCTTGGTCTTGAAGTTGGCGAAGTTTCGGCGGGCATTGCGGATGCTCAACCCTGCCTCTGCTGCTTCAGCCAACACTTCCGCTTTTCTCTCCTTGAGATCTTCCTTTATCGCCGCTCTGCATAGCTTTGCAAGCTCGGACGTCAGTTGGTAGTTGCCTGACGCTCGTGCTGCTCCACGCTGGCGTATCAGCTCGAGAGTTTCCGGAGACAGGCGTCTCTTGGTGGTCTTCAAGCTCTCGGCTCCCTTAGCACTATCGTGGAGATGGTGCACGAAGCGATCGTATTCCTCGTCGACGTTGTCCATGACGGCATCTTCCCAAAGGCCGACAAGAGAGGTGTAGAGATCCCAGTTGATGGTCGTTCTGGGATTCCTCTTCTTGAACTTCGCGGCCTTCTCTCCTTGACGCGAAAAGCGAAACCTCGCGCGAAGGAGGCGGTGGTCCGATCCCGTATAGAACTTGGGGAAACGGAGACGTCGGTCAGGCAATACTTGCGATTGAAAATGATGTGGTCGATCTCGTTGTGGAACTGGCCACCGGGAGATTCCCAGGTCCATCGTAGGGAGGGAGGCTTCTGGAACTGCGAGTTTCCATGGATGGTCTTGGTCGACATGATAAACTCAGACAGCCTTTCACCTTGCTCGTTCCACTCCAAACCGTGGGTTCCAATGTGAAGTTCTTCCGGCGACCTTCGCGGTCCGATCTTGGCGTTGAAGTCGCCGACGATCACCTTGTAGAAGGTGTGATCTTCCTTATAGAACTTCTCCAGCTCCACGTAGAAGGCTTCGACCTCTTCGTCGTCGTAGTCGGATGTTGGGGCATACGCGACGAATACGGTCAAAGCTGGCACGGAACCACATCGCTTCAGTCGCAGACGTCCGATTCGGGTTGTCAGAGACTCGTACGAATCGATGTTCATGGCCAAGTGCGTGTTGACGAGGACACCAACGCCGCCTACTCCCCTGCTGTCGCATGTTCCGAGGAACAGTTCTTCTCCGGAGTCGTAGGCGGCGTGTAGGGGGTGGTGTCTTCTCGTCTCAGTCAGTCCGATGACGTCGTACTTGATCTTCCTGGCTTGCATCATCAGGTCCTCGACGGATGCTTCTGATGCGAGCGTGCGGGCGTTGTAAGTACAGATCGTCATCCTAGTCCTTCTCAATTTGCGCAGCCTGGTTAGGCCCTGAGATTTTAGCAGCCTCTCCGTACTCGTCCTTCCTATCGCTGCAGAAATGGGGGCTCTTTCGGGGTCAGGGGAATGAGGCCCTTTAGTGCTGCTGTGTTTGACTTCCATACAACACCGGTAGCTAGTCAGGCTCTGTCGTGCGGGCGAAGAACTCCGGGCAGCCAGCCAGACTGCCCGAAGGGACGAGGCGAGACTTTTGAGGCGGCCTCGAATCGCCTTACGATGTACTCCCAGTCTACCGAGTGCAAGCTTTTGGCCGAGCCGACACAGTTACAATCCGCGCAGTCACGGACACATCCGCGCACACTGTGCACGAACATGCCGCTCCCACGCACAAGGAACGCGTCGACCCGACACAGCAGGAGCAAGGAGTCCATCCCCTGCGTCCCACCTGCGTCTCTGGGCAGTATACGGTCGCATTTGGTTCGCGTTTAATTCCCCTATCCACCACCCGGGGACGCGCCACGTGGCCCTGCGACAAGCGGCCCGAGATCCCTCTTAACAAGAGAGCCCGAAGGCTCTCTATCGAGGGAGATCCGTGGATCAAGCATTTAATAGTACAATATTAATCAATGAGTCCACTAATATCTACGGCCAAGGCGGCCCTTGAGAAGCTTCATTCGTTACTGTTTTTCATATTTAACAATAATACAAATAAAATAATTCAACTAATCAACGCGCGGGAAAAAATGCGCGCTGTCCCACGCGGCAGTCACCCGAAAATCGCGCGTGTCGTGAAAGAGTTAACCGGAAGTCAAAAACTCTCGCCTTTCCACATTCAAAGAGCACGACGAACGTAAGCGACATTTGTTGCCGTGTTTTTGTGCAAAATTGTGTTGGAATCGGGATAAAGGGTTACACTGGCGGTAAATCGGAAGAAGCTAAAACACCAGTTCGAGGGGGAATCGAACCCATCACCTTGCTCCTGTGAAGCTACAGCACCACCATTACGCTAACCGGAAGACATTGGGCTGGGTGGCAACAGGACGTCATTAACTTCGCGCTCACACACGCTTTTTTTTCGACCACAGAAGAGCATTCCGAAAAAATTAACTATGGTTTTGGACTCCCCACACGGAATCCAATATCCTGTAAAAAGCCAGTTTGGAGGCTTCTCCATTAGCCAGATTCACCATCGACTTAGAGCAATCTAGCGGTGAAACTACAGCCGAAATCCCTGTATGCGCGGCTTACCAGCAAGCGATAGAAAAAAATCTGAAATCTTTCTTTCCGAGTTATGACAGTTTACGTGCGGCTGCTGTGTTCTCTGATATCATCGATCGCACCTGAATGATGGATGGAATCAAGTGGACTCGTAAAAAACTACCTTTTGAACGAAAAAATATCAGAGAGTGAAACTGTACCGCATAAAATTTTAGGTCGTAATTATTGTACAGTAAAAAACAAAGCTTCGTTGTAGCGATCTTCGGTATGACTAGGGTGAATTGTATCATCATTTTCGTTTTTCATGAAAAACAAACGTCTTCAACCTGGAAAGGATCACCTATGCAGTTAAAATTCTGCCACTAGAAGCTTAAATTCCTGATCAATACACGATGCAAAACCATGATTTTCTGAATCGAATAGGTTGGATCAACCCTTGGTCGATCCGGCTCCGACGTCATTGGAGCGGCGAAATTGGACATTCACAAAAATTATCAGAACTTGGTAAGTTTTTCAAAGTTGGAAAAAGCCAAGAATTTGTAGAAGACTAGAGGAAATGTGCTTCCTTACCATATATGAATCTGACTTAAAAAAGGGATCTTATTGCGTGGGTTCGATTTCTAGTCGATTTCTACCCAAAAACGTGCCTAAAATCTAACCCTCCCCGCCCGCATAAAGACCAATTTTTTGAAGTTTTTTCATTTGGTAGGAAAGAACATTCCCTTTAGTTTTCAAAGAGTTCTTGGCTTTTTTGAATTTCAATTTTTGATCAAAAACCGAACCCTACCCGCCCCGCGCAAAGATCTCATTCTTAAAGGCTGCTCCTTATGTGGCAGAAAGCATATTCCTTCTAGTTTTCAAAAATTGCTTGGCTTTTTGAATTTTTGAAAAACTTACCAAGTTGTAATAATTTTTGTGAACGTCCAATTTTGCCGCTCCAATGACGTCGGAGCCAGATCGACCAGAGGTCCATCCAACCTATTCGATTCAGAAAATCATGGTTTTCCATCGTGTATTGATCAGGAATTTAAGCTTCTAGTGGCAAAATTTTAACTGCGTAGGTGGTCCTTTCCATGTGGAAGATATTTATTTTTCATAAAAAGACTAAAAATTTTAATACAATTCGCCCTAATCATATCGAAGATCGCTGGAAAAAGCTTCGTTTTTTTACTGTACAATAACCACGACCAAAAATTTATACGGTACAGTTTCCTTCTGAAGCAAAGAACTCTCTAAAGTTCTTTGCTTCAGAAGGCAGAATTTTTTGCGAGAGGTCCATCCATCCTTCAGTTGCGTCTCCGTCGGGATTCGAAGAGTGCCTCAAGTTTTTGTAGGGGGATCATTCAAGTCAGCCTTAGCAATAGTACTCAAAGCTTTATAGAGTACAATATCTGATGCAGATGTTTCTCCTTCAGGTAGAGGTGCAGTGGTCGTACCCGTGAAAAAAAAACATGAAAAGTCGAACTCGCTGTAAATCGAAAACCACTGGCAGAAGTTAGTTATTTCTATCTATAGAACTATCGAAATATTATTATCAAAATACATCGTATTCAAAACGTTACTCAACGTTTTTTTCAAGAAGTCATTTCGAACAATCATTACTATATATCAAAAAATAACGTGTCAACACCAATAAGAAATAACAAGACGATGAGAGGGGGGTCGTACCAAATCCGCTCTAGGAAGGGGAGAGTGTCGTCAGCTTTCGAAAAAATCGAACCCCACGCTTAGCCCTGGCCCACCTGATGCCCTCAGTTAATTCAAGGGATCTACTGACGCTTTCACGCCAGCACGTTCTCCCAATAGCGCAATTGTTTGAATTTGCTTGTGTTGCATGCTTTTTTTAATTATCACCATAATTCTTGCGTATCAAGGTAAACCCTCACCGATTATACAGGCCACAAATGCCGCGAAATTCAGAATGTGATTCAATTCTGGTGTGGGGCACCCGAATATATCTTAGTAAGGGGGGGGGAATACTGAAGGAGTGAATCAAATCGAACATTCTTAATATGGATCTCCCCATAGGAAACTGCAAAGCAATGTCTATGTCTACCACTATATAATTGAGTTAACGGTCGATGTCGTTTGAGTGATCTAGCCTAAGTGAGATACGCCGCACCATCCACAGCGCTAGCAGAATTTGCTATTGAAGTGTGATGTTTCTGCGGCAAGGGAAGCGCGGCCACTTACTGCTTAAGGCCTGTGTTATACTCCCGCGGGAGCATCTGCGGACGGGCGGGAATCGCGCCGGGATCCCTGAGCTGGCCAATCGCCGCGCCCCGCCACGCGGACGGTCGTCGTCGTCCCGGGGAGGGAAGTATAACAGCGCTCCCGTCGTCTGTCCGCGGGTCGCCGCCGACGACGACGACCGTCCGCGGACGTCCTGCGGATGCCCCCGCGGGAGTATAACATAGGCCTAACACAACAGCATCTACGCGCGTCCCAAATTCAGAAACCGTGCCACCGGGGGGACGGTCAGGAGGTACACCCGCCCCTGCTTGGGGGCGTGCGATCTTCCACTCATCTCCCTTGCCGACCCGCAACCAACCCCTAGGCTTCACCGAGAGCCTAACGGCTGCCTTACGAAATCTTTGACACGCAAAACAAGAGTTCCCGGTTCTCAGAACAGCGGTTGTACCTCATGGTGCCACGCCGCCCAGCAAGGGGCGGGAGTAAATCCAGTCGCGCTGCCGTGCCGCCGACTTCGTACCATTAGCATGAGAAGACCACTGAAAGGGTAAGAGAAAGAGGGGGATTTCGAGGGTGGAGAACCGACAGCGATCAAGAGGGAGCGACCTGGAGGACGCATCAGGATGGGGGCTCGATAGGGGGAACAATGATGCAGGCGAAGAGGTGGCACCAAGAAGGGTTTAGGCAGTAAGAAGGGACCAGTAGGGAGTTACCAATAAGGGGGCGGCAGTAAGGAGGATCAGCAAGGGGATCCATAACCAGTAAGGGAGACCGGATGTAGAAGATGTGACACCGATGTTGCGCAATGGGCGTTCGCTCGCCGTCATTGTGTAGTGAACGTGGGAGGGCTACCTAATCGGGGTAGAGTAGTAAGGAGGATCCCGAGGAGGAGGAATCTACCTGGAAGAAGGGACCTGAGGGCGGGACCAGGACGAGAAACCAACAAGAAAGGAGTCGTAAGGAAATTCATACGGAGATCAAGGAATCTGCCATATGCATAGCCTCTTCATGCTCAACACAGCGGCGATTGCGCGCGCTTCTGAGCTTTTGGATCGGAAGACGGGCCTCCTAAACTTCTGGATCCAGAAAACGGGCCCACTACGTTGCGCAACAAGTATCCTGGATCTGAATAAGTGTCACCGACGTTTGCCGTGAGCATGGGAGAACCAATAATGGGGTGGTGGAAAAGGTCGGTAAGGGGGACCTCTAGGATGGAGACGGAGAGCGACCAGGAACGAAAGGAACAACTTGGAGGAGAGACCAGGACGGGGAAACAAGCAAGAAGAGACCAGTAGGGGGTCAATAGTGGAAACAAGGAAATGGGCCAGGAGTTGGGACCAGGAAGGTGGGGGAGGGAAGACCAGTAAAGGCGGACGAGCAATCAGATCCGGTAAGAAGAAACGAGTGAGGGGGAACCCGTCCGGATTCGGAAGACGTGTCAACGGCATCTGGGAACGCTAGCTCTTGAGCATGAGAACGGTTGCGGAGAAGCAACCTAAGGGACAGAAATACTGCGCAGCACAAACCAATGATGTTGGCCGATCCGGAGAGAAAATCTTTGATAAAAGTACTGAAATGGTGAACGGCTTGATGCCGATAAAGTACGCACCAGGTCCGTGTTGCTAGCAAATTTTAAGTTTTACAAAAACTACATTCCAAGGTCAAGGATGCTGCAAAGTCGCGCGAAGCGCGCAAGTGCGAAGCATGCCGTTAGGCGTGTCGGAGCATGTGTCCTACTATATATAAGCGAGAACCGAATCTGTCAGTCTGTGTGTGTTTGTTTGCGCAGGAGTGCTGGAAGAGAGTGTTGGGAGTGCGGATGTGGGGGGGGGGGGGAGTTGTAGTTGCCCAACGTGCATAGCGATTCGGTATACGTGCGAACAAGTCGCCAAACGTGCCTGGACATGCGGTGCTGGAGGAGTGTTTCACCAGTGCTGATTTCACTAGAGCTTTCCAGGCGCGTTTGGCCACACATGACATGTGGGAACCCCTAAGTTGATTGGATTGGTGACCTCGGCACCGTTTTACGATGGGACAGTCCTCCTTAGGTGGTGACCTCAGTACTAATAGCACAGAGTCGGCCGAGGCCGCTGAAAGGCTGGTCTACTAATAAGCCAGTACAGCGTGATGCCTGTGTATTATCGCCAATTTTTAATTCTACCTTGTTGAACAAACAAGACGGAATGCCCTCCTTCGACTGGGATAGCTCCGTGTATCCTTGAGTTTTGTAACACAGAAGCAGTTCTAGCCTTTGGGTAGTTCAGTTTTCTCTTTATGTAGGTGTACATATATCGAACCTTCATAGCCCCCCCCCCTCACCTCCCTACGAGAAACCCTGCGCCCCTCACTGCTTCTCTTGAAAAACGTGTTAAGGTATAAGATGGCGTAATAGTGTTTTAAAATTTTACGGCAGGATAACGACACCGTGTTTATGATGAGTTCGCTTTTCTAGCACCAACAGCCTTTATCCCTGAAATGCATACTTGAAGTTCTTTAGCACCACCATTAATGTGTTCTTCAGCACGGTGTTAGGCAAGAAACTCGTTAGTACGAAACGTTCTCGATATGTTGGATGGGCCACACGTTCGTATACGTATACGTGTATGTTCGTATATTATGCAATAGTCATCCATGATTCACTGATTCACTTTAGGCCTCCTCACACTCTTGCGGCAACGCGACAGTCATATCTTTAAGCATAAGGCAGAGACAAAGACGATGCCGCCAAAGTGGCAACGGCAGGAATAATTCAAGACATTATTGTCTCTGCAGCCGCTTTCCCGCCGACAGAGTATCACCACCTATATATAAAAGAGTTTGTCCGTGGAGTGATCTAACCTAAGTGAGGTACGCCGCTTCATCCACAGCGAGGGCGGTCGAGTGATCTAACCTAAGTGAGGTACGCCGCACCCCACAGCGAGAGCGGTCGAATGATCTAACCTATGTGAGATATCACCACCTATCACCACCACCTATATATAAAAGAGTTTGTTCGGGTAGTGGTCTAACCCAGGTGAGGCACGCCGCATCATCCACAGCGAGGGCGGTCGAATGATCTAACCGAAGTGAGGTACGCCGCACCCCCACAGCGAGAGCGGTCGAATGATCTGACCAATGTGAGATATCACCACCTATCACCACCACCTTTATATAAAAGAGTTTGTCCGTGGAGTGATCTAAGGCCTATGGTATAGTCCCGCGGGAGTACCCGCGGGACGTCCGCGGACGGAAGGTGCACCGCGGAAGGCGGTCGCCGACCATGCACGGTCGACGGCCGACACTGAATGATAATCGCGTTGGAGCGCTTTATCACTCCGTGAACTAGGAACGTTCCAAGTTCACGGAATCGGTCGCTTTCGAATTGGCCCACGTTTATTTTTTGATAACAGTCTTGATAACACTGACCGACAACCTCCCGCGGTGCATTGCACCAAAAGTATACCAGCCCGTCCACCGACCGCCACCGACAATCCGCGGAAAATGGGCGTTGCGGACTGCGGCTATTGGGCGCGCGCTGGGTCCTGGCTAGATTATTCCCGTTCCGCGGATACTTCCGCGGGACTATACCATAGGCCTAACCCAAGTGAGGTACGCCGCATCATCCACAGCGAGGGCGGTCGAATGATCTAACCTGAATGAGGTACGCCTCATCATCTATAGCGCGGGCAAAATTTTCTATTGAACGTGGGATGTTGCTGCAGCAGGGGAAACGCAGCCCTTTACTGCTTAACACAACAGCACCTACGCGCGTTTCTGAGCGTCCAGATTCAGAAGCCGACTTCGTGCCATTAGCATGAGAAGACTACTAAAGGGATAAGGGTGGAAGGAAACTTTGAGGAGCATCGTGATGGTCGATGGGGAGAGCAATGAAGCAGGCCATGAGGTGGCACCAAGAAGATTTTAGGCAATATGTAGGGATCATGAGGGAGTTACCAATCAGGGGAAGGAGGACGTTAAGGAGGATCAGCAAGGGGATCCATTACCATTAAGAGAGACCGGATTTAGAGGATGTGACACCGATGTCACACAATGGGCGTTCGCTCGCCGTCGTCGTGAAGGAGTATCCCGAGGGGGAGGAGGGTAGCAATTTACCTAGCAGAAGGGACCTGGAGGCGGGACCAGGACGGGGAATCAACAAGAAGGGAGGCGTAAGGGAATTCATACGGAGATCAAGGAATCTGCCATATGCATAGCCTCTTCATGCTCAACACAGCGGCGATTGCGCGCGCTTCTGAGCTTTTGGATCGGAAGACGGGCCTCCTGAACTTCTGGATCCAGAAAACGGGTCCCCTACGTTGCGCAGTAAGCATCCTGATTCTGAATACGTGTCACCGACCGTGCCGTGAGCGTGGGAGGACCACTAGGGGGGTGGTAGAGAAGCGCGGTAAGGGGACCTCTATGGTGGATCAGGAGAGCGACCGGGAAGGAAAGGAATAACCTGGAGGAGGTACCAAGACGGGGAACCAGCAAGAAGAGACCAGTAGGTGTCAATAGTGGAAACAAAGAAGTAGCCAGTAGTTGGGATCAGGAAGGTGGCGGACAAAAGAGGGTGAGGGAACACCATTAAAGGCGGACCAGCAATTAGATCCAGTAAGAAGAATCGAGAGAGGGGAACCTGGCTTCGGAAGACATGTCAACGAGAGCTTGAAACACTTGCTGTTGAGCATGAGAACGATTGCGGAGGAACAACCTGAGGGACAGAAGTACTGCGCAGCACAAACCAATGACATTACTGGCCGGTCAGGAAAGAATGTCTATGATGAAGGTACCGAAGTGGTGAAGGGCTTGATGCCAATAATGTACGTTTCAAGTTCCTAGATGCTAGCGAATTTTATGTTTTACAAAAACTACTTTCCATATGTCAGTGATGCTACATAGTCGCGCGAAGCGCACAAGTGCGAGACACGCCGTTAGGCGTGTCGGAGCACTTGTGTTCTAGGTTCTAGCTGGTCGTGGCGGAGGTAAAGAATAAAAACTGATAATGATATCGATAATGATAATGAAGCCGCGTTGCACATGGAGCGGTTGGGCGAGGATGAGTATCGCCCCAAGTCGTCCCTTCGCTACTACGAGGCAGCTTTGCCTTTTACGCGGAAGCTTTTCTGCTTGCCGCGTGCCGCGTTGCCTCAAAAGTGTGCGCTTTAAACCATTTTTCTGATCCACCCACTAATCGATGCAATGTTCATTGATGATTGTGCAAATCTTTCCATAGCAGCTCTCTGTTGGACCTCGGTCAGTTCAAACTTCAGGTACTGCCAAAAATAATTGTCAAAATGATTCATTTCTCTCGATTGCAACAGTACTCGTGTAGACTGAATTTTTACGTATCGAGGAATTTTTGAACGCTTATGATTAAGACGCCGAAATTGGGGGCAGGTTTTGAACGGAGAGGGGGAGGAGGAACCAACCCTCATGCTCCTTCACAACATTCAAATAAATTGCTTAAAATCTTATGGAATGACCCACGTGTCTGTGGAGCTCTAAAATGGCACCCAGCTTTAATACAGCTAGATCAATGTTCTCAAAAACAGAGGCGATACATAGTGGACCCCACTTGTATCCGAGAATAATGGTGCACAATGTATCGTACCCGTTAAGATTTGTAGATGGCATGCGTTATACCACTTCAGCATCACCGACATCGCGCACGTTGCGCGTAAGAACGTGTGTTGGACGTGGATTCAACACGCGAGAGAGTAATTAGTTTGCAAAATGGCGTTCATACGAAATAGGCCCACCGCTGCTGTATAAAGCACGTAAACTGAACTCAAGTTTTGAGGGACGTTACGAGCATTCTCGTAGCTACGGGAAGCCCACTGTCGATGCGACGTGACGCTTGAGTAGCTCTCTTCTCGTGAAGTCGTGGTACTGTGAATGTCACGCGATTAGCGCCGCAATCGCGCAGTCACGGTTGGAAGTGCTGAGTGTTCGGGATTTGCTTGCTGTTCTTACCTTTTCCCTTTTCTTTATCCTTTGCCTTTTTACCTTACTGTTCTACTTATGATTACTCTATTGTCTCGGTATATAACTTGTCTAATTTGTAAATAAATTGTGTTATTCGACATTGAAATGTCCAAACATTTACTGCACTATGCTTAGGTGTCACCCTTTCAAGCCGAGTGCCTCGAAGGAGGCGAGACCTTAAGAGTACATTAAAGCGGTTAGGTAATACTTCTGGTAATTGTTCTATTTTTGGTATACTGTTATCTCGTTTTATCTCATTTGATGTCCAATTTCTGCTTAGGTTGTTGTGTAGCCTTCTAAATGACCTAAGCAGTTATTTGCATGTTTAGGTGCCGTTCTATCAATCAATCGGAGTACCAGGACAGGAGACCATTTAACAGCTTCTTAGCTGAAGGAAAATCTCTATTAAAATCTCTTTGTTTAGTAATTGAACCACTTTGTCTAATTTATAAATGGATTATTATTATGGATTATTCTTGTTGATCTTATATGCAATGGTTCTCATGCTTGGGTGTCGTGCTTTCAAATCAAGAGCTCAGCATGAAACGATTCTGAAGCGGTTTTCACACTGCCGATGTTGTGGCTGCGCAACCAGTAATGCAATGATGAAAGGTAGTGTGGAGTGGAGCTGTGTCTGTGGAGCTGTGGAGCTTGGTGTCTTGACAAGACGTCGGGCCGCCGTAATGGTCGTTGGACCTCAGGCTTGGTCTGCTGGTTTTGGTCGTCGTTGTCCTCTGACGACGACCACCTAGAGAGTGGCATTTGCGACGGTGAGCGGGGTCTTGACGAAGCCTTGCTTCCATAGTGAGCGGTTGAATCGTGTGCTTTCCTAAGAGTCCATGCTGTCTGGAATGACTATAGGTAAATCATAAACTGTGGAGCGGCGTGTAGAATCCTTGTGCCAATATGGCTGTATTCGTGAGATATCACGCTCTGAACACAATCGCGACTTATCACTCACGTTCTTGTCTGACTGGTATTTCAGGCACGGTGGGGAGCTATTCTTATTGTTAGGCTCTTTGGTTTGTCTCTCTCTCTCTATTTCTCCATTGCTTGGTTGCTCGGCAGTGGGATGGGGGGGGGGGGGGGGACTGGACTGGTATATGCATGTGGTGTTAGGAGTCTGATGCGCAGTAAAGTAATCCAGGGTTGAGCTCTGAGGTTGGCAAGGTGCTATGAGACGCGGTGCAGTCGCGTCGTGGTTAGGTTGACCTCATGGGGCGTGACCGTTGCAAAATTATTGTCGCGCTACTGTCGCGGATTGCGGTTGCTGTTCTCTTCCTGGTCGCAGCTTCTGTAGGTTATATTCTCTTCCTATCTTAAGTAATCATAATTAACGGATACTATTCCTAGGGATATGTCTATATGACACTATGGGTGTTCTATTTCCACTCATTTTAGGGGTAATCGGTGAAAAAGCAGGGGCGAACTTCTCTGTTATCCTTTTTTCTAAATATAAAAGTTAATCTGACCAATTCGCTTCCCTCCATTGAGTGGCTCGCACAAGATGTCCGATCTGGGAGGGGTGGTGTAGCGTGGGTTTTTTCCTGAGACCGTGTGTTGGACCACGTCTTTGGCACGGATCCAGCACGTTCGTCCGTGACAGGTCAAAGAACACCATTGGGCAGGTGATGGAGGGGAGCGCGTTCGTGCACGCCATTGTTTAAGTACAACTGCGCTTAACGAAGGCGTTTGGCCTGGTGGCGACATTTTAAAATAGGAATAATGATATTAGAGAAGCATTACAGTAATAATTTTTAAAAACGATAAGGGTCCAAAATTTCTTCATTTAGATTACACAAAGTTAGAGTGTAAAAATGAAATTATTGGTGCTCGCGCCTTGGGGTAGAGTTATATCCTTCGGCAATTACGCGATTTTAAGGCGCGAGAATTATGGCGCGAGAGGTGCCAGACGCGCCTAGTGCTAATTGCGGGACAGGCCCGTACTGTTTATTGTGATTGATGACGGACAACGCGGGATCCCACCGCATTATTACGCCCTTGCGCTCGCATTAGGCGGTCGCGCCGGACTTATCGCTTATTGCTGATTCTTTGTCTAATATACCTAGTTTATCGTATATAATCGTGCTATCTATCGCTATCTGTGTGACTCTTCGTTAAGATTATCGTCATCTTTTATGTTTTGATACGGATAATTACAAAAGGGGCGAGAATAATTTTCTAACGTGGTAGTCATCGTTCCATATTAGGTGTACTTCCAATATTCATATGCGTTAACGTTGTCGAGAGCATATTGATTATTGATCGATTAATTATTGATTATTCCACCAGACGATTTCGAAATGGTTCACAGCGTGGACCTTTTGTAACGAGCACTGTTTTGAGCGCGAGATTTGCTATGTGGTGGAGGGGATATCTCCCCGACTGTGTAGGAGAGGGCGAGTGGAGCCTCGGGGAGCGCCCAATCGTTGCGATGCTCCTAATTCTCCTGGTAAGTACTGCTCTTATTATGATGAATTATACGCACATTATAGATGTAGGTATTAATACTATTAATTTAGGAGCTGCCGTGCTTCTAGAAGCGGCAGCCTGCGGATATATGCATATCCGCAGAAGAGCGCGCAGCCGCTTCGAGCTCCGGGGAGTCCCCCCCCCCCCCCAAAGCTGGAAAGGACATTCAAGAGGAAGGAGATTTGAGTTCCGGGGGGGGGACTCGCGTTGTTATTGTAGATAGAATTTTTAAAGTTTTTTTGTATTACGAGTTGCATGATACGGTACCAGTGTTTTAATGATATCACTTAAAATAAAGATTTGTTGTATTGATGAAAGATGTGAAATACCAGCATTTTCTGGAGTTTGTCGATAACTAATTTTCAGGTTGTTTATAAAGTTTCGCAAGAATCATACGGATCGTTCGATTTCTCCGGGGCCGGAGATTGTGATGTTAGGACGATCATTCCGAACGATGGGAAAAGGACAATCAAACTAAGGTACGATTTTACTACCAGTTTCTTTTCTTATAAGTACTTGATCACCTATATTAAGGTCTGACGGTTTTGTCCGTTTTCGCGGGTTATAATTATGCTTTTGAGTGATCTGGGCAGCAGTGTGTGGGTAACCTATATTGTGGGTAACCTGGGCCCAGATATTTTTTAGTTGGGGCACTAGTTGACCTATATAGTCTTGCTCGTCAGCAAATTTTCTAGTATGCAACTGTAAAGCGGAACGGAAGATATTAGGTGGGTCAAAGCCATGGATAACGGAATGGAGGAGAGCTTAGTGGTAGTTTTCAACAGAGGTATAAGAGTGGACTGCTAGATAAGTTACATCTCCCCTCCCATCTTTCTATCGCATATATACTCTAAATTTCTCATCCTTTCCCTAAATTTCCTTATAGCTAATCGAACCGTTCGGGTTTGGTGAGCTAACAGAATTATGAATTCGGATTCGAAAATTTGCCATGACTTTTTGCTGAACATAATGCTTACAGTGCATAAACCAAGTAAGCAGGAATGAACGGCATCAGGAATAAACAGATGATGAGAAAATCTCTTTGGTAGATGAAGTGAAGTATTAGGTTGTAACGAATTAAATGGCACTGGCTCGCGCCATTTTTTGGCGCGTCTTTACGCGTTTGATCAAGAACAAACCGTAACATGTGGCATATCATTTAGAAGCGCAAACTTTGCTCTACCGGAGAGTGCCAAATTTTCTATGTAAAAGTGGGAAAACTTTAGAGTTTTACTGACTTTTTTGCAGATGGACAAAAGGGTAATCCGAGGCATTTACTTGTATGAATTCAAGCTGGGCACTACAGCTAAGGAGACGCACGAGAAGATCAACGCCGCATTCGGTCAAGGATGTTCCACAATTCCGACGGCATATCGTTGGTATCAGAAGTTCCGGAATGGAGATGAGAGCTTGGAAGAACATGAGGGTGGTGGGAGGCATAGTGATGTTGATGAGGACAAGCTGAGAGATGTGGTAGAGGAAGATCCACACAAAGGTACCAGCACAGCTGCCCGGCATCTGAAGGAAATTGGAAAGACCAAAAAGCTGGAAAGATGGGTGCCTCACGAGCTGTCTGAGGAGCAAAGAAACCGACGATGTGAGATCTCGTCCGCACTGCTTCTATGGAACGAAACGGACCCATTCCTTGATCGCATCGTAACCTGTGACGAGAAATGGATAATGTACGACAACAGGCGACGATCGGCACAGTGGGTGGACAACGATGAGAGCCCCAATGTGTTTACGAAGCCGGAATTGCACCAAAAGAAAGTAATGGTGACAGTATGGTGGTGTTCGCTGGGAATTATTCACCACAGCTTCCTCCCTCCCGGTGAATCCATCACGGCAGAGAAGTACTGCATTGAAATTGAAGAAATGATGAAAAAGTTGAAGGATATCCGGCCGGCCTTGGTAAACCGAAGGCGAGTTCTCCTTCTGCACGACAATGCTCGCCCCCATGTAGCACGAATGACGTTGCAGAAATTGAATGAGCTGAGTATTGAAACTCTAACACATCCTCCGTTTTCTCCCGACCTCTCCCCAACAGACTACCATTTCTTCAAGCATCTTGGCGACTTCTTGGTAGGGAAAATATTCAAATACCAACAGGATGCCGAAAGTGCCTTCGAAGATTTCGTCAATTCCAGAACTTCTGATTTTTATGCTACTGGGATAAAAAAGCTTGTGTCACGTTGGCAAAGATGTGTAGAATCAGAAGGTTTTTATTTCGATTAATAAACTTGCCTGCAAGCCGAGATGTTAACTGTTTAAATTTACAGTGGTTCAGTGCCATTTATTTCGTTACAACCTAATATAATAGCGATGCATGGGACGTTAAGTCCCCAACATTCAAGCACAAAAGTAAATCAGTGAAGTGTGGGAAAGGACAGCACCTGTGGTCAAAAGCAAGCATGAATCTTATTTTGACGGCCAGTGAAGATCAATTTTGTTGCCCAATCGATCTAGCCTTCCCATCCCCTTAATCACTTGGCAATCATCCAAGGGCGATGGCCGCAGACAACAAAGAACCGCTCACATGCCGCGTCGCGTCGCTTGAGGCGGCGCTTGCAACACGCATCGGACTGCTTTCTCGATGCTCGTCACTGCAACACAAGCCACGGTGTGAAACCCCTTTAACGTAACATACTATTTGTTAAGAAACATTTCAGGATGTTTTGTTAATCCGATTTTTCCACTAGTTTTATTTTCATGTTTTTCATCATTGTCGTCGTTGAGTATGTACTGGATTGATATGATTTGATGATTTTTTCAACTGTTTCTTTTTATAAGCCGCATAATTTATAATTGGGTTGAGTTTGAGCTTGTTGTTCAACTTGTAAGCTGTTGCTGCCTCCCCTACGAAACCTCTTTTTCACTTTCGATGTAACTCACCCAATGTTATCCATATCTATCATAATATTAAGTAATCATCTCAAATTTTAGGAGCTGATGTCAAATTCTTGAATGCGACTCTAAACGACCTCTTCCATAAGATACCAGAGGTCTTTGTCAAAAAGCTGAGTGGATGCCGCCTACTCTCAATACCGTAGAGGACTAAAAAACATGTCTGTCTTTTTCCAATTTCATCGGATTCTGCTGTCGCCCGTTCGTTGTGCTGTGTAGCTCATAAGCGGGCGGAATACCATCAATAATGAGTGGAATTTATGCGGTGTCAGCCCGATGCTACTTGTTCACCACACTTCCGGTCAAATTGATGCGCTATTGAGCAACCCTGTCCCATTGAGTTGCGCTCTGTAAAAGCTAATAGCTACATCGCGCAGCAGGACGTTATGGAAGTGGTGCGTAATCTCCCCAGAGCTGACGTCTGTTTGGGAGCGGACTTTAAGGATTTTAATTCTTGCCACCTGTTGCGCGACATGTTGAGGATCTACGTATGATGCGACACATCTTCGTTCCTGCACTCTCACCTGAACAGCACAGCTGCAGCCGTAGAGGACTGGCGTGCTGTAGGGTCATGGCTAAGCGAGGCGGCGACGAATTGTTGGATGAGGCTGGCAGGCCGCCAAGACGAAATCCGCGTGCCTGTAGGACTCTTCTCAGGCATCCAAGACACGAACGGGTGCAATGAGCGAAGGCTGTGAGTTGGAAGAAATGAAACTGTGGCACCGGGACACGCGTCAAGGCGTGCATGTGGAGCTTAGAGGGGATGACTCGATCACCTGCTTCCTCCGAGTTCATGATGCTGCCCTCTTCCTGACCTCCTTTGCCGCCAGTGGACGGCCAATGACGCTCATCAAACAAGAAGCCCGGAGTGCTGGGTGCGAGTACCTGAGGAATAAGGTGACAGGAACAAGGTAACAAGGTGACAAGGTGACAGGACCGGAAAACGTTGCCCGGAAATCACCGCTTCACTAACGAAAACCTCACGAAATCGTGGACTATGAGGGAAAACCACCATTCAAGGGATGTGCGTGCAACTATAAGAACACGTTGATTGTCCATGGCTGTATGTTGTAGAACCTTACTTGACAGTTCTTTTTCAGACGAAGATGGCGAAGAGCCACCCGTGCCAGAGAAACACATCACTTCACGCATTCCATGGATTTCTACCCGTTTTACGTTATTTGAAGGAAGCAGGCATATAAGCGAGGCGGCTTTCCATATAGAACGCCAACCATTACTCACTTAGCAGTGTAGTTCTGTGGAAATCCATATGGCTGTAGATTAACGTACAAACACGGGAATGGCCTATCATCGAGCAATTTGCCTGAAGTTATAGTCAATTTCTTGATCAGTGTGTCCCCTTTGATCTGTCATATTACTAGGTTGTAACGAATTAAATGGCACTGGCTCGAGCCATTTTTTGGCGCGACTTTACGCGTTTGATCAAGAACAAACCGTAACATGTGGCATATCATTTAGAAGCGCAAACGTTGCTCAACCGGTGAGTACCAAATTTTCTATGTAAAATTGGGAAAACTTTAAAATTTTATTGACTTTTTTTTGCAGATGGACAAAAGGGTAATCCGAGGCATTTACTTGTATGAATTCAAGCTGGGCACTACAGCTAAGGAGGCGGACGAGAAGATCAATATTTGCCGCACCAAAATACCACAGTGACCTTGTCACACGGCGAGCATGAATTGATAAGGATTCTGATTTCATTCTAGACACTGCGGAACTAAGACACGATAACATTGAAAAGGATGAAGAATAGAATCTCCTATCCAGATCAACGCTGTGAGTTTTCATATCTTCTTAGGTTATTCTGCCAACAGGCATTCACATTGTCATGAAAAGTTACAGATTTCCGTTCAAGTAAGCTAATAATGACGATGATCGCACGCAAGTTTTAGAGCAGCTGCGCTCGTCTAAATTTGAATGGAAAGATAGGTCGCGCCTTCTGAGTTTCCTTTGCATATATTACATGTTTGGAACACATAGAGCTTTAACCTTGCTGTTTAAAATCCTGAAAATTTCACTTAAAGTGATGTGCGCAGCTACAACATTCGTGTTCGAGTCCAAAGTCTTATCCCATCAAATGTATTTTTTCCGTTCTGTAATGCTGAGCACGCTTCCTATTTTCTATCTCCTGCAGAAACACAAACCAAATCCACATATCCATCCAGAGTCATAGGAAAAGCCGACCATAAGCCGCATTAAGGAAAGACCTGAATTAATTGTATTTGTTCGATACATAAATCGTGATTGTTGTTAGCCCCATTTCTTGTTATGTTGTGGGTGATAGTGATGTTGTTCTGTTGTTTTGTAGCTCAATTATTGTTTGGTTGCCTGTTATAAATTTTATAACAAAGCGCGCGGCTCATTGGGTGACCAAGAACCTTTGGTGGAGTATTGGTGGCCAGCAAGCGGGCGCCACAGTTTAGCGCCACAGCCGAGCTTCAACAACCCGCCAAATAACGCTGGGAGCGCCGACCACTGTCTCTTCGGACCGATTGGCCGCAGGAGCCCACCACCAGCACCCCAGCTGCCTATCATAGAGCAACCCGACCGCAATAATCGAGTCGGACTCGCAGCCGCTGTACCGCTTGACCGTTTTTTGAACCAAATAAAGGTCACACCCGGAATATTTCCATCACACTGCACCCACAAGGGACCACTATGTTTGGATTTTGAAATAAATTTCTTATAAAGGCGTTAAGGGATTTTTTAGTAAAGACTTTAAGGGATTTCAACAGGGCAAGTTCAACAGAACTTCGAGTTGGAATCATCTGTCCATCCTTTGTTCTAGGCTGAGCTGATCAGCTGACCGTGCGTTTAGAAGCGGTATGCTTATTATGCCATAAGTCAATTGAAAAGGGTATGTTTACTAGAACGTAAACCGAATTCCAGTGAAAGTCAATACAGTTTATGAATAAATTGCGACAGAGAGAGGTTTCCAACTGTAAAAGTTCGATGAACCTAGCGATCACAGAAAATTTATGGTTACCCATGATGCGGGAATCTTATAAAGAGCACGCCATGACTAAATTATGCCGCGTTATGAATCGCGGGTCATCTCTATATTAGTGGATACAGACCGCATAACATACACTAATGACCGTGGCTAAGAACTGCAAATAATTCGCATCAACGGTTGTGAACTGTAGACTACGGTTGTCAAAAGCGGTCATATGTAACGATGGTCCGACGGAAGCCTCGGGGCAGACAGCAGATGCTTCGGATTTTATTTTGAGACCGTTCCTGGCCAGTTTCGCCGAGGTAGGTTCATCCACAAAACTGTGGCTGGTTATGTTATGCTCGAGGTGATATCTACAGCCGCCAATCACATCATACCTCTCAGTTTATTCGACACTGTTGTGCTGAGCGGCGGATGACGTCAAATCAGCCAAATAAGAAAGCACCACTTGCAGCTAACAATCCGAACCAGAATATCGTAGGTCTTCTAAAGTAGCACTTTCAGTTCTCGGCGCAATGCTACTATGAGGGGGCCAGCCCACATTTGAACGAGTTTTTACCCGTTTGACCTAGGCCCCGTTCACTGCAACTTGCATTACACGTATGTACGCGTTAGTTCGCGTACAATGTGGCAAATTCCACGTAACCATATCCGACTGCTACGCTTGAGTCGCTCGAAGCCCATGGGCTGCCCCCGTGGTACGATTGCGCCAAGTTCTCTAATAGAGTGACTAGATGTGTACTAATGTGGGGTGAGATACTTCGCTCTGATTCTTCTGTAAGGGCGGCAGAAGGTAAGCTTATACAAAGACGACAGAATAATCAGTGCTCACAGAATCTTGATTGGCGCATTAGAGGGGAGGGGCAGTCCTAGTTGTTGGTGGCCACTTTTAAGCGAGTTCATAAGAACTGAATGTGCTCAGTATAGAAATATGTCACACTCACTCATTCCATAGAAAACATCTGAACTGCCGAAATCGAAATAAATAACACCGAAAACATGAGAATGTGTAACATTTGTAAGCTAGGTCGTGGCGTTTGCAAATGAGTAGGGCTTGAAGTACATTGTATTGTGTCCAAAACGTTAACAAATTGGTGGCGTCTAGGCTATTTTGTCTCATTTTACCGATGTTATCTGTCGTATCCACTAGGACTTTCGGTGAAAATCGAGTAATGGGGTCCTACTTTACTAGATTGTCACCGAGAACGGTCTTTTTTAGGTTCCAAACAAGGAACTCAGAAACTATGTCTATCTGGGCAACTAGGTTGTAGTTTACGGCCAAAGGTTCAGGAGAAGGGCAGCTGTTGGCAGCATGCCCAGCGACGCACGCGACGCAACCGTTTGCACTCCACTTTGGCGATGGAGCGCGGAAGCCGTGCGATTTGTGCCTCTTGTACGCCCGCAATGGCGCTCTCGTTAAGCAGCTCACGGTGCAGTAGGTAGAAGGCCTGGTTCGGGCGATCTAGTTCGAAGGTTCGGTTCCTATGCATGGTGGCGTTTTGCATTTAAACTATCTGGATGAGATCTCAGGAGTTTTAACGCCTACACAATTTCCAGGCGTTTTCTGCCCATTTTCCAGCTGTAAACGGCTTTGCAGAACTCAGCTGCGGACTCCCCCTGAGCGACGAAAGCAGCTTGGACACCACCCACCCTGGGGTCCCTTCCCTACCCTGGTTATGCGCTCGAAGAGCGCGGAACCCAGCTGCGGACTCCCCCCTCAGCGTCGAAAGAACCCAACAGGAATGGACGATTTCGCGCTCCATTGGGAAAGCATGTGGGACCGCCGCGCTGCTGGCAAATTGCCAACAGCCGCCCTTCGCTCAACTAATGCGGCCGTCGTTTACTTATTTGTATATGTTGTTGCTCATTGATTGTGTTTCGCTATGCAGGGAAATCATTCATCAGTAGCCACCACCAACTAGGATTGCACCGAGGGCATCCCATCAGTACTCAAACACAAGCACAAAGTGATATGGCATTTTCTACATGTGGGACGAGTTTTTACCCGTTTAGTTCGCACGTGAGGTAGCGTTTGACCTAGGCCCTTCTCGTGCAGCTAAAATTGCACGTACGTACGCACCAGGTTGCGTACAATGTGGAAAATTCCACGTCACCACACTCGATTACGACCAAGGAGGTGGAAGCCCACCTGGTACTCTCATTTGAATCAATAAATCTTCTGACGCGTCAGCACCCTGCCTGCAGTCAGGTCACGTCCGGCCGAAGGATTTAGCCGAAGGGCGGCTGTTGGCAACATGCCCAGTGACGCACGCGACGCAGCCGCTTGCGTCGCTGGGCATGTTGCCGATGGGCCGATGCCAATGAGCATGTTGCCGAAAAATGGGCGATGGAGCGCGGAAGCCATGCGATTTGTGCCTCTTATACGCCCGTGATGGTGCCTTCCCAAGCAGCTCGCGGTGCAGTGGGTAGAGGGCCCGACCTTGGCGATGGAGGTCGGGGGTTCGGTTTCCATGCATGTCGGGTGTTTTGCATTTCAACTGACTGGATGAGATTTCAGGGATTTTAACGTCTACTCAATTTTCAGGCGTTTTCTACCCATTTTTCCAGCTGTATGCGGTTTTGCAGAACTCAGTTGCGGACTCCCCTGAGCGACGAAAGCAGTTTCCACACGAGCACCTTGAATGGCACCCACCCTGGAGTCCCTTCCCTAGCCTGGTCCTGCGCTCGAAGAGCGCAGAACCCATCTCACTCCCCCCTGAGCGACGAAAGCTGTTTCCACACGAGCACCTTGGATGGCACCCACGAGAGCGCAGAACCCATCTGCGGACTCCCCTGAGCGACGAAAGAACACAACAGCAATGGACGATTTCCGTCGCGAACGCATGTGAGGCCGCCGCGCTGCTGGTAAATTGCCTACAGCCGCCCTTCGCCCAACTAATGCGGCCGTCACGTCCTCCCTTAATCGCGTCTCGAGTGCGCGTCGACTGTTGACTGTGGCGATAGCAGGATTTGTTAGTGTTTACTGGGTCAATACCAAAATAGAATGGTTAAATTTATGAAATGTTAAATTTAGGAATTGTATATACCTAATTAGTCAATTATATAAGCAATACAAAACCACTTAATATTTGACGTCAATCCTGCCGGTGCCATCGTGGTTGAGGGGGGGGTCACCTCCTAACCCCTTCAGACATGCCGATAGTGGAAAGGAACCGATGCTATTTACAGAACGAGAATGGTACACTAACCTGATCATTTCCTAAGGACTGAAACCTAAAAAGAAAAACCACAGAGTAATAAAAAAATGAAGTCAGCGACGCCCGGCGGACAACGCTGCATCGAGGCGCCGGATCGATAGGTCACACATTTCGATACCTATCTTGCTCGAACTTGTTAGGGGTCACACGGTTAATCCATTAGAACATGCTTTTATTCTTTGATCTAACTCTTGCCTGTGGCCCACGCATCTTAATTACCTGCTCTTCTTCAAAGAGAGTACCCTCATAAGAATATATTGCTACAGGCGTCGTGCTACCCTGTAGGTTCCTCCCGCTTAATTCGATCTCTATGACCAGGTCCCATAGACGATAACCGTCTCTTGTGACCTTAACATTTGTGTATAAAAATACAACACATGGTGACTCAAGTCACGCTCTGTCCTACTTATGATCCACCAGGAGTGATTGTACAGTACCGGAAGTGTCTTTTGAACAGACGCCGCAAAAATAGCGATTTTGTGGTTTTTGCGTCTTTTTTATATAACTCGCCAAAAATTTATTCATTTCAAAAACTAGGGATATATTTGAGCTAAAGAGGTCGAGCTCTATCGTTTGGTATACATTGTTCATATGGAGCCATAAAAATGTTCGAAATTTAAAACTTGCGCTCCATTGCGAAGGGCGATCGCGGACGTGTTGTCCGCGATCGCCCTTCGCAATGGAGCGCAAGCTGTAGAAAACAGTTGCGCTCACAATTCCTCTAATTTGAGGTTTCTTGAGAAACGGTTGGTACCGTTCGATTTGCCTCTTCGAGATCTATACACAAGTACATGTACACAACTTCGCCAGATCACCGCGTTTCCGCAGTGGGTGGTCAAAAATGAGTGGAGCAGACTTTTGCGATTGGAGAAGCTTATGTTCCAGGACTTGCATGTTCTCGGAGTATGTCAAGCATGGCGTAGAGTGTTCTGTCACGCCAGGAATCCTCTGAGAGGACAAGAAAATTTGGCAAATTTCGAAATCGTCGACCTTCGATGACGTCATCGTCCGAGCAGGCTCGTCGAAGAGCGCCCTCGTCCTCGATGGGAAATTGTCAAAAGTTCAATTTTCCCAGAATTGGCCGAGATTGATAATGTTCCGTAGAGCTTCTTTTCGAGCTGAACAGAATGGTACCATCTCATGTGTCAAAAACTCAAATGTGGGCGAGAAAGGGCGGAAGAAAGTTCACTGCTGCCCTCCGCAGCTCTAAAATGGCAGCTGAGACTAAGGCAGGTTGGGAAGCTAGAGAGCAATAGGCACTTCATCGTAAAGTACCATAACTGATTTGCTAGCCTACGCATTCCTAGGCCGCTAGTTATAGCGTGTTCCTACAGTGGTCGACTAGACTCGGAAAAAAATCGTGTCACACAAGGTTTATCTGCATTTTCGCACCGCTGTAAATTTGTACAGTCATAAGCTACGTCGCTGTATTTCAGCACCCCTATTGAAGTTTTTACTACTTACAAAATCCACAAGTTGTAGCCGGAAAGATTCGAACGTGACAGAGTTATTGCGCTCAGAACACGCCCGCGATGTAATTTGCGAGCTGCCCGCCAAGTCGATTGATAGGTCCGATCCTAC
This sequence comes from Heligmosomoides polygyrus bakeri, assembly GCA_947359475.1. NCBI lineage: Eukaryota > Metazoa > Nematoda > Chromadorea > Rhabditida > Heligmosomidae > Heligmosomoides > Heligmosomoides polygyrus. Next base: position 86,528,083 of record OX375865.1, on the reverse strand, counting down.
ATATATTGTGCACAGCGCACTCCAAAGTCTCGTTGGGACAGAGTACAGCAATTCCTGAGTAGGGCGGCTGAGAATTTCTCATAAAACTCCCTAAATGCTCACTCTACAAGCTGTCCTCCCTCGACTGATAGGTTCGATCCTATATGCATTGTGCACGAAGCACTCTCAGAGGATTCTTGGCATGACAGAACACTTTACGCCATGCTTGAGATGCTCCGAGAACATGCAAGCACGGAATATAAGCTTCTCCAATCGCAAAAGTCTGCTCCAGTCATTTTTGACCACCCACTGCGGAAACGCGGTGATCTGGCGAAGCTGTGTACATGTACATGTGTGTAGATCTCGAAGAGGCAAATCGAGCGGTACCAAACGTTCCTCAAGAGACCTCAAATTAGAGGAATTGTGAGCGCAACTGTTTTCTACAGCTTGCGACGGACAACACGTCCACGATCGCCCTTCGCAATGGAGAGCAAGTTTTAAATTTCGAAAATTCTTATGGCTCCATATGAACAATGTATACCAAACGATAGAGCTCGAGCTCTTTAGCTCAAATATATCTTTAGTTTTTGAAACGAATGAATTTTTGGCGAGTTATATCAAAAAGACGCAAAAACCGCAAAATCGCGATTTTTGCGGCGTCTATTCAAAAGACGCGTCTGGTACCGTATTTCTTTCGCTACTACTGTACAGTATTTCTTTAGTTTAGTAGTTATGTCATGTAAAGGGCTCAGATGTGAAATGATATATAACTGCTACTAAAATTCTCTTCTAAAATGGCTTCTTGCACAGGTAACAACTATCCATTCACTTATATCTTCACGAGACGTTACATAAGCTAACATGTTCAATCTCCATAAAAGCATTTCGAATAATGTCGAAAGGAATTTTTTGTTTTCCTGTTTTTCTTGTATATTCGAGTGACCGAGGTTGCTAGGTTTTTGTTAATGAGCCACATAGGATGTGCTCTGTAACAGCCTATGTGGCTCATTGAAATTTAACAACGCCTCTATTTTGGTATTGAGACCATTTGCTTCAGCTTTTGTTTCATTCCGCCATGCTTTTCATCTTTCTTCCCTCAACTAGAAATGCTCTTATAGGTAACGCTTCGACTATTGGGACTAGAGAACATAAGGTAACCATCGTTGTACTTAATGTTGCGTGTGTTGTCATTTCTACCACAATTTTTATGAGAGTACTATGTGAACCTACCTGTTTCGACTAGCACCAAGACGGGATCGAACGAATACCAAGGACCACAATGTCATAGTTGGGAATATTTTAGAAAATGAACACATAGCAGCGAAGGAAATGTAGGGACAGAAAGCCAGGCGAAAGCTGCTTTCAATTTGTTTTAGACGCAGACTTGTCGAGTTGCAGCATAGTCACCGCAATGACTTGATCGGGTGGGGTCTGAACCTATTTGCCTTCACAAGAAGACACATGAATACCGAATTACCTTAGGAGTGATATAGCTCAGTTCACCATTGGGGTAGGACACACCAGTGCTGTGTCAAAATTGTAATTTCGTGCAACACAGAATTCGTATAGGGCTCTTTACATGGTGACTCTCCCGTCCCGCTTTGCGCCCGTGAAAGCTCCTATTTACACTGCATTTTTCAGGAGATTCACCTCGATAAAGAGACAAAGCAGCAAGTTATGAAAGCTATACAAGTCACTGCAGGTAGTGGTAGCACCTTGGTAGAAGTTAAGCCATCTCACTCTGAGGCAAATCTTCCGAAGAACAAAGAGATTGTGAGTTTACGACTTCTTTCCGAAGAATAACAAGGCATCTTTAGGCGCAATTATCGTCATCACGGTTGTAGGGCATGACTTTTTCTTGCTATTTTTTCATACTATAGCATAATATTCCAACGAAATCCTGGAACCAGGACATGCCGCAGCTGGGAAAACGTAATTTCTTCGTTCTTTTCTTCGGCGTTTGTCCCGCTTATTGGCGCGGCTCGCTTTTCTGGTATGCTGGCGCTACTTTTCCGATCAAATTCAGTGAGCTGGAAAAGTGCATCATGCTAGGAGGGAGTGCACCATCCTCTAAGGCCTATGTAATACCATCGCTCACCCCGAGCGAAGCCTAATGATAAGCTCCCATATCGACGCATCGCTTCGAGCGATCGATATGGAAGCTTATCATTAGGCATCGCTCGGGATGGTATAACATAGGCCTAACGTGTACACATAATGCCCATACGTAGCAGAAATCAGGATATACCATGTTGATAGTCCTTAGGCCATTTAGACGTATAATTCTTCCGAGATGAGCTCATAGCGCTGCCGAAAGGTGGAGATTACTCACACTCCCCGGCGCCGACCAATCCTCGGAATCCCTTCCCTTGCTCCTCTTCACGGCTGTCCTGCCCTTGTGAGGACACTGAGCCATCACCCTACAGTGCCTAGCCTAGAAGTGAGCCTTTAGGTGGAGCTGGGAGCTCGTCCTTAAGCACAAATTTGGGGCACAAATATTTGGTTTGGTTACTTCAAGCAACAGTGACAAGTCATTTGAAATACTATCTATTAAAGTCGGTCTGTGGCAACTTGTTGGCGCTTCATAACCGTCTTTGCTCCATGATGTAGAAGACTAGGTTTTGAAAAACTTCATAGGTGCCTCTTCGATGTCGACTGTGAAGTGCAGGCCATACAAATAGCGTTGAAAGTTGGAGAAATGATGACACTCGGAAAGGCAAGGCATGCGGCGTAGTGGTGCAACGGCAGTTCGGTAGTCCCCAGTTCAGTATTCGTCGAGACTGCAACGCGTTGTCTAACGCTGCCCTTCTCGAAGTATTAGGTCTAACCGAAAGTTTTAGTAATTTGGATGCTCACACCTTTGTTATAACTTTAAGACCGCGAAATTATGGACAATTCCGGTACTACTGTAAGAGAAAAAAGTGGTATCTTTAAATTTACATTTAAACTAGCTCCACGATCGCCGGATCCCGATTTTTTGAATTGAAGCTTTATTTCCTGTATCGCAGAAACATTATCTCATATGTAGGTACGTGAAAATTTAGGCGATTCGCTGGGAAGGAATAGTCTGAAAGCTCTGAGGCAAAGTACTAGCATGAGGCAATTTAAGTTGAAGGATAAAGGAGAAAGAACGGCGTCAGCCAATCCCTTTCGAAACTCGCCATGAATTCTACTTCTATGGGATGTCGCGGAGGCGATTTAAATGCGTATTTGGCCTTACAATGACTTCCGGTGGCCTGCCGATGAACAAGTCAGGGCTTTATCCTTCTCAGATGAGTAGTTCCAACTCACCATCCCAGGAGATATGGAAGGCTTGGTTGTCCTGGGCGGGAAATCCGAACCATGAACCTGGTATCGGGTGCACGTTATAGCTGGCACTTCCCCGACTGCGCTACACGCACCTAAACGTAAGATATGAAACAAGAAGCTCAATAATTACAGAAATTCTTTCGCAGTCTAAACATCTTTCAGAGGAACAGATAACCAAGGCTCAAGTGATGCTCCCAAAGTTTAGCCAAGGGTTTGCTTAAGATACAGTTTGAGGTATAGGAGAGTATCCTGCTGAATCACATCTGTATAAGAAATGAAAAATATCCACTTAGAGGTACACTATGGTTCATCGTCTCGAAGAAATGAGGTAACTGTGGCAGTCTCGATTTCTTTGTTCTTTTTTAGAAAAATAGCAAGAATCTTTCCAAAAAACGCACTGAAGAGCGGTGATCATGTACAAGGAAGTAATTGGTACCGCAAAAACGTTGAATATGAAATGGACTTCTCAGCTATCACAAACTTCCCAGCACTCAACAATCTTCAACGACACTTCGCATGAGCGATAACGCGTTCACTTTTCTCGTGCAGTCCACTGCCGCTGAGAATGCTACTGCTGCAGCTAAACCCTGGACTTCTGCCAGGATTTGCTATTCCTAACTGTACTATCGCCCGGTGTTTCGCGGAGGCTTAACTCGGTGAAATTTTTAAGAAATTTCTTAGGCACGGAATGCTGTCAATCACGTGATTGAGTTGCGGAACGTTTGCACCGCAGGGCAGGCTATGCTGGGGCCGGATTCATCAGCGACTTACAGCAATTTAACAGTGAAAACTACAGCCGGCTTAGCAAGCGGTATGGTGAGCCGCGATAAGCCGCCTTATCTGACGATGAGTTTTCCGCTGTGAATTCTCTGTTAAGGTTATATAAGTCGTTGATGAATTCGACCCCGCAGAGAGCACCCTATTTTCTCTCAAACGATACAGAATTTCAGATTATGTCGCCGATCGTGCAAGCATTCAATGAAGCAGAAAGAAAGAAAATGGCTGGACAGTGACGTCACTGACTTTAAAGCTGTCCAGTTTCATTTTGCAAATTCAAAATATGAATTTTCGCGAATTTTTTCCCGTGCACTGGTGTTATATGTGTACATGTGCTGATAAAGGCTGATAACTGATTTTTTTGCTCACACTGTATCAACAGCGAACATTACGTGTCAGCAAAGACATTGAAATAAGAATAGCGCAGACAGCACTTTCCGTATCGAACCCGTGAAAAACAAATGGCTTCCAACTTTTCTCAAATGACCTTTAACCAGCCCGCAAATGTTGAGACAGAATGCTCCTCTATAACGAACTCAATTGTCTGCAGGGATTAAGAACTATGGTATGTTCCAGTCGACCAAGCGAGGTCGTAGAAATTATTAGAATGTTTCGGCAACCGAGCTTCAAAACTATTGGAAACGGCAAAGACACTGCTTGCTTTGGCTATTGAATGCCGCTGCAGTACCGTGCATATGATTTTCTCATTCGCTGAAAAGAACGCCTTTGAGCGTTCCAGAGCGGCGTTGTAAATAGCTTCTTTTTCAAAATCAAATACTTGTGAAAATAAACACATTTGAGTTTAACAGCTTGAGCTCTATTTTTTGACATATAAATATCAATAGAGTTGAACAATGGTAGGCCTGACAGAATCAGTCGAGTGGACGTGGCGCAGCAACTCGATGAAAACAGCTTATCTAAATCCACGAAAAGTTGACGTTTGGATGAATTTTAAACAGCTTTCAAAACTTTCATGCCCTTTATGCTTTCTAAAGGACTCGGCTCAGCAATAACACAGATTCATGAACCAGTGAATCTCGCGCGGGAGCGTGCACAGGGCTTGTTCGCATAACCCTATTTTGTCCTCAAAAATGGAGAGTGAGGAAGCGCTATTCCTCTCCTGTACCATCCATCGTTCACAATCCTTGTCGTTTCTTCATGCGGTTGAGCGTGCGGTACTGGGCAGCTTCTTGCACCATCTTCATCACATGTAAAATGTGATGGCGAAGCCTAAAATTTCCCCATTCGACTTGGTACACAGTCTTGGTATTTGGTTGCGGCTAAACGCGTGCGCACTTTGCAGTGTGCAGTGAGCAACATACATTAGATCCGATCGAGTCTTCGGATAACTGATGATTCGGATAACGTATTTTCGCGGACCTCTGGATTTTTGGATGATTCGGATCGGAATGTCCGCAACGGATATCCGAAAATGAATTATTCGATATATTGAGTCCGATCGGAAATCATCGAATAGGTGGCATAAATTCGCGGACCCGATTTTTGGATGATTCGGGTGGGATATCCGGAAATATTTCGTTCCGATCCAATGTATAGCGGTAACAAAAAAACCTAGGAAACCTTTCACTGGTAGAGGCAACTTCCAAAGTCTACGAAAGTTTTGAACATCTCTAACTGTGACGATGTTTATGAGTAGATGTCTACGCTCTCGTAGGTGCAGTACACTACCGGACATGTCTTTTGGTCATTGGCCGAAAAAGCCGCGCCGGCCAACATAGGCCGCTTTGGAGCGTTCCAAAGCGGCCTATGTTGGCCGGCGCGGCTTTTTCGGCCAATGACCAAAAGACATGTCCGGTACTGTAGCGCAGCAAGCTCTCTTTAAGTTTTCGGAGTTGTTCTCGTACCGCTTGTCACATCCAAAGGTTTTTTTTTTTGCGGAAACACAACGAATTCCTCGAGCAGATGCGATCCAGTGCTGAGTGGATTACTGCACATCAAACGCTCACCATTCCTGTTCTAAAGAGTTCTTTTCTAATTCCTGGTCTGTGATGTAGTTGGAATCAGGATCCACCATTGAAATGGCAGAGATGCAACCAGATAGAAATTTCTGGTCAGTTGCTCTGCTGCTCCACTCACCTTCGTGGCAGACGATTGTTCTGTTCAGTTCTTCCCCGTTCAGAACGAAATCCTTCACATCTTATTTACTCTATGGGGACATCTGTGATTGTAGTCGTGGAAATCCATGAAATATTTCTCCTCAGCAAGGCTTCTTAAACGTAAACGTATAACTATGACACTCTCAAAATTCGTGGTTAATGGAAAGAAATTACAAAAAGCCTAAATTTCCTCGAGTTGTGTGCATCGATTTTTTCTCTCAGTAATACATAATATTTTCAATGAGTGGTTTGGAAGTTCTATTCGAAGTTCGGCGTTGACAAAAATCCATATAATTTAGGGCTCCAAACAGTAGTCCATTGTACACTTTGAAGAGACTCCCTTCATAAAGCTTTAAAAAACACAAAAAATGCCATGCTCTGAATAAAGGTGTCACATTTGCAAGGCTCGTGCAAACTAGTCCTTCCTTTCGATTAGTTTTATTACCCGATTTTGTTTCTTACAGATCCACAGGTCGAAAGTATGGCATGTCATTCTAGAGGTGAAATCACGAAAGAATCACTACTCGTATAATTAGTCTTCAAAGCTTCACTACTCCTCCTCTCGCTGACGACCGCTTCTTCTCACTTGATTTCGAGCTCTTCTTCGACTGAGATTTTCGGACGCTGCTCTTCTTCGAGGACTTTTTCTTCTCCGACTTCACTTTCTTTGCTGATTCTGATGACGAGGGTTTTTTTGCTGACTCAGATGACGGTGGCTTTTTAGCTGACTCTGATGACGGTGGCTTTTTAGCTGACTCTGATGACGAGGGCTTTTTTGCTGACTCCGATGATGATGGCTTCTTTGCCGTTCCTGACGGCGAGGGAATCTCTACCGATTCCGTTGCTGTAGGCTTCTGTAGATCTGGCGGTATAGATGAAGGAACGTAGTTTTGTTGATCCTGGAAAGCATAGAACATCCGTATAAGCAAAGAGTTGTCTGTAAGTTGTTTGCATTTCATGCACCACATAAGTTTCGCTGGCAGAGAAAGGGTGCCCAGATATCGCAGCAGTTGCTAGTGAAACTCAAACTGAAACTTTCTACATATTCTTCTAGAGTTTTGGTAGCAAACAAGTTATACATGTCGTGATGGCTTTTTCGAGTACAAAAATTTTGGATGCCGCTCTTGCTTCTAAAGAATACTGGCATCATCTTCAATGGTATTTTCATTACTGCCTGTGGCCTTGGCCTTTCAATGGCCTTTCAATATCTACCAGGATGCCCCAAGAAAAGTAGTAAAGTAATCATCTTCATTGACAAACTGCCACTTATCCGCGGTGATGGACCAGTTAGATGTTTTACGGTAGATGATTCTAACGAGATATTAACGAGGAAAATTATTGAACCGTCGACCCTTCGACGAAGAAAAGGCTTGGAGTTTCGCTCACCAGTGCACCCATCATCTCCAGTTCCTTGTTCACCTTCATCGCGTGTTGGAACATATTGGCGTAGTGCTGCAACAGTGATCCTCAATTCCCGCTTCGAGCTACCCAACAGCAAAAAACTCGTGGGTTCCGCTGACCGCGTCTCGCTGCTGCATGAACTCCGTCTTCTCGTTGGGTGTCTCATGCATGCCACCAATCGCTGTGCCGTCCGGCAGGAAGGTCACCATCGGAGTCGGAGGATCTGGCTGCAAGTGCGCGGAGATTGGGTACAAAGTAAGTAGTAAATATTGGGTTGGCCGGAAAGTTCTGGCAGTTTTTGTACCGATTTTCGTTTGTTTATTGCTGATTCAATAAACATAGAAGATTTTACAGAATTATAGATTCAGAATTTATAAAATTTGTCGCATCTCGACCATCCAGCTTCTGCTGACAGAATTATTCAGCTGACGTCGCGTTGGAAAAAGTGTGCTGATTCGAATGGGGCTTATTTCGACTGAATCCGGTCACTATGAAGAAAGCTATGATCGTTTGAAGTTGACCAGTCAAAACCGCCAAAACTTTCAGGCCAACCTAATACATAGTAACATCCTATGTGGAGCAGAACTAATAATCTTTGATCCATCCTATTGAGGACAGGAAAGCACATCTTCCATGCCACGTATCCATGTCCCTCGAATTTATACAATTTTCATGTCAAATTGGACATTTTTATTTCAACTTGAACCCTCTTCTAAACGAACTCGATGCTTCTGAAACCAAAGTGAATGCGTTTTAAATTGAAACGACTTTAAAGAGGTTAAATTAATCTGCAAACTTTCTGAAATGGTTAGAATAATTTTTTGTTCAAGGAAAATTTGGTTTTTGTTTTTATTTATTTTTGTTCATTCAAACGAGTGTAATAAATTTATGAATTTTTTATTCTGAGACAAAACAGTGCATTAAATTCTCTTTTAAAGCTCTTCAGGCCAGCAATCATTTAATGCATTAAAAGATGAGATCGCGCTGTGCACTCTAAAAGTTTTTTTATTTGATTGATAGGGTGCAAGATGCTTACATGATTCACCTAAGTAATTATATGTATATGCGTTCTTTGCAATTATTTTTGTTGTCACGTTTACAGGCATGGAACGCCGTGCAAACATTATTTCTGTTATCATTCGAATCAAAATCGCAATCGCCTTGAAGGAGACCATGGCTCGCAATCTCTTCTTTTGGAACTGAAAAATGTTTCGTGCTCTTTAAAACAAGCTCTAAGTTATTATTTTACTCAAAAGACTTTATAAAATTTCAAACAATGTGTTCACATATTGGGTAGGTGTATTAAAACTTCAAGGAAAGTCATACTAAAATTTTCCTTGAGGAAAAGATTAATCTGTTTCTGAAGCTTCTAGTTTGACCTGGAAAAGGTTGTTTTAATTTGAAAGATGTTCAGTTTCATTTCAAAAGCGTTAGGCTTACTAGACATGAACATGGCATAGCTGGAGCAGCGGAAGCTCTCCTAGAAACTCGAAGGAAAAAATGGAAGCGCAAACCACCACACATCTCTAATGTACTTCCATAGGGACGACCATGGAAGCCTGCCTTTAAAGGAAGTATGACTCGCCTGAAAGAGATATCCCATGGTACGTGCTCGAGTCCTATAGGTCTCGAGCACATTGACCACGTCGAAATACGGGCGACGAATTCTTGTTAGACCTTCACCATGCAGAAGGTGCCACTGAAATGCTTAGTGGATTGACCCACGACGCAATGACGGTATTGGCGATCATTTTAACGAGGGATTTATTTATTATTTATTTATTTATGGCGTGAATTACAATCAATCACACGCGTATAAGACACTAGCACGAATGACAAATGAAAAAATATGTGTCTAAAACCACCTGCGAAAGACCACTTTGAGTTAAAACGTGCTTGAACTGACAGACAAACATGCTATAGAAACCTTCAGATTCGCCTATAAGCAAGTTGTGGTCCTCAAGGTTCCGAAAGGTGATGGAGTTAGATCTTGGCACTTGGGGATGCAATCTAAGTCTTGTCTCAGTCTCAGCACTACAAGGGATGTAGTGCTGAGATATTTTACTAGCCAAAAACGTCACTTTTGGCTAGAAAATGCGGCTAATTATACCGATTAAGGCAGTGCGCATCTTCACCGCTTCGCGGCCTTTTGGCAAAGATCAACGCTTAGTTGTTGTTTTTTTTTAAAATCAGAATTGAATCTATCCTAGGGAGGGAGGGGGAAGCGCTAGAAAAGCGAGCGCAAAGCGTATCGGAGGGGGTCACAATGTGAGACAGTCCTACTAAGCATTTTGTGTCGCACTAAATTAAAAAGATTACACAGCACTGGTGCGGTGTAACTACCCCTGTGGTGAACTGAGCTAGGCGACTTCTGTTGTAACTGCGCATTCATGTGCCTCCTTACGACTGTGGGTAACCACTGCGTACAAGATGTCCTCCTCCGAGCCGTTTTTCCCCAAAAAGCGATGCTAACTTGAACAGCGTGACATCTCCCGAGAAGGAAGTTGCGAATAAAAGGAGCTCAAATAAGCTAGATCAATTTTTCGACCTTGTAAGACGGCTCACTTTGAAAGTTGCCGTCGTTGTCAAAAAGACGAGATGAGTGGTGAGCCTCCTCCTACTAGGACAGACGTAGAACTAGAATGCGTGACGCATTCCGCAAAGGCCTTGATTCACCTTGACTTTACCCTTCATCGTTCTATTGTAGGTAATGTTACCATCCCGACTAAAAAATGAAGGTGAGCCACCTATATACAATTTAATCCGAATGCAAAATTCATATCAATCATCGATCATCCGCTTGGGGCACCACACAGCTTTGGACAATGACCTGAACTGTAACCGTTCTAGGTTTAAATTTCGTACATATCAGGGATCGCATTCATCAACGACTAACCCGTGGGTATAGGGGGTAGAGATACCTACGATGAGGCCTGCGTCTCTGACTCTTTGCCTTATCACTACCTGACTCTTATCTTATCTCTGCTCCTTATACCTCGCATACCCACGAGTTTGATTGTTGATGAATCCGGCCTCATATATTTCACTGGTCGCTCATGTGCAACAACATTATCGGAGGAGGGGTGGGAGGACAATCGTTTTCGTTTCCTACGCACCACACCCTTCCTATGAAGTTATCCTGAGTCACTCACAACTCGAAGAAGTTGCCGAGCTGTTGAGTGCATTTAGAGAAGGTGATTGATATCAGAGCTCGTGGACCAGCAACACCTTACAGAATCTGGCTGAGGACGGAGGCGGTGGCCTACGATAGGACATTGCTTTCCAGTGCCCACCCTGATGCTGCTTTTGCTGCTTCCTATACTGAATTATAAAAATCAACCA
>OX375865.1:86375886-86516958 GCA_947359475.1 Heligmosomoides polygyrus bakeri | reverse complement strand
GTCTAGCTTGCATTTGGAGTGCGCCGTGAACAATGCATACAGAATCGGACCTACCAATCGAGTGAGCGCGACAACCTGTAGAGCGAGCGTTTGGGGAGTTTTATCACAAATTTGCAGCTGCCCTACTCAGGAATTGCTCCAAACCTATCCAGCAAGCCTTTGGAGTGCGCCGTGCGCAATGCATATATTATCGAACCTATCAATCGAGTGGGAGCGACCGCTTGCAAATTGCACGCGCGGCCGTGTTCGGAGCGCAATAACTCTGTCAGGTTACCAGGAGTGTCGGAAACCCAAATATGGGCAAGTAAGAGGGCAGGAAACTTCAACCGCCGCCCTAAAACGGCAGATGGTGCTAAGGCAGTTTAGGCAGGTGAGAAGTTCTGAGCCCGTCACCGTAAAGTACCTCAAGTGCTCTGTTCGCATACGCATTTTGAGGCCGTTAGCCCGCCGCGTCTTCTCGCAGTGGTCCACCGAAATCGGAAAAAATGCGTCACGCAAGCCTCACCTGCATATTCGCGCCCCTGTAACTTCACCTAATCATAAGCTACACCGTTCGACTTTAGCCTGCTACTACAACGTTTAACTGCCTACAAGACCCACGAGTTGCAGCCGAAACGATCCGGACTTGACAGAGTTATTGCGCTCCGAACACGGCCGCGCGTGCAATTTGCAAGCGGTCGCTCCCACTCGATTGATAGGTTCGATAATATATGCATTGCGCACGGCGCACTCCAAAAGCTTGCTGGATAGGTTTGGAGCAATTCCTGAGTAGGGCAGCTGCAAATTTGTGATAAAACTCCCCAAACGCTCGCTCTACAGGTTGTCGCGCTCACTCGATTGGTAGGTCCGATTCTGTATGCATTGTTCACGGCGCACTCCAAATGCAAGCTAGACAGTCTTAGAACAATTTCTTATTAGGACGGCTGGAAATTTCCGATAAAATTCCCCAAACGCTCGCTCTACAGGTTGTCGCGCCGCGCCTACTCGATTGATTCTGTCGGGCCTATATGCATTGTTCAACTCTACTGAGATTTATATACCAAAAGATAGAGCTTGAGCTGCTGAGTTCAAATATATGTTTATTTTCACAAGTATTTCGTTTCTAAAGAACTTATTCAAAAAGGCCGCTTTGGAACGCTCCAAAGCGGCCTATGTTGGCCGGCGCGGCTTTTTCGGCCAATGACCAAAAGACATGTCCGGTACTGTAGCGCAGCAAGCTCTCTTTAAGTTTTCGGAGTTGTTCTCGTACCGCTTGTCACATCCAAAGGTTTTTTTTTTTTGCGGAAACACAACGAATTCCTCGAGCAGATGCGATCCAGTGCTGAGTGGATTACTGCACATCAAACGCTCACCATTCCTGTTCTAAAGAGTTCTTTTCTAATTCCTGGTCTGTGATGTAGTTGGAATCAGGATCCACCATTGAAATGGCAGAGATGCAACCAGATAGAAATTTCTGGTCAGTTGCTCTGCTGCTCCACTCACCTTCGTGGCAGACGATTGTTCTGTTCAGTTCTTCCCCGTTCAGAACGAAATCCTTCACATCTTATTTACTCTATGGGGACATCTGTGATTGTAGTCGTGGAAATCCATGAAATATTTCTCCTCAGCAAGGCTTCTTAAACGTAAACGTATAACTATGACACTCTCAAAATTCGTGGTTAATGGAAAGAAATTACAAAAAGCCTAAATTTCCTCGAGTTGTGTGCATCGATTTTTTCTCTCAGTAATACATAATATTTTCAATGAGTGGTTTGGAAGTTCTATTCGAAGTTCGGCGTTGACAAAAATCCATATAATTTAGGGCTCCAAACAGTAGTCCATTGTACACTTTGAAGAGACTCCCTTCATAAAGCTTTAAAAAACACAAAAAATGCCATGCTCTGAATAAAGGTGTCACATTTGCAAGGCTCGTGCAAACTAGTCCTTCCTTTCGATTAGTTTTATTACCCGATTTTGTTTCTTACAGATCCACAGGTCGAAAGTATGGCATGTCATTCTAGAGGTGAAATCACGAAAGAATCACTACTCGTATAATTAGTCTTCAAAGCTTCACTACTCCTCCTCTCGCTGACGACCGCTTCTTCTCACTTGATTTCGAGCTCTTCTTCGACTGAGATTTTCGGACGCTGCTCTTCTTCGAGGACTTTTTCTTCTCCGACTTCACTTTCTTTGCTGATTCTGATGACGAGGGTTTTTTTGCTGACTCAGATGACGGTGGCTTTTTAGCTGACTCTGATGACGGTGGCTTTTTAGCTGACTCTGATGACGAGGGCTTTTTTGCTGACTCCGATGATGATGGCTTCTTTGCCGTTCCTGACGGCGAGGGAATCTCTACCGATTCCGTTGCTGTAGGCTTCTGTAGATCTGGCGGTATAGATGAAGGAACGTAGTTTTGTTGATCCTGGAAAGCATAGAACATCCGTATAAGCAAAGAGTTGTCTGTAAGTTGTTTGCATTTCATGCACCACATAAGTTTCGCTGGCAGAGAAAGGGTGCCCAGATATCGCAGCAGTTGCTAGTGAAACTCAAACTGAAACTTTCTACATATTCTTCTAGAGTTTTGGTAGCAAACAAGTTATACATGTCGTGATGGCTTTTTCGAGTACAAAAATTTTGGATGCCGCTCTTGCTTCTAAAGAATACTGGCATCATCTTCAATGGTATTTTCATTACTGCCTGTGGCCTTGGCCTTTCAATGGCCTTTCAATATCTACCAGGATGCCCCAAGAAAAGTAGTAAAGTAATCATCTTCATTGACAAACTGCCACTTATCCGCGGTGATGGACCAGTTAGATGTTTTACGGTAGATGATTCTAACGAGATATTAACGAGGAAAATTATTGAACCGTCGACCCTTCGACGAAGAAAAGGCTTGGAGTTTCGCTCACCAGTGCACCCATCATCTCCAGTTCCTTGTTCACCTTCATCGCGTGTTGGAACATATTGGCGTAGTGCTGCAACAGTGATCCTCAATTCCCGCTTCGAGCTACCCAACAGCAAAAAACTCGTGGGTTCCGCTGACCGCGTCTCGCTGCTGCATGAACTCCGTCTTCTCGTTGGGTGTCTCATGCATGCCACCAATCGCTGTGCCGTCCGGCAGGAAGGTCACCATCGGAGTCGGAGGATCTGGCTGCAAGTGCGCGGAGATTGGGTACAAAGTAAGTAGTAAATATTGGGTTGGCCGGAAAGTTCTGGCAGTTTTTGTACCGATTTTCGTTTGTTTATTGCTGATTCAATAAACATAGAAGATTTTACAGAATTATAGATTCAGAATTTATAAAATTTGTCGCATCTCGACCATCCAGCTTCTGCTGACAGAATTATTCAGCTGACGTCGCGTTGGAAAAAGTGTGCTGATTCGAATGGGGCTTATTTCGACTGAATCCGGTCACTATGAAGAAAGCTATGATCGTTTGAAGTTGACCAGTCAAAACCGCCAAAACTTTCAGGCCAACCTAATACATAGTAACATCCTATGTGGAGCAGAACTAATAATCTTTGATCCATCCTATTGAGGACAGGAAAGCACATCTTCCATGCCACGTATCCATGTCCCTCGAATTTATACAATTTTCATGTCAAATTGGACATTTTTATTTCAACTTGAACCCTCTTCTAAACGAACTCGATGCTTCTGAAACCAAAGTGAATGCGTTTTAAATTGAAACGACTTTAAAGAGGTTAAATTAATCTGCAAACTTTCTGAAATGGTTAGAATAATTTTTTGTTCAAGGAAAATTTGGTTTTTGTTTTTATTTATTTTTGTTCATTCAAACGAGTGTAATAAATTTATGAATTTTTTATTCTGAGACAAAACAGTGCATTAAATTCTCTTTTAAAGCTCTTCAGGCCAGCAATCATTTAATGCATTAAAAGATGAGATCGCGCTGTGCACTCTAAAAGTTTTTTTATTTGATTGATAGGGTGCAAGATGCTTACATGATTCACCTAAGTAATTATATGTATATGCGTTCTTTGCAATTATTTTTGTTGTCACGTTTACAGGCATGGAACGCCGTGCAAACATTATTTCTGTTATCATTCGAATCAAAATCGCAATCGCCTTGAAGGAGACCATGGCTCGCAATCTCTTCTTTTGGAACTGAAAAATGTTTCGTGCTCTTTAAAACAAGCTCTAAGTTATTATTTTACTCAAAAGACTTTATAAAATTTCAAACAATGTGTTCACATATTGGGTAGGTGTATTAAAACTTCAAGGAAAGTCATACTAAAATTTTCCTTGAGGAAAAGATTAATCTGTTTCTGAAGCTTCTAGTTTGACCTGGAAAAGGTTGTTTTAATTTGAAAGATGTTCAGTTTCATTTCAAAAGCGTTAGGCTTACTAGACATGAACATGGCATAGCTGGAGCAGCGGAAGCTCTCCTAGAAACTCGAAGGAAAAAATGGAAGCGCAAACCACCACACATCTCTAATGTACTTCCATAGGGACGACCATGGAAGCCTGCCTTTAAAGGAAGTATGACTCGCCTGAAAGAGATATCCCATGGTACGTGCTCGAGTCCTATAGGTCTCGAGCACATTGACCACGTCGAAATACGGGCGACGAATTCTTGTTAGACCTTCACCATGCAGAAGGTGCCACTGAAATGCTTAGTGGATTGACCCACGACGCAATGACGGTATTGGCGATCATTTTAACGAGGGATTTATTTATTATTTATTTATTTATGGCGTGAATTACAATCAATCACACGCGTATAAGACACTAGCACGAATGACAAATGAAAAAATATGTGTCTAAAACCACCTGCGAAAGACCACTTTGAGTTAAAACGTGCTTGAACTGACAGACAAACATGCTATAGAAACCTTCAGATTCGCCTATAAGCAAGTTGTGGTCCTCAAGGTTCCGAAAGGTGATGGAGTTAGATCTTGGCACTTGGGGATGCAATCTAAGTCTTGTCTCAGTCTCAGCACTACAAGGGATGTAGTGCTGAGATATTTTACTAGCCAAAAACGTCACTTTTGGCTAGAAAATGCGGCTAATTATACCGATTAAGGCAGTGCGCATCTTCACCGCTTCGCGGCCTTTTGGCAAAGATCAACGCTTAGTTGTTGTTTTTTTTTAAAATCAGAATTGAATCTATCCTAGGGAGGGAGGGGGAAGCGCTAGAAAAGCGAGCGCAAAGCGTATCGGAGGGGGTCACAATGTGAGACAGTCCTACTAAGCATTTTGTGTCGCACTAAATTAAAAAGATTACACAGCACTGGTGCGGTGTAACTACCCCTGTGGTGAACTGAGCTAGGCGACTTCTGTTGTAACTGCGCATTCATGTGCCTCCTTACGACTGTGGGTAACCACTGCGTACAAGATGTCCTCCTCCGAGCCGTTTTTCCCCAAAAAGCGATGCTAACTTGAACAGCGTGACATCTCCCGAGAAGGAAGTTGCGAATAAAAGGAGCTCAAATAAGCTAGATCAATTTTTCGACCTTGTAAGACGGCTCACTTTGAAAGTTGCCGTCGTTGTCAAAAAGACGAGATGAGTGGTGAGCCTCCTCCTACTAGGACAGACGTAGAACTAGAATGCGTGACGCATTCCGCAAAGGCCTTGATTCACCTTGACTTTACCCTTCATCGTTCTATTGTAGGTAATGTTACCATCCCGACTAAAAAATGAAGGTGAGCCACCTATATACAATTTAATCCGAATGCAAAATTCATATCAATCATCGATCATCCGCTTGGGGCACCACACAGCTTTGGACAATGACCTGAACTGTAACCGTTCTAGGTTTAAATTTCGTACATATCAGGGATCGCATTCATCAACGACTAACCCGTGGGTATAGGGGGTAGAGATACCTACGATGAGGCCTGCGTCTCTGACTCTTTGCCTTATCACTACCTGACTCTTATCTTATCTCTGCTCCTTATACCTCGCATACCCACGAGTTTGATTGTTGATGAATCCGGCCTCATATATTTCACTGGTCGCTCATGTGCAACAACATTATCGGAGGAGGGGTGGGAGGACAATCGTTTTCGTTTCCTACGCACCACACCCTTCCTATGAAGTTATCCTGAGTCACTCACAACTCGAAGAAGTTGCCGAGCTGTTGAGTGCATTTAGAGAAGGTGATTGATATCAGAGCTCGTGGACCAGCAACACCTTACAGAATCTGGCTGAGGACGGAGGCGGTGGCCTACGATAGGACATTGCTTTCCAGTGCCCACCCTGATGCTGCTTTTGCTGCTTCCTATACTGAATTATAAAAATCAACCAGGGGCCGCATTCATCAACGACTAACCCATGGGTATAGGGGTAGAGATACCCACGATGAAGCCTGCGTCTCTGACTCTTGCCTTATCTCTACTCCTTATACCCCGCATATCCACTATACCTTTGTCCTTGGGAAAAAATTTCGAATTTCGAATGATCGAATAATATTCGATTTTCAAAATTTCGAATTTCGAATGATCGAATAATATTCGATTTTCAAAATTTCGAATTTCGAATGATCGAATAATATTCGATTTCCAAAATTTCGAATTTCGAATGATCGAATATTATTCGAATCTCAAAATTTCGAATTTCGAATAATCGAATTTCGAATTGTCGAATATTCGAATAATCAAATGAACACCTTAGTTATTGTGGTCACCCAATGATTGACATTTACTTATTTTTTTATTACCCACTGTAAACTGCGTTCGACAGAGCGGCATATACAAAGGCTTCAGATTGTCATTACTCTTGTACCAGTTGGTTAATTGCGAAAAGGATCGGTAATTATCAATTGCGGTGCATCGATTTGTATCAATGGATCTCCTCCCGTGGCCGACATACTCCCGCTACTCTTCCGTTAAATCAGGGCTAATAGAGTGGAGCGTGCGAGTCCAATGAGTGGTAAGCGCTACTGAGGCTGAAAGCTAGGAGCGAGGCGAGGACGAGCTGAGGACCGAACCAAGGCTGTGGAAGTCAGTGTCCGGGCTCAGATGCCGTTGTTTAAGCGCCGCGAAGACTGCTCCATCCATTTCTTTCAGGAGACCAACAGACGGTGACAAAGGTATAATGACAATGAAGCACCCTTGCTTCCCTAAGAATTCGTGCCCCGAGAAGAGAGAAACACCCCGGTTAGGCAGAGCTAGATTGTTATACATCTTACTCCATAGGTTACTGTCTCTTTAGGTTATACCGAAGCTTATATGTGGTAAAAGAAAGGTTAGTATGGACGAAGAAGTAGCACAAGGGCGATCCTGTGCAGAAGAGGCACATTGGAGGCTGATGAGTGGCATTCAATCTGCGTTCTGGCTCTGTTGAAGAGCTTCGCATCACTTATAAGCAAACGGAACCGTACGGAGCAAACGAACAACGAAGACCATGGCTGGAATCTAATCTGGACAATCTAAGACACTACGACTTGGACAGTGTTATTGCGAAAATGTAGATGGCTCGCTTTCATAGGAAACGGAGTATGACTGGCTCTTGTACTCCATAGCCATTGCTCCTCCTCTCTTCTTAAGGTCTTTGCTGGCAGAAAGCAGGAGCTTCCCGGGCTCCAGAAAGTGCTACCTCCCTACCGCAGCTCCTTCCGGCTCTAATCGTTCCATCGTTGTGCTTGGGGTAGAAATACAAAACGGAGATCCTCTCGTAGTATACCGAAGGCAAAAGCGTCATTGAACAGCCATAACACGATTCACTCGTTATTCACGTGACTGGCCGCAGGAGGCTCGATGGCGTTCAAAGGAAGCAGGGACACAGCGGAGCGTTTGCCCGCGCCTACCTCGCGTGGACTAACAGAGGAAGTGTCTGAAGCGTATGCCTGAACGGGAAGAGGGAGTCATATAGGGAGAATCCCCACCCTCAATTAGTATAAAAATGTGTTTATTTTTTCGCCAAGAAAAAAAACCCAAGGAGTAGGGGGTCCTTGTATTTACAAAGTAATGGGCGCCTCACGAGTTCGGCGGTCTTGTATGTCCGCGATGCGTCTGCCGCAGGCGGGTCGCAGCGCAGTGGATAGAGACGTTGCTTCATGCGAGGGAGATCGAGGGTTCAATTCTACTGCGCTGCTGCACTTTTGCATTTCAACTAATTGTTGAGATTTGATGGATTCTGACGTCTATACCATTTCAGAGGTTTTCTACTCGTTTTTCCAGCTGCATGCTTTGGTATTCAACATAATGATGTATAAAGATTCAACATCAGTGATACACAGGCACAACGTGCATTAAGAAGCAGTGGTCACAATACGGCTACTGGCTCCTCACAGTTTGTTTCCCTAGATGGACCGATGACCTCGGGACAAACCATCCTTCTCGTATTTTCAAAGACCAGGATGACGTCGCAAGTGGTTCCAACGAAGAAACGAGGTCTGTGGATCTCGCAAACTGACGTTAACGGACATCGATACACTCTTTCTCTCATCTTTGCCCGTCAACTGGAAATCTGAGGCTGCTGGAGGTTTCCCAAAACCTAACACCAACAATGTTCGCCGATGCTGAGTGGCGATCCACCTACTTACGCTGAAGTATGGCCCACCTTTAGGCAAGGAACCTTCGAGGGAAGAAAGCAAGCTGGCCGAACGGATGGCTAGCATACTCAAGGACTTCGAAGCAGGTCAACTTGAAGTTGACAAAGACGAACAGCTGGAAGTGGTGGAAGAAGAAGATTGGGATCCGCAAGATGAACTGATAGACATCGAGAGACAAGCAAGCAGTCGACACATGATAACGTTTTCGGGTGGAATGATTTCACTCCCACGTCATTGTGCACGACCCTCCTTTTGACCTGCAAAAAAGGGACAACATCCTGAAGGTAGATGTCGAAGCTGCGGGTAGCTGCGGATAGCTGAAGGAGAACGGATTTGTTATAATAACATTGAAGGTGGTGTCGCTGGTATACCTGTGAGGAGCCTGTAGCTTTTAAACGCTGTCCGACTGTGACCAGTGCTTCTGTTTCATGCACTTTGGGCCTTTACATCACTGGTGTTGAACGTTTATACATCATTGAGTAGCTTTCTCATTGCCTTGCGGTTAAAAAACCGGTCACTAATAAACAAGTGGCAAGAAACTCACCACGGTGTACAACTGGAAAATTAGGCAAAACATTTGAAAGTTGTATAGATGTCAGAATCGTTCAACTCTCAACCAAACATATGAAATACAAAAATGCAGCAGAGCAGGAGAACCGAACCTCCGACCTCCCACCCATGAAACAACGTCCCTATCCACTGAGCTCCGAGCCACTTGGAGGGCGTACAAGAGCCACGAATTCTACTGTAACGGACATCCTACTCCTTGTGTTTAAGCGACTTGGCAAAAATAAACTCATTTTTACCTTTACTTTTTACTTTTTACTAATTGAGGCGTGGGGATTCTCCCTATATGACTCGCTCTTCCCTTTCAGACAAACGCTCCAGACCCTTCCTTTGTCAGGTTGCATACTACACACAATTCGGCCACTTTGAGTGACACGTGAAACAAAACATCGTTCTTATCAAAACATCACAATTCCCTGGTTTTCGAAAAGGACTGCCATTAACTTGTTAAGAGATTGATAAAGAATATTCGAAATTCGATTATTCGAAATTCGAAGCCTTCGAATATTCGAATAAACGAACATTCGAATATTGGGCTTTCTCGAATATTCGAATAAACGAATAATTCGAATATTGGACTTTCTTCGAATAGTCGAATATTCGAACATTCGAAATTCGAATTTATTCGAAATTCGACCATTCGAAATTCGAAAAGGACAAAGGTATAATATCCACGGGTTTAATTGTTGATGAAACCGGCCCCAGAATTTGCTGCCGCCGTAATTAGGGTGCATGATTGGCGCGCGCTTGGTCCGGTCCCGCATTGCTTCATCCTTCATTCCATCATCTAACATCCTTGAATTCGAATCCGGTATTGATAACATGGAATATGGTTGACACACGGAAAACTTGAATCGTTGTTTTAGCTTCCAGCAAAGTACATAAGATTTCACAGCAGGCACGTTAGTGCGAGAATCAAATGTTCGTGAACAGGAGCATTGTAGAATGTGGTGGGCATCTAAGGGACTGCTTTCCACCGCTTGCACTCCACTTTGACGACGGAGCGCGGAAGTCGTGCGATTTGTGCCTCTTATACGTCCGCGAGGCCGCCTTTGCCAGATGCAGTGGGTAGAGCGTCTCGCTCTGCCGATGGAGGTTGGGGGTTCGGTTCTTCTGCATGTCTGCGTTTTGCATTTCAACTGACTGGATGAGATCTCAGGAGTTTTAACGTCTGCTCAATTTTCAGGCGTTTTCTGCCCATTTTCCAGCTGTATGCAGTTTTGCAGAACCCAGCTGCGGACTACTCCTGAGCGACGAAAGCAGCCACCACACGAGCAGCTTGATGGGCACCCACCCTGGAGTCCCTTCCGTAGCCTGGTTCTGCGCTCGAAGAGCGCACAACCCAGCTGCGGACTCCCCCTGGGCGACGAATGCAGTCTCCACACGAGCAGCTTGATCGGCACCCATCCTGGAGTCCCTTCCCTAGCCTCGTTCTGCGCTCTTCGAGCGGACTCTCCTCCAGTCTCCACACGAGCACCTTGATCGGCACCCACCCTGGAGTCCCTTCCCTAGAACCTAGCTGCGGACTCTAAGGATCAGCGCTTCCGATTTCATTTGGCGTTCACGCGTGTAATGATAGCAGTGAACGATTTCGCGCTCCTTGGCGAACGTACGCAGGGCCGCCGCGCTACTGGCAAATTGCCAACAGCCGCCCTTCGCCCAACTAATGCGGCCATTAACACCTTTATTTATTTATTTATTTATTTGGAGGTGCAAGACATTTCTTGCACAAAAAACAACAAAATAAGCCGAGAAAAACAACTACAAAGGAAAACTCAACATCGCGTGGACAACAACATAGCTTGTTATGAGCAAAACGAGATAACACGTTAAAAAGGAAGACAATTATCATTGCACAAGGGCTCCGACGCGCATAACGGCGTGTCATGCACTTGTGCGGTTCGCGCGACTTTATAGCATCACTGACCTATGGAAAGTAGTTATTGTAAAACATAAAATTCGCTGGCATCTAGGACTAGGTGCGTACTTTATCGGCATCAAGCCCTTCACCAATTCGGTACCTTCATCATAGACGGTCGTTCCTGAACGGCCAGAAATGGCATTGGTTTGTGCTGCGCAGTGCTACTGTCCCTCAAGTTGTTCCTCCGCAATCGTTCTCATGCTCAACAGCTAGCGTTTCAAGTTGTCCTTGACATGTCTTCCGAAGCCAGGTTCTTCTCTCGTTTCTTCTTACTGGATCTAATTTCTAGTCCACCTTTACAGGTCTTCCCTCCCCTCTTTAGCGCCCCACCTTCCTGGTCCCAACTACTGGCCCACTTCTTTGTTTCCACTGTTGACACCTACTGGTCTCTTCTTGCTGGTTTCCCCGTCCCGGCGCCTCCTCCAGGTTATTCCTTTCTTTCCTGGTCGCTCTCCTAGTCCACCATAGAGGTCCTCTTACCGCCCTTCTCTACCACCCTCCTAGTGGTCACGCTCACGGCACGGTCGGTGACACGTATTCAGAATCAGGACGCTTGCTGCGCGACGTAGGGGGCCCGTTTTCTGGATCAGGAAGCTCAGTTGCGCGCGCAGTCGCCGCTGTGTCGAGCATGAAGAGGCTATGCATATGGCAGATTCCTTCTCCTCCGTATGAATTCCCTTACGGCTCCCTTCTTGTTGGTTTCTCGTCCTGGTCCCGCCTCCAGGTTCCTTTGCCAGGTAAATTCCTCCTCATCCCCTCGGGATCCTCCCTGCTACTTTAACCCAATTAAGCAGGCCTCCCACGATCACGATACGACGACGGCGAGCGAACGCCCATTGTGTGACACCGGTGTCACATCCTCTAAATCCGGTCTGTCTTAATGGTAATGGATCCCTTGTTGATCCTCCTTACTGTCCCCCTCCCCTGATTGGTAACTCCCTAATGATCCCTACATATTGCCTAAACTCTTCTTGGTGCCACCTACTGGCCTGCTTCATTGCTCTCGCCATCGACCATCACGATGCTCCTCCCGGTCGCTGCCTCCTTATCACCGTCGGTTCTCCACCCTCAAAGTCCCCTTCTACCCTTACCCCTTTAGCAGTTTTCTCATGCTAATGGCACGAAGTCGGCTTCTGAATCTGGACGCTCAAAAATGCGCGTAGGTGCTGTTGTGTTAAGCAGTAAAGGGCTGCGTTTCCCCTGCTGCAGCAACATTCCACGTTCAATAGCAAATTTTGCCCGCGGTGTGGATGATGCGGCGTACCTCACTTAGGTTAGATCACTCCACGGACAAGCTCTTTTTTATATGGGTGGTGATAACACCTTCTAAAAGTGGGCAATCCAACTCTGTCAGGAAACCCTAGAGGATACTCCAGCAGTAACCAGTTTCTTGAAAGTCGATGAAGACAATGTTAAAATGTTACGACTAAGCAGTTTGTTAAAATCAAGAAGCGCTCAATTAGGAAAGCTTTTCAGCCTGATCTGAGTTCTAGAAAGTGGAGCCATAAGTTTACCCTTGGAACCTCTCGTTAGAGAGCTTCTTAATGCAAACATATTATCTGAATTTATTTCAGTCCTTCCTGTCAAGATTTTAAAAACCATTACAAGATCATTCCTAACTCGCCTACTATGCAAACTGGGTAGTCCAAGTTGCATCCTCCACTGCTCTCCATTAGGATTAAACTGATAGTTCAGACCACTACAGCGCATAACAAGTTTGCGTGTGAAGTTATTCTGAACACTCTCCAGAAGGGCGATATCCTTTTTCTTGTAGGGGAAAAAACTGTTGTGCCACCCTCAACAATGGGTCGCACATAAGTTTTATACGCCTTGATAAGTGTTTGATAGTTTTTTGTGCGAAGTGCCTTGAAGAGATTGTAAATTCTAAAATTCTTCCTT
This sequence comes from Heligmosomoides polygyrus bakeri, assembly GCA_947359475.1. Lineage (NCBI taxonomy): Eukaryota > Metazoa > Nematoda > Chromadorea > Rhabditida > Heligmosomidae > Heligmosomoides > Heligmosomoides polygyrus. The sequence continues at coordinate 86,504,078 of OX375865.1, read as the reverse complement.
GAAACCAAATTTCTACAGTGCTTTTCGAAACACAATGCATCGTTAATTAGAAAACCTAGATCCTTCACCTCTCTGACCCACTTAAGCTGAATTCCATCTAAACTATATTCTACTTGGGAACTATCTAAATTTGCATTTGCCTATTCGAAGAACTACCGTTTGCCTATTCGAAGAACTACCGTCTTTTCTGCTGCAAGGGGCATTTTCCAAGTTACTGACCACTCCCTTACAGCTTCAATGGCTGATTGAACTTCAAGCATGTCCTCAGGTTTCTCAATGGTCTTATGTATTTGCACGTCATCTGCATACATCTGCATGGTTACAAGAAGACGGAAAATTTTCTCCGGTAGATCAAATGTATATATCAAAAACAAAAGCGGAGAAAGAACCCCTCCTTGGGGGACCCACTAACCGCTTCTCGGGCAGAAGAAAAACTACTGCCAATTCTTACATAATATTGGCGACCTGCAAGAAAATTGCGTATCCAGTTACTTAGCCTGGGGTGTATGCCGATTAATTCGAGTTTCCTAACGAGCATTTGATGAGGTAGTCTATCGAATGCCTTGGAAAAATCGAAGTAAACAACATGTGTTTGTTTCCGGTCATCAATTCCCTTAGCCCAATCATTTAAAGAAGAAAGAAGTGCTGTTTCAGTAGACCTTCTTTTCCAGAAGCCGTGTTGGCTCTTAGGAACGATGTGCTGCTCAAGGTGATTGACAATGTGTTTTTGACAATTTTTTTCAAAAACTCGACAGAAAATAGACTTGATACTGTCCGGCCGATAGTTCCCTGGATTGGAAAGCGGTGGTTTCTTAGGAATAGGAGTAATGAATAAAGTTCTCCATCGAACCGGTACTTACACCTTGTTCATTTCATTTTCGTTTAAGGCTGTCACTTTTTGTAGTTTTTAAAGAAAAATAGCGACAAGTTATGAAGTAAGCCTTGAGTCGTTTTCCCCCTCATGGAAGTCACACCACGTTAACCTTTGTGCAGACCTGTACCGACACCTCCTTGCTCAGGTAACTCCAGGAGCTGCTTCGAAAACTACCTCGTTCGTGAACGCGCAGAGCAAGACGAAGAGAAGTTGGGCGATGAACAACGGTCCGCCTAGCGCTAGTCGTTGTCCTATCAGTTGTATAAGTCCCATTGTTGCCAGCAGTAGTACCGAAGCCGTGAAACGAGCTCTGAAATGCCAAGCAAAACTACTGTCGCGGTCGACTTCTGCAACAGCAAAATATGAGAAACTACCACGCACATTCGCGGATCATGCGACTCCTTGTGTGGCGGCTTCGCGGTGGAAAGATTAACATTTTCTTGTACCATCTGAAAGAACAGAGCTAGCTTCTAATAGGCCAGTACGGAACCAACCACTTACTGTGACGGATCTACTACAATGATGCTCTCTCTCTCTTCCGAGCAAAGGCCATTCACAAAAGTAATCGACTTCTCGGTGCAAGATGATACCAGATTCTGATAAGCTGCCACTGTTAGGAAGGTTCTCATCAGGGTCAAAATTGACGTTCAAGAATCGAACGGTAGGGTCGAAGCGTCGCATTGTTTTGAAGGAGGGGTTCATGCTGTGTCTTTGTGTTAGTGGGAGAGGCCTACCTGATAATTTTTCAGGTTTTTACTGCTTTTGTATCTCTCAATATTATTTTCTTTCCAGGTGTCGTTTCAAAGAGCAGCAAAGAGCGCGCAGCTTTGTTTGTTGAAAGAGGCATGTCAAGGAGTTGATCATTATGTTTTCAGTGCTGATTGCTCTTCCGTTAAACCAAAGATTTTCCTGAAGCAGTCTTCAAATCAGTCAGGACGGGTACAATTGTTTTTAGTAGATCTTAGCAGAAGGTACGACTTATTTATCGGCAAGCAAATGAGCGACGTCATATTTAAAACTGTACAATGTGAAATTTAGAAGTAAGTACTTGAAAAGTGTTTTGAATATTTTTTGTCTACGTGATTTTCGGAGATTTCTTTGCAAATTTAAAAGATTTTAGAAGAAACGCTTAATTAATCGGTCACGGTAACGTAACCGAAGGCATGACTTGTCGAGAAAATTTTTCTACCTAAAGGAGACAGCGTTTGGAGGTGGAAATGGAAACGAAATTTGCAAAATTTTGCGCATTATTTATTGTACAATAAAAATCAAGTTTTCCTGCAGCAATCTCCGATATGATTAGGGAGCCGTATTCAAGATCACTCTTTTTCATGAAAATAAAGCTATTCTTTACGTAAAGGCGGCAAACTTATAAACATAAAATATTTCCACGCAAAACTCTAAGCTACAGTAATATTTAAGCTTTTCTGTGGCGATTTCATATAGGGGTGCGAATTGGCGGACGAAGACCTACGCAGCACGCCGATGTCGTCGAAGAGCTGAAGTATTTATGCTTACAAGGAAACGCTGAACGGAATCTTTCGGAGCTAATAGTGTAGAAGCCTCTTTTAGTGATCCACTTGGATCTGAGGAGAAATAGGTAAGCGTCGTGAACCCAACTCGATCTCAGATCATTGCAGTTGATATCTGGCGAGCTTGATGTAGGAAGATGTTACAAAGTTGTTTTCCGATTCCTGTGGTTGAGAATCGGAGTTGTCGCATGGTCGACGTAGACGAGAGTTAATCGTTCGTTTCCTATCAGTGTTATTCGGAGGCTAAGTGAGTTCAATTTTTATTTGGATCGAAATCTGATGGAATACCGTCCTGCCGTAACGCATGTGGGCACGGTTCCTGACTTTCCTTCTGTGGTGGCAAGGATGTTCTCGACTCAGAGATTTATTGCGAGGATACGCAGTAAAGTGTTTTGACATGCAGAGGAAGCAATTTTAAGTTGCTCATAGGACGCGGAGAATTCCGAAAGATGATGCGAATTCAACGAGCTATAGATGCTGGTGGACGCTTTGCTGTCAGCTTTGTATGACATCGTGCTTTGGTGATTCGCTAATTTTGCGTTTCATCGGAATTGAAGTGGATATATGATGTACGAAATTTTTATGGTCGTTGCGAAGTTGTGATTACCGTTGAAGTGGTCTACATGTTTTAACTTGACCTCGTTTTTCATTGTTTACAGGAACGTCGAAACATCGTCGCCATGAGGTAGATGTGCTGCGGTGGAATCGTGTCTTGTCTTGAAAACGTTCGTGTAGAAGCCCATCATTATAAGGTCCCTAGATGAAGATCGCGTTCCGTCACAAGCAGGGAATCACTTGACGATATTCTGTAAGCTCACGTTTTGTCTTCTTCAGACTCCGTTTGTTGGCTGCTGCACCCAATAATCACTGACGTGAGAAACCCGTGTGATCCTCCGTCACCCTTTGTCTGTATAGCCTGCACAATATAGTTTACTCAACATGATTTCGCTGACGGTCCATCAGTCTTCGTTGTCCAAGAGGACGTCGCGTGACATCGGAAATTCGACGAGAGCTGTAATTTGGAGCCGCATCACAGCACCAGTTGGCAATCGTCGTTACCGCGTTTACCAGTCGAATATATTCTTCGTCGATGTCGCCGAACCTCTCTCGGGTTGCACTTTCCACAATTGCACGAATCGCCTCTGTATTCAAAACCGTTGTCTTGACAATCCTCGATCGTGTGCCTGCAGAGCGTATATACGAGACCGATCCGCGTGAAGTCGAGCCCACAAGACACGATGATCGCTTCCCGTATTGAATGATGGGGCGATTCCAACATTTGTAAGGGCCCTTCTGGTGCGCAAGATGTGGGCAAGCTCGTGGAAATGCTGTCCGTTCGGAGACGAGTGTGTCCATCTCTTCGATGGCGACTTAAAGAACTGGCTATTGCAGTGGTACAGATGATGTAGTCGCAAAAGTTTGCCAGCTTCTCACCAGATTTGTTGCGGATCTCCGTACTATTATGTCCGATAAAACGCTCTCTAGCTCTACGAGGTCCGACACGTGCATTAAAGTCCTCGGCTACAACTACATGGCTGCTCTTCTGTACTCTAACTAGTTCTAGCGCCTGGCGACTGTTGGCCGTTGGGGCGTACATATGAATTTCGGAGACATCGACGTTCTTCGCCAGAGTTCCAGTGAGTACGCCGAGTCGATGGCCATAGAAAGTGAAACTTGTTATGTTCTTCTCATAATCGGTGCCACAATGAAGCCGACTCCTCCTGATGTTGTTTCTGCTTTACGCATTCCGAGAAATACAGCAGTTTCATCGTTCCACGTCTACGATAGAGGATCTTTACGTTTCGTTCCGCTCAGTCCCATTACGTGATAAGATATCCTTTTTGTTTCCTAAAGCCAATAACTGAGCGGCTGTCGTGTTGACGCTACGACAGTTGTATGTGCAGATGGTTCGCTGTTGTCCGCTTCCGATGTTAGCCTACGGCTCTAAAATTTCTTCGCCTTTGGCTGTTTGCCGATCCAGCGCTACCGTACTGGGCAGCGACAGCCTGCAGGGGACCAACATTGGAGGCAAAAGTGACATCTGAAATGGCCTTGTCGTGCTCTGAACTTAACTTACAAAAGGTTTGGAGCTCAAAATTAAAGTTGGATTAGTAGTAATATGTTAATTAGCGACGTTTCCTAGACGAAGTTGCAGAGTGCATTCAAGTGATTCATTCGCATCGATGGTGACAGCGACTGGATGACCGACTGGATAGCGATGCGTACTTTCGGAACGAGGGTTCGATTCCGGAAGGATGGCGGATTTGCTAGGTAGTCTGTTCCCAGTCTGGTTGTTTTACAAAAGAAGGGTACATTTTGGTTTCGCTAGGCTACCGTGTTATTGGATAGCGGTGAATACGGGTGACGAAGTCACAACCACCGATTTCGTTCTGACTTCGCATATGGGAATTATTCAAGCCGTTGACCACGAAACTGTCAACTTTTTCTAAATCTTCACTTTTTTGCACTACTTTATATCTCAATGTCGAAGGTTGTAAAATGGCATGCGAGAAGATCACATTGGAGAGGAACGCGACTCTGCTAACGTAGACAGATTTGGTCAACCAATTCTACTTTAACCTGCCGTAGTCGGCTGAAATTTTAAAAATAGATACCATATCCGTGATCAGCACCCCAAATAATCTCCATGGGCGATGTTTGAGTGATAATTTTCCTTTCGACCTCTCCTCGACCTTTGGAGGCGTGAAACGCAGCAGTGCCGGTTATTCTGTGCACACCCCTTTACTTACACACAACCATCGTAACCTTCTGTAATCTATCGCTTCACCGAAATTGGTTGCCTACATTGGTGATCTGCATCCCAAGTGATCCTACAGATGAATCTGGGACGAAATTTTTTTCGACCTCTAGAGTTAAGGGAGTGAGTGCAAGTACACCTGCTGCAGTGCCTCGACCCGTCTCCCGTAAGTGTATACGAGAGTGGTAAGGAAGAAATATACAGCAAGGCGATCAATCACACGAGAAGGATAAACTGTACTTGGTAACAGTTAGCTAAAATAGTAAAATTTTCAAGAAGAATAAAAAATAAGGAAGAATAAAAAAGGTCCATAAAGAAGTCCGAAGGACGATGAGCATATCTTGATGATGGGTCAAGTCAATACATAGCGATCGCGTACACAGTGAAGCGAAACACTTTGAAAACTGTTTGAGAACATTCCAGAGAGACCATAAGGGGATAGTCTGTAATGGAATCTTCCTCAGCGAGACAAGCGTGGTTTAATGGACGTGCGACATCACTCCACACGTAGCGAATGAACCACTTGAATGCACACTGCACCTTAGCCTAGGAAGCGTAGGATATTATGGTATTACCATAAATGAACTTTAATTTGTGCTCCTAACCTTTCGTATGTAAAGCTCAGAGCACGACAGGGCCATTCCAGGAGTCTCGTTTGCCTTATCAGCCCGCCCTTAACCGGTACCATTTTTTGCCATTTTTTGCCATTTTTTGACCACCCAGTGGCTCGTAGAAAAAAGAAACAGTTCTGTAATCCTCGTCCGATTCTCTACGAGACCATGTAGGTCACCTTGAGAATCTTAAGGGAAACTTTAGGGGCTCCCTTGCAAGGCAGGAGAACGAAGTTGTTTTATCATATGTCGTTCCACAGGATGGCCTTGCGGAGGCGTTCCTGATGCCAAGGAGAGCACCGTCCCACCATGGGCTTGAGCACTTTGCGTTCTTTAGCCACGGAAACTGGTCAAAAACTTGGTGGGTCTTATCCTTGCGGATATCTCGGTTTCCGCCACAAACTGGTACACCACTGGTAAAAAAAGAAGTATAGCTGTAGTATAGTTAAAAGTATACTTAACTGCGCGCTACCATTTAGATGAAAAAAATGCGCCCCAATAACTGTTTGGAAAGATTTAACTTCGGATTTCAGGAATGTTAAGGAACATATTAAAGGGCAGAACAATGAATATACCGTGACACACGAATGGTGAGAACTACACCGTGCATCGGTCCAAAATTTCACATTTCAGACTTCGAGGATTGCGTACGTATTAAATACTATTCACATTCCTGAGCTGGCTACTACTGTTGTAGTTAACATTTCAACAAGAGCACATTACAACTTGTATCACAACTGTATCACAATTCTGTGCAAAAATCGTTGAATGTATCCGTGTGATGAATGAACATCAGGAACCAGCGAGTGACGATTGCTGTCGGCCTGCTTGTCCGTCATCATGACTGGCGATGAAAAATAGTAAACCAGGGTTCTAGTTTCTTAGCTGCACTAGAACCCTGGTTGAAAGCAATGAGAAGAAGGTCCCAAAATCCTTGTCGACCTGACACTCCATTTTGATGACCTGAAAATTAGGAAAAATTTAAATGGCCGAAGAACGAATCACATGCTGTGGTAGAGCCAAGCACTCACTTTCAAGTGTCATATAAAACTGAGCAAGACAGACTGGATAAGTAGAAGAATTGTTGGTGAAGACGATTTTTCTCTTTTTGACATTTTGTTGATATTCAATGGAAATCATTAAACGCGACACACATTCTTATAGAGCAAGACATTCTCTTTCGAACGACATATAAAACTAAGGCCTATGGTATACTCCCGCGTCGCTCCAGCGATGGGCGCGGGGCAACTGTCAACGGCGCGCCTTCGCTGCAGTGGCGGACGGCGCAGTGGGGCGCGGTTGTCAGTTGACGCGCCATCGCTCCCGCGATGCGTCGCAGAGGGGTGTTATATCTTCGCGTCGCGGGAGTGAAACATACTCCCGTGCGACGGGCTGCGATGGTCGCGGAGGGGGAGCGCTTGTCATGCCCTATTCTATGCACTTCCACTCACTTATTTCGACACTTCCTTGGTTCGTGACCATACCACAGCAATTTCAACACACGTCTGGTGATGTTGGGTGGTCATGTGATGTCTCTGTTGTTCTTCTCGTAGAGATTTCGTCGTGGCTAGAGTCATTTTGGGTTTTTTCGACGGCTTGAACGGCTGCTTTTCGGATGAGATGTTTTTCTAGGCCGTTTCCCCCCCCTTTTGTGCCGATTCTCGCATTTTTTCGCCTGTGAACCTCCTCGACGGCACAGAAATCCACATTTCTGTGCAGGACAAGTCACAGGGAGGTTCTGCTGACATGTCCGGCACAGAAATGTGCCAACTGAACGGCTGCTTTTCGGATGAGATGTTTTTGTAGGCCGTTTTCCCCCTCTTTTGTGCCGATTCTCGCATTTCGATTCGAATGAATGGCATATTAACCACTTAAGTTTCGCTGACTCGTTGCCTTTGCGCTCGGAGTTCTCGCAACGCAGCACCAAAGAATACGGTATGCTCCGTCCACGAGCGCCAATAGAACAAATAGAACGAGCAATAACCCTTGAAGTTAAAGAACGAACTTCCGGAGTTACGAGGCGCCTGAAAAGCATGCACACGTCGATAACAACTTAATGGATAAACTAGTGACTGCCTACATGGAAACGGAAGTGTTTGCCGTCAATGCTTCCCACTCCCCTTGGGTAGCCCCACAGGTCTCGAAACTGCCCAGCACTTTTCTTCCATGTGGCTTCCGTAGGTAGTGTAAAGGCCTCGCTCCAAAATTCTAAATTGGGCATTTATATGATAATAGCAAAAGGAAGCTACTTTCACGTAATCGTACCGTCTATGATAGCGCGGCAGCATTCGTATACAATGTTCTGAACTGTAATACGGCCCAAGTGAACTTCGTGCGCTGTTGAAACAAACGAGCTACCATGCCCCAAAAGAAATGCATGAATCGACACAGACATGGCGGAAACCCCCTTGTAAAACACCAGTTTTGAAAAATTGGGCCACAGCTGGGACGTTTCCGTGCTGGACACGTCACGAGAAGCCTCTCGTGTCGTGTCGAGCACAGAAACGTGGGTTTCCGTGCCTGTGGATTGCATGAGGAACAAAAGAAATGCATGAGTCGACACAGGCATGACGGAAACCTCCCTTGTAAAACACGACATCCACGAAATACCATTGAAAACAACAACCCTACGACGTCATACGGATCAGAAGGCGATAAAACGGGAAAAAACGCGAAATCACGAACGAAAAGGCTGAGAAAACAAGGAATCCGGGAAAAAATGCACTGAATCAGCTGATTCGCTAAAATTCTGCAAAAGTCTCCGTCTGCAGAACTGCGTGAACTATGTCAGCCTCAGCGACGGCGACGGCTCGCGATGCGCATCGCGAGCCATCGCGTCGCTGTGCACTTCCGCGTTGCGGCAGCGGACGGGAGTATACCATAGGCCTAACCCGAAAATTCCAACCACAGAGCAGGAGCTGTCGGCAGAAATAACCCACCTCCTCCGGACGCCCCAATTTGACGACCCAATTTGATTTCGACGTGGCCTAAAAATCAATAAAGGACAAGTGAGGAAATAGGACCAACACACATTCTAGTAGTGCAGAACATTGTCTTCCAAATGCTGTAAAAAAATTACAAACCTAAGCGGAGAGAACAAGTGAGCAAATGGCTACTTTTTCACTTTTTCACTTTTCTTCAACGACCTAAAAATTGACAAAATTCATGATGAAAAAAGGAATGCAATATATGCTGTGATAGAGCAAATCATTCTCTTTCGTACGCTGCGCAACACTATGCAAGACACGGCCTGCGAAATCTACAGTGAATCGTTGACAAAACGGCAAGGACTTATGGGACAACCTAATATTAGATGAGCTGCGGAGACATTTCTTTCGGTGTTGGGTTCTTGAATAGATTTTGAATACCATTTGTTGTCGTTGTCTCATGCCAAAAATTCGCTTTGTTGGCAATGTACCTAAATCAAGTCTGATATACAAGTGCTCCAACACGCCTAACGGCGTGTCTTACACTTGCGCGCTTCGCGCGACTTCGCAGCATCGCTGATCTATCTGATATATTTTTGCAGCGCATTATGCTTCATGTGGTGAGTGCGGTGAATACGTTAAATTGCCACGCCTATCGATTCTAAAAAGCAAAACGAAGTGAAACGTTGCAATACATTGCGCTCTGGAATGGAACAACCGCCTTAGGACTTTTGTTATTCTTCGCATTTCAGGCACATCGCGTATAATACGATACATTAGCAGCTCTTCAAAGATATATAAGCATCCATAAGCATTATTCCAACAGCTTCACGTTTGAATATACGATTTTCCTTCTCTAAATGGCAGAGCTTTAAAAACATTCAAGATTATATAACTTCGTTTTTGGATACTAGCTGAAGACTGTAGGAGTCTCGTAGTCCTCATCTCCCTCCGTTCTGTTAGATGTTGGTACGACAAAGAAGACTCGGATATCATTTTCAGCTTCATAAATGTTCTAAACACAACCAAATTTTAGGTGATGCGCATTTCAGTGGAACCTCCAGTTTCCACTTTAAACAGGAGTGCACCAAGCGTCCCTTTCCATATTCAGATATTCCACAGCGACCTTCATACTTGCTATCTTAAGGGGACTGAGCTTATGTTTTCAAGGATTCTAGAGTTCGAGTATTCTGCCCTACCGTTACTCACTATGAAACCAACTAGAAACTATTTTTTTCCACTAGAAAAAACAGGTGAAGAAGTGAAAGTTTTTAATACGCCTACAAGGAACGTCTGTGTACGTACCCCCACGATCCTCAGCAGACTTATATGATCTTGCAGGACAATAACAAGGTGCACGGGGGTGAAGTTCGTTTTTTTCAATAATAAGGTGCACGGAGGTGAAGTTCGTTTTTGTTGCGTGGTCCAGAAATGGTAAAAACGGAATCACTTCAGTTAGTACTGAAAAAAGCAAGATGAAAAGTGCCGGATTTTTGCGAAGAAAAACGCCTACAGAACGAAATTTCTCAAACCACCGTTGCACGGTCCTTTCTCCAACACTATTCGGCCACCATAAAACATGACTGATTTGCCGGACTGTTTCGACGGCGAATTGAACTAGTTTGAAATTGTCGAATTGCTTTTTCGACATACCTCAATAAATCTTTGAAGAATCACAATTAGACACAGAAAATACAGAAATAAAAGACACAATTAAAAACCCAATGAAATGTGGACGCAACACAAATTATTCTTTCGGAGTCAGACCTCCACATTAGACGTTATATAAAAATGCGAAGACAATTGAGTATTGATTCAGCAATAAACTAATGAAAAACAGTTGCGCGAAAACCGCTAGAGCTTTCCTGCCAACCTTAAGGTATAAGTATGTTGTTATAATATTATTATTAGCATAAACGTTATTCTGTACACATTATTACCAGCATTAAGAAAGCAGATAAGGAAGAATATTTACATTAATTTTTTGATATTCGTTATTATAATATTGCGAGAAAGACAGGAAAACATATCAGTAAATTATGAGAACAGTTTACAACTGTCGATGTTAATTTTACTTACTTTATAAGATATATTTATGCTATGAATAGACCACAGTAACCAGTAAAATTTTTATTTCTAGATTCAGATATACTAAACTACTTAATGAAATTTTATATCAAAAAGTAAAAACTGTATTCAATTCTTTAGAAAGAAGTTTTTATGATCATAAATGAATCCTGTTCATAAATCCATGGAATTTTCTGTAACTTTGGTGTTCAATATATTAACGGAACTCTTTCTCTTCCTTCAACTTTAATTATCCTAACGAGACAAAATATTTTATGTCTGTTGCTAACCACAAGTTTATTTTCTTTGTTATATATATATATATATTTCATATGTCTGGTTAGAGCTATAATTCTTCTGTGTACCACTTCCTGGAACTATTCCCGTTTCTTTCGCTAAATTAATTAAATAGAATTTTTACAAATGAAACTATAATTACTACTTGCTTTATCAAAAGGGCATACAGCAAAGTTCTGTTTAAAGCCTAGTTTCCAAAGAAGAAGACTTTCAGGATGAGAGCTACTCTTCTTCTCCTCTTCATCGCTGTGGATGCGGTACGCTGTTTATATTTCCGAGATATTCGAGAAGCATCGCCCTTGAAAGGAATCAGTAAGGAAGGAAGAAACGAGTACCTCAAGATATATTTCAACAAGACTCAGACTATGGCGCAGAAAGCAAAAAACTTCGAGGCGTGGGCAAGGAAATATAAGGTCGAGGTATGCTTCTTGCACGTCTCATAGAGCTAACGGTGTTGACTCCAGCAGGCTTTCTTAGAAGCGGTTCCACGAATATGTTTCAAAGTATAAAAAACTTGAAGAGGAGAGACAGAAAAAGGTCAAAGATCTGATATATGCGCTGCCTGAAGCTCTAGAAAAGTTGGAGAAAATATGGAACAATCAGGACCAGACGAGCGAGCAAAGGCTGACAGCGATCAGTAAACTGGCGATGGAAAACAAAGTGGTGAGATGGGTTTAGATTGTTTTCCAGCAATCTCTAATATTTTTATGCGTAGAACCACTTTGTTTTCAGCTCTACTCGGAGTTGTCCTATATATGGAACAGGTTCACTCCACGATATCATTACAGTATTGTGCGTTACTTGTACAGACCTCAAAGATTCAGACAAAAATCGAATGCAGGAAAGAAATAGAAGGTCAGAAAGGAGAACAGGTAGTTTTAATGTCCAGTTTGATGAGTGTTTTTAAGTCTCCAAACAGTTGCATTTTAGCCTGTCTGCAGCAAATTGTGCCTGCTCTTACAGTTTGTACACCATTTTTGAAGAGAATATAAATCTTTCGGAAAGCACGGTTATGCTCTTGATCCACGTCCAGTGTTCAGAAAAGGCTGAAGCTAAAGAGCAGGCAATGTCAGCGAAATTGAAGATAACTATGGGAATAAGCAGCACAATTTTCCATTTTGAAGTTTCCGTGCGCCGTTTCCTTTCTTTGCTTTTGAAACTTTCACACAACATTGACTAAATCGTAAAAACGTCGACGGTACAATATCCTGTCACCTACTTGTCCTTTCATATTGAAATACCGGTATTGATGTTAATAAAGTGTGCTATGCTATGCTTTTCTGCTACGAGCTAATTAAGTGGAACGTGGTTAGTGTTGAATCCGGGACGTAAACGATTTTTTCACGAAACTTTTTCACTAAATTTCGGGTAAATCGTCAAATTTCGGTGATAATTACTGTTCTTTGCGCACTACTGCTTTAGACGAAAGATCAGTGGCAGCATTTCATATACCATATTTGCGTTAAACTGGACAGTGAATGAGCCTGAACGCTTTTGAAATCAGAGTGAGCACCTTGAAAATAAAAACGAGCGTGTTTCAAGTTCAATCACGTTTTCCTTTAAAATATGTACGTTGTGATCTAAATAGGTTTTTGATTTAGTCAATAGCCGAGTCCCCGAAGACATCGTGCGCTAACACTTTATCTCCGCTAATCATCTACAATAGTCGATCGCACAAGCATGTCGCAGCGGCCGTCGGCTTCGGGCGCAGAGAGCGCGGAGCCCGGCACATGGAGGACAGCGAGCTGGAGTCGGCGACGTCGTCCCTGGAGGAGAAGTCGAAGTCGGTGATCACCCCTTGACGGTTGGATCCTCGGCGACCTTAAGTAGAGAGGCTTTAGAGAATGGAATGTTCTGCTGACGGCTGGGAATGTTACCGTACTATAACATTACAAAGCCTATGGGAAAGGCTAATGTTTATATTCTTTCTATGTGCCTCTACTTGTAGCTGGATACGGTAACCTTCTCGACCGTTACACCTCCCCCTTTCCTAAAATAGTCCGTCCTCGGACTTGAAATGACTCACCTATGAGGGGGGCTGCGGAGTTTGTTAGAGACAGTCGGCGAGGGAGGCAGCGGGAACCAGAAGTTGGTTGTCCTCGGCCCATCCCAAGACTCTGGACCAGTTCGGGAGGGCTCGGAGTGATTCTGCGCTACCTAGGACGAACGTGCCATGCCGCGAACGTGTAAGGGCGACGTTCATACGCAGCGCGTCGTCCAAAAATGCCCCGCTGGATGCCTCGATTCCGGTTCGTGTGGTCAGCAGCAACACGATATCCTTCTCTCGACCCTGCACCGAGTCGACAGTGTGCAGGTCGACATCCACATCGTGCGTGAACTGCTCTAGTCGTCGGAATTGGTCTTTGTAGAAGGTGATTATTGCCAACGATGACGAAGGGATTCCCTTTCGTAGTAGACCCTTGATGATAGTGCTGCACGTGTGAAGTTCCTCCGTGTTGGAATGCGAACCGCCTACTGACTTGATCGATGTTCCAGAGACGTTCACGAACAGGAACGGGATGTTCTGGTTGCTACACCGAACGTTGTCGAGGAAAAGTCGTCTGTTGGAGGCGGAAGTGCCACTGACGAGCGTGTTCGCGTAGAATAAGGAGCTCGGTAAGGTGTTCAACTGCGGATGAGCTCGGTACGTCGTGCATAACGAGGCAACTGGGACGACTTCCTTAGAGACGAGCAGGTCGATCACTCCCCTTGCACCGTATTGGGCTGGTGAGGCTGTCCGAGGGCAGCGGATGTGAGGTGCGAGCTGCCGGACGTCACCGATGTAAATGTGGCGGGCATCATGGAGGCTATTGGCCACGGCGACGAAGACGGGTTCGGGTATCTGGGAGGCTTCGTCTCCTATGACTACTTCGACGTTGTTGAGGAGGCCTCGGAAAATGCCTTTTTTGCCGGTGGAGTTGAGAAGGGCAGCTGTAGACAAGCAAAGCACGTTAGGGGTCCGAACACGAAAAAGGATCTTGACTACCTTTCGTGTAAGGCGGGAGACTTCCTTTTCGGCCATGGTGTATTCCTCGCGATCCTTTTCACTTAGGAAAATCGTGCTATTCGGCTGAAACAGAAAGTTCTCTAATATCGCGCGCCCTTTCTGATAATTCTTACACATCGAGCGGTCGCCAGGGGAGAGTGGGAGCTTCTTATCTTCGTGAAGCTCTTTTAGTACGGCAGGGAGGTCCATTAGCGTTGTCGGGGCTCCTTCCATGAGAGCAGTGTCCGAGATGAACCGAATTACTCGAATGTCCTTGAACTCGTCGAGACGCATTATTGTGTCAGCAAATTGGGCCACCGCAGTGTTGGTCGTTGAGATGACTATTACCAAGGCTCCTGAGGACCGGGCTGCACGAGCCGCAATCAGAGCGCCTATGATGGTTTTACCGGTTCCGTACGCCGCTTGGATCCCCATCACGGGGTGCTTCGCGTCGCTCATCTTGATAGCCTCGATTTGGTCGTGCTGTAACTGCAGGACCACGCCGTTGTAGGACACGCTATTGGTATAATGTTGTTGACCATTAGGTCTACCTGGGTTGATTGCCGGTTGGCGGTTAGCATATACTACATCCATGATTTGCGATGCTCTAGTTTCGACGGGTCCTTGGATGTTGTTAAAGAGAACGGATCGAGATATGATGTCGAATGCCGGATCTGCCGCGAGAGGCGTTCGTCCCAGTTTCACGCATATCTCTGCCTTGAGGACGCCATTGGTAGTGTAGGCGAACCTTCTGAGGACTCGAGCTAGGGGGGCGCTAGCCCAAGGTGCAGCTACCAGCCGAACGTCCAGAGCATGTCGGACATCATCGAAAAAGGTGTACTGGACGCGTGCGCGGAGGAGAATGGAGGCTCCAACAATCCAGAGATGGACTGGTCGCTGTCCCGTCCAGCCTGCTTCCGAGCTCATCTGCAGGAGCGAGAAGTCAAGGCGTAGCGGATGAGCAGTCATGCTTGGGATGGTTGCAGTGACGCGGCGCGTAGACCTGTCGTCGTGAAGGGTGTTGATAGCGCCTAAGGCGGAGCAAGCTGCATTGAAGACCTTAGCCATCTTCGAGCGAGTCGCGTGTTGGTTTTGAGCGTAACTACGGAGCGGGCCTAGGCGATCCTCGAGAAAGTCCCTTTCGGGCTGCGGCAACTTCGATACTCGTAAGGGTAGTATCGCCTCATCTGGCATGGCAGGAACGAAGTGTCGTATCTGTTTGCAGAGCAAGAAGCTTGCCTCCTTTGATACGGGCGGCTCGGAGAATCGTATTGCCGCGGAGACGTTAAGGCGAGTTTCTGCGAGCACGAAGTCGTATTCCTGAACTGAGTTGAGAGGAAAGTCGCAGACCGACGGTGGTACGGAGACTGCCTGCGGGGTGCCTTCGAAAGCGATCTTAAGGTTATTTACGCTGTTGCCGCGACGTGTGACAGCGACAACTACGCCGAAAACCTTCTCGTGAGCTATGGGTGGGGTTACGAAGGTGTAGTCACGAACTCGGAAGAAGTACGGAACTTGGGTGTCGAGTGCTGTGATTCTGTGACGACGTGATCTCGCGAGTGTCTCGCGCGGTCTGGCAATTGCTGCTCTAGTGGGAAGCAGAGAATAGACCCATACAAAGTCTTTGACGGACAAGAGAGACCGGTTGAAGCCTCGAGTGTTGGATTCGACGTTCGTTGCGAACTGGTCGAGGACCACGCAATGCAATTCTGGCCTGTCAGGACCGATGATGAAGAAGTCCTTGGCTTCCAAGATGACGCCGAGGCCATGTCCTTTGCTTACCACCTGGTAGAGGACCGGGAAGTGGGGCAGAACGCGAGGGACAACTGTCGATGGAAGCGAGTTGGCAGGCGTCTCAGGTCTAGTATTCCTTTCCTCGCGGTAGTCGGGCTGGTGAAAGAGGTCGTCGATGACGGTCTGAGTTGCGGCTCGAAATCGGACGGCATGCTCTAGTCGCATGAGCTCCAGGAATGGGTACGGGGTTTGGCGGCAGGCGAGCTGTCGGAAGTTGTGTGGAAATAGGGACCGGACGAACTTGCTCGACATGTATCCGCTTTCCGGAATGTGCCGGTAGAAGTCGAGAGGAAGGTCGCTGGTCACGCATTCTGCTCGTAGAGGTGGAAGCGCACGCGAGATGGTGACGAAACCTGCCCAAGGATGAGCGCTCATCAGTCGGTGGCTGAAGTTTTGTGGGGTCTTATCGCACAAATGACGAGAGAGGATCGTGAGTGTGGTCACTGGTCGTTTCTGTGGGGGTTCGTAGTCGGAGCTGCTGGTGCCGGAAGGGTGAGAAGACCCTGAGACGGAGGAGGAAGTGGAAGACGTCGACGGCTGGGAGGACGTGGTAGATGTTGAACTAGACGGTTTGCCGGGATTTATCTGGAGAGAACTCGATGACTGCGTCGAGTTCGCCGAATGACTGCTAGTATAAGTAGGTTGGGCGGAATTAGCCCCATGAAGTGACGCTTGAGCGTCCTCTGACCCTTCGGATGTGGACTTAACGAAAGGAGAGTCCAGAATCCTGGGAGAGGC
Source organism: Heligmosomoides polygyrus bakeri (assembly GCA_947359475.1). Lineage (NCBI taxonomy): Eukaryota > Metazoa > Nematoda > Chromadorea > Rhabditida > Heligmosomidae > Heligmosomoides > Heligmosomoides polygyrus. The sequence continues at coordinate 86,487,494 of OX375865.1, read as the reverse complement.
CATATCGACATCCAGAGGAACCTCCAGCGGCTCGGAGAGGATGGAGAACCCGCGTTCTAAAAGGGGCTGACATAGAGAAAAACTAAGGAACGGTGATAGTAAAATGTGTCGTATTTAATACCAAGATTTAGCTACCTGATCCATCAGCATCTTCCATATGCCCGGAGTTGTGCTGATGAGCCGGTGGTGAGGTCGTATGAGCGTTGCACGGGCTAGAACCGTCTGACATGACCGGTGTTCGGGCCACGTCTATCTGAAACATAACGTTTGTACTAGAATCGGCGGTACTGGGCGGTAAGTCACCTGAGCGAGGGTGACGAGGCGAATTAAGACGGAACGGATGGAGTGACGTTAAATTATGTAGGATTCCAAAGAATGCTTCATAATGAGCACCGAAAGGAATCAGAGGGGAGGACGAACGCGTGTGCGGAGGAGCCGGAGAAGTGAAATGGAATCAAAGTGAAGCTAGCCGCTTCCTAAGCCGGGTATTGTATCTATGTGGTGTGGGGGATGATGAGGCTTGCTCCGGGGCCGGAATTTCTTCATAATGGTATCCGGGAAGCTGCACTGCTACGGAAGCCGTCCTCTGAAGAGCCTCAAGCTCCGGGAGGGGCTGCCACGGAGAAGAGAACACAGGTCCGGATGGAGCGAAGCAACGTTTTACTTGATTCATGTGGACCCTCTTGGGCTGCGAGTGGGGGGATGTTATACTTACTATGGTGAGGTGAGGGTGATTCACTTCTATAACCCTGAATTGGCCCAGCCATGGGTAGCACAATTTCGAAGATAACCCGATTTTCGGAGCAAAATCCCGGAGAAAGACCCTGTCTCCTACCTTGATGGAGAGGGGCTGTAAAGCGGATCTATCGTACTGGCGCTTGTGTATCTTGCTTTGTTGTAGATTGAATGTGTAGGCGGATGACCATGCAGAGTGCAAAGCTGACAGAAGCGACTCTTTGTAAATGCTGGCATCTTGATCTGAAGGAATGTGACGGGCTGCTGAGTGTTGAATAATCAAGTCAATGTTGAGTGTTGGATCACGTCCAAACATGAGAAAGAAAGGCGTGTCGTTGGTGCTATTGTGGACGGTGGTATTGTATGTGAAAACGCATGCTGGAAGGAAATGGTCCCAGTCTAGCTGGTTTTCATGGATGTATGTGCGCAACATTGCCTGAAAGGTAGCGAACACCCGCTCACAAAGCCCGTTTCCCTCATGGTGGTATGGAGTGCAGAAGTAGTGGTTTACTCGTAGTAGGCGTCCTAGTTCCGTCATCAAATCGCTCTTTAGATACGATGCGTTATCCGATATGAGCTCTGTCATTACGCCGAACTTTAATATACATTCGTTCATGAGGGCCGCAGCGACAGACGTGGACGTGCAATCTGGAAGAGGAGTGGCTATAGCATACCTCGAAAAGTGGTCTATCGCGCAGAAGATGTATCTGTTTGATCGAGAAGTGGGGTGGTAAGGTCCGCTCAGGTCAAGGAACACTTTTTGGAAAATCGCGGTAGCTGTGATGGGAATAAATTTCTCGCGGTTTAGAGGATGACTTCGCTTGCGTTGACACTCCTCGCATGAGCGAACGAAGGTGTAGATGTCCTGCTTCATTGTCGGCCAGTAGTACTTGCGCGAAACCTTAGCAAGAGTTTTCTTCCAGTTGAAGTGACCACCCGCTGAAGGACTTGTATGCAACGCTAGACAGACTGGCTCGCGCAATTTTTCTGGAATAAAGAGCGCGAGATACTTGCGTCCTGCCTGAGTGGCGTTGTAGTACAGGCAACCGTTGTTTCGAATGGTGCACTGATCTGCCAACTCTAAGTGGCGCAGTTTGTTTTCTTCAGGAGTCCCAGGGAGGAATTCGCGCGTTTCCAAAAAATGCATCACAGCACTACAGAGGGGATCCTGCTTTTGCTCTAGAAGGGCATCATATGGACGTATGCGAGTGAAAGGCGCTACTGGTGATGCTGGCTGCTGCGCCAAACACCTCGGGAATTCCACGACGTCTTCAGCTTCGGGTGAGCCGTCTACGAAGCGGTTCTTCTCGTTCTCGAAACGACTAAGGCAGTCTGCGACAACATTTGATTTCCCTTTAAGGTATTCTATCCGAATGTTGTAGCTTTGTAACTCAACTACCCAGCGAGCTAGATTGTCATGCGTTTTACCGTGTTGTAGTAAGAACGTCAGTGGCTTGTGGTCACAAAAGATCCTAGTGAGGTTGCCGTAGATAGTAGCGCGGAAAAATCTTAAAGCGCTAATCATGGCGAACAACTCTATGTGAGTCGGGCTCCACTTTCGCTGTGCATCGGAAAGCGTCTTGCTAAAGAATCCAACAGCTGCCAAAGTCTTACCGTCTTCCTGATGCTGAAATAAAGCTGCACCCACTGCAACCTTGCTGCCGTCCGTATGCAAGATGAATTCTTTGTCCTTGGGGAAAGCCAAACAAGGTCGTGAAACCAATACCTGCTTAAGCCGGTTGAACGCATCTTGTTGAGCTTGTCCCCAGGAAAACTTCGCCAATCCTTTACAAAGTGCATACAGTGGAGCCGCAATCTCTGCAAACCCTTTGATGAATTTCCGGAAAAAGTTGGCCATACCAAGGAAACATTTCACTTCTTTGACGGTTTTTGGCGGCGTCATTTTTTGAATCGCTGCAATGTTGCGCTCAGCGGGGTAGTACCCATTCTGGGCGATCTCGTGACCAAGAAATGTGATTTTGGACTGAGCAATATTCGTAAACTTTTTACCCGATACCTTGATGTTAAAGGTGCGGAATCGCTGAAATACCTTGCGCAGAGATGATAGGTGGGCCTGGAAATCGTTATTGAAGACAATTATATCGTCCAAGTACGCCAAGCAGTTGTCATCTAAACCAGCGAGTATGCGAGACATTGCACGCGAGAAATAAGCTCCGGCGTTACGTAGTCCAAAGGGGAGATAAACGAACTGATATACTCCTCGGTGTGTTGCCCATCCGCACTTCGCTTGACTTTCGGGAGCGAGCAACAACTGCAAATATCCAGAGGCCAAATCCAGGGAGGTGTAGTACCTATTGCCTGCTACCTTAGCTAAGATGTCCTCGATACGAGGTAGTGGATACCGATCAGGAATGGTGATCTCGTTTAGCGGCCGGAAGTCTAGGCATACTCTGAGAGAGCCGTCCTTCTTCCTGACCAATACCGTGTTGTGTATCCAAGGAGTATCACTTTCTACGATTCGCCCAGCCTTCAGTAGCTTCTTAATATGGTCGTCTAGTTCCTTTTGGAACTTCACGGGGATTCGTACAGGTCGCGGATTGGTAGGAGGAATTTCGGTCGTTGTTTTAATGTGAATTGGGGAAGCCTCATAAGAGCCCAGGTCGTATGATGACGAGGAGATACGATCACTGAACTCCATAAGTAACTGGCGCAGCTGTAGTCTTTGGTGGTCAGTTACATCGGCATGAGAAAGGTCGATGTTGTAAGCTGTATGCGCATCACAATTTGTGTTTGAGAAGGGAGGATCATTGTTCTTCTGGCTTGACGTTAACGAGTTACTGGCTGAGCAATCCTCTTCCATGGAGGTGGAAGCAGGATTTATCTGGTATAATGTTAATGAGCCATTAGCTCGCTGTTGACAGAAGTTGTGCTAAAACCACTGTCCTGGATCAAAAAGAGTTCCCTCATCGTCTTCGGAAAGCGGCTGAGCCGTCGCTAGCCATTGGTTCTTGAAGATTACTTTGACTATGAGGAAAGGGTTCGAGATGAGCAGGCGAGCGTTACTCTTAAGGAACACTGCTGGTGCTACGAAAAGCTCGTTATCGCTCAGTAAACTAGCCGACGACAGCATAACCCTGCAGTTTTCTGCTGATGGTGCTACTGCGCAAGGAACAAAGGTTTCTGTACCAGGTTGGAGCAATGTCGTCTCCGCGGCACGGACCGAGAACTGGGTTACGTCGGGAACAGTGATGCTCTCTTGTGCGGCACAGGTAAGGATTTGGACATAGTCGTTGCCGACATGAAAAAGTCGCTTTTGATAGTCCATACTCCATGACGGGAGGCGTCCCAGGAGGTCATTCCCAAGTATAATATTGTAGGAGTCGGCGCGAGACGATATGCATTGGCTGTCCGTGAAATGTAGGGTCTGGTGTATTTTCTGGTTTGCTACCTGAATAAGAACGTCGGAGCGTCCTACGAATTTGACTGGAATACCAGCCATGCCGACCGCCGCGGGAACCAGTGTTGCCTCCAGATGGGTTATTCCAAGGAGGGGCATGAGAGCTTTGCTGGCCACCGTGATGCCTGCACCAGTATCAACCAAGGCTAGCATGCGGATCACGTTCACACGAACTGGAATTTGTGCCACGAAAAACGCGTGATCCGAACCCAATGAGAGCACATGCATGGGTACTGTAGTAGCTCTGGGAGGCCATGTATCCCCACTGATTTCTATGCGCGAAATATCGAGTTCCAACGATGGGTGCTCCGACAAGGAACTCACCTGAAGCTGTCTCAAAGGAGAGACCGGACTCAGCGGTACCATGGGAAGGGTTGGCTGGCTTCTAGCTGTAAAGCTATGTATGGAAGAAAGAAAGTTGTGATATTGTGAGCGGAGGTATGCCACGAAGAAAGCCTGCAATAGACGTAAGGAAACTATGAAGCAGCAAACGGATACCCATAGATGGAATAATGAAATTCCAGGCCACGGCCATGACCAAGATGGTAGACCGGTCGAACCCGAATGTTGACTGGAAACTTGGTGAGGGGCCAGCACGGAAGAGACGTATTTCGAGAGTCGACTATGGTCCATGCTTAGCCACAGCTCCTGCAGCTGATCACGCTCCGTTAGCTCGCTCAGGTTCGTGAGGACCAAGTTGTGAAAAATAGTGAGACGAGGTGGAGACAGAAGCGATGACGGGTCAGAAAACGAGGAGACCGTCTGAATGTTTTGCGCCAAAAGAGGTGAAAACGTGCCTTTTTGCGGATCGAATTCTTGCCAAACGTCCTGATGATGAACGACCACTGGTTGACTGATTTCGCAGTCAATGCGCGCAGCATGCTTCACGACGATATTTGTATTGGGGTCAATGAAGCTACGCCACCTAGATCCGCTAGGAAGGACTACTTCTATCTGCGGCAGAGTGAAACATGTGTCGTTGAAAGCGAGGAATTGAACAGAGGCAGGGGGCAAAGATACGCAGCGTCGAACTTGAACATAACCATCTCCAAGGTGAGTCGCCATAATGTCGCTCCTGTTCAAAATACTTCGCATGGTGCGGGTTGCGTCCACTCGCAGGGCTGCTTGTACTGAAAGAGCCAATGCATTTGTTCGATCGCACAGGGCCTGTATGGCCTGAGTGAACAACAGGTTCAACGAGGTCTGGACTGCACCCTCTACCGCAAGCAGCTGCGAGGAAAGTTGGTTGGTGGTGACGAGGCCAACGCTACCGAGTGCTCGGCGAGCTCTCCGGGCGTGGGTGATGGCATAACCCTGATCTGTGATGGTCAACTCCTTTGCGCAATCGAGAACCGCCGTGCTCTCTGGGGACCACGACAAGGCGAATTCCTTTGAGGAGCTGATCCAGACATTGCCCATCGAGTACCCTCGCATCTTAGAAACCAGTATGTAGCCACACTCTTCTTCGTGATCATATGACCACACCAGAGCGGAACCATCTTCTAGAATGCAAGCTTCATCTTTGTACCTGCAAGAGGATATATCCCCTACAGGTGAAGCGACAGATAAACTGCCATGAAACGCATGGACTGTCGAATTGTACAAGAAACAGTTCGTCACCTGAAGACTATGCTCTACACAGCAGCCGAAGGGAGCCGAAGGGAAATCGAACACCAGTGTGTTAGACGTCCGCCAAATACCACCACTAAAAGTCATGTCGCCATGCACACATCTTTTGAGACGAGACATCAATCGACATTCTTCAGGAGAAACCGGCAGATGGATCTCTGAATGTTGTTCGCGGTGGGCGCCAAAGAAATTGACCGAGTAAGTGACAGCCTGACGTACTATCTTGCAATAAGCTGCCGGCGAGGAATACTGCTTAGTATTGGGACGAAACACCTGTAGTGTAAGTGAGTCCAGGTTGTCAGAGATGTTTGGAGATAGGCGGGAGCAATTGTATGAGCTTGGTATGAAGAAGGTACTAGCGGTGCTGTCCTTAGGGCAGAGCCAAACGTTACTACCGGAAACTGGGGCGAAAAGAGACAGTATTGCCAACGAAATTGTCATGAGAAAGCGTACTTGAGGCAAAGACGAGGAGGAGGCGTGCTTGGGGCTCGAACCCTCGAAGGCCGTTTGTGCAAGCTCGTCGTTACGCTGGAGCAAAGCGGCCATGCGCGAAGAGGACTGATCGAGCTGAGCTTGGGCATCGTCCATGGACCGCGCCATTTGAGCAATGCGCTGCTGAATGTGATCTAGCGATTCATCCCAGGGAGTAGCGGAAGCAACTGCTGGTTCGCAAGACATTAATGCCGTGCCACGCGAAGGATATCTTCCCGAGTTGTAAGCATGGTTAAACCTATTAAATGACTCACTGTTGTCCCTTGGAGTCCTCGGAGTCTTCTTCTTTGGTGACGGGCATTGCGAAATATAGTGACCGATACCTCCGCAGTTGTAGCATTGCCGGCGGTCGCCTGGTGCCGGGCGCTGAGCAAACGATCGCTGAAAAGGAGCCGTTATACGACGTTCGTGGGTTGGAGAATTTCGAAAATTCCTATTACCTGAGGGGCGACGGGAACCTCTACTTACTACTTGCACATCTACAGGGGCTCCTACCGGGTTCATCAAGCGCTCGCTTGCGGCTTCCTCCAAAAGCTGTTCAACCATCTGCGCCTTGTTGACTGCTTGCTCAAAAGTCGATGGGTTATCGAGTTTAACGAAGTAGCGGATATTACTTCTTAAGCGGGCCACGAACTCTTCAAGAACCCTTTCCTTTTGTGATGATGGATCCTGACCAGCTGTAGCGGCGCGCACTAAGTTGAGGATCTTGTTCGCGAAAGCGGCGGATGACTCTCCAGGCTCTTGCTTGCAAGAAGATAGTTGTTGGCGGGCAACATAACGTTGCTGAGGACTCTCAAAATAGTTTCTCAAATGAGTAACCACCCGTACGAAATCCTTCTTACCTTCTTCATCCAGTTCTTCAACCTTCTCTCTTGCAATGCCGTCTAAATACCCGATCAGAAAATTAGCTTTCTGCTCGTTGGAAAGCGCCGCGCCACGGAGCCTCATGATATCCTCTAGTCGACGAAGCCAGATAGAAAACTGCGCGGCCTCTTCGGTGATTCCGGAAAACGGTGTGATTGCCATCGATCTGGCTTCTTGTCCTAGAATCGCCACCTGCGGGAGAGCATCAAGCCGCTCTCCGACTGCTGAGAAGGTTTCGTTCAGCTTGGTAGAAAGAGTGGCATTACCTTCATTGACCTTCTTCGCTAGCATCGCCGTCTGAGTGCGCGAGTCCTGCCATACGTATTGGATAGCGTTTGCCGTTGCGTCCCGAAGTACCTTGGCGTCCCGACCATGTACCACTTCGGAATCGTCCACGTCAAGTAGAGCCGAAGCCAAGGCGGCGGTAGCAGCATCAGCAGGCTTCGTGTCCACAGCTGAAGGCTCAGTCTTGGCCTCTGCCAAAGCGGAAGCTGACCGTGTAACTGGCATAAGCTTGTTCCTGAATTACAGGAATGGAGAATGAATCCCGACTGAGCTCGACGTTCATTTATACGCGCTTGGCCAAAGGCTAACAGGAGATAAGCGTGGGGGCAGAAGAGAGAGAACTGCAGGAACCCAGACGGGCAGAGAAGGGACTGCCTATGCAGTCGAAGAACGCCTTTGTTTACTGAGAAACTTCCAAGATCGTGCTGATGATTGCCACCCGACGTGCGGAACGCTGGGAAATTCTGGGCCTCGGTCGCGGGAGATGAAGGTCAAGACCGCTGAGAGCAGCAATAGGAGCAGATCCAATAAGGGGGCACTGTTCCTTTGGAGTTCGCCTCCAGTGATTGTGACCGCCAACGTCAATGGACGTCTCCATGAGAGACGCACCAACTATTCGGAGCTGAAGTTTCACCGCAAAACGTACTTCAACACCCTGCAGAACTACCTTCGACGAGAGGACAATGGACAAGGAACACCGTCGTGGAGCGTGTGCTTCAACAACGGCGATGTCGACCCCTCGAATTCGAGTGGCCTTCGAATGGCGCTTCTGTGTGATCAGAGGAGAGGAAATCCCCCCTTTATGTAAATGGAGTAAGAAACGAGGCTGAAATCGGACAATAAAAACTTATTTTGATTTGTTTTGTTATGTAAATGTGAGCTCACTTAATAAATATGTACAATATATACAATGTTTTCCGAGGATGAACCTCTACGCGCTTTACTAGCGCTAAGTGCGCACAACCGTGTCGCCTTGTCAACCTGACAACTCTTAACCAGTTTCACCACACAAGTCCCATGGGACGACCATTCCCTACCTTTGCATTGTATGCTATTGAATGGCCCCAAAACTCATTAGCTATGGCGACAAAACTCAACTTTTCAACTCTTCTGCAGAACTCAAAACCACTGGCCATTTTCGAAAAAATAATTATGGCTGGAATTGAACTATGCTCTCTTAATATTAACGAGTCTTTATCGAGAGCGATACTATCGGGGGCAGGCGCCTAGTCCCCGGAGTTTGCTAGCGATGTTCAAAGAGTGCACGGTTCGATCCCAGAAAAACCGAAAAGTCATGAAAGCTAGCTGTACACGGGTCTTCTCTCCATTGACGGTCGCTCCTTGAGCTTCTCCCCTTTTCCCAAACTAGGGCAACTGGTATAATGGTAATGCCCAATTAGGGCGAAAAAAGAGGAAGAAAATACTCACCGCCGTCCTCTGTGCCGACTCGCTGCTACCAGTCAATAGCCGAGTCCCCGAAGACATCGTGCGCTAACACTTTATCTCCGCTAATCATCTACAATAGTCGATCGCACAAGCATGTCGCAGCGGCCGTCGGCTTCGGGCGCAGAGAGCGCGGAGCCCGGCACATGGAGGACAGCGAGCTGGAGTCGGCGACGTCGTCCCTGGAGGAGAAGTCGAAGTCGGTGATCACCCCTTGACGGTTGGATCCTCGGCGACCTTAAGTAGAGAGGCTTTAGAGAATGGAATGTTCTGCTGACGGCTGGGAATGTTACCGTACTATAACATTACAAAGCCTATGGGAAAGGCTAATGTTTATATTCTTTCTATGTGCCTCTACTTGTAGCTGGATACGGTAACCTTCTCGAACGTTACAATTTGAATGATTAGCTACTATTCTTTTTTAAAAATTTTTACTAGTTTGTCTCAAAATGTGAAAACAGTGTTTGAATCTGCTCATAAATTTTTCGTTCGATAAAACGAATTTCAGCCTTTTGAAAAAAATGTAATGCAGTAACCAGCCATTTTCCGTATGATTTGGGGAAATATCGTATTCGTCATGCACTAATCTAGCGCGATGCGACTTTTATGTTATTGACAGTAACAATTCTGTTTGATGTCACGCATTAGTCAGCGGCAAAAATGTGTAGAATACATATATATCCTCACTTCCCAGCTTCAAGTAAGCAGCATTTACACCATCAGTCAATTGAGGAAGAAGAGACAAATGCAGCGAGCAGCCCTTTGTATACTAAAAATTTGCTGCTTCCTTGTGTTCTGAAAAAAAAAAGCTTGAACAGTTATTTTCCTTATGAAAATTCATAGCATTTCACATGTACTTTTCGGGACAGTTGAATTATAAATTTCAAAAGAAGGTCACAGTAGATTCTTTAAATTGAGGATTTGCTTTAACCTTCTCAAAGGGTGTCTACTTAAGTGTGAAAAAACCCACTTCGTTTTTGAAAGTGTCCAACGTGATGCGAAGTTTGAATATTTTGGTCTCGACTCCATCTCCTCTCATAAATTTGCTTGAGACATCCAGTGGCTCTCTTATGAAATGTGAGGGCTCTCACGCAATTTCAAGAGAGGGATGGAGGAAAGTGACACAGCGCTATTTGCGGGGTACCCCTCAAGTCCGTGAGCGCCCGATTTCCTTCTAGCACCAATTATTTCAGCAGTCATTTTTATTCTTACGGTCTTTTCTCTCTCTTTTCTCATTTTTGCTCTCAAAATTTCACTTCACATATTACTGCATCATCGATTCAATGCATATTCAAAAATATCTCATCTAAATTTGGAATTCATTTACAAAACATTTCGCTAAGTTGTTATGGCCAGAAATTAACTGAAAATGCCGTAATTCGCTAAAGTCGGTAAATCTTTAATCGGTAAATTCACACCCCTGATGTGGAGTTCCCTATTATTCAAACTTTTCAAGGTGTCTCGTCGTCGCTTTGAGAGGCACGACGCTTTACCATCGAGATGGAGACCCACTAAAGCTGAGCGTTAACGTGTACGGCAACGGTGGAGCATCGTTTCCCTGATGACGACGGGACGTTCGAAACGTTCGACGGCTGGCCCATAAATAATTCCATCTAAACGCTCAAGGAAAGAACTATGTTAGAAGAACTACTTATTTTTTATTTTTTATGCGCCAAGGGGTGCGCACATACATCAGAGAACAGAACAAGAACAAGCTCAAAATTGACGAAAACTAAGAAAAGCTAATATAAAACTGAAGGACATACGCATTCCGAGCTCTCGCTTGCAACGTAAATTTTATAGACAAGAGGCAAAGTGCAGAAGGGACATGCTGGGACTAGTCAGGACCAATGACTAAGGAGAACAACAGAATTAGTGTATGCATTTTTCTAGTAACGAAACACTGACAATGAGAGTCACCCAAAGGCTGACACAGCTCACACCAAAGGATAAAAGAATGGTGTTGTCTTTCCTTGATGAAGCTCCTAGGAGCTTACCAGCGAAAGAACGATGCATAGCAATAACTGTTGAGCTTGCCTGGCAGCCGGGCTGAGCCTAAGAGGAGTATCCAGTCATAAGCTGCGTTGATAAGTTCCAAAGGCATAGCATATGTTGTTTAGGTTAGAAGGAAATACCATCAAATTAATTTCCCCCAGCTACTCAGCAACTCGTCTAGCTGCTCGACGCCTTGAACACAAGTAAAAAAATCGAAAATTAACAGAAGCATCGAACTCGGAATGCTCTTCTACTTAATTATACTATCTAACACACATCAGAGACAGCAACGAATGCCTATTTTCTTAAGCGCAGACTTGAGTTTTGAACATGTTTGGCAATGAGCCAGAGCTGAAGGAAGACGGTCAAACCACTTTGAACAACGAACCACAAATGAATTATGGCACAATCCCTGTAAATAAACGGCGCAAAATGTGGTAGTCCAAGCTGAAGCATCCGCGTCTTTCGTGTGACGGTAGAAAGCGCCAGCAGTTTGATTGCCGTAGGCGATGCTCTCCTCTTACAATTAGAATAAGTCAGCGAAAATCCTTTGACAGCAAGGAGTTCTCATCCCCTAGTGTTAAATTCTTTCTTTGTATACCGGAATGGATACTGAGCTTCCTTGGTTACGAAGCATTCGAAATAATCTAACCAGGAAACTATCTCAACGGTAGGTCGGAACTGTCGAAGTGTTGTATATGGGCAGAATCGCCTCTTTGTGGGAAACAACAAAATGCAAATATCTCGACCCTCAATACAACTCTGCGCAGAGTTAGGGACGACGGAAGTTGGGCCGTTGGTGGCGTTAGCCCTCTGCCTACACGCGGAGGGCGCGCTCAAGTTGACTGGAAACAGCGATGACGAGCGAGCGGTGGTGGCGGGTTGGTAAAGGAGCGGCATATCCCCATGATCGCTGTTTCCAGCCAAATTGAGCACACCTTCCGCGTGCAGGCAGAGGGCTAACGCCGCCGACGGCCCAACTTCTGTCGTCCCTAACTTTTCGCACAGTTGAATTGTGGTCGAGATATATGCATTTTGTGGTTTCCTACAGATAGGCGATTCTGTCCATGTACAACACTTCGGCCGTTCCGACCTACCCTTGAGATAGTTTCCTGGTAAGACACAGAATTTTGGCGAAATTTGTTTCCACTTTCTCGGATATCTTTAGCACAATTTTAGCACAATACGGTTCCTGAAGAGCAGATGCACAACCCTCAGACCTTTTTTCGTGACCTCTTGAACAAGCGTCCGTCAACTCCGATTCTTAGCGAGAACGAAGCCTAAATTATTTATATGGTCACGATGAGCAACAGGAGCACCATCCGGGAATTTGATATCAAGTGTACGAGAGTTCAATGAAAAACGCAAGTTTCATTCAGGTCTATGAGTATTTACTATTTGCGGGACCATTATACATTTTGGCTACAGCTTCATTTAGCCTTTGAGTTACTACCCCTTCTTTACCGCCTTCATAGGCTGCATACGCCTTTACAACAAAATAAAAGCCGCGACAGATACACTCAGATCTGATTCAATAAAATTTGGTACGTCATAAGTATAAATAAGAAAGAGGGTCGGGGATAAAGTCCCTCCCTAAGACACTTCAGAGAAACACATTCTTGGTGTAGATATTCTCACTTGCAGTTTCCAATCTCGAAGGTGAGCGCAAAACCATTAATGCAGTTTACCACGGATACTATCCAGTTTGGCTTTGACATGGGAATGACACACTCGATGGAAAGCTTCACGAGGATCAAAATACACAACCGCCACGTGTTGTCTTGCCTTAAGGGCTTTAGTAAATATTATCAACCAAAAGAGTGTAAGTAGAAGCTCCCGGAAGGGAGCCACGTTGGCTGTGTGGGGTGCAATTTACCTTCTCAAGCCACTCCAGCAGATGTTTTTTCAAGTTTTTCTCCAAAATCTTCGATGGAGTAGGGAGACTGCTGATGGGTCTGAATTCGGAAATGAAATAGGATCGTTTTCGGAATAGGAGTGAGAAAAGCAGTTTTCCATATATTGGGCACCTGAGCAATCATGAAAGATATGTTGAAAATGTGTGTGAGTGGCTTAGTGAGATATTTTGCAAAGATCTTGAAGAAGACTTGAGGAATTCCATCCATCGTTACAGACTGGGATGCATTTAAAGCGCATAGCAGTTTATGAACGTCGTGGAAGGAAATCCGAGGAATGTCAAGCGATTCAGTAAAATAAAAAGAGAGCTTGGTTTTGATTCAGTATGCTGAGATGCTACTGAAATAATGAGCAAATGCCTCAGATTTATGAGCATCTGTCACGTACCTATTCCTTTGTTCATCAAATAAAATAGATTTAATGCATTATTGATTTTTGATTTTACCTACGAAAGAAAAGTATGCTTCGCTATACCTCGTGGATGCAGCTCGCTTAACTTAACTTTCCATATATCGTTTGATGTGTCTATCAAGTTATATCATGTATATTTGGCATCATTAATAGAAATGTTCTCGCAAAAAATTCTACACAGTTGCTCGGCGAGATTTTTTGTGTGAGGTAGGCAGCCGGCAAAAGCTTTTGCTCTTTGACAGGCACTGGGCGATCTATTATGTCACGTTTAGTCACATTGAAGGGATTATAGAGATCGTCAATATCGGAATAACCAGAAGAAAATGACAGCCAATATAATTCTCTCAGCTTATCCAAGGATTTAAGTCACGGAAAAAATACTCTGATCGACGACCAGGAAGAAAATGGAGCGCAAACAGAACTGTGTTATGGTCCGATGAGGCAAGTGGTGGAAGACATGAACCTTCGTCGCTGCGTCGGAAGTAGACACAATCACATCGACGGTCCGTCCGAAACGAGTGGGGAAGGTGATGAATTGTCTTAACAAAAGTGACTCGAAAGCTGCTAAGAATGCTCGGCCCGTAGAGTATGTGGATGAAAACGCAGCCCAATTAACAAAAATCCGTAATGAAGATAAGCTTTGGTTTGTACTCACGAGGAAGGTCATTGAGGTGACCGTGGAGTTTCTTAAAGTGACCTGAATAGAGTTGTAGGGAGTGTATGGGAGACATTATAGTAGTCTCCAAAGTTCCTGCGGACCTCTGTGTAGATCAAAAATTGCTAAAAACTGCACCGCCTCAGTGCGGGCCGATAGCGCGAAACTGCCGCCTCAATAGCCACGAGGTACTTGAAAATCGTCCTGCAAAAGGTTTGGAGCTTCACTAATTGCTAGAACGCGTGATTTGGCAGACTCCTAATTGACTGCCGCACCAGTGACCGCACGGCCGAGTGGATACCATTGTAGACTTGTGGAAGAGAGGTCGAGGGTTAACCAAAGAAGGGTAGCCGGAGATTTCCTGACAGGACGTGTCGACGGGCACTTCATCGAAGGCGTAGTTCTCCGGTGTCGAGAAGTGAGCTGGATATGTGTTCCACATATTCAGCTACCATCCGCGTGCGCAAAGCACCTTCGGAAAGCCGGAGCAGAATTGCCTATACGCCTGACTGACAAGAGCGGGTGCTCAGAAAAGAGCTTGAAATTTTAAACATTAAATGAGTTGGTCCGAAACGATTCGTGCTTACCATCAAGGTATGGTCTCTTGAGAAGCGATTGAAATCCAATGGAAGTGTTCATGAATTCGCCGGATAAAGCCTATGAAAAGCCGGAAGAAATATGCATCGAGAGGCTGGCAAAAGCTCGTCGTACATGGCTGTATTGTCATCAGCTTAGGCTTTTTCCAGCAGGCACCTCAGAAGCGAGGTGCTCGTGATCCCTGAACCCAAGCCGGCTGTCAAGGAGAACAATGGCTAGGCTTCCGAAGACGCATTCTTGAACGAAACGCGGCATTTGTTGCTTCGTCCAATGTGGCTCGTTCCCGCCACTTTATGAAGGAATGGTTTGACCAGTGACTGCATTAAGGAAACGATCCACAAGCCTCAGGTAAAATAAAAAAGTTTATCTCCAAGTCATCCGTCGGCGTATAGCACAGGAACCGAGTGAGTCAATGACGACAGGGATTGCACAACACGGAACACTTGCTTCATTCTAAATAATAGGTGTCAGCGTCCTGAAAGAAATCCAAAAAAGTTAGCCGTATGGTACCGCGAAAGGCATCTGCAATGGCGATCTCCCTGCGAATAGGGGGAGAGTTATCGGGAGGGAAGTAGGCAGCAAGAGACATTCATCTGCCAGTTTTCTTTCCTCTTTATTATTTTTTAAAGTTAAAATTGTTCAAGGTAAAGCTGCGAATACAGTAAATTCAACGAAGCAGTAATGCTTGAGGTACTTACTTAGTACTTAGTTCCTCCCGTGCTGTTGAGCGCATAGGGCGACGAACTCTTTCCACCGCTGCCTGTCTCGGGCTATTTCTTCACACTCCTGCCTAGAAATATTCATAACTTCCAGGTCATTCAAAAATGTGCGACGCCACGTGTTTTTTGGGCGGCCTCTGGTGCTATGCAATGCTTGAGGTACAGAAACAATATTCCGAAAGCGTATTTCTTGCTCAATTTCTGCAATAGTTCACCTAGACTATCCTTGCTAATTCCACCATATGGAATTTATCGATGACACTCACCTAAAATATTGAAAACTCAGATTCCCAGCTCCGACTGTCGCATACATCCAAAACCAGGGTCCTAGTTTGGATTTCCCACCCAGCTTAATCAGCTGGCTACTACAAGTCGTTTTGTACGCCAAGTGCACATTCAAATAGCCTCTATGATATGTAGAATGTGTGACGCATCTCGCAAAGGGGTTATCTTTTCTCCTTCATATGGTTTGGGCACAACTTGTTCCCATATTAAAAGTAGTAAAGCGCTCGAGGCTTTCTGGATCGCATCACGAAACCGAGAATTTTAGGATTGGTAAAAAAGCACCTTTATTCCTCTCTTTGAATAAATCTGGAAAGTTTTTGTTTTTTCGTTTTTATTTCACGCAGCAGTTTGGCTTTCAAACAACGATGTTCTCGAAAGTTTTTGAATTATTAAATTAAAAATATGATGCTTTGAATTTTCCTGATCAACTTTAGCGTTTGCTGCTCGATGCTGACGAAATCAGTTTCTCTTTTAGTCAATTACGTTTTCTGAGCACTGTTTCTGCAGTGAAGCATAGTGGATTTCTGGCCGATTCCCACATTTGCTTCGACTAAAATGGTTTTTGAGAAACAACGAAACGACTAAGTTTTGCAACCTTAAAATAGAGAGCTCATCATATGTTTCTGCAAATATTACTTGTGGCTTAGTGCGATGCGGAGCTAACACGACGTTGGTCGTTCTAAAAATGCAGAACAAGAGTCGTGCTGCCGTGGCATGCATTAATATATTCTCTTTCGATGTCCACGGTGGTACGTCTTGAAAGGTTTATCGCAATATCACGTATATTATTCCACATCTGCAGCACCTTGGGAGCTTAAAAGTCGGGGAGGGGGACAATTCTGCAAACTACAGCTTCTTACTTTTTCTTGTTTTTCTAGAGAGCGAGATATCGAAATCTCTATAACTCTACATAATAGTCAAACCCGGTTGACTACATCTATCTGTCACACCCGCCTATATTATGTAGCCTCACGTAGCGAGATGTGCGGTTACAGTTATTACACCTTCGGAAACCTTTGGATACGCAGTGCTATAATAAGATCACTAACTGTATACTTGGATAAACATGTATCTATAAGCATATATTTGTAATTTTTTATTGTCATTTCTGCTTGCAATGCTCTTTACAATATCATCTTTCAGGGAATAAGTCGTTAAGGATGAGGGCTGTCCTTCTTCTTGCCATCACGCTGAGTTCCGTGAACAGCATATTCTTTCAAAGCATACCAGAGAACACGTCGCTGTTGAAAAACGTCAGCGCTGAAGCTGAAAGAGAGTACTTCAAAATTTTCTTCAATCGTACCCAAACGTTTGCGCAGAAAACAAAGAACTTCGCAGCATGGGCAAAGAAGTATAACGTCGAGGTAAGAAATTTTGTGCCGTTTGTTGTACGGGAAGCACATGCATTTTCTTAGAAGCAACTGCAAGAAAACGTCTCGGAGATGAAGAAGGATGAGGAGAAAAGGAGCAGCAAAATCAAGGAGCTGATTTCTGCACTGCCTGCAGCTCTTGAAAACATTACGAGAATATGGAACAATCAAGATCAAACGTACAAGCAGAGGCACTTTGCCATCTACAAACTGTCGAGGGAAGATCCTATGGTCAGACTATTACAACTGCCCGTCAAGCACGTTTTCCTTGCCACCCTTGCACCCACCCTATACCTTGAGTATACCGTTTCTGTTTTCAGTTATACAGTGCACTAGCTCATATTTGGAATCGGCTCACTCCGGGAAGCAGCCGTCGTCTACTCCTGATTGTAGCTCAAGGACTGAGACCTCGAGCTGCAAAACTGCGCTCAACCTCGTTAAAAGAAGGAAAGACAGCTTGAAAGAGGCGTCCAAGATCACGGTCATTTTTCTGACTTTCAAACAACTTCGTAGTTTTTGAGAGCATCTGCGCCACGCCATGTTTCCTCCATGCTCTCAGCATGCAAATAAAGCTTTGTAAAAATCTTGCAGCTTAGACGTGAATACACAATCAAAGTTTAAACCACAAGACTAAATGGTGAACTGAATACGTCACACGGTCTACCTGGGCAAAACACACTACTAATGTTTCATAGCCAGGTGAACCGGTAAGTGTACCACATCAATTGAAGAGGAATAACAATAACTATTGTTCGTTCTGAAAGCAGTGATTATGTCACGGTGGTCTTCAACGGCCATGTCGCTAGCCCCTTTTCAGTGATAACACTCATTGCATACCACATTTCTTCCTTATCGTTAATCGGAGCTTCCCTGTGTTTTACTTCTAGCGCCTCCATGTTCCCTCTCTGCATTTGATCTGCTAAATTTTTGTCGAGAGTGGAAACCCGTAGTTACGGAGGTGCGCGCATTTCATCAGTGTGCGGTGCTTCGAAAATGGATTGTCCAGGGTCCGGATTCATCAAGCATGGGTATAGGTAGAGATGCCGTAAGGCAATCGTACCCACTAGCAGCAGTGGGTAGTGGGTGCGATTTGTATCAAGGGTAAGGTACAACTAGGCCTCTCGCGTAAATAGCTGACCTCACTGGAGCGCCATTTTGTCAATGGGGCGCGAACGAGTCGCGGGTATACGGATGTACCCACGACGATCGGAGGGTTTTCTCTACCCACTGATATACCCACGATTTTGCTGGTAAGGTTTATCATGAATCGTGCGTATGTCCACATTGTGGGTATGTCCACCCCCTATACCCAGCACCCGTCGGTATGTGCGTTGATGAATCTGGACCCAGGTGCCCACTTATTCGGCTCCACTTTACTTCCTGTGCTAACATACGCCTCAGAGACCTCAGCTGTACGAAAGCAGGATGAACACGCGATCAGCGTCGTGCAGCAGGGAATGGAGAGGACGATGCTCGCAGTGGAAGACGAACTTCGTCGACTTTCGAAGATCAGAGATGCTGTCGCATAGACCCATCGAAGATTAGGTGGATCGGCCGCGTAATGCGCTTCACAGACACTCGCTAGACGAGAGCTGTCACCGACTGGATTCCGCTGATGACAAGAGGACACCAGGACGCACACAAACGCGTTGGTCAAACTTCTTCGTGAAAGTCCTGAACGCTCTTCGTGTACCTCGAGCGAGGAAGATCCATGGAGCACTCTGGCACAGGACAGGGATGAGTGGAGACGCTGCTGGCACTCGCTCGAGCAACTCAATGATCTAGGGGACGAAAGATGATTCAGGTGAGACATGACTTAACTCATCAGAGAAATCAAAGGTAACTAAAACTCCCGTCTCTTACAAGTTTTTGACAACCAAAAGCTGTGCAAGGTTCAGAGTTAGAAAAGCAGATTCGCCCAAGGCTGTGCAGGAAATGAAAATTGCGGATGACCGGGCAACGATTTTCAATTTTTAAACCTGAGGTAGAGAATGATCCTACTCATAGTTACTACAGAACAAGCGGTTAGTTAATAGATAATTAATCGTCCTTTACAACACTAGTATTGCAACCTTGATTTAAAGTTCTAAGTAATCGTAGAGGGTCCGAACTACTGCTGAAATCCAAAAGAAAACGAAAGACGAGAAATGTCCTATGCAGGGACCCCATGTTAGCTTATACAATCAATCAAACAAATAAAGCGGCATAGTTCGCAAGAGTATGGCGCAATTTATACACGAGCAAGTCCAAGAACGCCACATGCTTAAAATTTAAAATTTTCTAAACACATTATTTTGGAATGAAACTCATGATTCTATGATGCTTTTTGGATACTTTTCTTTGGATTTCCGTGATATTATTTTGTTCGTCTTCCCCATTTCCTGTTTTCTGGCTAATTTTTTGGCCATTTTCTCAGAAAACAGAAAAAAATTTGCTCAAAATGGCGAGAAAATCAGAAAACA
The DNA here is from genome assembly GCA_947359475.1 of Heligmosomoides polygyrus bakeri. Taxonomy (NCBI): domain Eukaryota; kingdom Metazoa; phylum Nematoda; class Chromadorea; order Rhabditida; family Heligmosomidae; genus Heligmosomoides; species Heligmosomoides polygyrus. The sequence goes on along the minus strand of OX375865.1, from coordinate 86,468,220 downwards.
GAAAACAGAAATTCCCCCATCCCTGCTGTTGATGTCTTCTTCTTCTTCTTCTTCAGCGTTTGTCGCTGTCGCTTCGTGGCGAGGTCCGCTACCGTAGCACCATCTCGAAAAACTTGCAATGTCATGAACCATGTCATGCGACATGGGTGTTCGTAGGCCGGCCTGTCACAAGGGCCTGTCGCCTGCAATCGAATGTCCGTGTTCGGCTTAGCTCGCAGAGCGGGCAGTTTCCAGTGGTAACGGACACCGCCACCGATGTTCTGTTGATGTATAAAGGATAAAGGATAAAGGACGGCGTTACTCAATCCCTTCTGGGATGCGCCAGCGCATTCTACTTCTACGGGATGTCGTGGAGGCGACATGAATGCGTATTTGGCCATACAATGACTTGCGGTGGCCAGCCGATGAACAAGTCAGCGCTTTATCCTTCCCAGACAAGTCTGGTACCAATTCACCGACCCCGGAGGGATGGAAGGCTTGGTTGGCCTGGGCGGGAAATCCGAACCAGAAACCTGGTATCGGGTGCACGCGACAGTCGCGCCTCCTCCGACTGCGCTACACGCGCCCTAGTTGATGTATAATTTTCAAAAAAGGAACCAACTTGATTTCACATCAAAACGCAAGGGTAGATAAGGACAGGTGAGACTTTACATGAGAATTTCTTTGCTAGAGGAAATTAATGCCAAAATAGAGCTACAGCTTTCAGATAATCTTCCAAACAACAGTCAAGCTAGGCTATGTTGGGATCGTAGGACGTTTCTGCAATTAGCACGACATAAGGAATCACTCATCTTCAGTACACGCAATGTTGGGGGTATTCCTGTGGCGGCTTGTGAGCCTCAAGGAGGAAAAATCCCAAGGGTGCCATATGGACTCTTAGAAGTATGCACTATGAGGACATTCTCTCTCATCTCTGTCGCTACGTCGGAACTCCCGTAGGCATGCGTAAGAGTATCTCCACTTGCCGATGATCAAACGAACAGTATCACCGAACTGGGCTGAAATGTCTACTCTAAGGGCAAGAGCAGCTCGGGAAGCATATTCGCCATATGAACACCGTGATTGTAGAAGAAAGCACAACATCCTTGCGGTAGTCATACATGCCAAACTGCATTGATTATAATCTAGGCACAGAACGGTTTTAAAAGGTGGACCCATTACCCGCTTTCGTACTTGTATCTTTCCTCGCAAAGCTGTTTTTCTCAAGCGGGGTTTGCATTTCTGAAGTTCTGTAGAAATAGCTTTTCAAAAAGTGTAGTCAGAACAATCAGGTGATTAGTTTCTATTTGTTGTTGTTGTTGCTTTCGACTGAGGCGTGAAACTTCGAACTTTGAAGCAGATGTATACCTCTACTTTGAACTTTGGTACTTGTAGGCAGTGCTCGAGAGAAACTGCTATGAGAGTTTTCTCCTTTAACCTTTAGACCGAATTTCTTGCGAAATTATTCATGCTGTACACCGTATTTACAATGTCGCAATAAATGAAAGGACATGACAAACCTGTGAAGCTGACACGTGTTCTTTTAATGCCAATAGAAAGAGGAACAGATAAAAACACCAGCCCCTTAGGCAGAGGTGTGCTAACACTTTAAAAGCTTTTTCGCTATCTCCTGCATAATCCTTCATTCACTGGCGACATTTTGTGCGCTTACAAATTGCATAGAAATGTGCCCAAGAAATACACTAGCAGCCTCTTCCTTCCTTGTGGTCTGTTCGTTTAGCAAAATGACACAGGTCTTCTTTGAGCATAGCTCATCGTATTACATTCATTGTAGGTGTAGAATGTACTGCAATGTACTACACTGCACATAGAGTAAGCAATAGTACTGTCCCCCCAGTGATCGACTGAATATACTTCCACGAGGCTAATTCGGTCTGTAGGTGGCGATGTCCGTTCCTCCACGTGGTGCCACTGGAAACTGCTCGCTTTGTGAGCTAAGCTAGGCACGGACACTCGAATGCAGGCGACAGGCCCTTGTGACAGGCCGGCCTACGAAGACCCATGCCACATCACATGGTGTATGACAAGTCATGTTTTTCGAGATTGTGCTACGGCGTCCGCGGGAGCCGACGCGCACTCGCAGAGCCCGGCGAGTGTGAGAAGTATGCGAGGGTCCCTGATGCGAGGACGGCATCGGGGGGCAACTGAGCTAGTCCGAAAGTCCCGTAACGTAAGCAGGACCCGCGTGGCTACGCTGAATGTGGGTACGTTGACGGGCCGCTCGTGCGAGTTGGTTGAAGCACTGGAGCGTAGAAGAGTTGATTTCTGTGCGGTGCAGGAGACGAGGTGGTCCTGCCGCAAGTCAAGGGATATAGGACGTGGCTTTAAGGCCGTTCTATGTGAAAGTCCCAGGACCACCAGTGGTGTCGGAATAATCGTCTCCGAACGATTTCGTGACTCGATTGTAAGCGTCGAGCGCTTTGACGATCGATTGATGAAGATCGTTGTCGCCGCTAAGGAGCGACTCTATCACTTCTTCTCAGCGTATGCTCCGCAGACTGGCTGCTCGGATCAAGCCAAGGAAGAGTTTTGGAGCCTGCTTGATGAGAAGACAGCAGTGGTACCGTCGAAAGATGTCATCATAGTCGCTGGTGACCTTAATGGGCACGTAGGTGCTACGAAAGACGGGTACAGCTGTCATGGTGGGTTCGGATACGGATCACGTAACGCCGATGGTGAGCGCATTCTTGAGTATGCGGAATCGCATAATCTCACCATTGTGAACACCGTTTTCCGAAAACGCGACTCCCACCTCATCTCATACTATAGTGGGAGCTCCAAGTCTCAGATAGACTTTGTCCTTGTGAGAGATCGCGACCGGAGTCTTGTCACAGACGCGAAGATCGTGCCGTATGAGACGGTCGCCCCACAGCATCGACCGCTGATCTGCACTTTGAAGATCGCCCCTCCGAGGCTGAAGCAGGTTGAGCGATGCGGTGCAGCTAGAATTAAGTGGTGGCGAATCAGAGAGAAGGAAGCAGCTGTGATTTCCCGCGTGCGGTTACCGACAGTCACGATTGTCGACGAAACTTGGAAGAAGGCGACCGACGCGATTCGTCAAGCTGCACAGTCAGAACTCGGCATTACGAAGCCTGGGCGACGGAAGGTCGACAAGCAGACATGGCTGTGGACAAACGACGTGAAAGCGAAGGTTCGAGAGAAGAAGTCGCTCTATCACGTGTTTCTCGGCGACAAGACAGCCGATAACTGGCAGAAGTACCAAGAAGCGAAGAAAGCTGCAAAGAAGGCCGTGGCTGTTGCGAAAGCCACTCATTATGGAGATGTCAACGAGAAGCTCGAGTCTTGTGATGGTGATCGGTATCTGTACCGACTTGCAAAGAATCGCCATCGCCAGACCGAGGACATCGAGAAGTTCTTCGGCATCAATGATGAGAACGGCCATCTTCTTACGGACCGCAAGAAGGCATTGAAGCGATGGCGCGATTACTTTGAGGAAATCTCTACGGTAGAATTTCCTCATCCAGCCATCCCTTCAACGGCTCCAACCCACGGCCCCGTTCAGAAGATCACCGTGGAGGAGACTGAAGCGGCTTTGAAGAAGATGAGGCCAGGCAAAGCGACTGGGCCCGATGACGTGGCAGCTGATTTGTGGAAGTCCAAGTACTGGTACCCTGCTGAGTGGTTGGCGAAGTTCTTTAATCAGGTTGTGGCGGAGAAGAAAGTGCCTGAGTGTTGGCGCCAAAGTACGACGATCCCGATTTGGAAGAAGAAGGGCAGTCCTGCAGACTGCTCCAATTACCGTCCGATTCGTTTGCTTCCGCACAGCATGAAGATCTTTGAGCGAATTGTCGATGGACGAATTCGGGACATCGTCCAGCTGTCCAGCAATCAGTGCGGCTTCGTGGCTGGTTGTGGCACCGTTGATGCCATACACGCCACTCGCCTCCTGATAGAGAAGCATCGCGAGAAACAGAAGTCGGTGCATATCGCCTTTCTCGACTTGGAGAAGGCCTTTGACCGCGTACCGCGTGAAGTGATATGGTACGCCTTGCGACATCATGGAGTTCCCGAAGAGCTCATAGAGTGGGTGCGAATTCTCTACTCTTGTCCAAAGAGTCGAGTTCAAGCTGCAGCTGGAACCTCGATGGAGTTCCCCATCTCTGTCGGGGTGCACCAGGGTTCTGCGCTTTCCCCACTCCTCTTTGTTGTCGTCCTGGATGCCATCACACGAGATCTTCAGAACCCCGTCCCTTGGACGTTGCTTTATGCCGATGACGTGATGCTCGCTAGTGAAGATAAAGGAGAACTCGAGCGAGAGTTGCAAGCTTGGTGTGATCGCTTGGAGCGGTTTGGACTCAGATTGAACGTGAAGAAGACCGAGTATTTAACGACGGACGTTACCGAGTCCACCTCCATCAAGGTTAACGGCATCGAGCTTCCACGCACTGCGGTCTTTAAGTACCTGGGATCAGCAGTCGCGTCTGACGGCAAACTGATGGTCGAAGTGAATTCACGCGTGAGTGCAGCTTGGTCCAAGTGGCGCTCGTTGACTGGGATGCTCTGCGATAGGAAGATACCGGAGCGCTTTAAGTCAAAGATCTACAGGGCAGTATCCGGCCAGTAGCGATGTACGGCGCTGAGTGTTGGCCTGCGACCAAGGAAGTTGAAACGCGCCTCAGCGTCATGGAGACGAAGATGCTGCGCTGGACGGCTGGAGTCACGCGCATGGACCGCATCCGAAACGAAGCTATTCGGCAGAAGTTCGGTGTCGCGCCGATAGCGGACAAGATGCGCGAAGCTCGCTTACGATGGTACGGCCACGTTCTGCGTGGAGAAGAAGACAGCGTCCGCAAGATAGGCCTTAACTTCGAGGTAACAGGAAAGCGGCCTAGAGGGCGCCCGAAGCAGCGCTGGGCTGATACGTTACATACGACTTGAAAGCGGCTGGTGTCCACCCTGATCTAGCGCTGGATCGGGAAAGGTGGCGTCATGACACCAGAATAGCGGACCCCGCTACGAAGCGGGACAGACGCTGAAGAAGAAGAAGAAGAAGAAGAAGGCTAATTCGGTCTGTAAATAAACAAGTTTGTGGAAATGAAACAAAATTCCAATCATTCTTTTATGAGCGTTGTATCGAAAGTAGACCGTTTTTGTCTAAAAGCTCGTTCACATAGTGACTGCGAGAACGTTTCAGACTACAAGATTTTTTTACTACTTATCGTGTCTATTTGTTAGTAGTATCACCACATCATATCATCCTGCTTCATATAAAGTGATTGAATCATGTGTCACGTAGTGAGCCACATGGAGGAAGCAAAGGACACCAGAGCGTAATACGACGGCGTATGCCAGTCGGATATATCTCTGGCGTAACACGTTTTTGAGCCTCTAAAGGCCCCCACAGACTTCTGCGGCGCCGCTCGGCGGCGCCGCTCAGCGGTGTCGCTGGGCGGCGTCGCTCAGCGGCTTGACTCATCATCAGTGGGAGCGGTGACGGCGAGGTACTGTACTGTTTCTAGTGGGGACCGACTGGTGCTTAACAATAACGCGCCCCGATGACGATCGCGCGCCCGCATCGACCGTCTCCGCTCTGGATCCCGCCGCGAAAGGGCAGAGCGCAGAGCGCAGACAGACAGACGCTGGAGCGGCGCCGCCGGGTGGAATGATTCAAGTCATTTCCGCCAGCGACGCCGCCGGTGCCGCCGGTGCCGCCGGCCGGCCAGCGGCGCCGCTGGCGGCGCCGCTGGAGGCGAGCTCTGCGTCTCTGCCCTATGGTTCAGCATAGGGCAGCGGCGCCGCCGAGCGGCGCCGCAGAAGTCTGTGGCGCCCTTAAGACCTTGATTTGCACCGTTACCACTTGCTCTAGAGCACTATCTTGCGCATAGCTGCTAATTCGAAGGACACCACAGCGTTAAAAAGGAGGGTCGTCATTTTACCGGTCCCTACAATGCTCATTTCAACGTTTCGTTCCATCTCTGGCAATACGCCAAGGACATACCTGATTGTGGTGACTAATAAAAGTAACATTGCTGTAACCGATGAACAAGTTCCTTGACTTTTTGTCTTTTTGTGTTAGGTCACAGTTTTTCTGCACTGCCGAGTTGTTAGTTTTCTTGATTTTTTGCTTTACTGATTTACATGCCATGTTCATAAAAGAAAAGTAGCGATTTCTGTAGTATATCAACCGCGCATTGTGTTACGTAATAAACAGTTTTTCTTCTGAGGAATGGGAGGATTAGGGACGTTGATTTTTTCCGAAGGTTTCAAACTGTCAATGCCTACTGGCCCTAAATAGTTCTTCTTCTTTTTCTTCTTCAGTGTTTGTCCCACTTAGTTGCTACATATGTCTGCTTTCCCGGAATACTGGCGCCATTTTCGCCGATCAAACGCCTGATCAGCGTGCATCCTAGCCATCTTCAAATCCTGATGCAGCGTGTCGAGCCACCGCTGTTTTGATCGCCCTCTTGGTCGCCTTACGGGCACATCAAGGTTAAGGCCAGTCTTTCCGACGGGTCACCTTTTGTGCGAAGGACGTGGCCGTACTATTGCAGACGAGCTTCGTGCATCTTCTCAAATATCGGGGTGGCACTAAACCTCTGCCGCATGGAGTCGTTGCTTACTCGCTCCGAACGCTTAACTCCGGCCGTCCACCGCAGCATCTTCGTTTCCATTACGCTGAGGCGCCTTTCCATTTCTTTAGTAACGGGCCAGCACTCAACTCCATAAATAGCTACTGGTCGAACGACTGCTCTGTAGATCTTCGACCTTAAGCGCTCTGGTATGGTATTTCTTGTCGCAGAGCACTCCCGTCAGAGAGCGCCATTTGGACCAAGCTGCATTCATTCGTGTGTTCACTTCAACGAGTGCACTACCATCGGGAGCGACTGCTGATCCCAAGTACTTGAAACGCGAAGTACGTGGTAGCTCAATGCCGTTTACCTTAATGGAGCGAGTTTCGACAGACGTCAAGTACTCGATCTTTTTGACGTCAAGCTTGAGCCCAAATCTCTCCAAGCGATCGCACCAAGCGTGTACCTGCCGCTGAAGTTCAACCTGTCGTCGCTAGAACTACATCATCAGCCATCATCTTTTGATAGACTCTATGCAGGCTTCAATAATGGGAAGAGTATAACATAAAGGTTTATCTGAAGACAATGGCGAAACAAATCTTTTATGTCTTTGTTATGAAACAGTGAGCAGCTATGTTTTACTTCCTTCTTAACCACCTTCGGTGTTTTCTTTACTTCTCTGAGCTTTTCTGTTTTTGTTTTATATTGGTCAGAGAGCGTTCCTAGATCTTCATGCTTGCCAGCAGCAGGTTGAATTTCGTGAGAATTCCATAGGTTAAGAACTCCGATCCGATGCGGGATTTAGCAGCTGAGGCTCGCAGTTCCAACATCCCTCTTATGGATCTTGTCGTCATTCTCAAAGAACTTTATCGGGTCAACGGAAACCTTATTCGCAACAACTTTGTATTCTATAACATGATTAAATCAGCTGTTTTTCTTCTTTTTTTAGTGAAGAAAGGCAAAAGAGCGAAATTCGTTGAGCACTGCTTGGAGCAGAGTTTTATATAATTTACTAAGAACCACCTCATCATGGGCTTCCTAGTGAGACTATTTTGAATGCTTTGAAGATAGCGTACATCGTTCTTCTTCTTGGATTAAACACTGATATCCCACTTTTATAGGTTATCGACCTGTAATCCTTCACTGTAGGTCGATAAATGATCTAGTGTCTGACACTATCGTAGCAGTACGTGAATGAAGCTAGCAATGGATGTATTTTATAAGGAGCGGTCAATGCGAAAAAAAACTGCAGTGATCCAAAAGGAGAATGAGATAGAACCCAATAAGGGCCTGGTCCTCTTAAAAAGGTACTTGTTGTAGACACCCAGGAAGATGTACTTACTCATCTCATCACGGTATCGCGGATCAAGGTTCATTGTGAGTCAATCCACAGGTGAACGTCGTAAAGCACATTTCGGCACATTCTGCTAGTTCGTGCTCTTTCATATCGTTTATGTAATATGTCGCTCCAAATGCTAAACGCACTGCTATGATATCTCTAGAAGAATGTATCATGTACTACTGTGGCAATTTTTCCTATGCGCAATGCTCGGCGGCACGGCTCAACCAGTACAGGAAACGATATTTATATGTCTTGAATCCTTTGCTGCTAGACGTGACGTACGACTTACTTCTAATTGTAAGGAGGCGTCTTTCAAGTGTTGTGTTTTCAGAATGAGAACTATGCTTATCATTCTCTCCGTGATTCCAACTGTCGTGAACTGCCTTCTCTTTCGTAGCATTCCGCTCAGCAAGTCACCTATGCAGCTAGGTGATCTCAAGGCTAGAGAAGAGTATTTCGACGTGATCCTGAAGAGCAACAAAAACCAAACATTTGCACAAAAAATGGAGGACAGAAAGAAGTGGGCGAAGAAACATAATGTCGAGGTACGATTACTGACAGTGACTTGTTGTAAATGATCACGTTAGGAGTAATGGCATTTTCTTAGAAACAACTGCAAGAAATATACTCGAAACAGAAAAAGGACGAAGAGGAAAGGTTCAAGAATATCAAGACCCTAATTTCTGATCTGCCTGCTGCCCTTGAGAGCATAATGAAAGTGTGGAGGAATCAAAATCAGACATATAGACAGAGACGGATAGCGATCTACAAATTGACGAAAGAAGACCCTATGGTTAGATGTGTTCAGTTTTTATTTTTATTTGCAAAGCATACAGTACCCATCTCTTCCTCTTCTCCGCATCTCAACTACGCTCTTCGAACCAGGTATTTCTACAAAGGTGACACATATATTGTATTTTAGTCCAATACCTCTTCAATATAAAAACGCTCAATAAAAACTCAGTGGTAAATAATTGTTCCCAAATGATATAAGCTAATTTCTGATATAAGAAGATTCAGATCAATTTTGGGCTTATTTGATTTGCTACTAACCCCCATTCCTTTTTTATCCATTTGCTCCTTACGATCACGACCCTCGTGACACGAGGACGTAACTCCCTACTGATCAGCTACCTTCAGTGACTTCACTTTTAAGACAATCTCTCGGGGAAACTACTGAACACGAATCTGAAGATTGTTTTTGAACCATCGATCCCCATCAATCGATATTGGTCAAATAATCGATTTTTTGAGATGTCGTTCATTTTTTCTATTATTTTCTAACCTGCCCCAATCGACGTAGTTAGGATATTCTTCCTGAGGGATCCAATCCATTGTAGATATACTAAACAAGTCTTGCAGTCTTCGGTGGCGATGTCCGCTCCTCCACGTGGGGCCACCGTAAACTGCATGCATTCGCGGGCCGAGCTGAACACGAACAATCGAATGCAGGCGACGAGCTCTAGTGACAGGTCGGCCTACGAACATTCTGAGTCTTATTATATGGTTGATAACGCTTCAGAGCTCGCGAGATGCCACGCGAGAGCCGACCCGCACTCGCAAAGCCCGACGAGTGTGAAACGTGTGCAATGATCCCTGAAGACTCCGAGGACGGCATCGGGGGGGGGGGGGGGGGGGCAACTGAGCCAGTCGGAAAGTCTCGCAACGTAGGCAACACCCACGTAGCAACGCTGAATGCTGATGCGTTGACGGGTCGCTTGTGCGAGTAGGTTGAAGCACTGGAGCAAGGAAGAGCTGATTTCTGTGCGGTGCAACAGACGCGGTGATCTGTTGCAAATCGAGTGACATTATCCGCGGCAGCTTTAAGCCCATTCAGTGCGCTGGTTCCGGGACCAATAGTGTCGATATGATCGTCTCCGAACCAGCGATAGCAAGCGCAGAACGTTTCAATGAAAACTTGATGAGGATTGTTGTCGCCGGAGAACTGCAGCGATGTTATTTTTTCTGCGTAAGCTCCGCTGATAAACTGTACAAAGACGAGATCTGGTCCCTGCTTGATGAGAAGACAGCGAAAGAGCCGTCAAAAGACAAGGTAGTTGTGGAGTGAGATTTTAATAGTGGTTTTGGCTATTGGTCGCGCAACGCCGATGGTGAGCGAGTATGCAGACTCACACGACCTCACGATCGTGAACACCAAATTTCGATACCGCAACTCCCACCTCATCTCGTTTTATAGCGGAAACGTCAAAATGCAGACTGCCTATGTCCTTGTTAGGCGCCGCGACCAAGGTCTTGTCACAGACGCGAAGACCGTGCCGTATGGAACGGTTGCCACGCAACACCGTCCACTGATCTGCTTGCTGAAGATGACACATTCGAGGTGTAAACATGCCGAACGATGCGGGTCGGCTAAAATCAAATGGTGGCGCCTGAAAGAGAAGGAAGTGGCAGTTATCACTCGCATTCGGTTACCGACGGTGACAACTGTTGACGAAACCAGGCAGGATGAAACTGAAGTGATAACTCGGGCTGCACGCTTCGAACTCGGCACAACGAAGTCTGCTTCGCATACACTAAACCGGTGTGAGCGAAAAAACTAGAAACGCGCGATGGTGAGCGTTTTCGATAACGACTCGCCAAAAGCTCTCTGTTGCCATGCAGAAGACATAGAGTTCTTTGGCATTAACGACGAGGATGGTCATCTTCTTATGGATGAGAAGAGGGCTGTAAAGAGATGGCGCGACTACCTCGAGGAAGCTCTCGAATGCAGAATTTGAACGCACTGCTGTCCCCTTTACATCACCTGTATACGGTCCCTTTCAGAAGATCACAGTGAGCGAAACCGAAGCACCTCTGAGAAGATGAAGTCAGGCAAAGCCACTGGTTTCGATAACCTGCCGGCTGACCTGTGGAAGTGGAAGGGTTGGTACATCGCCGACAGAATGAGAGAGATTTTCAAATAGGTTGTTGCTAAGAAGAAAGTTCCTAAGGGTTGACGGCAAAGCACGAGTCTTCCGGTTTTGAAGAAGAGGGGCAGCCCTGCGAACTGCGCTAGCCACCGTTCGATTCTGCTACTTACGTACACCATGAAAATCCTTGAGCGAATTGTCGATGATCTTGTCGGGGATGTCGTCCTGTAAAAGCTGTATAGTATGCGTTGCGACGACAAGGCGCTCATGAAGAGCTTATTGAGTGGGTGCGCATCCTCTACTCGTGCCCAATAAGCCGAGTGCGAGCACCAGCGGGCATCTCGATGGAGTTTCCATTCTCTGTCGGAGTGCACCAGGGATCTGCGCTCTCCCCACTGCTCTTCGTGATCGTCATGGATGCAATTACACGCGATCTCCATAGGGCAGCTCCTTGGACGCTGCTGTATACCGATGACGTCATGCTTGCATGCAAAGATAAAGCAGAGCTCGAGCGACAGGCACAGGCGTGGTGCGATCGCTTAGCATTCTTCGGACTCAAGCTAAACGTCAAAAAGACGGAATACTTGACGACGGATGTGAATGAGCTCGGATCTATTGCGACCAATGCTACTGAGCTCTCACGAGTTACATCTTTCAAGTATCCTGGATCAACAATGGCCGTCCGTCCGATGGTAGCCTTAAGTTGGAGGTGGATGCTCGCGTGAGTGCAGCCTGGTCCAAATGGCGCTCATTGACTGGGGTGGTTTGCGACAAGCTCCACAGCGCATAAGCAAAAGCAAGAACATAGAATTCGAGAACTAACCATCTAAAATCAAGGAATTTAAAAAGGCGAAAGTAACGCCGAATCCTTCAATTGTATCTCCACTATCGCTAGGAATAGGCGATATAAAATATGTGCAGTGTCATCTATTATGTAAGATGACAATAAGCTTAAAAGTGAACGAAGCCGTCTTCTTCTCTGAGCAACTAAGATCATATATCTTTTGTATATACTTCTTATCTCGAAGGAAGGGCCTTCCCACCGCGCTGAATGTGGGTTAAAGAACAAATTTTTAAATATTTACTGGTAGCTTTCTACCTTTCCAGGTGGTCATTGGACGCGGATCCCAAACATATGATTCATTTGTGAAAAGTTGATCTGAAGAGCGGAGCTGAAATGCGGAGCGGTAACCGCTGGAAGATCCAGGGATAGGATCAGTATTGTGTACTTCAAGAGCGCATCATCTTCGTTTTCAGTTGTACAACGCGTTAGCTTATATTTGGAATCGCTTCACTCCGAGTTTCCGGCTTCGTCGTACACGCGTATTGATCAGACCAAGTAGAATCAGATCCCGTGCGTGCACAGGGAGCAGATTTAGATGTGTGATGAGACCACGTAGAATCAGAAACCGTTCGAGCACAACGGAGAAACCAAAAGCTCCTTGAAATGGGAAAGGTCTGCTAAAATAGCTATACTACTTCATGTCCATTCCGTTCAAAGTCTAAATATCTACCCTTTTTCAGCCGATCTGCAGGATCGTTTTTGCTACAAATGTTGCGCTATGAACCGTATTTGACGTGGAAATAAAGTTTTTTTATGAGACAGATCGTTCTCTAATAAATAGACAGCGAGTAGTCAGAAGAAGGAAGTGACTTGCTTGCTTTCTCTCAGTAGAAAGCTCTTAAATGTTTCCGCTCCTGATCAATGTTCCACAAATTCTATTTACATTTAGCCGTGATGTCATGAACCTTGATCGCATCTGAACGTCTTTTTTGTTTCCCTTGTATTCAAGGAAGCTACGGCACGTACGCAACGAATGCTATGAAAAGGGACTTCCAATCCATACACGATTTCAGCGTTAGCGGATGAATAACCATTTCGAATAACGGGAGAATATGGGAAGAACAGTTCGAGAGAGGAAACGAAGCGTTAAAAATCGTTGCCAATGCGAAGTACAACAACAACACCATCACCTGCTTCCAGACTGGTCATAGGCCGTCAACATATCCAGGTAATCAAGAAGAGGATACGGAAGAACCACTTCGTCCTTATCGACTATTCCGTGGGCATACCCTGTCTGAAAATGCAAAGAAGAATAGGCCTGAAAAAAACAAAAGACGCCTCTACTTCATTCGTGTGAGCCGTTTAACGGACGTCGTTTGGGCTAATGATAAAGTTTCCAGGGAACCTGTTTCCGAAGTCATTGATCATTTGGGGTGAAATAATATCTGAAAGCCTGGTTTTCGTGGAGAAAATGTCAAAATCGACTCCGATGTCTATTATACTAGAATGATATTCTAAAAGATAACCTTATTCCGTAACGAACACTTTCCAGGAGGAAGGTTTGTTTATTTGGCAGGATTGGGCGCCGGAATGTGGATCAAAGTCGACTATCGCATTCTGTGGGCAGAACTGTGATGGGTTCTGAGCAGGGATGTGCGGAATTTCCGTTTCCGTGTTCCGAATTCCGGTTTCCGGCCATTTTGGACTCTTCCGTTCCGTTCCGTGTTCCGCCTGTTTTTGGGCCGGAAGGCGGAAACGGAAATGGGCACTGTTCCACACTAGTTTTCTGTTGAACACAATCAGCTTATCAATTGAAAAAGTTCTCCTTCATATAATTGTGAGAGAAATACTGTTTGACAACTACATAGTATTAATATTTTTGAAATTGGTTAGACTACCAAAAAATACTCAGACATGGCAACGGCTGGGTGCAGGGCAAAATTAATGTGCCAGAAAGGCTATGTATGCACTGTATGGTAAGAAAATGCACTCAGCATTTGAATGATCATAAAATTTAGTTACAAGTAGCTACGAAAATTTTGTAAGCATATAGCGCAGTGTCATGAAACAAAGGGTTCAGTGAAGGTTGTGGCATGCGGTTGTCTGCTCCGAGATTACATTAGTGCTCCTTATCAAAGGTGCAGATTTCAATTTTTAATTTCGTTAGGTGTGATATTCATCCATATGGAGTTATGCGATTCGTTTTCTAACGCAGCATCACGAATATCTACCATGAGTTGCTATTTTGATTGTCTATGGTGACTTATTAAATTTTTTCACCAAAGTATTACTTCGAGAACCCTCTTGGAACTGTCCTGTGTTACCTTGGGCGTAGGATTTCTAGGCTGACAGACTGAAGATTCACGTGGAAGTGTGAAAATTCGGTCTGTCAGCCTAGAAATCCTACCCACCATGACCAATCAGTCATCTTATTATCATCTTCGATCTCAGAATGAATTCGGAGTACTAGTTTTGGTGGTTTCAGTGTAACTGCCAATGTTGAGTGTGCAGATATCTGTGCAGTCACCAAATCGTCCACGATGCTACAGGTTTCTAAAAGTGTTGAGAGGGATCTCTTTCCTGGTCGGAAAATGATCTAGGTGGCTACTCCAGTTTCAGACTTCACCCAAGTCAGTTTTTTGTTTAACGCGGGTCTGTAAGTAACCTCAAGTGGCTAAGTTGGTTAAGTCTACAGTTCAAAAAATATCAGCATCAAAAAAGTCAGCGAAAAATTCGTCGCAGGAACTAAATATGGAAAGACTGCACGCTGAAATAGTGAGAAACAGTGAAATAAGCCCCTGAATTTGTTTCTATTTATCGCTCTAGCCATAGCTAAAAGTTTATCATAACAATATTATGAATTCGTACTTCGCTATGTTATGTTGTGATGAGGATGAGCATTAATCTGTGGAAGATTCTGCTGCTAGCAAAGATCTGAGCAAGAGAAAGTGCAATAGAAGCCGCTCCTGACGCCGTTTCAGATGCATTTTTTGAAAAAATGGCGAACGTGTGTCATTTCCGTTTCCGCGTTTCGTATTCCGGTTTCCGGCCATTTTTGAGCGTTTCCGTTCCGTCTTTCGTCTTCCGCTTTTTCCAGAAAAATTTCCGCACATCCCTGGTTCTGAGGCAAGAATATGTGGCCTTCGAACTTGCCTGGCCTGGAACCCAACGTACTACTGTGCTTGGAGTCATTCACAGCAAAGGATTTAATCGAACCCTCACCAACGCATAGTTTGATGGAAGCCCTACCTGCAGAATAGCAGAAGTCAATGTTGACTACTTACGGCGCCCAGTAGAAGCGGTCACCGAAAGACTCGAAGCCTGCATTCGTGTGAATGGAGATCATTTTGAACAATATCTTATCTTGACAATATCTTTACTGAGTGAACCATGATTTGAAACTTTGCTAATAAGGTAATGTCAGAGTATCCATTATCGTTATTTATTTATGTCGATAAGCCAGCGGAGTACACATTGTGACCACCATGTAATATGAACGCGGGTTTCGAGAGGACATATAAGACTAGAAAGGTACACGGCTAGATTGGGATATTTAGATTTCCGGTGTTGTCTCATTCCTAAAAGCGCCGACGAGGAGAAATATTAGAGGAAAGAAAGATCTGATAGAATGGTCCTTAAAAGAAGTTTGAAAGTAGAACATATGTAGACAATAGTACGTCAAAAACATCTCTCCACGGTTAATTAGCATTGGAACAAGGTTGAAGTCATTGCTTTTCGGACCTATACTACAACGCAGCATTCAAATATGGGAACTTGACTCATCAGAGAAAAAGAAGCAAAGGAAACGTTCAAAAAGGGGTGAGGACAAAAATCGGTGAAAAATAAATCGGTCTGATGAGAGCTGGCAGTCAGACACAAGTCAGCAGTGGTCGTCGCCACTACAAGTCATTAAAGGCATACTTTGGACCGTATAACAACACTGTAGGCTCTGATCCACTCCTGATTTCCTCACAATGTCTGAGATAAATAAGAAGGCAAAACTAAATGCTAAGTAGCACAACATTTAGGCCATCTTCACTTCAAAAATTTATCATTTTCTTCTGTCATGCACCAGATCACCTGTATTACCTGTCGTCCCAATGATCATCGACTTGTTCGAGCGGACTTCAGCAGTGTCCCCATTCGTTTCTGTCGCGTGCTCCAATGAATCCTCCTCGCTCGAGGGACACGAAAAGCGTCATGTGTTCGTTCAAGCCTTTTACGAAAAAGTCCGACTAACGCGATGGGAGCCTCCTGATGTTCCCTTGACATCATGCTGAATCCAGTCGATCACGGCTCTCGACCAGCGGGTGTCTGCGAAACGACCTACGTGGCCGGCCCACCTAATTTTCGGCGGTTTGGCCCATGCGACAGCGGCTCTGATCTTCTAACGTCGACGAAGCTCGGAACTCCGGAGGCCTTCTCACTTGCGTGAGTCGTGTCACGCCGAGCATCGTCCTCTAGATTCTACGCTGCGCGGCACTGGATGCATGTTCATCCTGCTTTCGTATCGCCCACGTGTCTGAGGCGTGTGGTAGGGCAGGAAGAACAGCGGAGTCGAATAGGTGGGCAGGGAGTTCTTCGTCTTTTCCACGAGTTCTTCGACGCTCTTGACAGCTCCCCAAGCTGCTCGTTTCCTCTGGCGATAGGCCGTTGGCCATGTTGATTTCGCGACCCAGATACACGTAGCTGGAGCATTCGGAGATATTCGTTCCGTTGAGCGAGATTAGAGCATCAGAAACTCGTCCGTCAATCATGAACATTGTCTTCATAAGATTCAGCTGCAGTCCAACGTTAGCGCATACACAATCGAAGTCGGCCACCATTCGCTCCACCTGGCTGATGCTCGGTGTTATGAGCACGATGTCGTCTGCGAAGGGTAGCTGGGAGGGTAGCGCTGAAGAGCTTCTGGGGGATGGCATCCTCTGCCAAACACTTCCTTCACGCGATGACGACGTCGTTGTAGAATGGTGAAGTCTTGATCGTGAATCCACTGTACAGCTATTATAGTTGTGCTCTCGCAAAATTTTTGAATATTCGAATGGTTTCGAATACCCGCAATTTTCGAGCATTCGAATTTCGAATACATTCGAAAAACGTGATTTTTTGATCATTCGAATTCGAATACATTCGAAAAACGAGATTTTTTGAACACTCGAATTCGAATACATTCGAAAAACGCCATTTTTTGAACACTCGAATTCGAATACATTCGAAAAACGTGATTTTTTGAACATTCGAATTCGAATACATTCGAAAAACGCGATTTTTTGAACCTTCGAATTCGAATACATTCGAAAAACGCGATTTTTTGAACATTCGAATTCGAATATTGATTCAAATATTCTATTCGAATATTCGAATATTTTCGAATGGAACATTGGGTTACAGAAAGGAAAAAACATGGCTGGTGCTTTGGTGGCAATGACCAATAGACGGTTCACCCTGACGTAGTAGGAAATTTACATTCGTTTGCAAAGCGTTTAACAAAGTTTTAATGGAGTGATCTTTCCACCGAATTCTTCTATGCCTGAAAGGATGAAATATGTTACTGGTCATCAAACCAAACAACATGTCCTTAAAAAGTTTAGGTCTTTTTCCTGGTCGACTGATAAAAAGATTCCAAAGGTCATACCTCACCTTAGCCCAATAAAGGGCCAGGTGATATAGCACGGGATATAGCTGGTGGAGCGCTTACCTTTGGTTTGAATTACTGGGATTACATATGTGCATCCACCTTTTCGGCTTACCATGGGACCCCTTACCATGGAACCCCTGGTAACTCTCAATGAAACTATTTGCTTCATCGGAGACCAAAGTCATCATGATGGAGATCTTCGAAACCGGAAGGTTCCATCTGCTTCATCTTTTTATTCACATTACCTAAGAAACATGAAGTGTACATAAGAAGGAGCTTAGAGTCGTGCGTATCCCTGAGAAGTGCTTGAGTGTTGTTTGTGCATTATTTTTGATGGCATAGGAGAGTGCGGAAAGGTCTAAATGGTCTCCGTGATTGAGAAAAGTGGTCGTCGAATAGTTGTGTACAATATAATAGCTGCCTTCTCTACAGTGCTTACCTAACGATTGTTCGAGCCGAAAACTTGGCCGCAGTTAACCACACTCCCACAAAGTCAGACTCAGCTCGGGCGTACGTTCCGACGAATAAAATAGCATGGCCTGTTTCTTTTAAGTTTCCTCAATGAGCGCTTCCGCGCAATAATTTCAGCACCATCCTTTTCATGGAGTCGCCTACTTTAGTGCTCTTTGCGCCGCGTTTCAAAGTTTCAATACTTTACAATAGGAGCCATTTTCTTGCTCTACAGTCTGCACCATGCAACAGATTGGGTTTTGTACAGCTGATAGATCCCAGGAGCACATATGCTGCGCAAAAAGGGAAAGTTTGTTATAATTACCATACTATACAATAAACCGCTAAGAGCTATTGATCGGCGCCGCGCAGAAATTAGTCGAAGAATAGGTGAGAAATCGGAGAAAGTTAGTCATAAAATAGCGAAAAATACCCAAAGGTCTTCTACGTGCTTGGGGATCCAGAAAACGTGCCGTACTCGTCACCCAACGTGCATGTGGATTCAGAAGACGTACTGAAGTCGTCGTTCAACGTAATTGGGGACTAAGATATCGCCGACCATCACTTAACCGTCCGAAGATGATGCCGATGTTGAGAAGAGTAGTGGCGGTGGGGGGGGGGGGGGAGGTTCTGGATGGCTTCATACCGCAAAACTACTCACGCGATCTTAAGGAAGGTAGAGCAAGGTTGGAACATAGCAGGGTTCTCAAATATTGCCTTTTGCACTGCTAGGGAGGAAAGAAAGCAGAATGAGCAGAGCAACTGGCTTGATGTGATTGTCCTTATCTTAGTGATACTGACCTTAGTGATACTGCAACATCGCGCGAAGCGCGCAAGTGCGGGCACGCCCATAGGCGTGACGGATATATATTACAGGCACCAATATTTTTGCCATTACTTTACATCAAGGACTGAGGAATTGTGGCGCCGCTTTTTTGCTGTCTTGCCGATATTTGAACAACAACATATCCTATGTGCGACATAAGATGAAATAGACAAGTACTTTCGGGTTATAGACAACCAATCCAGGACCAAGAAGAGCATTACCAAGAAACATTGAGTGATCTGACTTCTTCTTGTCGATGCCTAAGACCATCTGAACGAAGCAAGTGTGTTACTAAGTGATAATCAAAACCCAACAAACAGAATCAGAGTTTCTTGGGGAAAACTTCGCGATTAGATGTTTTCATGCTTCTGCGCCTTATAGGATTGCAAGGAAGATTAATCTTGAGCAGCCTAACCTCTCCCTCTCTTTGTATTGGTAGTCCTAATAAGTCCCCTAAGAGTGTGTAGATCAGCGATTGATCTACTTGTTATTAGATTCAGGTTTCTAGTTACGCGTCTGAACAAGAGCCGAAAAGCTCCAACCTATTAGGTGCTTGATGGATTAGTGTCCGAATCGTTGAGTAATTTTGGCGTGCAAAAACGATGATGGTCAGAATGTTAGGAAACTCAGTAAAGACGACCTCGTTCGGCACAGAAGCACATAAAAGAAACTACATCCTTTCCATAAACATTCGCTCCATCCAAATTGGCAGAAAGGCAGACCTAAGAAACATTTTGCATGGACGTGTACAGGGAAGGAAAAGGCAAGGCCTCACGGAAATGGTCCCGAGAAAGTTGCTCTTAATGATCACGCTGTCCATAAGTATTCACCCAGATGCCAAGGAGAGCGGTTCGAAAAGGAAGGCCTACCCTTGTTTCGAAAAACCCCTTCATAGCGTCCTTTGTCTCTTATGAAGTCAGCACCTCTGATCAGACGTGTCTGAACAGTTGTAAAATCCGGTTGCTGTAATTGATCTATCACCTAGAAAATCTTATACCCACTAGCCCGCCTATATTATCGTCCCTACTGCACCCCAACTGTATGGTTTACTGCTCAGCTAGTAGAGAATGCAACTGCATCCCATAACAATCCTGATCTGCCAACCCTCGGGCGGCGAACATACCATGGAAACAAAGCGGCCTCTGCACTTTAGGATTAAAAAGCAACTTGATGTGAAAGGAAAGCTTAGAAAGGCTACGATAGACTCACAGGACCTCGCAGTGAAAATGGGAAATTTGGAGCGCGAAGGTCAATACTTGTTGAACAAAACCCTTAGGCGTCTGTTATACTCCCGCGGGAGCATCCGTGAAAGGGCGGGGCGCCGACACTCCTCACCTGGCCAATCGCCGCGCCTCGCCACGCCCGCCTCCGCCGTGCACCATTGGTCCGCGGACGTTCCGCGGATGCTCCCGCGGGAGTATAACAGAGGCCTTAGGCCTATGTTATGCTTCGGCGACGCTGTTGTCGGCAGCAGAGTTGGGCGCACTGCGTAGCACCCGCTCAACACTGTCACCGACGTCGCCGAAGTATAACATAGCCCTTAATGTTTTCGGATCTATACTAGAGGTCCCCATTAGAGAACAAGAGATCAAGAAAAGTTCAATTGTGCAAAGATGAGGTCGAAAAACAAGATTATCGTAGGCAGTGTCAAACAGAAAACTGGCTCCTGAGGTCCAATACGAAAAACGAAAACTGGTTCCTGAGGTCCAATAGGAAAAGTTCGAATACGAATGAAAGTGCAAGTCCTTCTGTGAATAAAGCTGAAGGTTCAGCTTCTGATTCAGCCGTGCTTCTTGTTTCCTGTGTATTGTTGTGGAAGAGGGATTAGGAGACTCATCATATATGGAGTGAAAGGGAGACGACGTGCTTACAATTTCTGGACTCTCAATGCAAAATATCCATGCATCGGCTTCGCAAAACAATGCAGATCCTAACTTGCCTATTCGAATGGCATCCATTGAACATTCGAATAATTGTGTGTTTTTGGCAATTCTCGAATATTCGAATGGATTCGAATACCGAGCATTCGAATTTCGAATATATTCGAAAAACGCGATTTTTTGAATACTCGAATTCGAATACATTCGAAAAACGCGATTTTTTGAACACTCGAATTCGAATACATTCGAAAAACGCCATTTTTTGAGCATTCGAATTCGAATACATTCGAAAAACGCGATTTTTTGAGTATTCGAATTCAAATACATTCGAAAAACGCGATTTTTTGAACACTCGAATTCGAATACATTCGAAAAACGCGATTTTTTGAACATTCGAATTCGAATATTCAAATTCGAATGAAAATCATTCGAATACCTATTCGAATAGGTCATTCGAGCACAACTATAACAGCTATAGAAGTCCTCTGATGTAATGAGGTGGAGCGCCTTGAGTAAGCAGGGCTTCAATAAACGCTTCTGTTTCGATGGAGTCAAATGCCTTCTTCAGGTCGAAGAACGTAAGGCATATGGTACACTTCAGCGACAGCGTCGTCGACGCGTTAGGCGACAGTGTTGCGCGGGATGCTACACACTGCGTAGCACCCACACCGCACTGTCGCGTCGGCGACATGTCGCCGAAGTATAACATATACTTAAGGCACAGCGGCAACTTGTACTCTAGCGGTACTTCGATGAGCTTCGTAATGGTGTGTATGTGGTCGATCGTGCTGAATCCTCTCCGAAATCCTGCTTGTTCGCATGGCTGTCGTTCGTCCAGCGTTCTGCTGATCCTATTCACGATGACTCGAGTGAACAGCTTGCAAACTAAAGACAGCAGGCAGATCGGGCGATAATTGCCAATGTCATGCACGTCTCCCTTCTTGTACAGCAAGGCGGTCCTGCTTGTCTTCCACTGAGCTGGAACTTTGCACTCCGACAGGTAGCGCGTGAAAAGGCGCGCCAGGGTGTTGATGAGCGCTGGCGGGAGGTTCTTCAGGTGTTTGGGTCTGATACTTCGGGACCGGGTGCTGTACGTTTCTTCACCAACGAGATGGCGTGTCGGATCTCGGAAGGGGAATAGAGGGGACGACGTATCCATCCTGTGGAAGATGGCACGGGGGAAGGTGGACGTGGCTATCGAAGAGTAGAAGTCGTGGATGACCTTCTCCATGGTCTTTCTGGAAGAGGTGACGGTTCCGTCAGGACGTCGGAGAGCGGTCATCTTGGTCTTGAAGTTGGCGAAGCTCCGCCGGACATTGCGGATGCTTAACCCTGCCCAGGGTCAAGCTTGAGGTTCGGGAATCGAAGGGGGGGTCGTACTGTAGCCTCGAATGGAGGGGGGGGTCGTACTCTCTCGGTTTTGGCAGAGGACTCTCTCCAAATTCAGGTTTTTAGACGATGTTTGCATCTATTAATAAGTTGTTTTTTCCAGGTGTGACTACGACAATGCGGAGATTTACAAGCACTTGCGTTTCCTGGAGTTAAAAAAATAGGATTGAATATCAAAAAAAATTTCAATGCCGATTACTGTGCAGTGAAAAATAAAGATTTCCTGTCTGCAGATTTATAGTCAAAGAGAGATTTTCATTTTTTCATATTTTCCCAGGACACGGTAGTTTTCTGCCTGATGAGCGACATATACTTCCAGAATTGCACTCTATAAAATTTCAAGTGTTAATTACTGAGGACGACCTAAGTGCTTTCCCTACAAGATTTTTGAAGCGTTCTTCGAGTCGATGACGGAATGGCAACCGAAGGACTGACTTGCTTGAAAAGTAATTTCTCTCCTGCAGGAAACAGTATCAGAAAATGAAATCGCACCCTATAAAATTTTAAGCCCGTTTGACACACAGTGATAAAACTATATTTCTCTGAAACAATATTCTATATGATCAGACGTCTCGATTTACCGAAAAGATATCGACACACTAATCACATGGAAGATTTACTTTTAGAACCTGCCTTTTAAAGCACAGAAAAACACATCTACTAGAGCTTTATGAATTTTCCAGGAGCCCCAAAAAATCTCCGTGTTACGGCAGTTTACATGCGGCTACTGCGTTCTCTGACATGATCAATCGCAATTGAAATATGGATGGACTCCTCGCTGGAATTTTTTTTCTGCCTTCTGAAGAACAGGACGACAGAGAGTGGAATTGTATCATATAAAATTTTAAGTCGTGCTCAACATACAATAAAAACTATGCTTCTCCGCTGCGATGAAGATATGACGAGGATGGATCGCATACAAAATTCTCATTTTTCATGAAAATATTATTTTTTAGCCGAAGCAGATCACCGATACGGACAAAATCTAGCCACAAGAGCCTAGAAGTTTTGATCACTGTGAAAAAATTGTGATTTTCTGGATAAAACAGGTTGAATCGACCTCTGGTCGACTTTGCACCAACGTCATCGGAGCATAAAATTGAACGTTCACAAAAAGGTTCATAACTCGGTAAGTTTTTCGAATTTTGAAAATTCTTTTAGCTTTTCATAAAGTAGATAAAACGCCCTTTCTCATGGTTTAGAAATCGTTTTCCAGAAAAGGAGTCGTCATGCTTGACTGCTGGTTCGATTTTTGAGCGAAAAAAATTGAAGTGGCTTCACAAAAATATTCATAACTTGACCAGTTCTTCGAAGTTTCGAAATCCCGCTAGCTTTTCAGAAACTAGAGGAAGAGCCCTTTCTTGCTGTGTGAGAATTAATGTCCAAAAACTCGGTCTTCATGCGCGGCAGGGGAGGTTCAATTTCGGTTCCATGTCGCGAAAATACGTACCGAAAATCGAACCCCCCCCCCGCCCCGCATGAAGATCCCTTTCTTGGAAATCGGTTCTTACATGGTTAGAGAGCACATTTGCTCTATTTTTTGATGAGCGAACGGGATTTTTGATTTTCGAAAAAATAGCCGAGATATGATCAATTTTTGGAAGTCGTGAACTGAATCGCGGATCGACTCTTCGCCGTCGTCATCGGAGTGATCTCACAAAAATATTCATAACTCGACTAATTTTTCGAAATTCGAAAATCCCGCTAGCTTTTTGAAAAGTAGATAAACAGCGCTTCTTTATGGTTACAAACACTTTTAGCAAAAAAGGGATCTTCATGCGGGGCGGGGGGGGGGGGGTTCGATTTCTGGTCGATTTTTGCCGAAAATGGACCAGAAATAGAACCCCCCCCCGTCTTCTTGTCTTCCATTTTCAGCATTAATGAGCACTATTTCTCAGTTTTACTCCACATTGATTTTACAGGAGTTTCGAATCTCATTAAATTTGCAAAGGAAATGTCGCCGATTGTTTATTTGAATACGTTCGAGAAGCAGAATTAAGGCACTGGTTACATAGGTAAGAGTTTTTGACGTATGTAGAGACTGATAGTGTTGACGGCATTCTATACCGTGCCGAAGTGAACAATGTATTTATATCTTCTTCTTCTTCTTTTTCTTCAGCGTTTGTCCAACTTCGTGGCGGGGTCCGCCATTCTGGTGTCATGACGCCACCTTTCTCGATCCTGCACTTCATCAGGGTGGACGCCAGTTACTTTCATGTCCATGTGTAGCGTATCAGCCCAGCGCTGCTTCGGGCGCCCTCTAGGCCGCCTTCCTATTACCTAGAAGTTATGTCCTATTTGCGGGCGCTGTTTTCCTTTCCACGCAGAACGTGGCCGTACCATCACAAGCGAGTTTCGCGCACCTTGTGAGCTATCGGCGCGACACCGAACTTCTGCCTAATGACATCGTTTCGGATGCGGTCCACGGGGGTGACTCCGGCCGTCCAGCGCAGCATCATCGTCTCCATGACGCTGAGACGCGTTTCAACTCCCTTAGTGGCAGGCCAACACTCAGCGCCGTACATCGCTACGATGACCGCTCTCTAGATCTTCGACTTCAGGTGCTCTGGTATCTTCTTGTCGCAGAGCACGCCAGTCAACGAGCGCCACTTGGACCAAGCTGCACTCACACGTGAATTCACTTCGACCATCAGTTTGCCGTCAGACACGACTGCTGATCCCAGGTATCTAAACACCGAAGTGCGTGCAAGCTCAGTGCCTTAATGGAGCCGCACTCGTTTACGTCAGTCGTTAGGTACTCGGTCTTCTTGACATTCAATTTGAGTCCGAACATCCCCACGCGGTCGCACCAAGCTTGCACCTGCCGCTCGAGTTCATTCTTCGAATATTGGACATCGTATCTCCTTGGGGATCGTGTTAGCGAACCCCAAGGAGCGTCGCAAGATGTTGCATTTTGCAATGTCTTGCGACACTTCCGCGCCACACGGACAAATACGACAGCAAAAGGTGACAAATCAATAATAGTTAATTGCAAGCCGCTAAATGTCTACCAACTAAACCAACACTCACAAATCGAAATAAATCGAAATTCATCTACAAAGCGAACGCGTCTTCTTGGTAGCATCTCAAGTTGTTGACCGTACGTAGTTGTCGGTTGAGAACTCGAACATTCGTCGTTACCGCGATAACCTGTTCGAGGTTGCCGATCTAGCACAAAACGGCAACGAATACAGCCGTTACTCAGTCGATGGTGGAAGCAGCGAATATCTCATGAAGTTGTAGCCGAAGATGCAGATGGATAGGGGAAGTCGACTGCAGCGTATGAGGCGAGAGCAGGACGACGACAAAGCAGGGACAGTCCAGTAAGCGCGGCGATGAGTGCACTAAGCTAAACTCGATATATGATCCTATTGGTATCGCTGGTCCTTTAACAGTTACTCTAAAATACCTCATGAGAGAAATCTATGACAGCAAAAATGAACGGAAAGCCCAAATTGCCGAAAACTTTGCAAAACAATGGTCTGGGACATGTCGGGCTTTGAACAACACCACAATCTACCTTCCACGGTTCGCAGATGTCTTCAGGAGGACTACCACTGTGGATCTGGGCAGACGCTAGTGAAAAACGTTAGCAACCTGTGAATACGCTGTGAATAAACAAAAGAGGTAACACAACTCATCAGTGGAAAAACCCGCCTAACGCCTAAGAAAACAAGATAGACAATACACATTTGGAAATATTAGCCCTCCTTATGGCGATACGCCTGGCTAGAACAATAGCTGCCGCGTGTAAAAAGAGTTTTCATGCCATAACTATACTCAGCGACAGTGAAATAGCTCTCTCGTGGTTAAAATCGTCACGAGACTTACCGCCGTTTGTTGAAAACCAGAAACAACGCATACTGAAAATAAAACCTTTTGAATTTGAGGATACACGGGTGAACTTTTCTATGTGCCCACAAAGGATGACCCTGCAGACGGAGTCACTCGTGGAGTTAACGCTCAAGAAATCCATGCTCATCCGTGGGTTAGAGGACCTCAATGGTTACGACAAGAAGAAGTTCCCAGCAGAATTAGGGCGTTGCCTGATATTCGAGTAACGGAACCAGAGCCGGAAACACAACTTGAAAAAGAGTTTGCCTTCGAATCCCTTGTAATCACTACGGCAGATCTCAAAATCCCTACTCTAATTGACCTATCAAGGTTTTCACGCTGGGACAAGGTTCCTCAGTGGTTTCGTCCTGACGTCTTTGCCTACGGTACTCAGCTTGTTGAGAGAGGCGAGCTTCCCTTTCTTCGGTAATTTCGTTTTGACGTCTTAGCCGCTCGTGTTCAGCCTTCCGAGGCCGAGCCAATCTTTCTTCAGCAGTTTCATTCTCACGTCTTCGCCGTTCGTATTCAGCTTTTTGGGAAAGCCGAACCTATTCATTAGTTTCATCCTCACGTCATTGCCGTTCGTATTCAGCCTGTTGAGAAAGCCGAGCCAGTCTTTCTTCAGTAGTTGCGTTCTGACGTGTTCGCCGTTCGTATTCAGCCTGCTAAGAAAAACGAGCCAATATTTCTTCAGTTGTTTCGGATTTCACATGTTCGGCGCTGACCGCTTACATGTCGTGACTCGTCAACCACGGTGGCCTGGCTTACAACTTCCGCCTCGAGATTTTCGTCTCATTCTTCAGCACGTATTCTGCGGCGCTTTGGCAGATTTTCGCTTGAGCTGGTTCTTGGACGAACTCCTCGATGGAGCGGCTCCATTTCGGCGGCTCCATTTTTTACTTCCTAAGCTACAATAAAAGCTATTGGCATCCCAGCCTACAAATTTGAAAAAAGAAACAATTTGTACAGAAATGAAACGAAGAAAAAAGTAATTTCACCTAACTGGGAGCGGCAGTGGAAGAAAAGTGCAGTCAAGTTGATATTCTTCTCCAAAACAGGAAACTCGGAACCGTCTTATGTTACAGTTAAACACAATCATAACTGCGACCTGTTCGGCACGTCTACTGAGTCAACGTGTTCGGCAAGTCTAATGAATGGCCAGGCACGTTGGACAACTGCAGCACTCCATCCCCACACTTTCCCCCACACTCCTCCGGCCCGCATCTCCAGGCGCGTTTGGCGACGTGTTCGGTACGGCTACTGAGTCGCTCGGCACGTTGCGTAACTGCAATACCCCACCCCTTCACTTTCCTTCAACACACTCCTCCAGGATTCCTATACGAACAAACAAACAGGCAGACGGACAAACGTCGGTTCTCGCTTAGGATAGGATCTACAATGTAAACTGTTTGCATCCCCACCTATAAATTTGAACGAAGAAACAATTAGTAGTCGGGGGGGGGGGGGGGGGGGGGGGAGGGTTGTTTGTAGTAGTGCAACGTGACTGGCGACTCAGTAGACGCTCGACTATGTGTTCTGCACGTCACTGAGTCTCCAGGCACGTTGAACAACTACAACCCCACGTCCCCAGGCTTCCCCCAACACACTCTTCAGCGCCGCATCTCCACGCACGTTTAGCGAGATGCTCGGCACGTCTACTGAATCGTCATGCACGTTGGGCAACGTGATCGAAAGTCTACTGAGTCGCCAGGCACGTTGCTCAACTACAACCCCCCCCCCCCGTCCCCACACTTTCTCCCAACACGCTCCTCCAGCACATCTGTGCAAACAAACACACTCACACACAGAGACAAACGACCGTTCTCGCTTATATATAGTAGAATATTTGCTATCATTAATAGACATGCTCTCCCAAAAATTCCACACCGTTGTTCGGCAAGATTTGATGTTATCCCATGTATTGTCATACCGAATATAAAGATCGTCAATATCCGAATAATCGTCAATAAGAAAAGATTGACTAGCATTCTAGATCTCTTAGCCTAGATTCGATTAAGTTTCTATCCATGGATTTGAAGTCACGGAAAAAAATTCTCTGATCGACGACTAGGAGGAAAATGAGGCGTAAACAGAGCTGTGTTATGATCCGATGAGGCAAGTGGTGGAAGGAGATGAATGTTGTTCGTGATTGTGTCGGAAATAGACAAAATGACATCGAAAGTATGTTCGAAACGAGTGGGGAAGGTGAAGAATTGTTTTAGCGAAAGTTACTCGAAGCTTGCTAAGAATACTCGGCCCGTAGTAGAAGTGAATAAAAGCACAGCCCAATTAATGGATAAATTTAGGTCTTTGCGAATGGTAAATGGCGAGGGATCAGACGAGCTCAAGTCCCTTATGGTTGATAACAAGGCGTCATCGTAACTGGTTGTGGATCGAGGCGGTCTGTATACCATTGTGTAAAAGTTCGCTATCCAAAATTTTGCCACTGAGCCACGTTTCCGTCACAAATATAAGCTCTCGTTTGTACTCAGTTAAAAGACAGTGCAAATGCTGTATTTTGTGCACGAGCGTTCAAGCGTTCAACAGTAAACAAGACCAATTGTCATGCCCCTCACCGTGCATGTTCATCGGTTTCACGACTCTGCCTGCAAGGGTGCCGTATTTCTGAATCCTGTTGCTGCACGCCGTGTTTCGTTCACGGGCTAGTCGGCGCAGTTCAAACTCGCGTTGCCTCTCTTCCCGAGTTGCGTCGTATAAATATGTGAGGAAGCCTCTGTGACGCAGCTCTCGAGCTTTGGCGAAGATTACGGGAAAATGACTTGCACTAAGACCACTTAAACTAGCCGTGGTCGATTCTTATCCCTCCGACTCATTCTATAAACTTCGGCAGACCGGCACTCGACGTCAAGGACATCTAAAATTTGAGTGACCTGGCCTTCCAGTTTCTTCTGACGCTCAGACGATTTCTCCGAGACATGAAATTCCTCCCCTATACCGCTGATCACTATAGTACGAGAGCGCCTCCTCTTCAAGCAATTTGCCGCCTTCATGAGAAATCAGCGACTTGGGAGTGTTAAGCAATTCCCCCAAATGGGCGTCTTTATTTAGTTTGATTATCTCCTCAAGAAGGCATAAAGCAGATATATTATCTCGAGATCCAATAGAGTCAGCCGGAATCATTTCGCCCAAGGTTTGATCTGTCTGAATATCAGGTGCGGATCTTTTTTGTTGCTTTTTTTGTTTCCCTCTTTTGCGATCTTTTGTAACATCACGCCTTAGTATTAGCTGTCAATCAGCGAACCCACCGAAATGATTTTTGGCCCACAAGAACCAAAATACAAGTGAAAAGCAAACTGAGCTGAAGTTAGTCGGACGCCGGGAAGACACAACACAACCAGTCCCCGATAGCGCAGAGGGCGGAATGATTCGTCTCTGTCTTCATACAAAACATGTTTACAATTAGTTACCCAAGGCTTATCAGTGAATAAGGTAACTAATTAATTTAGTTGTTAGTACAATACTAGGTTATACATTTTTATGTGTTTTAACTTACGTACCAACAACTAAATCATACAAATGAGAGTAAGGTTAACAACCTATATTCGAACACAACTTCATCAACAAAACAAAATACCACCGTTGACTTAATACTGCCTCACTCAACATTACAACACACAACATTACAGTATATCGACAAGCGCTATTTCAGCACAAGTTATGATCAACCGACACACCGGCACATCATTTGATATCAATCTCCAGTTATTTTATCTTCTAGATGATACGTTGTTGTTCGTTTGTTCATTTAGAAAGAAAGTAAAGTTTAATTGATAAAGAGTGTTCGTCAGCAACGGTTGTCCCTTCCAACTACCGCGTGGCAAACTGACATCGATAGTGGTGCATCGGCCGGATCCAAGGACTTCGAGAAGGCGAGTTACTCTTACAGTTGCCTGAGTTAAGTCTTAGCTCTGTCTACGTTGTATTGTCCACAACGTTGGAACACCAGTCAGATTTTTGGCAAAACGGTAGTGGGACAGGTTACCCGGGCTAACCACCAATCAGTGCACACACTCGGATGAAGAACTCTTTATCAAACTAAAAAAATAGGAAAAAACAATAACGGGTTTTGGATATAAAATTTGAAATAAAATCAGGATCACTGGTACCTCGTAGGCGGCCGTGCAGTGACGAGGCGAGGGTGGGGCGATGGTGGGGGACGAGGACGACGGCGAGGCGGTTGTGGTGCATGAGGTAGACGGCAGGCGGTGGTGGCGGACGCGGATGACGGTAGGCGGTGGTGGCCGGCGCGGAGCACGGCGAGGCGGTGGCGGTGGACGAGGGCGAGGTCGTCGACGCTCCGTTCGCGCCACTTTTCAATTTCGCGGCATCTTAGCGGCTGGAGAGGTCTGAAATTCTGCTTTAGTGACCTTTTGACACATGTTATCTCTCCTCACACTCTCACAGACTTATACTCCCTCTACACACCAGATCGAACAGAAGATCGCATGTTCGATCTGATGTGTAAGGGGAGTATAGTGACGAACGATAACTACGACATCGTTATAGACCTTTGCCAACGGAAGTTCGGCAATGAAAAGCTCATCGTAAGGCAACTACTCAAAAATCTACGGGAACCACAACCTCGCAGTTGCAAACTAGCGGATCAACAACACACCTCGGATAAACTTTTCATCCTCATATCTCAGCTGAGACAGAAGGGGGAAGTAATTGGCACTCAGTGTATCCGACGCATCATTCTAGGCAAGTTCTGGAACAAAATCCAACGAGCAGTGCTCAAACTCAAGAAGACTGTTGAAGAAGAGTGGACAACACAAAGGCTCTTTCAAGATCTCAGAGATTACTTTGAAACTGAGGATGAAATCCAACAACTGAAGGGATTTGTAGAAATTCCTCCACAAAGAGACCTCAATACAAAGCCTTCAGGCAACAACACCAAAGACAAGGGAAAAATGCTACAAGATTATACCCCTGTTTTTACTGCCAAAAATCTGATCACTCACCTGTGACATGCACGGAATATTCTGCATACGAACAACGTATCGACGTAATTCGTAAGCAGAACCTTTTCAACAACTGTGGCGCAAGCACACATAACGCAAGAGATTGTAGCCGAGGAGCATGTAAGCATTGCAACGAGAAAGGTCATTATACCTCTATTTGCAAGAAAGCTTTTACGACACAAACACAGACACAGCCAAACCAAACGCACACGAAGACGTCTACACAAGCACGACCGTCCACGAGAGAGACAACCACACAGAGTTTCTCAACAGTCGTCACCAATGACTTCGGCAACATGCAAAATTGGAAACGACATCGTCCTACGAAAGCCTATGAATAGTCAGCCACCGGGAAGAGATGTAGGGCTACGTGTAGGAGAGGCAAGAATATGGAACAGCCGCTCACAAGAGTTTGAAGATGTTAAAATCATTCTTGACATTGGTGCCGACAAGTCATTTATAAACACAGATTACGCTCGTCACCTTGGAACTAAAAGTAACGAGAAGATCAAACTTCAGATACATACCTTCGGCAAGAATTCGGCAACCGAGAAAATAAGCAAACTCTGCACGGTCGAACTCGAAGATCGCCAAGGAACTAAGCATGAATTCAAAGTGGCAGAGATCGAATTCATCGTAGGAAACATTCAGCGCAGCCACATAGACGAAAAGGACGGACATTATCTCTCGGAACATGGAGCACAATTGTCCATATCACGTCAGAAACGACAACTAGAACCAAAACTCCTGCAAGGATGTGGAGATCTATTCACACTGTTCGACGGCAAAAGTCTACGAGAGCAAAGGAACCTACCATCAGTACTCAAGCTAGTTCATTCGAAAATCGGATACCTGGTAACAGGAAGAAACTTGAAAGCATTTGGTCGAAACCACAAACACATTCACGCAGTGAAAACACAAGTTTAACAGGACGAGGAAGAACGTCTTCGCTGGGACAACGACTGGTCACTCGACACATCGGGAGTTCAGGAGTACACAAGAGGCAATTCGCTGCCGGTGAATGGTTTCAATGCCACACCGCTCTCTGCGAACTCTCATGTGCTGTCAGAGAGGCCGGAGCTTCCGGCAACAATTCAGCTATCGCTTCAGGAACAGGTACTTGCGGACGGTCATTCTTGACAAGAAGATTCAAGAAGAAGAAGAAATGATTCTCGTCATTCTCGGCCCCGTTTGTCCAAGAGATTCAGCTCGAAGCCGGATCGCCTGTATCATTCGCTCCACCACCCTCCGAATTCACTCCTCTACCAGCAGTGCAGGATCCGCACGTACATCAGCAGCATCACCAAGAGTTCGCGCCGCCGCCAGCGACGACGCCTTCGAACCCGTCGTTTCCGCAGGCCAACATGCCTCCTACAAGCTCTCCATCTCGTCCGTCGTATGAGAACATTACTCCTAAGCCTCCACAGCAGTTCGTTCCTTAAACGCAACATCATGCTCCACCCCAGCAGATGCCACCAAGTCTGGCTTTTCGCCACTACCTCCGCAGAACTTCGGAGTACTACCACAACAATTCGCTCCACCTCAGTTTCAGCCACCGACGCCAAGTCGTCCGTTTCGCCGACTCCGATTCCTCAGCCGTCACAACATTTCGGTGCCCCTCCTCCACAAGGCGGCATCCAGATCGTCCCACAGTTCGACCCACCGCAGCAGTTTCCTCCTGTCCAGTTTGCTCCGTCACACTAGTGCTTATGTTACCCTGCCGAATGCGGGAAAGAATTACAAGAGGATTTTGATCTCAACTTCGGAGAACCTTTACAACAACAATAGCAGCAACAGCAACATCCAACCGACAACAGCCTTAATATACCAAGTCGTTGTATTTCGCCGGGAATATCTTCGACAAGCCGTCATTCCCACACCTCTCTGTTATACACCAAGTCGTTGTATTCCGTCGGGAAGATCTTCGACCCATCGTCACCCCCTCACCTCTCCCTTATCACCAAGTCGTTGTACCCCGCCAGGAAGATCTTCGACACGCCGTCATTCCCTCACCTCTTCGCCACACCATGGAGTCCTTCTGCAGAGACATCACCACACCATACTCCACGCATCGACTTCCATCGTTCCCTCACCTCTCTACCACACCATCGAGTCCTTCTGCAGAGACCATCTCCACACCATACCCCACACATCGACTACCGTCATTCCCTCGCCTGTCCAACACACCGTCAATTCCTTATGCAAAGACCATCACCACACCATACTCAGCACATCGCCACGCTTGGCCGTTTCCTCAGCACCGGAACATCGCCATCGTTGCCGACCCCTCAACACCAGAACATCGCCACTCGTCGCCAACTCCTCGACACCGGAACAGAGAACGGACATCGATTTCGAACTACGAGGACGAAAATACGATAGACTTTTACAGCCCCGGGAAGTATAGCGATAAGCGCTATTTCAGCACAAATTATGATCAGCCGACACACCGGTACGTCATTTGATATCAACCTCAAGTTACTGTTATCTTCTCGATCAGGGGTGCACATTTAACGGTTAACGATTTAACGGATTTAACGAATTAACGGCATTTTTCGTTAAAATTTGGCTTAACGACTTAACGGAAATTTTTAGAAATTTAACGGAATTTTCAACGGAGGACTTTTTTCTCAGTGAGTTCATCACATTTGTCCTTATCGTTAGTCTTCACTAATGTTGCAGGTCTCATCCTCCCTATTAGGACTGTTCCTAAATGAACTATTGAGATCAGCAAGAATATTTTAATGTTTTCATGAATGTTTTGAATTTAAAAAAAATGCATTTCGGGTGTGTTTTGACTGTAGGTGCATTCGGTGGTTCATTATCTCTTCAGGTGCACGGTTTCTTATAATCATTTATTCTTACTATTATTACAAGTCACACACGACACATTACATGTCATTTGATGGAGTGCGGTTACGGAGAGCGAGATTACGAAGTCCGAGCGGAGCGTGCCGCCGTTCAGTCCGGCAGCCCGCTCCGGAAAAAGCCCGGACCGCCCCAGGGGGCGGCTTTTATAGCGGTTTTTCGTGAGTCATTCTCGACACTCCGGCGCCTCGGGTTCCAGATTACGGACTGATTATTTACGAAAGCCGCGCATCTAACCGAAAGCAAATTTTCAAATTTGCAATCGTTAGTGCACAGCTCTATGCCTTCCATTCTGCCGAGGAGACATAACGAAAGTATGGTCCTCACAGTTGGCCTGACACGGGTTTACGTTTGTTAAGGATCCTCCGGCGCCGAGTAATGTGAATACTGACGAACTTCCGATTAAGAATGGACCGTGCTCGGACGATTTCAGACAGAATTCCATTCAATCGACCATACGATATAAGGAAAAAATCTTCACAACCAAAAATCGACCACAGAGATAAATATCAGCCATAAATCGACCATCCTCGAAATCAATCGCCTTTCAGTGCCATGTATTGCTGCCCAGCCTGCGTGAGTCATCGAAGGTTAGCTGCAAGAGTAGATGGGATTAAACTGTCAATCGATATGGTTGGTATTGATTTCCGCTCAATTCATTACGCTTGCGCTGACGATTTCGATGACTCGCTTACGTCTCGAATCTTCACATGACCGTTACGATCACTCAGTCCGTATATGGGAACATGAAAGGACAAAGTGCTGACACGTGTCCTCTCATTTCCCTTCCTGCTTGTGTGCAATAATAGCATGGCACTTGTTTGCAATCATCTGCTTTCGATGATGTAGATGGAAAGTGTTGTTGAAAGCACCGAAAGCAAATGTGCAGTTCGTTCATGCGGTTTTCACGCTTTCGAATCGTTGTGTAAACGTCGCAGTCCGTTGCGAATTGATGGGTATATGAACCGCAGAGGAACTTGCAAAGTCCCCTTTTTACGGGTGGTGGGTCCGGATTACCCTTCGGTTCGGTCGATTTCTCCGACGGGAGGTCCTTTTCCGCAGGAAGAACATCCGTATAGTCTGCCATGGTCAATAGAGCCTTGAGTTGATTCTCAACTCGCGCGATGTCGTGGCGTGCCTTCCTCGCGGCCGCCTGAATAAGCGAATTTCGACTTGCTGTAATAGTTCCGATTTCTTGCTAACCCTTTTACGTTTTTTGTACCATTGTGAGAACGATTCCGATTGCACCCGGTAGCGAAGCCGTTTCTGCTTGCAAAAGATACTTAAATACTTTTATTTAAGTTAAGACTTCTACTATTTACCTCTTTTTCGATCGCATCATTGTGGAGGGTTTCGAGCTTTTCGTGCAGTTGTTTAACTAATTCTTGTACGGCTTTCATCGACTGCGCAATATCATCAACGGGTGAAGATAGGTCTTGCGCAGCCGGTTCGGGTGGCTGATCGGTACCATTATTTGCGTTCGAGATGTCCATTTGTTCGTCTTGTTTTTGGTCATTGTTGTCGTTGTTGTTACCTTCCGTCATATTCTAAACATGACGAAGGTGACGTTGTGTTAAAATCTTAATTTAGCGAATTTGCGAACATTTCCGAATTCCGAACTTGTAAATGGAATGAAAAAGGAGGAGCGTGATACGCATTGGAATGGTGAATATATACAGCAAGAGGAATAGAGGAATCAAACATGGGAACTGCATGTACAAGGAAGAAATGCAGGAATTCTTGTTTGCATGGGATTTTTTTGTATTTTGAATAGAGCATATGCCTATTATTAATGCGAGCAGTAGCAGTGGAGTTGCTGCGATTAAAAGAGAATACATTAAATATTTTCGAATGACATTGAAAAGTTGAAAAATATCAGGGAGCGAAAATTCTGAACTATCGTCAAATTCTATAGGAAGTTTGACGAGTTTCGAGATATAAGGGAATTTTACGAAGGGCCGGATAAACTGTAAAATTCCAGAAACTTCTACGATTACGGTATTAGTTCCGCAGCGAACTTTACATATCTCGTTTACGTTGGCGACGTTGAAAGAAAATTTAACAGTTGTACTTTTCTTGTTGCGAGAGCATGGTAGGGCAAACGATTGCGTTGAGCATTCCAATTGAGCAAGTGCCCAGTCAATACTTGATTGACAAGTGAATGTTGCAGATGCACCTTCGGTGCAGCCGTAACATCCAACCAATTTCGATGTCATAATAGAGCACGTATAGGATTTGATAATGTTCGAGATACGGGATTTCGAAATGTTGAGCGAAAGAGAGATCTCCAGCGATGCAAGTTTAGTTCTGACGACTGGGTACGAATTTAACTGCGGTGACTGATCAATTATGAAGTTGGGGTACGTTAAGGGAAGAGTAGTCTTTAAGGTGAATAGATCACTAGGACGATCATTAATGCAGTAACAGTTAACTTCGTTTTCTGCGGGAGTACAAGTACAGGTATCTTCCACAGAACATTCGTCAAGATAACTGTCATTGATTGATGAGCACATATACGATAATTTCGTGTTTTCAGATATCATAGCTGTTTGGTTTCGATGACGGATGAAAAGAGAATTTAGGAAGGGTATAGGCGGTACAGCTAGATTAGTTACGGAAAGTGTTCCATGGAAAATAGTTTTTTGCGTATTAGGAGAAAGCATGAAGGTGAACTTATGGTTTTTCCCTCGTGATCTATTAATTTCGTACGTCAAGTTAACAAATTCTGACCACGATGGGCAATTTACGACTTCGAATGTAGTATTGTCGATGTCTTCCTTATAAACGCGATAAAAGAGACAACCGGGTGAGGGATAGCCGCAGTCGCATCCCCAAAACCCGCAGGATTGCGAACAGTAGGTTATACCAGGGTATTTGTTTGCTTCCGAGAGTTCATCTATAAGTGTACTGGCGGTTACTTTAGCGCATTTGCGGCCAGTGCATGAACCCATGTGCGAACATCGTTTTCTAGATTGAACTTTAGTGATAGTGTTGCGAGTAAAATACAGAAAATTTACGTTACACCCTAAATTGACTTGGTTTAAAACGATTTTAATTTGTTCAGCTATCGAATCTTGTGAAGTCACTAAAATGCAAACTTCCCTAATTAAAGGATTGATCTTTAGGGCTATGTTTTCTACCTTAGAGCAGTCAGAGATATTGTTCGAGCATTGAATACTTTCCGAGGTTATGGTGAATGCTTGCTGACAAGCAGAGACTGATGAGAATAACGAGCAAGCGGTGACAATAGTGACGACGTTTACGAATGAAGATCTTTTGAGTCTTTTACGACTGGTGGAGATCATAACTAAGGGTGTCGTCTGCGTTTGCTTCATATTTTCGGTGAAAGAAGGTTGCGATTAATGTAAAAATTTTACGAATGCAAGAGATCAATTTACGGCAGAAACAGAAAGACAGTAGAAAGGAGATCACTGTAAAGTAGAGGAGAATGGTTAAAATTGCAATAGCGATACGTAGCCAGCAGTCAGGATTGTTTATCATTAGTGAACAAAAGGTACATGATATCATTTCGCAAAAGGGACTTGCAGGACAGGACGCTGATCCAAAGTATGCGCTCCCCTCGTATTTTGCTTTAACGCGAACGCTGTGGTCGTGTAAACAGACACTTGCGGGGAACCTTACGGTCGTTTGCTGCTGTAAAACGCGTGTTTCCACGCAGTGGTGCTCAGCGCAAGCCTCGGCATCAGGTTACGAACACTAATGCCCCCCCCCCCTTAATACAGTCAATTTCGAGCTTTCGATGTGTGGTGGAAGAATCAACAGGAGCGCTTAACGGAGCTAAGAGTCCGAGAATTGTGAAGGCTGTGAAAAGCAGCGAAGAGACGCGGCGGCGCTGATTCGGAGATTCACTATGATATCGGGATCGTCGGAGAAGCGAACGCATTTTTTCACAGCTCGCGGCGGTTGTTTGCGAATACAAGCTGTGTTTCCCGTCGGACTAGGATTGCTTTCCTCGTTTTCTGATCTCAGCGTTTCTATGAAATCGTCTGTTACCGTAAGCTCGAGAAGAATGAGCATGTTGATTGAGCGTTTGATAGTAGTGCCATTTGGACGTCTGACGGTTGCCGACCTCACCATGTCGTCTTCTCCACGATGCAGTTGCGCTATAATTCCCAATTCCCATTGTCCTCGAGATTGGGTTTCGTCCACTAACATTACGACTGCTCCTACTTGGGGTTCCTTTTGGGAAGATCTCTTACTAGAGATTTGTGTACGCATTTGTTGCAAAGTTGTGAGATATGTGTGCGACCACATCTTCCAGAACTTTGCCAGTGTTTCTTTCGTTTTGCTTAGGAATGGATCTGCGTCTGACGAGTTTGACATGAGTCTATATTCTGGGTCATAGTCAGGTTCGAATTTCCACGGAGAAATTTGTGCAAGGGGATGAATAAAGTCGACTGGTCGAACCGGATTACTATCTTGAAATTCTGAAGAGACATAAGTTAGAGGTCGACTGTTAATTATTGCTTCGCATTCGGTCACGACTGTATTGAATTCATCATCTGAGACAAATTTACGCTTGATTGTTTTGCGCAAGCAGGATTTTAATAGTCCGATTAATCTTTCATAAAAACCGCCTTTTCAAGGAGAAAGAGGCGTAATAAAGTTCCATTGGATCCCATGGTTTGCCGAAAAGCTAGCTACATCTTCCAATGACCTAGAGGTGGCGAGTAATTGTTGGACAATTTCATTACCAGCTTTAAATGTGGATGCGTTGTCCGATGTTATTGTGCGAGGTGTGCCTCTTCGAGAGATAAACCGACGAAGTGCGCGTACGAATTCTACAGCTGATAAGCCATGTACTACCTCAATATGGATTGCGCGTGTACTCATACATGTGATCAGGCAAATCCATCTTTTTTCGTGGAGGCTTCCCTCTACTTTTACCGTAAATGGCCCTGCATAATCTATTCCAACGTGTTCGAATGGGCGCGATATGTATACCCATGTTCAGGGAGCGGAGGTGATACAGGATATCTATATGGTAATCCCTGAACCCTTTTACAGGTTATACATTTGCGAAGGACCTTTTTTACAATTTGGCGTCCTCTTGGAATCCAATATTTTTCATGCAGCTTTGCGAGCGTGCTGTTTACTCCTTGATGACTGCATTGGTTATGAGCGTGCCTTATTAGACAGTTGGTCAGAGCGTGATTTGGTAAAATTAGTGTTGGATTTATTGCATCGAATCCTAAGTGGGAGTTTGCGAGGCGTCCATTACTCGAAATATGTGATTTTTCGATATTAAGTTGAGATTTCGATACGAGCGCATTTGGTCATGAGAAGCTACCCGGTAATGATCACGTATAAGCACGTTTTCGGCCAGTTGCATATCTTCAGCCGTAATTGTATTGTTTGCGGTTACCTGGTAAAGCTCTGGACATTCCGATGAGTCCTTACTCGTTGCGTCGTAATACCTTGACTTAGATATTCTTTTGATGAATTTTAAAACTATCGCTGTGGATCTTTTAAGTTTTGTCCAATTCGATAATCCGTACCTGAAGACGGGGTCTTTCTCCTTTCTGTCACAAAACAGTTGGAAGGACACTTCCGATTCCGTCCATTTCATTTCGCATTTCTTAACTACAGACCATTGCGTTTGGTTATCTTGAAGGAATGGTGGGCCGTTCCACCATTCGCCATGGTGTAGAAGTTCTGAGCCGGTTAACCCTCTAGTTGCACAATCTGCTATATTGTCTTGCGAGTTAACATAATAAAAGCTACTTTCAAGTTTCTTTCGCATCCACGATTCATGAAGTGATCTTATTTTCAGTACTCGGTTGTTTACGAATGTACCATAGTTTCGACCAGAATGGATTTGCGATAGGGCAATGTTACTATCTGAAAAAATGTGAATTTTCTCGATGTTGATGTCGAGGATGTTCAGAATAAAATCTGTAAACTGTGAACCAATGAGAAGTGCTAAAAGTTCTAGTTTTGGGATGGTCGCTGTTTTCTCACCTGTAAGGTACGTTATTGGAGCGAGGCGATACCTGGAGCATACTAGATGACTTTTGATTGGCTAATTGTACGAAGATACGTACAAGCTGCGCATGCGTTACATGAGGCATCTACAAAGGTGCATAGTTCGTATTTGCTAGTTGAGTGTAGTTCATCTAAATATCGATCTAAGCATTTCGAAAAGTTTTGTCCGCAGTTACAGATTTCTTTCCATGCCGCAGCGTCTTCTTGCGAAAGGGGTTCATCCCAATCACACCCTTTGACCCACAGCTTCTGAAAGAATATCCTTGCTGGTATCAGCATAGGGATTAAGAACCCGAGAGGGTCAAAGGTAAGGTGAGTTGCTTGGAGTACAGATCGTTTCGTAGCATTATTACAGTAGCGAAGTTTCGATTGTAGGATAAGTTGATCCGTTTCCGTATTCCAGGGAATGCCTAACAGTTTCGTCACTGTAGATTTTGATCTGTCCTTTTTTGCAAATTGTGACCTTATGTTTTCATTATTCTTTGCAAATTCCCTTATATTCATCGACATGTTTTCGAAAATGAGCTTACATAACCGATATTTCGAAATGGCTTCTTCAACCGTGTCCGCTCTTAGGACTAGGTTGTCTACGTAAAGATTACGAGATATTTCGGAACACAAGGTTTTGTGTTCGCTACGTTCGAGCATAAATCGGATGGACATGGCTAATAACGAAGGACTTGTCTTGGTTTCGAAAGGGACTCTAGTGAATCGAAGTTCCCGAATATTACCCGGAGAAGGTGGTTTGCTGGTATCTTTCAACCATAAAAACCGGGTTGCATCGCGCTCCGATTCCTGAAGACGAATCATATGGAATGCCTTTTCAACATCTGCTGTTACGAGATTGCTTCCGAAGCGGATTCTGAAGAGGATTCCTAACAAAGCTGGCAATAGGATAGGTCCCTTGTAGAATACGTCGTTCAAAGAGAGTTGACCCACTCTTTTTGAGCTAGCATCGAGTACTATTCTTACCTTTGTCGTGCTACTAGTGGGTTTTATTACCGCCTGATGGGGGATGTAGTATATGGGACAGTCATGTGATTCTCGACTTTGCGGTACGTCTTCGATTATATTACGGTCCAGCTGTTCTTTTATTGTCTCACAATAGGCAGACCACAGTTCTGGCTTCCTTTGTAGCGAATTGAAAAGCTGATGAAGACGACTAAGCGCTATTTTACAATTATCGTTTAGCTCCATACGATTGAGTTTCCAAGGAAATCTTACGAAAATTTCTTTATCTCTGACTTGAATGGTATCCTGAAATTGTTGCAAAATTTTGCG
Organism: Heligmosomoides polygyrus bakeri; assembly: GCA_947359475.1. NCBI lineage: Eukaryota > Metazoa > Nematoda > Chromadorea > Rhabditida > Heligmosomidae > Heligmosomoides > Heligmosomoides polygyrus. Next base: position 86,427,540 of record OX375865.1, on the reverse strand, counting down.
ATTTTCTTCCGACTCAGAAATAGGTTCAGTGATTCCGAAATTCTCAAGTGCCCACATTGCCGATAAATCGAGGTTGTCTTCTTCCGGATTTGCGACTGTAATTTGTACTTCGCTGTGATTACACATTATAGACGTGCTTTCCGAACCGGCGACCACATGTCCAAAAACTGTTGGTACGACTAAAAGACAAAAGGGAAAGGGACAAAAGGGCAATCTTAAACTGGAATCGGTGGTTCAGTGGTAGAATGCTCGCCTGCCACGTAGGCGGCCCGGGTTCGATTCCCGGCCGATGCACCATGTTTTGACTGTAGGTGCATTCGGTGGTTCATTATCTCTTCAGGTGCACGGTTTCTTATAATCATTTATTCTTACTATTATTACAAGTCACACACGACACATTACATGTCATTTGATGGAGTGCGGTTACGGAGAGCGAGATTACGAAGTCCGAGCGGAGCGTGCCGCCGTTCAGTCCGGCAGCCCGCTCCGGAAAAAGCCCGGACCGCCCCAGGGGACGGCTTTTATAGCGGTTTTTCGTGAGTCATTCACGACAGGGTGCGCGAGTAGAGAAGTTGGAGGAGATGCCGGTGTCGTGTGCCGCGATACCAGGTTCCTGGTTCGGATTTCCCGCCTAGGCCAACCAAGCCTTCCATCCCTCCGGGGTGAATTAGTACCAGACTTGTCTCTTGTTCATCGGCTGGCCACCGCAAGTCATTGTATGCCCAAATACGCATTCAACCCGCCTCCACATCCCGTAGAAATAGAATACGTGGCGGGGATAGTGATTGAGATTTTATCCTTCTAACCTTTGATGCATTTTGGACCTGGAAGTTTCTTCGCCAAGCCTACAAGGACGCCAACGAATCCACAAAGATACTGGTCTATCCTCCTAGTTAGATATGCCTATCCTCACCTGGCGTAGCCTATCACAGAATAATTTTGCCCGCCACCTGGAACAGTCTTGACGGAAAAAATGCTTTCGCTCGCTGGACATATCTTAAGCAATTTTAGAAAACGCTAATAAAAAATAGGAAAGCTACTTTTTCTGAACGTTAACACGTTGACGACGCAGCACACCTTTTCGGCAGTGTAGGGCCGTGTGACACGATGTCGTGTCACGGTCTCGACGTTGCAAAAAAATGGATTGGTCCCGCACACCGGGCACTCGAAAATCGTGCGTTCGGCAACTTGTTCACATTCCACTGATAGGTTTTTAATTGTATTTTTACTAAATCATTTCTGTGACTAATGGGGTGATGCCGGCATCGAGATTGTATATGCTCGTAGAACAGTCACTCGAAACGGTTTTGCAAAAAAAAAACTAAGAAAGGGGAGCCCCGGGTTTTGCCTGATCGCACATTTTAAGATGCCTTGTTGGTGAGCATCTTGCATGGTAATTCCATTCCTCTCTTGTTTCACACCCTGTAGATAATTTGTCACTGAAGGCTTATTTATTTTTCTGTGCTTGATGATGATGAGCTTTTTTTTATTGCAAAGTTACACTCCATCCCTTGAACTTCAGCTGTTGACCTCATGAATTTGAAACGTATAAGGTTTTCCTTGATTTTTTCACTTAAAAGAACGGTTTGCAGCTAATTATAATTTTTTAAACGAAATTTAACGATTTACCGGAAATTTAACGAAAATTTTCCGTTAAAAAATTTCGTTAAAAAAATTTAACGCAGTGAATTTTGTGTGCACCCCTGTTCTCGATGATACGTTGTTGTTCGTTTGTTCATTTAGAAAGAAAGTAAAGCTTAATTGCCCAAGAGCGTTAGTCAGCAACGGTCGTCTCTTTCAACTACTGCGCGGCAAATCACCATCGATACAGTACATGTAAAGCCTTAAAACTATAATACCACACACCTATTAGAAAACTAATGTAAATATGCGTTTCTTTTATTTTTGTATATATCACCTTATTTGTTTTTTATTAGGTTGTCACAAAAGTTCTGTCCGATTCCGATAGGCGCTACATTGTGACTGTTTTTTCATGAATAAAGAAAGTAATTGTACATAAGTTGCATACTGTTTTGCTGCACCTGTTTCGCACTATAAAACTTGGTCTACTGTCTTTAAAAGGTCGTGAACACTGCATCGTTTAAGGTGCTGGACGAAACCGTGGAAAAAACGCTCTTCAGGGTAATAATACTTCATGAGTGGAAGCTTGGCCGCAGAGTGAGCAAGGCAACTCAAAACATCAGGATGGCATGGGAAGAGGAATTCGCTAACGAACGCACCGTGCACATATTGTACCAGAAGTTCCTTGTTGGAGGCGTGGATCTCGAAGACGAGGATCGTTAAGGACGACCACCAAAGTGTGATAACGGACGTTTGAAAGAAAAGTGGAATCTGATCCACGAAGAAAAGTGATGGGGAGAAAGTTTCAGGTCAGTTGCAAAAACCATTTCGAGGCACCTAGAGGCGATAGGCAAGGTGAAAAAGCTGGATAAGTGGGTGCCTCACGAACTCAGTGAGGAGCAGCAGAGGTGTCGTCCCGAGATCTGTTCTTCCCTTATTATAAGGAAAGAAAACTATCCCTCTCTTGACCGGGTAATTACCTGTGACGAAAAATGGGTAGTGTGCGACAATTGGAGAAGATCAGCACAATGGCTGGATGAGGAAGAACAGTCGAAACACTTTCCCAAATCAAGTCTTCGCCGAAGAAGGTCATACTTACTGTCTGGTGGGCTGCAACTGGTATTGTCCACTACGACTTCTTGAAGCCTCATGAAATCATCACGGCAGAGAGGTACTATCTTGAATTAAACGTGTTTCACCAAAAGTTGCTTGAAATGCGTCCTACACTGATGAATCAAAGAGGATCGATCCTTCCTCAAGATAGCGCCGGTCCGCACGTCTCGCATTTGGCCATCCAAAAATTAAATCAGATGATGTATGAAATTCTCCCGCATCCGGCTTATTCATCGGACCTAGCCCCGACACAATTTCATCGTTTCAAGCATCTTGATGGTTTTCTCAAAGAGAACAACTTTTCAAATGAAGCAGGTATCGAAATTGACTATAAGTGTTTCATTGCTTCTAGGAATTCAGATTTCTTTCAAAATTTAATTAATGCTCATGTATATCGTTGGCGGAAGTGCATTGATTGTAACGGTTATTGTTGAGTTTAACCGATCCGCCACTTCTTTACTCTACAGAAGCAGTAGAAGGGTGAGAATAAGAAGAATGAAACCAGTATCGCTGTCGACCCTGCTTATATCACGGGCAGCTGCGATACTGACAGAACACAGATCATAGTAAATAAATAGAGATCACTAATCCTCTATGTTATCAAGCTCTAAAGAAGACGCTTGCGGCAGCCGAGAGAAGTCTGTTTAACAGCATTGGTTCCACAGCTTGGTCAACCACTCTATTCTCTCCAACTAGGCCAAGCAGCAATTTACCTTCTCCGGAGCAATATAAAGTTTTGCTCGATATGGACAGAAATTAAATTTGCGAGTTAGATTTGATTAGAGAGTATCTTTTGGCCACTTACTTACCCAGGCCCAGAAAACCCGAAGGACCTATACTCAGTGGCTGTATTGCAACTCAAAAATATGAATAAAGGATAGAGGACAACGTAATACAATTCCTTTGTGGGATGCGTCACGCATTCTACTCGAACGGAATATTTTCAAGACAATTTGAATGCGTATTTGGCATAAGGAGTCACTCGTGGTCGCCAGCCGATGGTGAAGTCAGTGCATTTTCCATCCTAGACAAGTCTAGTACCAACTCTTCAAGCCCAAAAGGATGGAAAGCTTGGGTGACCTGAAGGGAAACCCAAGAACATTAAATTGGAAAGCATGCGACAGCCAACGCCTCCTCCTACTGCTCTACCACGGGCCTTGAAGAAAAAACAACGAAGATTAAAAGTAGCTTATTTGACATGGGGCGCGTGTAGCGCAGTCGGAGGACGCGCCGGTTGTCGCGTGCACCCGATACCAGGTTCCGTTCGGATTTCCCGCCCAGGCCAACCAAGCCTTCCATCCCTCTGGGGTCGGTGAATTGGTGCCAGACTTGTCTGGGAAGGATAGAGCGCTGACTTGTTCATCGGCTGGCCACCGCAAGTCATTGCATGGCCAAATACGCAATCAAGTCTCCTCCACGACATCCCGTAGAAGTAGAATGCGTGGCGCATCCCAAAAGGGATTGAGTAACGCCGTCCTTTATCCTTTTATTTGACATGTGACATGTGACAACTCCCCACTCTTAGGGAAGGAATGGCTCAAAATTAGTTTCGATTCTTGTTTTTTGTTCGTGTATCCGTTTTATCCGGCCATTTTTGGGCACAATTATCCACTATCCGTTATACGGGTTTCAAAATTTCACCGCCCATCCCTGGTGCCTGCCATGTGCTGATCTATCCATTTGGAAACTACTGCTCTACCCGTGGACGTCTACTTTAAAAAGTGAACATTTTTGGCCTTCCCCCACCCACATGAGTTCTTCCTGAAACTTCGGCTTCTAACTTGAGAACCTCTCCAGTGGTATATAGCCGCCTGTTTAGAGTGCCAGAGCTTCGTATTCTTCTAGATGGGATGTGTGTGGGCAGGTGTGCAGTAAGGGCCGCTTTACGAATCAATCTTAGGATCAGTTCACATCCACGCCAATCATGTTCTCCATCACTAACGAGGGAAGGGTTTGAAGCGTATGTCTGAAAGGGAAGATCAAGTCATGTAGGAAGAAACCCCACTCCTCAATTAGCATAGAAGAGTGTGTCTTTTTGCCGAATCGTTAAATCCAAGGAGCAGAGGGTCCTTGAAGTCACAATGGAATCAGCGCCTCACGAGTTCTGGGCCCTTGTACCTGCAATTGGCTCGCAGCGAGTGGATAGTGACGTTGCTTTATGCGAGGGAGATCGGTGGTTCGGTTCTCCTGCGCTGATGTGTTCTTGTGGTTGAGATTTGAAGGGTTCTGACGTCTTTACCATTTTCAGAGGTTTTCTTTTGCGCACTTTCCCAGGAGAGTTGCATGTTTGGTATTCAACGTAATAATGTATAAACGTTTAACACCAGTGATACACAGGCACAAAGTGCATGAAGCAGTGCTGGTCACAAGACGAACTTCGTATAAAAGCTACAGGCTCTTCACAGTCTGTTTCCCTACACTGCCCAATGACCTCGGGAAAAACCATCCTGTTCCGATCTTCAAAAGAGACCAGGATATGAGCTGACTAAAGATCAGAGTTGGTTAAAATGTGAAACGAGGTCTGTGGATCCCGCAAATTGACATAGACGGCCATAGCTACACTCCTTCCCTCATCTTTGCCACGTGGCGATTCAAACTACTATATCACGAGGGAAGACCTTGAGTAATCGGACTATAACTTCGGATACCACCGGCCAAATTCAACCAGCCGACGTGGGCTTCTTCTTCTGTTACATGAAATCGCTTATGAAGCAATTTCACTCCCACGTCATTGTGCACGACCTTTCCTTTTCTCCTTTTGACTTTCAAAAAAGGGACAACAACCTCAAGATAAGTGTCGAAGTTGCGGGTAGCTGAAGGAAAACGGGTTTGTTATAATGACATTGGAGGTCGTGTCGCTGGTATACCGAGTCCTGTGCTACCATCGTGTTGAAAAGTGGTTTCTCATGCCTGGTTCAAAGCTGGTAATACGACGTCGGTTCCTTTCAAAACCCAGGTAGGATGGTATTCCGGAAGTCATTGATCTATGTAGGGAAGCGAATTGTGAAGAGCCTGTGGCTTTTATACGCTGCCCGTATTGTGATCAGTGCTTCAGTTCCATACACTTTGTGCATGTGTATCGTATCACTGGTGGTGAACGTTTATACAACATTACGTTGAACAGCTTTCTCATTACCTTATGGTTAGAAAACTGGTCAGTAATAAACAAGTCGCGAGAAAGTTACTCTCCACATCATAAAGCTGGGAAAATTGCGCAGATATGTATAGAAGTTAAAATCCTTCAAATCTCATCCAATCAGTTGAAATGCAAAAATGGAGCAGCGCACAGGAATCGAACCCTACGATCTCCCTCGCATGAAGCAACGTCACTGTCCACTGCACTCCAAGCCGCTTGCCTGTGTTGGCATCGTGGGCGTACAGGAGACCTTAAAACGCGTGAGGCGCCGATTTCATGGTGACTTCATCCCCTTGGGTTTAACGACTTGGCAAAAAGACACACATTAATAGAGGAGTGGGGTTTCTTCTTATATGACCTGTTCTTCCCGTTCAGACATATGCTTCAGAGCTTTCCATTGTAAGGGATCAATGAACTGGGACAGCACTAATGTACACTTGCTAAACCATTGCCTTGTTAATGACGGAACCCTGCAAGTGTGTAAAAGTTCAAAAGTCGGCATTCTTCAGTCCCTTTGTTTGATCTTCTAAACATTCTGCTTCTACGGATGCTATGGAGTCAACTTGAATCCAATCTCAGCCCTTAAAATGACTTGCGGTGACCAGCCGTTGAATAAGTCAGTGTTTTATCCTCCGCAGACGAGTCTGGTGCCAATTCACCGACCGCGGGTGCGCTCCACCCTCGAAGAATGTATGTGCCAAATGGGCACAATGTGGGTTGGGGGAAAGAACCCTGGCAAGCTTTGGATATTTTCGATATATAGCCTGTGGTAGGATAGAATATTTCGCTTTCCAAGCAAAAGCCCATCCCCATACTACAAAAATTGTGATAAATGGTTCACTCTTGCATTGTAAAAAGCAAGAAATTTCATGACAAAACTCTACACCAGCCCCATGCATTATTGCGCCACGAAATGTTATTATATAGTATTTGTGTTTCTACAAGAAAAAAGCCTTAGAATGTCACGTAAAGGTGGAGTACACGGCGCATCTCAACAGAATTAACGCCCGCTAGCCATCATCGCTGCAATCTCTTATTCCAGAATGGTATAAGGAATTTGAACAAAATTTTCTACCTAATCCCTTCGACTGGATCCCGCAGGATGTGAAAAGAATGCGTTGGTTGGACTTCTTCGTGAAAGTTCTGAGCAAACGATTACGATGTTCCCGAGCGAAGAGGATACACTGGAGCACTTTGGCACGTGACAGGGACAAATAGAGGCGCTGCTGTCACCCGCTCGAGCAGCAGAACAACAGACCATACAGATGATCCCAAGCAATTGTATGTCATCGCAAAAACTAGACCTTCTTCCTATCTTTCTATTAGTCAAATCCATGGTACTATGGTACTTGCCACAAGAAGCGCAGAAGTAGCAGGTTAGTGGTGTCTACCATATTAACCATAGTAACTGAATAACCGGGCGTAGGAGGAGGTACACGCTGTGGCGTGCACCCGATACCATGTTCTTGGTTCTGATTTCCCACTGCTAGCCTATCACGCCTTTTATCTCCTTGGGGTCCATGCATTGGTGGAAGAATTGTATGGGAGGGGTAACGCGATGACTTGTTCATCGACTGGCCACCGCAATCCATTGTATGGCCAAATACGCATACAAATTGCCTCCACCACATTCCGTAGTAGTAGAATGCATGGCGCATCCCAGAAGGGATTGAGTAACGCCGACCTTTATCCTTTATACTTTAGTCACTATTGCTGTAGCATATACAGATAACAAGGCATGCTCCTGATGTTAATCTTTCAGTTATGCGTCCCACATTCACGTTCTCTGTGTAGACAGACAAAACGTCTACTTTTGGTCTTCCCCAGAATGGAGCCACTTTTATCTGAAAGGATAGAACGTGTGGTTGGCTTGGAGCTGGGGCTGAACACTGTAGGCCGTTCAGATGCAGGCGTCCATTCACATTCACATGGACAGCGCAAAACTCAATCCACTGTCATGCATGCTTATAGCAACTGCCTCTGTAACGAAAATTTGGGGCAGTTCTCACGCGGCATTGTGGAACGCTCTTTGAACTGAACCAATCGTTGTGATAATCGTTGAACCGACAACACATCGGGTTCACAGAGTGTTCTCGCCGTTCGCCGTCCTTCTCTCTCGAAACGACGCCGATCGCCGCGGTCAGGTGATGTGGGCGCCGCTTCCGGCCACCCAAAATAGCGATGGAAACGCTTGAAAAGGCGACCGCAAACAGCGCATTTACACTGCCGCCTCCAGTCGGTGTTATGCTACGATTGCTGCGACTGCTTCTTATTGCAGCAGTGCTCGCTTTCTCGGCAGGTAAGAACAAATTTGAGGATTTATTAGCCCTTCGGCAAGTTCCTACACATGAAAGAAAATCCTGCTGGAATTCCAACCAGGCAGGAACCGGAAGTCCAAAACTGCAGCATTTGCTAACTTAGTCAGAAGGCTACAAAAGAAAGCTCCTTATTTGTATGGGACGGTATGGTGTCTAATACAAAATTTCTAGCGTAATTTTACTAACAGGGCGCGTGGTAGCGCAGTCGGCGGGGGCGCCGACCCGATACCAGGTCCTTGGTTCGGATTTCCCGCTCAGCCAACCAGCGTTCCATCCCTCCGGGGTCAGTGAATTAGTACCAAACTTGTCTTGGAAGGATAGAATACTGAGCTGTACATCGGCTGGCCACCTCAAGCCATTGCGTAGGCCAACAACGCATTCGAATTGCCTTCAATAGATGTAGGATGCATGCCGCATTCCAGAAAGGAATTATGTAACGCCGCCCTCTATTCTTTTAACCTTTGCGCGAAACAACGTAAAGGATCACTGTGCTCAACACGATGCATGACATTAGTCACCAGCTAAAACGTTGCCTAGAAACAAGTGGATCTCCAAGGCTATCTACAGAACTGTTCAGAGCTTAATCAGTCCTGGATGAGGGTCTGAGGGAAAAATTTCGGTCCAGGCTCTTCCGTCTAGCGTCATAGAAGGAAGTTAGGTTCTGCTTGGTGAGGCAAATCAGTAAAATTTGATGTAGGATTAGATAGCGGTGTACAGGAACAAGTTTGGCTAGTTTCAATATGTTGCGAACACATGTACTAGAACAGGACGGATTCAGATCTGTCGCTTCCAACCCGCATTGCACCTATATTTAGAAGAAGGCTGAGGTTTTGATATACTACCTTTTGATCTTTTCTCCCAGCCCGAATTAAAATGGAGAAACCCCAACCCAGGCTGTTAGAAAACCAAGGGGATGACGACCGCCGTTTCGGAACTGTCAGATTTTCATGGGACAGAAAGAATGAAGCTCGAAGAAAACTTCCTTCCACCGAAACAGTTCTGAGACAACGTTCACCTTCCCAATACTGTTGACGTAAAATGCTGGAACGCGTTCAAAAGGTTATCACACACTTTTCGTTCGCGTTCCTAGTATCAACTGATTGCATCACGAGCTCTGTTTCGCTATCCCTCAATGGAGCGCAGCACGGCCTTGTGCGAAGGAGATGGCAGCGAATTCTTCGAGGTCAGGAATGTTCGCCAGAAATAGCCTTCTAAAGCGGGCTGATTGCGCTTGCTATAAATATTCTGACATGATGATAACTGCTGGACATTGGGCCATCACCTGGAACTTTCCTTATGTCGTCCTTCTATCGCAAAAAAGTCATGTTCTCGAACAGCCATCAGACCTTCAAAGACCTGCTCCTAATGAGGAATGAAAAATGGCAAGGGATCTTCTATTTAGTACATAAAAACCGGTTCATTAGAATGCGAATGAGTGTCATCTCGGAAATAAAACTTTGGTGAAAGTGAAGACCCAATTCCTGATATCTGGCAAGAATTGGAATTTCGCTATATTCAAGCAACGAGACATATATTAGTTGGACAACCTTCTTCTTCTTCTGATTTTCAGAGTTTGCGTTACAGTCCTAAGCGGTACAGATCGCTTAACGGATACCGAGAATCGCATGTGCCTTTGCGGAATGAGTTTTTTTCCGTCCCACATCCACTAAACGTTCCATTTCTCCTAATCCCATGAATGCGTCAGACTTGCTTGGAAAGGATTACACAATAGATTTCTTAGTGGTCGACAGTCTTATGCAGTTCATGAAGTAATCGAGAGAGACAGCGCGCACCCCGTCATACCCTACCCTCCCCCCCCCCCCCTCCTCCTCCAAAGCTATTCTACGCGCAAAATACGCATCACGATGGTCCAGGGTGAAGACCTTAGAAGTAGAAAGCAGCTGACGCCCAAGAATCCATCCCTCTATATCTCTTCTGTTTTTCTTTCCCAATGCAGCGTGTCATGACGGCAGCCGCAGCTGATCTTAGGAAATTGAATGGTGTTGGTTTTAGCAACGGTAATCGGAATCTCCAGTTGTGGAATGATATGCTAATCATTCTACTCCCCCAAGAACCAGAGAGTGACTTTTTAGAAAGGATAGAGATCGGCGTTATTCAATCCCGTTCGGGATTCGCCGCGCATTCTAAATACTTCTACGGGATGTCGTGGATGCAACTTGGATGCGCACATAATTGACCTACATACACATTGGCTTTCTGATGGTCAGCCGATGAACAGGCCAGGGTTTTCTCTGTCCCAGACGAGTATCAAACCAACTCACCGACTCTGGATGTGATGATGGAAGGCTTGGTTGGCCTGGAAGGGGAGTCCGAACCAGAAACCTTGAACTTGTGCACACGACAGCCGCCCCCTCCGACTGCGCTACCGTGTTCTTTAGTGAGGGTTTAGGAGCAAACAGCGATTAGACGCTGCATTTAGCGCACACTCTTAAGCGGCATTACCACTTCTACAAGGTACTAGTAGAGTACTTCTACTGTCAAACAAGAACTGGCCCGGTTTGCTGTGATAGAACGGCTGATCAGGAAATAGCACATGACTCAGTCTGTTCTACTGCTGTTGCTGCCGTCCTGTTGACAACTCGTATCCTATTCTGTCGAGATGAGGCCTTTTGTGAGTAACTAGCGCCATTTTTAGGCGAGTTCTTTAGTTTAGCCCGTCTACTAGAATGCAGAGTCATGTTCTCTCGCAGAAGCATTGCCGCGGTTACACCAAGACACTAGATCCACAAAGTCCTTATAGGCATATGCCTGCCTGAACGGCAATCTAACACCCAAGACCTTTCTGAAGAGATTAATATAGAATATCTACTTGAAACTAAGCATACTTTTAACCAAAACTGTGCATTCTTCAAACAAAACCGGAAGCAGCAGATATCAAGCTCAAAAGCTTCCCAGTCAAAATGGCCTTTTTTAAATGAGCTAAGTACATTTTAAGAAGGCAGTGGTAGTTCTGCGATTGAAATTGCTTCCTTAATTTCTTCTTCATTTTTCGCATGTACACACTGTCTTTAAAAAATTCTTCCGTTTACGTGATAACAAAATTCTTGTTCTTGCAGCTACAAGGTGTTTCAAAATTCATCTCAAACTGTACAAGAGTCTTATTTTCAAACTGGGTCTCGCAACGCATCACCCAGCATGTCATTATGCTTATCCCAATGATGACGAAATTCTGCTCATCCAGAATCACATGTAAATCATCAGCAGGGCAGAGGCGATCATATAAACACGCGCGATTTTCTTCAGCGTAGCTCCACGTGAGCCACAGTTTGCTATTATTTAAGCAAAAACAAAATGACGAATGCATTGTGCAGTCACTTGTTGTAGAACATCATAACATTTCTAATTCTCTTCATCTTGTAGTAAGCCTATAATCACCTTGCAGGTGAGACAATGAGAATTTTATGAATATTCAAATAGTGCACTCACATCCTTCGAGTATTGTGTACAGATGACCTATATTTTAAATATTGGAGCTAATTTTTAAATCAAATATGTTCTTAAAATCTTAATTTTATGCTTCTTGAAAAGTGTGTGCATAGTCTCATTAGGAAGACATGCATTTTAGATTTGGGCGGGTACAGCGCAGTGGGAGAACGTCCAGGCTGTCGCGTGCACTCGAATACAGCTTCTTAGATTTATCGCCCAGGCCAAGAAATTCCTCCATCCCTCCGGAACTGGTGAATTAGTACCACATTTGACTGGGAACCATAAAGCTCTGGCTTGCTCATCGGTGGCCACCGATAGCCACCATTTCGTGGACCAAATACGCATTCAAGTCATCTTCACGACCTACGGTAGAAGTAGAATGCGTGGCGTATCCCATAGAAGATTTATTAACCCCGTCCTTCATCCTCTGCTTATCCTCACTCTTGGCAGGAAATCACCTCTTCGATTTAATGCAGGGCTTGTCCTCATCAAGTGTTCCGTACTCTTTCTGGTGACTGTTTCCTGATTCATGACTGACTTACCAGCCGATATGTGTAAAATCTACCGCCACTCTCCACCTACGGGCGATTCGGCGATTTGAACGCGTAGCGGAGAAAATCAGCGGTAAGTTTCGAGGTAAATGCTACCTCACTAACGCGTCCGGGAACATTTACCGCCAAATCAAGGGTTTTGCTCCCCTGCTAATTTCTGACCCAACACAACGAACAACAACGAGGTGAGCAAAACCTTTGCTTTGGCGGTCATGCATCAGAAACAGAAGTAAGTTCCCGGAAAGTGGCCGACGAGTAAATCGGGGTAGGATTTACCGCCGGCAGCATTCATGAATCTGAGCCCTGAATTCTGGGGATTAAGTGGATTTTGAGGTTGGGCGTACGGATTTAGGCCAATGCTTCAGTGTCTCACTGGGCGAATCCTACCAAATGTTGTCCAATTTCCGAAAACGTTACCAGTATGGGAAGCAGGGATACCATACACCACAGTAGGAAATGAAGCAACCAGTGCAGTTCGCTGCGGATGAAATCCCGTAGACTGACACGCGAAGAAATGAAGCTTGACAAATGTAGCCACGTCGGTTCCTGCTGACCATGTTGAGATCAAATCTCAAACTTCAACTTCTGAGTCCTACCTGACTAAATTGATTTGCTCATCGTCTTCTGAAGCTGACGGCCTGGGGCCGAATTCATCAACAACTTACGTAACTTTAACAGAGAATTGTAAGCTTATCAAACGATATGGTGAGCGACAAGCCGCGTTATCTGAACTTTTAATGTGGCTTGTCGCTCACCATATCGCTTGACAAGTTTACAATTCTCTGTTAAAGTTACGTAAGTCGTTGATGAATCCGATCCCTGGACCTCAACCCTAACTCCAGCTTCTTCGTCTCCCCACCAAAATATCTTATGACGACAAAGATCGGTGCGTATATTCAACCCTTTGGGGAATACGTCACGCTTTCTACTTTGATGATATATCGTGGAGACCATTTCAATGCGTGTTTGGCCTATTCAATGACTTACGGTAGCCAGACGATGGACAGCCCAGTGTTTTCTATTTCTCAGGGAGCTCGTAGCATTTCATCAACCCCAGACGATTAAAGGATTGGTTGGCCTGAGCGGGAAATCCAAAGAAGGGACCTGACATCGGGTGCTCACGGCATACGGCACCTTCGACTGCGCTACCACGCGCCCTCTCCTTCCATGCAACTTGTACAGCGATCATGATTCGGAGATTGAATCTGTTCCTGTTTAGTAAATGCGGCCAGTGTGAAATCCATGGTGGCTTCGCAGGCGACGCAGAATCTCGGTCTGCGCAACCGAAACCTGCTCACCTACGTGGGTAATGTGCCTGAGCACATTCAACTAATGGTAAGACACTTCATTATCCACTCTACTAACGGCTCAACTGAGCTCCCTGCTTTCCAGATGATGCGCTCACGATTCCGCCGATGACCAGATCTACTGCATGAACAACACTGGAGACAAACGGTGTCTACTTCCACCTGATACATAGCAATATCTATCGCCTAATTGTATTCCCAACAATAAAGTATGACTTCATAGCAACTTCAACATTTATTAGTAACAAAAAACAACTAAAACCCGCTCGCTATACAACACTAGTCCTCCAGCCGTGCCCAGTGCTCGACCTGTTTTTGCACAGCCTTGAAGACCGTTTGCCTGTCCTGAAATGAACATTCCAAAGAAAAATAGCAACAGCGTCTAACGAGGGTGATGTTCTCCTGTTGAGGAGTTCACTTCTCACGGTTGGCGAAAATCACTTTCTTAAAACGCAAGAACTTCGTTACTTCTACGACTAAAAGGAAGGCTTATCCTATGCAGGGACAGGGACAGTTGTATCCGCCTTCACTTCTGCAAAACAGTCAAATTCAATTTTAAGCAGACTCCGGCGCAGAAAACAATACAGGACATTACCGTCTTAGTTCACCTGCACTGAAACTCATTGTACACATCCCTTTTCCAAAAGCTTGCATGGCTACGCAACAAACTCATGATTCCTACACTGATTTGTAATTTTTGAAAAGCTAAAAACGTCAACGTAAATGTCGCGAAGACACACCGCAGTGCGGGAACGCGCCGCTGCACCTACCATAGTCACAGCAATCAATCACGCAGCGGTCAAGCCGCACAGGCATGGCACATGATTGGGTCCGCACGTTAGGTTTCTCTCTGAGTTACGGCAGCGTGCCGCCGCCCGCCACTGCCCCCAATTAGCGTGGCGAGTTGTTGAGCCCGTCTTGGACGAGGTACAAATAACAGATGAACAGAGCATATGCACCGCAGTGCAGATCTTCTGTCGTAAGGTGGTGATTGAGGACTCGATTCATTTTTGCTCTTCTTTCTCCCTATAGTTTTCATTTTTCCTGGTTTAATTTTGCCTTGGGACGTTGAGTGACTCCTTCTTCGCCTTATAATACACTAACGAAGGCAATAAAGATCGAATTAGTCAAATCCACATAATAGGAAAGACCGCACTCAACAAACTATAAAACAAGCAAAGGAAAGCTCATAGGAAAACAAGACGTGACCTGAGCGAAACCTATGAAGTTGTTGTAGACTAAGGAAGTGAAGAAAAGGAAGAAACTTGATGTGCTCCCGTTTTCCCGCTTCACCTTTTAATCTCATGGATAACATCGCCCGAAAGTTGCTTCACGGCAGCAGCACGCTGTGTGCTCGACTCGCCTTATTTCGTCGTGAAATCTTGTCCGAGGCGGGCGCGGCATACGGTCAGCCCACGATAATCGAGCACGTCGCACCGCCTTCTACAGTAGTGGGAGACACCTAACGTAAGGCACCCTTTCCCTTTCCACAAATCCCGCCCAACGGCCAGCACACTCGTGTCATTGGGCGATCAGTTAGTCGATTCTGTATGTTTACAATTTGCTTTGAAAAGTGTCCAGTTTAACATCCAAAATTATCTGGTTGGCTGAAACATGTGCCCATAGTTTCATCCCTGTTAAATCCTCATCGATGATTGTCTATATACCCGTTCCTCCTGTATCTTCAGATCTACCTAGTTCCCTATGTCGGAGACGTGCACGCCGATGGGATGTATGCGCTCAATTTTCACATCCCCCTACGAGAACTCCTGCCAACTGGTCTCCCATTCTATGTGGCCGTAAATGACTCCACAACGAAAAGAACTCGGGAATAAATACCTCCTCGCTGAGCCTGCCTCCTATCCGTTCCGCTACACAGTCTTCGTAATATGACCCATTCTTGAGGTCATCTCGCAAGGTTGTGTGAACCACTAACAGAGCACTGAACGACGATCTCCTGTAAGACAACAGATCACGGCCGCGCACACATTGTGATAATCGCAGTGAAACGGAAAGTTTTATTGCGAGTTTGCTGCGCAGAAGTCTCAGTGCAATTCGATTCAGCACACAATTCACAGCAAAGGGTTAACGTTTGCGTATTCTAGTGTTGTTCTGTAGTCAGCAATCTCCATTTTCAAACAACTGTAAGAGGAACTGGCACACGTAGTGCCCTAAATTGTACTTCACCTCACTTCGGTTAGCCGTATCGCCGAAGTGAAGCGAATATAAAAAATGGTTCGAGGCCTCACGAACACGAACCTTGAAGCTTTGACTGGAAAGCAAAACGTCGGCTCCACTCATCTGCGAATAGGAAGAGGTACATAAATGCCTACAATACGAGACAGATACCCTAAGGAGGGGCCCACTCTGTGCCCCAGCGTCACCCGACTGTACAAAATCCCGCTGTCCGCAGTCATTTTTACAGTTCAGCATGACCTGCTAAAAAATTATTTTTGGCCATTACATTATGAATGTTGCCCTTAGATATTAAGAAATCAGCTGCCTTTGGAATCAGAATGAACTTTCCAAGGGTAGTTCTGAACTTTAAAAGGTGAAGGAATCGAACGGTGCGCTCCTTCCCTCTTTTATGACATGCATTGTTTTTCTACTTGATAGTAGTGAGAACGTGGATCGAGTCAGAGGACGCGCTGGCTGTCATATAGAACATGAACGAATCAGCGAGTCTGGCTCAGGGGTCTATCAATCCTAGCGGGGTCGGTGGAAGCTGAAATCCGTACGGACATAATAACACTTTCGCTGGACCAATCGCCAGGCACGTTCTTCCGTCGTCTTTACGAAACAGCATATCGCATAGTCACGTCGCGTCATGTCTTGAAGGCACCCTGGAAACTATGGCACGAGCAGTTAGATGGTAGCCTGATCTCTTCGAGCAAAACCGTACAATTTCCAGATGAACAGTTTTAGCATGAGTAGCTAGGTGGACCACCCCACAGATTTCCTTCCCTGGTCTGATTCTGCTTCCCGGATGAGTCCTAAACCCCACAGAAGAAGGCGAATTGTGGAAACAACTCATGTAAAGCGCTTCATTTCAAGAACATCTGAAGCCATTTCCTAAGTAGAGCCCCATCCAAGAAGTTTAATTGTGGAACAACTGCAGTAAAATGCTTTCAGAACATCTTTTTAACTATAACACCACCAAAGAAGCGGAAACAATCGTAATTAAACCCATGCAGAAGAAGTCGAACTGTGGAAACAATTGGAGCAGGAAGGCCTCACCAGGTAGGCCATGTGGGACAAGGGGGAAATATCCGGGGCTAAGAGCGCAGCCCCCCCCCCCTCCAAAGTTTCAGTACTTCATCACCAACGGGCGTGTGAGTCAGTTGTCCCCCGATGTACTATAGTTCCACTCTTGTTTCACTACATGCAATACCAAATGTATAATAGAACGGGTAAATCTTGTGTATGCACGCAGCGTCTTCTTCCACGTCTTTGCACCCCACCACACCTACAAGTTCAAACTAAAGAAGCAGCAAACGACATTGCACTGGTTCTAATTAGTTCACTGAACGCACCTCAGATGAGGAAGAAGAGGATTGTGGGAATAGTGAGGAATTTCAACATCTCGGCAATGACCTGGGAAGGAAGGATGCATGCATGCATAAGAAAGTTTGGATAAACGCGGCCTAAACGCGGCCGACGCATTTCTCCAAAACCCCTTAATTCTACCCTCGATCTTGCAATTAGAAGATAAAGGTAGGCATTAATGGCTATTGGCGATATTAATGGCTATTTTTATACCAGGCTGTCCAATAATTCCTGTCCGAAAATTTTCAAAATTCTATAATTTTCCTTAGAAGTGTTATAATATCAGGCAAGTGTAAAACCTTCTAGAAGGTTCTCCAGAGTCACACGCTAGGGGTATATAAGGCGCAGTCGCCGCGTCTAGCTACCAGCACAAGCTAAAATGGACCAAGGTCAAATTCGTACGTTCGTGTACTACGAGTGGCTGCTGGGCAACGACACGGGCACCGCGGTCGCCAACATCTGCAGAGCGTGCGAGGAGGATGCAGTGTCCCAACGCACAGTCAGGCGCTGGTTCAATCGTTTCGAGAGCGGCGACACGAGCCTCGAGGACAGGGTGCACAGATCTGAAGATCATGCTCTGCTGCTGGTGGGACGCCAAGGGCATGCTGTACTTCGAGCTGCTCCCGCAAGGCAGGACGGTCACCGCCTCCACCTACACCGATCAGCTCGAGAAACTAGCCGCCGCCATCCGAGAAAAGCGTCGCCGACGGGCCTCGGTCCACCTGCTGCACGACAACACGCGCCCCCACGTGGCGAAGGAGACCCAGCAGAAGTTGGCGACGCTCGGCTGGGAGATGGTTGCCCATCCGCCGTATTCCCCGGACCTCGCCCCCTCCGACTACCACTTGTTCCGCCCGCAGAAGCACCATTTGGCCGGAAGAAAATTCACGAACTACGACAACCTCAAATCCGACATCGCGGACTTCTTCGAGTCGCAGCCAACGGAGTTCTGGGCGAAGAGCATCGGCGACCTGCCCAATCGACGGGCCACTGTTGTGGATAACTGTGGTGATTATATTGTTGATTAGACTTGTTTTTCAATAAAGTTGAAAAAAATTAAAAATGGTGAAATTTTCGGACAAGAATTATTGGACAGCCTGGTAGCTACTGGAAAGTGCCACGCATTTTACTTTTCCGAGATATTGAGTAGACAGTCTAACGTTTATTTAG
This sequence comes from Heligmosomoides polygyrus bakeri, assembly GCA_947359475.1. NCBI lineage: Eukaryota > Metazoa > Nematoda > Chromadorea > Rhabditida > Heligmosomidae > Heligmosomoides > Heligmosomoides polygyrus. The sequence goes on along the minus strand of OX375865.1, from coordinate 86,409,371 downwards.
CCTATGCAGCGACTTTCAGTGACATGACCAGACGATGATCAGCTTCATCATTTCCGCACAAGTCCTGTACCAATTCACCGACCCCGGATGGGATGGAAGGATTGGCTGGTCTGGACGGGTCCCGAACCAAGAACCTCGATCCGATGTGCCGACGACACTCGCCGCCTATTCGACTGCGCTACATGGGGTCAAAAATAATTATTGCCCAGCAATAACGTATGGTACCAAAAATAACCGCACCTCAGCAGAAATGGGAGAATGAGGTATGTCACAAACTTCACAAACAGGTTGGTGTGTCGATAGAGTGTGCCAGGTATTACACCCGGGTGTACGGTAGCATAACAATACGACCTAAAAATAGCTAATTACTCCGGAAACGGAAATGTTCTGTAAGACTACGACGGAAGTGGAGAAGAACAGAGACCAAGTCTCACCCCAACTGGGCCAGTTGCTCGACATACACGGATAGAACCAGCTTCGAGAAACAGTACGCCTGGTAAGGCCCTATGTAGTACGACAGCGGATCTATAAACAACCTCTTTGTAGATGTCCGCTCTTCGCTGGCTGGAAAACAAACACAACAGCTGGAACACTGCACCCACCTGACTGCAGAATGGAACTCGAAAAGTACGCAACTTTCGCAGTTGATGAGCTGAGGAACGTTACCCTCGCATCCGGCGCCAGCAGTGGCTTGAGCAGATGAAGAAGAAGTGCTTGGGAGACGGCATTGACGCACATATGATGCTCAACATTATCGACGACCTGAGAATGAGAAAGTATTAGACCGTCCTGCTTCTTATGTACGCAGCTGAGCAAGTCCGACGCTCTCACAGAGAAATCGTGTGACCATATAACCGCTTATTCACCCAGTAGAAAACAGCTGGCTGTCATTACCTGCGGTTTCGCAAGCATAGTGCCGGCGCAGAAGACAACAACGCTTAGTTCTCCACATCTTCCAACAAATCCACGCGCAAATTTCGCCACCTGGGATACAATGAGAGAGGAATAAAAAAATATAAAATAAGATATAAGTACAGAACAAATAAGATCTGGTGTTTTCCTACTTCATTAGGGTCAGCTAGGTCGACCTCGTAGAGGGTCAGTGGCATTCGCGATCCATTCAGAGATGCGAACAGCTCGTTCGCCTTCTTGCGATTCCCAACCAACGCATGGACGGTGAAGTCGTAACGAAGAAACTTCTTAACGACCTGAAAGCTTACTCTTCTATACCTTCTACTTTTAGTGCCAATAAGAAATAGAAAAAATATACTATTACAGATAGAATCACCCGCAACATTTAGAAAAGGTTACAAATTCTTCGCAGAAAATCGGAAAGACTATAGGCACCGGACAACGATACAGAATAAGGTCGCAGTCAATCAGCTCCATGGGAATGCTGCAGGTTTTAACTTCTTAGAAACATCGGTCATCCATTTCTAGCGTATATTCCGCTTCTGTTGGTGCGCGCCACTGCAGTCGGGGAGGCACCGGCTCTGCACACTGAATAAAGGTTCTCGGCCCGCGTCCAGCCTGGCCACTCAAGAATCGGTTGATGAATTGGTGCACTTGATCGGGAAAAAAGAAATTTTAGCTGGTTCATCGGTTGTTCACCGGCTACCCACTACAAGCCTTGGCCAAGTACAAATCCAGACTGCCTCCACCACATCTCATGGATGAAGGTTGATTGTGGCGCCTCCCAAATGGAGATTGGTTAACGACGACTTTTACCCTTTACCCTTTATTTGGCTTCTACAGATTTTGGTCGACGGATAAATCAGTATTTCATCCCCTCCACAAACAATCAGGTCTATTTATTTATTTAGGTTTTCAGACGTATCAACGCAGTCTTCAGAGACTCATGCTACAGGCAGCGCGATTCACGCATGTGAGAGAATGCATCCGGAGCTTCGTTAAAGTTCCAGTTTCGAAGACGGTCTAGCCTAAGCCGTGTCAAAGCTATGATGGTTAGCCCAAGTAGGTTCTCGCAGACCTCTGTTAGAATACATTTTCAACTTACTGAATTCCATAGGACGACTAAGGATCGCCCCCCAATGCGCTGACCCCAATTCTTCTTAGAAACGCTCTACGTCAGATTTGGCGCTCCTCTGAGCATTCGAGTGAGCAGTACCACAGGGTTCCTCGCCGTGTACCAGGGGCCAAGGCTCTAAGGCCTTTGTCATACCATCGCTCACCCCGAGCGACGCCTAATGATATGCTCCCATATCGATCGGGCGGCACGATGGAATCGATATGGCCTATGTCATACCTTCGCTCACCCCGAGCGAAGGCGACGAACAGAGCGATGAGCGAAGTCTCTTCGCTAGCGTGAAGCTAGCGAATAGGCGCGCAGTTAATAGCGTTGTGTGCAGTTGCGTCGTAGCATCGCTACCGATGCTGGCCGACGCTCTGCTCAGCTCAGCGACGCGGTGGCATCGGTAGCGATGCCGTATCGCTCGAAAGTATGACACCCCGCTAGCGAGGCTTCGCTAGCGGAGGATCGGACAACTGCTACAGGCGTCTGCCCCTCCACAACGTCTGATACCGTCCCTTCCCCAATTGTGTTAGTTGTCCATCGCCTTCGCTAGCGAAGAGCGATGGTATGACATAGGCCTATGGGTGCATATCATTAGGCGTCGCTCGGGGTGAGCGATGGTATGACAAAGGCCTAATGTTCGAAGTTTGCTTTCGCTTTGGTACTGTTCCCATTTTCGTAATCTTGAATACCAAGAACCCGGATTACTAAGGCGTGTTTCGGCAGAGCACAACATCTGCCGTAGAGAAGCTGATGTGCAGAACCGATCCGCAACGTACCTCGCGTCCAATCGTGCCGTCAGCTCCAGTGATGAAGACACGTTTGTTGCGAGCAGATCTAAGAGCATGAGATCTCCTGACTTCGTTTTCAAGCCGTTTCTTGATGCCTTGATTTGTTGCCTAAAAATAGTGAGCTAATTTCCCTCAAGACTCGTCTCAAGTCAACACATCCCCCTCTATGCAGTCTCATCTCAAGTCACAACGTTACAAGAAATCCGAAGAATAGTAAGTCCTAGAAAAAGCATTTGATACTGAACTAGTGATCGCTTGGGCACATACAAGATCGCGCTTCGCCGGCTAATCAAACCCTTCCGACCACTAAGCGTAGTCCAGATTCTATACAACATAATCGAGGGAGAGACCTTTCTAGGTGAATGCATAATGAACAGCAGGAGGACAATGAGCGCGATTATAGGAGATTTATATAATAGGATACCTGAAACCAATGAATTCTACAATGTAAAACTACCTTGAAGTTGGAGAAGGTTCAACAAAGTTTTACAAGAAAAGCATTCATTCGCACTCTTGGTTTTACATATAACAGAATACTCCGCGGAATAGTAAGGAATAAGATGCTCAATTTGGATAGACTATGTTTAAGAAGAAAGAGTAACGATCTTTTGACAGTTTTCAAAAATATTGGTGGGGTTTTAGATTTGAAATTTGGTGACTTTTTCAAATCCGTTACCCCATCTACCGGCGGCCGTAGCACCAGGCTATATCTTGCCAACCCTAGAACAAGTCCTAGAAGGTCGCTTTTTGCATTCAGAGCTGGTTCAGATTACGAAAAATTGTGCAAACAAATGCAGTTCTCTAAATCCTTTTCCGGTTTTAAAAAAGATGCGTGCCGCTACCTGCGAGGAAAACACTAGTTGTTTGCACTTTCTTTTTTTGGTCTGTTATAGATCCTATGTACTCGGCTTCTTTATGCTTGTCTTGTTCTCACGTGCTATTGCCTATGTGCTTGTGCATGTAACTAATCTCAAGTGTTTTACCAGGGGTTATAAGGAGCGCAGTCAGGGGAAGAACCGGCTGCCGCATGCTCCCGATTCCAGGTCCATGGTTCCCGGCCAGGCCGCCAGGCATCGAAGCGTTCCATTCCCTCAGGGTCGGTAAATTGGTATCAGACTGGTCTGGACCAGGGATGGGCGGAATTTCTGTTTTCTGATTTTCTGGCCATTTTGGGCAAATTTTTTCTGTTTGCTGGTAAAATGGCCAAAAATGGCCAGAAAACAGAAAATAGACTTGCAAACAGAATTTTATCACAGAAATCCAATGAGAAGAATCCAAAAAGTATCATAGAATAGTGAACTTCATTCCAAAATAGTGTTTCTAGAGCATCTTAAATGGCAAGCGTGTGGCGTTTTTGGATATGCTCATGTAGTAATTGCGCCATATACTCATGAACTATGCCGCTTTGTTTGCTTAAATGATTGTGTAAGTGCTGCTGGCAAGGAGTTCCTTCATAGGATATTTTTCGGCTTTCATAATTTGGCTTCGAATTCTTTTCGATATTAACAGTAGTTTGGACCATCCACGATCACTAAAATTTTTATATTAAAACTATAAAACTTCTAAGGAGCGTTAAATTATGTATTAACTAACCACTTGTCCCAGAGTTACTGTGGGTAGGTTTATTCTCCACCTACGGTTTAAAAATTGAACATTGTTGGCCGGTAATCCCCAATATCGCTTTTTGCAGAGCCTTTGTCGAAGCTGCTTTTCTAATTCTGAAGATTGCTCAGTTTTTGGTGTCACAAATTAGAAAGAGACAGAAAAGTTTTAGTTACCTTCGAGTTCCCTGCTGTAGTGATACAATACTGATACACGACATTTGTCATTTATCACGTATATCATCTGTCGTCCCATTGATCATCGAGTTGTTCAACTGGGCACCAGCAGCGTCTCCATACGTCCATGCCGCGTGCCAGGGTGCTCCATCCTTTTCGCTCGAGAGACACGAAGAACGTCATACTGTTTGTTCAGGGCTTTGACGAAGAAGTCCGACCAACGCGTTGGTGGGCATCCTGGTGTTCCCTTGCCATCCGCGGAATCCAGTCGGTGTCTACGAAGCACATTACGTGGCCCACCTAATTTTCGACGACTTGGCCCATGCGACACCGTCTTTGATCTTCCAACGTCGGCGAATCTCGGAAGTCTCTCAGGCCTTCTCTCACTTGCGTGAGTCGTGTCACTCAGAGCATTTTCCTCTCGATTTCACGCTGCGCGATACTGATCGCATGTTCATCCTGCTTTCGTAGAGCCCAGGTCTCTGAGGCGTATGTTAGGGCAGGAAGAACAGTGAAGTCGAAAAGGTGGGCACGGAGCCGGACGTTCTTCGTCCTCTCCACGACTCCTTCGACACTCTTGACAGCTCCTCAAGCCGTTCGCTTCTTCCTGCCAGGCTCCGGCGCTAATTAGTTGGCCACGTTGACTTCGCGACCTAGATGCACGTATCTGGAGCACTCGAAGATGTTCGTTCCGTTGAGTGAGGATGAGGAATCAGAAACTCGTCCGTTCCTCAAGAACATCGTCTTCGTAAGATTCAGCTGTTGTCCAACGTTCCCACATACACGGTCGAAGCCAGCAAGCATCTGCTCCGCCTGGCTAGGGCTCGGAGTTAGATGGTGTAGCTGCCGTCCGTCGTCTTTCACTCCCATATCTTCCCATTCTAGTTCGCGAATGACGTTTTCGAGTGTGGCGCTGAAGAGAACCGGGATATGGTACCCTCTCATACACCTCTCTGTTCACGTTGGCAACGACGTCGTTGTAGAGTGACGAGACCTTTGTCGTGAATCCACTGCACAGCTCTCGAAGGACTCTGATGTACTGAGTAGGAACGCCCTGGGTGAGCAGGGCTTCCATGACCGCTTCAGTCTCGCTGGAGTCGAATGCCTTCTTCAGGTCGATGAACGTAAGGCACAGCGGCAGCTTGTACTCTCGCGACACTTCGATGAGCTTCGTAATGGTGTGTATGTGGCCGATCGTGCTGAATCTCCGAAACATTGCTCGCTCGCATGGCTGTCCTTCGTCCAGCGTTCTGCTGATCCCATTCAGGATGAGTCGAGTGAACAGTTATAGACTACGTACATCAGGCAGATCGGGCGATTGCTGCCAATGTCGTGCACTCCTCTGTACAGCTAGGCGGTTCTGCTGGTCTTCCACTGAGATGTAATATGATGTGTAGATATGAGGAGAAATAATGTGAGAAAGAGGGTATATGCTCGGTCTTCATTATATGGTGTTTACGCATTCAAGAAAGCACCTTCACCCAAGATCTGTTGTGCTGACAGCCCCTTCAGTCACAAACTCGTGTTGTTCTGTGAAATATCAAGCCGGTACACATCTTTAGTCGGCTAGGTAGTAACTAGGTGCTGTAAAGAGCATTTAAGTTGGCCTGAAAACTTTCAGCTACGCAGAAACTAGGCCACTTACAAGGAAAGGTATTCCCGAAGAACGAAACGAACTAGGAATACAGATTCGGGCGGAACCAGTAATGCTCAACGAATATCTGCACCGCTATGTTGCGAGAGTGTGTCTACAAACTCAAGCAATTGTGTTGAAACATGCAAACAGTGATCACTGAGCCTTCATCGTGTTCGGTACTCTAAAAGGCCAGTTTCTTACTAGTGGGACCATTATCAAATTGAGGCGTTAGCGGTCAGCTGAGCTGCTGAGTAATGCTGTATACTTCTAGTGTCGAGATTCCTACGATCTATTAGCCAAGATTTAAAACTTGCTTGCAACTTGATTGCACTACACTACACTGGAGTGCACTACAAATTTTTATAAGCGCTTGCAAATTAAAACGCTGGTCTACGACTACATTTCTAGTTATACAAAAGCATTTGCTACGGGGAAAATGGATCTTTGGGTAGAATATTTAGGTCGATTAGGTCTTTGGGTAGAATAATTAGGTTGATAATTTCGAAATTTTTTGTTTTCTGATTTTCTCGCGTTTTCGGCTTTTCCGTTTTCTGATTTCTGATTTCTGACGAAAGCGGTTTTCTGTTTTCTGGGAAAATTCTCAAAATTTCCGCCCATCCCTGGTCTGGATTGGCTTCTCCGCGGGCTGACCACCGCGGATCATCGTATAGACCAAATACGCATTCAAATTTCCTCCACGACATCCCATAGAAGTAGAATGCGTGGTGTATCCCAAAAGGGATTGATTATTGCTAGTCTTAATCCTTTCATCCTGTATTTTAGGTGATGCGTCCGTCGTAAGGAGCGCAGCAGGACGAGGTCCCAACGGGGAGCAAGCTGAACATATAATAGCGTGCGGCGCAGGCGGCAAGCGCGGCATCTGCGTAGTGTGCGCTGCTACAGTCACGAAGTTTAATGCTCTTGTAATTGCATAAACTTCTTTTGCGACCTCTGCTCAACTATTTGAGGGTCTCCGGTGCACTTAATCAGAGAAAATCAATATTTCGAGAGGGAATTGGATGTCCTAATCGAAGAAATAAACAAATGCTTCCATTGTGAAAGATGCAGTCTCCCTTTATGAAAAGAAGCTTCATTTCTAAAAGCCAAATATCTGTGTACAATACAGCAAAACTTGAGAGTTTGTTACAGCTCATTTCCACCATAACAGCCCTCCCAGTAGTGATGCATCAGTGGCCGTTCGTCGCGCGTGCGGCAGAGGCCGCCGTGAGCACGGCGAAAACTTGTATGTTCGTACTACCAGCCAGCACCAACCTACCAACAGCCGAGGAATGGAATGCTCAGTTTGCTTCGATGGGACTCGAACCATAAATTGATTCGAGGTGTACACAATATCTGGCAAATCAGGCTTAGCCACTATGCTTATAAAAGGAAAATGTTAAGCGACCCCGTTAAACGCCCCCCTTTAGGATGTGCCACGCATTCTATTCCTACGGAATGTCGTGGAGGGGATTTGAATGCGTATTTGGCCACACAATGACTTCCGGTAGCCAGCGGATGAATAAGTCAGCGCTTTATCCTTCTCAGACGACCGTAGTTGACCTATATAAAAACGTTTGGCGGCCAGCCGATGGACAGGTCAGTGTTTTACCTTCCTAGACAACTGCGCTACCACACGCAACTCTTTTGATGACCCCGAGACATTCCTAGACTTAGAACATGTGCCATGTAGCTGAACCATCGCAAGCGAGCAACGGCAAAAGAGCATCCTCAACGCTAAACGCGCTTCAACGAGAATCTCACGCCCCACGACGATCCGCCTGGAGTTATTTTCGTGTCTAAAAACATTCTACGTCGAGATTCTAGCCGGTTTGACCCCTGTTATCATTAGCAATGTGTACGGAATTCGTCATCAGTTCTCCGAACTCAGCACTGTTCTAGTAAACAGGTGCGCACCTCAAACAGCAATTCCTTCAGAGCGCAGTATCCAGCCAGAATGTAGACCTGGATCATGACGAGCCATTCAACCCAAAGAGCTGACAGAAATGACATCATGTAGCGGAGCAGGAAGGCAACCATCCCTTGGCCTGGTTATCGGACTCTCTTCTACAAGTTCTGAAAAGTGCTTCAGATGGTGGCGAGGCGGTTGACTGGGTGCTGGTCTTGGAGTGAGCAACTTCTGCTCCGGTTACCTTTATCAGCTTGGGGCGACAAAGTCGGGGAACGAGCATGTACAGCGCTGATACGGTCGCTTGACATCGAATCGAGGATTGGTCACAATTTTGTAATTTCCGTCGGTTAGAAACCCTCATCCGTAATTTCGTTGCGGACATTATCGCCCTACAGAGTGCAAAAATGCGTACGGAGTTGAATTCAAGGGGCGATAGGTTCCGAACGTGGTAGGTTAGGCTCCAGACGGGAAAGTTCGGCGTTTTCTGTGCTCTCCTTCGCTGTCGTGGAGCAGAGCACAAATTGGGCCAGGGAAAGGACTCCGGGGTATGGCGAGTCACCAGACGCGAAACAAAACAGGGCTCCTGCGCCAAGAGTGCGGTCGCGGGGGCGAGATGCCCGGAAACCGTGGCGATAAAGGCTGCCGGCTTAGGTTGGCCGTGCTACGCTCTAAAGGAGGATGGACAAGGCTCTCTCGCCGCTGGAATCCGGCAAGTTTATCGTGGAACATGGAAAGCTGGTCAAGATCAACGAGGACGGAGTTCTTCGTGTGGCGAAAATGGTGAGTTGAATTCCTCGTCCATTTATACAAATTTTCCCATCCTTATCGACATCGCTGGATACCTGCCAGTCTTTGCTTAAATATTTTTGAATTGTTAATGACGGTAGGGTTTGAAGCTCCTTCGCACTTTCTTTTGACAGTCTTATGAAACTGCCGTTTTCTTGTCGGGTAGTGTAGGTGAGAATAAATTCGTCGGGGGGGGGGGGGGGGGGGGGTCACCATGGCCTGCCGCGGCGAGTACCTACATACAGCAAATGTAAATGCAGTCTTATCTCCTTGTTTCTTGATTACATATCCGTGTTTTATCTGCTTCCGAACTGGGCAACGAAGGAAGCTCCAGGATGTAGGCAATTTTAACACGGGCGCGTCACTCGAGGCACACCCTGGAGTCCCATCCCCTGCCCAAATCTGTGCTCGAGAGCACAGAACAGAGCTATCGCATTGTTTGTATCTTTTCTATACTATCAGTGTGTCTTGCTTCTTTCCTTTTTGTTGGTGACACGTTTTAGGAGGTGACTCCCCCGACCCTATTTGCGCGGATCTATCCTATTTGGGAGGGAGGCAATGCTAGAAAAGTGACACGAACACCAACAGGGTGCCCTCGCTAGGAAATTGCGAAGAAAAGATCTGTAATAAGCCAATTTAGTTTGTCATCTTAGGAAGATAGTTCATTTCTCAATTTTACCAAAAAGACAGTAAAGTGGTCTTCACACTAGGATAGATCCTTCACCGTTATTGTTCAGCAGGCATCAGGCTCACAGTCCTAAATTCCTTGACTAGGAGCTTATGCCGGCAGGCTTTTCACCATTCTCTGCCTGCTTCAGCTCCTTGGATACCCAGGTATGGATGAGCTAGGTGTTTCTCGTCTTCTAACAGTGCGAAGGGCGAAATCATCTGAGTCGCTTATGTATCGCACTATATCGCTCATGCATTGATCCTATATTCCTATTATATCCTCAATATCCCTTTATTCGGGTGGGTGCCAACAACATCGTAATTCATTCTTAACACGCGCAAGAGTGTTCTAATCGGGCATCATCGCTTGAGCGACTCGAAGAGCCTCATATAGTTTCGTTCACGTCTTTCACGAAGATCGACGAACACGTTGGTGGGAGTACTGGTGTTCTTTTGACAATCAAGTTGATTGCAGGTCATCAGTGGGTGTGTGTGTGATGCGTATTACGTGGCAGGCCCACCTAATTTTAGACGACTTGGTCCATGCTAGGAAAGGACGACGGAGTCGGAGAGGCGGACGCGAAGTTGGACGTTTTTAGTCCTCTTCACGACTTCTTCGACGCTCTTGAATGCTCCCCCGGCCGCTCTTATCCTGCCCAGCTTCGACGCCAGGTCATTGGCCATGTTGACTTCGCGACCCAGATACACGTAGCTGGAGCATTCGGAGATGTTCGTTCCGTTGAGCGAGAATGGGGCATCAGAATCTTGTCCGTTCCTCATGAACACCGTCTTCGTAAGATTCAGCTGCAGTCCAACGTTCCCACATACACGATTGAAGTCGACCAGCAGTCGCTCCGCCTGACAGATGCTCGGTGTTATGAGCACGACGACGTCAGCGAAGCGAAGATGGTACAGTTGTCGGTCGTCGATCTTCACTAGTCTCTACCAGTTCCAGGTTAAACGTGCTTTCTTATACCCCAAGACTGTCTGCCCACACCTGCAATCGGGGACAGTGGTCTTCCCCTTTTTGACTTCGTCAGTTATCATGAGAAGGGGTTGTTGCTGAATAGCGATACAGACAAAATTTTGAAGGCGCATATCTTTCTCCAGCTTATCTAGACTGTTTTGAATTAAACATTCCACGCCTAGATTCACGATGTCGCCAAGGATGGATCAATCAGCGAGGTCGAGTTCTCGGCGCATGCAGTGCACCCGAAAGGAGAAGGAAAATCAGTTGTGGACTGGTACGTCTTGCACATAGTGCCGCTTTCCTGCGCTTTTCGTAATAGAGTGTTCTAGGATCTTCTTTACCGACACCATCAATTTTTCGTTCTGGCCCGACAAAGGATCTAACTATGACGTCACATACGCTGGAAAGAAATACACAGGGTATTTTGCTTCCTGTGCGGCCGTTAATAAGGTAGGAAACGAGCGTTCTTCTGTTACTTCCTGTGGTGTCCTTTATTTGAGTAGTGCTGGATTCGAAAAATTAGGCCATGGATTCGGGGCTGAACATCGTTAACGCAGAGTGGATGGCGACCGCGACAGAGGCCGATGTGGATAAAATATTTAAATCTGATGGAGGTGGGCGTTTCTATGGATTTGGCACAATGTTATGCAAATTAAGGCGCTGAAAGTGAGTTCTTTTAGGATACACCTGCATGATATGTGCTGCATTCTAAATCTTCTGGGCGGGCTTCCAATTGCCATATGTTTTTCCTTTCCATGAACGAAGTGTCAAGCGCAGGTCTTCGTAAGTGTGGCATGCGTAGTTGACCGATGAGCCAACTGTGCGTTCCACACATGCGGAGACTAGCGCTTGGGCCCCCTGAGGCGCTACTATATGTTCCAGAGGTCATGGAACTGCAACAAACATAGGAGTGAAAGGAGACACCAAGCAACTAGGTGCGGCCGAAGTGCATAAGGGCCTATAAATTGCAGCCATTTGGATATCCGTAAAGTTATCTCCGACGCGTATGTAGGGTACGATCTGCTGAAAGGGTTGAGCGATTCATTCGTTTCCTCCTGTTAACATTCCAACAAGTTACGTAGAATTCGGCGTTATTTTCTATCTTTTGGGTGCGTCGCGCACACATTTCCTGCGTCTGACCATGGCACATGAAGATTATACATGTGATGACTTGTGGTGGTCAGGCGATGGGTAACTCAGTGCTACTTGCTTCTCGAGATCTCCTCGTCTCTCTACCTTGTTCGACTCGCCCATCGTTTCGAACATAGGGGTGTGGTCGCGCTCCTTTGTCAGCAATGAAACCGTGTATGTAATTGTGCCAGTCTCGAGACGATTGAGAAAAAACGAGTTAGGGAAAAGAAAACAAGGCTTGCACGTTGCATTGGACTTCCAGCTACTTATTTGCGTAGTTTGTTTGTTCCTTTATTTTTTACGTGGAGAGCCACGCAAATAATTCAGCTACGGCTAACAAACAGCGTTTAAAGTAGTCATGAGCATGCAATTTGAAGTCATCATAGCGGGATAATCTCAGAAGCATCCTGGAGATACCTGTCAGCGTTCTTTTAGACTGCCTTAAAGAGCTAGGTAGAACGTTTTCTCTTTAAGTCCTTCAAAAACTCGGTTTCTGATCACTTAGAAAAGAAACCTTTTCTTAGAGTACACTTAGTCCTTGAAGTTCTGATTTTCCCTAGCCACCTTTCCTGTTAGCAAAGGAAATGGAATAGAACTCCGTTCTAGATGTTCAAGTATATTTTAATGTAAGAGACGGCTTCCCTTCCTCAGAATAACGGACTCACTACTATTGTGGGGAAACTCTAGTGAAGATGATTACGATCTTTCTATTTGTGAGATAATTCCTGTACTATCTCAATTCCATTTCTTCGTCAACCTACCGTGAAGAAGTTGGAGAATTAGAGTGGAAGCGACGCAGGCTTCCTTCTATGGATTATGCTACATGGTAAACGAGAAGGGTGTGCAGCCTGGTAAGATACTAACGACGTGCGGCAGTGACATGAGTGGAAATAACTGTGTAGAATTAGCGTGATAGCGATTGCAAGGTCTTTATGACTGAACGCAGTACATTGTGTAACGGAACTCCGCAAGAAATTGTAGCTATGTGGGTACAGATTTTCCAGCTTAAAGCCTTTCTGAAGATATAATCTCTTTAAGGGTTCTTAGTGGTGCAGTGAGAGAAGGCGCTGGCTGTCCAATCGAGGTTATTGGTTCGGTTTCCTTCTAGGCCAACCAAGCCTTCCACCCCTATGGGGTAGATGAATTAGTGCCGTACTTGCCTGGAGAGGGTAAAGCACTGACTTGTCGTCCATCGGCTGGCCATTACAACGATGGTGTAGCCGGAATACGCATACAAATTACCTCCAAGGCATCCCGTATGGTTAGACTCAGACATTCGTTATCTAGGACCCGCACAACCAGTTGCTATTGTGGTGGGAGCCTGTTGCAGTGGGTGTGGCGGGCTGCGCCGATTGGCCAGGTGAGGGGACCCGGTGCGATTACCTGCACCCCTTTGACGCTCCTGTAGGAGTATACCACTAGGCTTAAGGTTTGGCTCCTGTTGCTGGAGTATTGCAGGATAATCGCCTATGCTTATATCACATATAATCAGCTCGTACCTACATATATATGTGCATACGCATATAAGCAGGTATATACTATGTATACACATGTATGAACATCTGTATATACAGGTATATACGAAGGAACAGGTTCCCACCACAATAGCAACTGGTTGTATGGGTCCTTGTGATCGTTTGTCCGAGGAGTTGGTGACGAATCTCGCCAAAGGATTGACTGTACTGTCTTTTATCTTTCTGTAGGGTATCTAATCAATTTTACTAATGGTCTCTTAATTGCCTTGTTATAATGAAACGCGTTTTCTCAATATCGTTGTTTCCCTGAGCTTTATGTTTACATATCTTCTCCTTAAGAGTTGATATTGATATTTATTACATGTTACAAGCACATGTGAGACTAATAAGGAGAAAAACTTGCGTAACACAGAACCATGGAAGAAAACTGAACAGCAACAGCATTTACTATAGCATTATAATGAAAATAAAACAGTGTTAGAATGAAAACAAGAGCTAGATATGCGGAATCTCATGAATAGACGAAATGCGAAAAGAACCCCGCTTGCACAGCTTTTGGTATTCTGCTCCAGCCCTGTGAATAAAGAAAGCCTTTCTCACTGAAGTCTTAGCCAGGGGTAGGAAGATCTTTTGAACCTCGCCTCTAGTAGAGGAATTACGCATGATGAAGAAGGAGCCACTGAGACGAATACGACCAGTCACAATTTTTCGTACCATTGATACATCAAAGATTTTCCTTCTGCATTCCAGAGTTGGTAGACCTAGAACAACATTACGTTGAGTACCACCGGGTATGCTTCTATAGTCAAAATTGCCGGTTCTTAATAGAGCTTTCCTTGTGAAACTAAATTGTACTCCTTCCAACTGATTAATCAGGCTCTTCTTCTTTGGATTAAATATGGTGGTACCATATTCCAGGATAGGTCTAATATACGTTGTGTACGCCTTGAGTAGGACCTTGGGATTTTTGGTGTATAAGCAGCGAAAGAGCTTGTACAATTGTGCGTAGGCCTTGTTAACAATGTTATTACAGTGGCTATCAAACTCAAGCCGTCTATTGTATGAGAAGCCCAAATCAGTTACCTCAGTAACAACCGATAGTTCGTGGCCATCAAGATAGTACGCTGGCCGGTCAGGATAGGACCCCAGGTGCATTACCTTAGTTTTGGTTTGAGAGATGGGAAGTTCCCAAGTTTTAGACCAAGTTAGGAGGGCATCAAGAGCTTTCTGCATCTGCTCACGAGAAGAGGGCATTGAGATACTGGTGAAAATCTTTACATCGTCTGCAAACATTCTACACGAGACTCCAAAAGGTTTGATCACGTCCGGGATATCAAAGGTGTATATGCTGAAAAGAATGGGTGCCAGTACGCTGCCTTGAGGTACTCCACTGGGGGCAGGATACACTTTGGAATAAACTCCGTTAATAACTACTTGGAAGGACCTATCCTTAAGATACGCTTGAATCCAGCTGATGATTCTAGGGTGTATACCTGCAATTTGGAGTTTGACGAGTAACTTGCTGTGGGACACCCTGTCAAACGCTTTTGCATAGTCTAGGTATATTATATCTACTCCCTCCTTCCTTTCAAGGGACGTGGTCCATTGATTTAAACATTCCAACATTTGCGTTTCCGTGGACTTACCCCTGGTGAACCCGTGTTGCTCCTCCGGAATGATTGAATGAAGAGTTAGATGGGAAATAATTCTTTCCTTAAGAATTTTTTCAAATACCCGAGCGAACAGAGATGTCAAACTTATTGGCCTAAAGTTCGAGAGAAGATGCGAAGCTGGGGATTTGGGAATAGGGATGATGTAAGTTAAGCTTGAAATAGAAACTCGAAATAGGAACTCATTTTAAGGATATACCATCCCGCTGCTATCCGAACGTGTGAAGGTCATCAATGAGTCGGGTAGAGTGCTTCTTGAAGTGAGTATCATTCTTTCTGGTTTGTCTTAGTGTTTCGGTAATGTTCGTCGTTTAAGCACTGCATGCCAGTAGTTTTAATTTCAGAAATGGAACGGATCGTTTTACAACTGCATTTTGGCAGCCGATGGTAGTGCTGCTAAACTGCTTGAAATTATCGTAGAAAATTTTGAATCGTTCAGAGACTTCGCTACATTTTGTGGTCAAAAAGGTAATCGCTGCTACTCTTCCCACATCAAGGCTTACAATTTTATTAGAACATGTTGCTAGACTATTTTAGTCTTAACTACTCAATGCTTGCAGTGTCTTTTCTGAAGCGAGCTCAGATTCTGGTGTCTGATGTGTATAGTGCGTTGCATGAGAAAGACTCCGCGTGCAATTTTGAGGACATCGGGTAGGCTATCTGGCGCTGACTTCTGTGACACCAAAAATATAATTGCTAGCAACTCAGGATTCTCACTATGTTCGCCGATTACCGCGTCCCTCAAGCTCTTGCCTACCTGGGTGCTCTGGAATACTCACCAGAGCTGATGGAGCTGCTGAGATCTGGCAAGCATCTGCCCAACGGAAGCCCAGAGGAAGTAGAACTGCGCGGTGCGTCAATCTGGGTTTGCGAGGTACGTCTTTTATATTTTCCGTATAGCGATTTTTCTGCAAACAAATCCTTGATACTTCTCAACGCAGCGGCGGCAACGTACTTTGTTGGACTTATTGCGGAAATATATTCCGTCAACAAAGTCGAAGTGTTCTCGGTGTTGTTTCAAATGGGGTCGCGCAGCTAAAATTTGTTATCCTACGGCCAAAACTAGCGTTCGCGACTTCTGGGCCGGGTTTGAGTTTCTGAGTGCAAAAACCATGCTTTGCCATCCTCGTTGAACCGATATAAAAGGCTCGTTGATAGTTACCTGAAGACTCGATAATCCACCGTTCTTGCTTTTTCGTGTTTATTACCGATGTATCCGCTCTCAAATGGTGTTTTCTTTGTGTGTTGTTATACACGTGCATAAATAAATTGTGGTCGACTTATGACAGCGTATTTTCTTGGGCAGCACAAATCCATCACTCGGCATCCTCTCATCAAACAAGGATTTGGCCGCTGTTCATCGTTGCCTAGGGAAACAACCATTGGAACATTCGCGGGGGACGGTCAGGAGGTACACCCGCCCCTGCTAGCGGCGTGCGATTTTCCTCTCATTCCCCTTGCTCACCCACCCCAACCCCTAGGTTTTACCGAAAGTCTAACGGCTGCCTTACGAATTCTTTGATACGCAAAACATAAGCTTGCGGATCGCAGAACAACGGATGTACCTCTTGACGCCACGCCCCCCAGCAGGAGGCGGGTGTACCTCCTGTCGCGCTGTTTTTATTCGCTGACATGAAGAATTTGGGAAACACCTCGTTTGTTTACTTGGGTGCGAGGATGTGACACTCGGGTTGCTGAAAATGGTTGACAAAGCGTCTGGGTGCCAGCCAACGTTTAAGCAGCAATCTTGAAATTTTCGATGTTTTACTTTACATCTCTTTGAATAACGATATTTTAGCGCATCGTGCAGACCATCCAAAAGATGCGTGCTGAAGAGGGCGATAACTATCGTCCAATCAATGCGGCAGATGTGGACAACTTTGCATGGGTCTATCGACGCAAGCATGCGCTCGAAGTCGAAAAAGCGGTGAGGCAGCTCTTGTTTCTAGAGTTCTTGTGCACGCGATAAAAGAGCAGTCACTTAGGTTCCCTACCATCGTACTCGGTGCATCTACTACTAGTCGGCATCGCCACAACCCGGAGGTTCCTCACGTTGTGCAATTTTTCACTTTCTTTCACCTGTTGCTGTTGATTTTACTGGTTTCAACTTGAAGAGTTCATTAGTCAGAGTGATGGTTTCATTTGTTTCCACGGATCATAGTCATGTCAATGCGTCATTCCGTTGAAATCTTGCCTAGCAATTCACTTGTTGCAATTTGTTACGGTTCCGTAGGAGAATAAATAGTATCTCAATTTGGTGTCTATGCTCGTCGCAACATTTATGAAAGTGTCGTAAAAGTACCTTACAATGTTTTGAATCATAACCAAGTTCTAACAAAAGTAACCTTCCAAGTTCAGAATGTTCAAGAAATTCGACGAGAGAGAGGATATTACCGGTGCGACTCAACTGAAGTCATCTATTCAGGTTTGGCATTCGGTTTTCACGAATTTTTCTCTTTGTTTTATTTGCTCGAAGAAAATCTCGTATTTAAGAAAGGGATTAGAAACAAACTACTCGAGTCGTATCCTCATATCGAGCCGTACTTGAACGACATTCTTCCGAAGAAGGTGGGCTGGATCAGTTTACAAAAGTTTGTAGACTAGGAGTAAGTCGTGACTGGTTTCTCATTCTGCATTCTTCAGCGCGATCCTTCCCCATTATGTAAGCATCGGGGTTTCAAACTTTTTATGGAAGCAACCCCATTCGATACGCACTTCCCAAACAACCTTAAAGCTAGTTTGTGGCCAAATTTACCTCGCTTCGAATCGAATACGTGTAGCGGACACGCCTGTATAAGAATGACACACCTAGGCTGGGTCTTCACCTGGGTAGAGTACGTCGTTGCTGTTTGTCTTGCATTCATATTGAATCGTTTCGTTTTTTAAATACTTTTTTTTGCAAATGGCTCATAAGTTCCGAAGACACTTTGTAGCCCTTTCAAGGGAAGAAGTGGATTTTTTCTGTTTTGCTTTGTACTGCGTAAGAATGAGGTTTCGGGAGTGGGCCATCTTGACGTGGATAGGTTAGTTGAGCCACATCCCTTCCATTGCCCTATTCTATGCTTCGGACCGAAGCACAACCGTTCAGTACCCGTCCGCAATTGTCAGCACATATGGCTCGGATTGATAGTTTCCCTGTGTTTACTCCTCTTGCCCAGTTCCGTGGTTGATCAAAGGCTACGTACGATTTCGAGTGCTGTGGAGCTGAGCCATTCTCATGAAAAGAATTCATTTTGGCGCAGTACGGGTTGGGGTCAGTCTGTTCTAGATTTAAATATTCTGACGTACTCTCTACGGAGGAGGCGAACATTTTGCTTTCCTAGTAGTGGACCAACCCAGAGTAGGACTGCGCTAGAGTGATGGAAACTTTTTTTAATAGGCGACAAAAGTTACCGTCCTAAGAGTGATTCCGTCCCTAGTTATTGCGCCTTCAATTTTGGTTCTCACTGAGGCCAGCCATGTTACTTGCCATTAAACGTACGTGGAAATGGTTTGGACGAGCGCTAGGAACCCTTCGCCATTGCTTTATCGCCGTAGCTCTGTACGTGGCTTTGTGAACTCGTGTACAAAGGTGGAACTCCTTGGGATAAGGATTTCACGTTCAGTCGTCGCCGTGTGTGACGTTGAATACGACAAGGTGACATAGCTTTGGACAAATCTTCGTTTCCCTTTCGGATCCTTTTGTCTTTCGAACGGATTATTCTGCTAGCATTTAGAAAGGGAGCGGCCGTTGCGGGACCACGCGTGAGGAGCTTGACAATCCTCACATGATGAAGCGCAAGCGTGATTTGCTTTAATGTGCTGTGCATTGGCACATATCAAGGTAGTCAAGCTTGAAGAACCTTAAAAGTTAGTATCTACCGCTTTCCTTATCGGACAGTTGAAAATGGCGCAAACTACTCTTTTCTGCATTAAGAAGTCCACAAAATTCACTATCACTCCTTGAACGGCTAGTAAATGCATGACCTGAGAAGGTGGTCGTATGTACACTCTTTTTACTCGCGTTTGTTGAAAAGCAGACGTACTTACTTTCCATTCACTCGCATCGGTGAATTGGTACCAAATTTACCTAGGAAGAATAAAATACTGGCTTAACAGTTTCGTGGACCGCTACGATGTTAGACAGAAGAATGGTTGGTGGCGTATCCCTAGGGTAAGGGAGGTAGGAAGATGAAAGGTGCTCGGGAAATGTTACAGCCCTACCATAATACTCACCAATCCAAGAGTTGATTTGGTACTTATGAAGCAGAGGGCCCGTGGCGAAAAAAAGAACGTTCTTGGTTGGGTTTGTATTTGTTTTCTCTGTTCTCCGCTGACGCCAAGGAGAGCGCAGACTGAGCAAGGGAAGGAACTCCAGGATGTGGCCAAATTTAGCGCAGGTCTGGTCGGTGGATCACATCTTAGGGTACTTTGTATGGCTACGGGCCCTCTGCTTCGTTGTTCAGCCTTAGGTGTATCCTGATCGTGATGCATGTTCTTCTCCACCGGCGCTGCCCGGAAAGCAGAAGATGCGGGTTCGAGTCCCGCCTGGCGCAAGAGTTTTGATCGCAACAAAACATCCTGTAACAATATGTTATTCTCGTTTCAGGAGAACTTCAAGTTAATCAAATGCAGAGATCACGTAGAACTCATAACGGATCACAATGGAGTAGTGCAGTTTCTGAAGACGAGGAACACCGAGTGGGTTCCTACGCTTCGTCTGCTTCACAAGTACCCATTTATCCTTCCCCATCAGCAGGTATGTCGTCGGCTTCACTCGAAAGCCTTCTGTGAACTTGTTGATTCGTATTTTTTAGGTCGACAAAGGAGCGATCAAGTTTGTCCTGAACGGCTCCTCAATTATGTGCCCCGGGTTGACGTCGCCTGGCGCAAAGATGACACCTGGTATTCCGGTTGACGCAATTGTAGCAATAATGGC
The DNA here is from genome assembly GCA_947359475.1 of Heligmosomoides polygyrus bakeri. NCBI lineage: Eukaryota > Metazoa > Nematoda > Chromadorea > Rhabditida > Heligmosomidae > Heligmosomoides > Heligmosomoides polygyrus. The sequence continues at coordinate 86,389,606 of OX375865.1, read as the reverse complement.
CGAGGTGTGGTTTATACCCGAAGTTCGATCTCAAGCATTTCTGTAGGCGCAGTTCTTTCAGGGCAAACAGCACGCGTTAGCGATAGGGCAGATGAAAATGAGCACCGAGGACATTCAGACAATCAACAAGGGTATAGGTATCGAGAACGTGCACTACCTGACAGACGGCCTTTGGAGATTAGCGGAGAAGCCGTTGAACTAGGAATGTTTCACTGTTTATGCCGGTCCGACGCTTGACGTGTTCTCTTTCCGTTGTTCTCCCAGTTTCAACTGTTTCGCGTTATTTTGCCGATGATTGATTCGTGTCTGTATTCTGTCGTGCGCTGAATTCCTTTTCACACGCGGTCATAATTTCGAGGTTTCCGCATTCTGTTTTATCCCGGCTGGGCTCTTGATTGTTATCACTGAAGAGTAAACTTTTGAATGTTGTATCGAGCCATAGAACAAAAAGAAGTGTACAACAGATCAGTTCGGAGGAGCCGTGACATTTCAGGTATCGAGGCTGATGTGGCAGGCAGTGAGCAGCCTCTATGTCTAGAACAAGAAGAAGGGAAAATGTGTACAAGCACAGGTAGTAAAAGCCCGTCCACCTCGTCAACAAGAAGGATGGCTTGCAGTCTTCTAATGCCGTGTCAGGCGCATCGTTGTGCAGTAGGACGGGGTGCAACCTGTCGCGTGCGCTCGATTCCAGGCTGTTATTTTCGGTTCTCGTGCCCACCTCCCGTCCCTTCGCGGGTGGTGGGCAGGTGAATTGGTATCAGACTCATCCGTGGAGGCCAAATTACAGGGTGCGTAAAAAGTATTGGCGCACTAGACGTAAACGATAGAAACAACAACTCATTTTAAAATTTAACAAGTCTATATACAAAATGTCAACAATGATCCAGCGAACAGAATAGCATCACTTGTATTTTATATGGGCTTCTTTTCTGCGAATGCAGGGGTGAAGACGACGAGGAAAGGCGTCGACGGTGCGCCGCAACTAGTCCACGTCGATTCGTTCTATGCCTTCACCTTGAGTGACTTGATACTTTTGTGCATTCAACATGTAGTAGTGTTACATACTCTTCAAAGACCTCCAAAGCGCTAGTTCTGGCTGAAGGCTCGCTGCAAGGAAGGCGCATCCGGCCAGTACCATGGCTTGTGCATTCATCACAAGCGCCTCTCGTTTTCGTGGATACAGAAGTGAAAATAAATCAGTAGAACTATCTGTGTTGACGTCCTAAAGAAGCAACTGGTCCCTTTGCTCGGATCCCACCTCGAGAGTAAGCCGTATGGCTTCCAGTAGGATTAGACTCCTGCGCAGAGTCGAGGATTGTTTAGGACTGGTGCCTTGTTTAGGACTGGTGCCGCGCCAGCTTGAAGGACTTCATTTCGGCAGAGGATTGACCTCAGCATAGACCAGATTTGGATCCGCTGAATTACTCTATATGGGAAGTTTTGGAGAACAAGGCTTGCGCTACTTCCCACAAAAGTATGAAGTCAGTGGAGGATGATCTGGTCAAAGCATGGAACGAAATCGACGTGGACTGCTTGCGGCGCACGGTCGATTCCTTTCCTCAGCGTCTTCACCTCTGCAATCGCAGCAAAGAAGCCTATATAAAATACAAGTGATGACATTCTATTCGCTAGATCATTGTTGACATTTTGAATACAAACTTGTTAAATTTTATAATGTGTCGTTATTTCTAACGCTTACGTTTAATGCGTCAATACTTTTCACGCACCCTGTATTGACTGCCCATCGGTTGACTACAGCAGGTTATTCTATAATATAAGCCAAATACGCATTAATTTGCCTACTGGACATCCCATAGGAGCGAAATGCGTGGCGCATCCCAAAAGGGAATGATTAATGCCGCCCTTTATCCTTATCCTAATGCGGTGTTGGGGAAAGTGAAGAGGGAGTCAGCCGATCTAACGGCAGATCTACCACTGACAACTGGTTGGGGCTTCGCCCAGTATTTGATAAGAACCGATCCATACTGTTTACCTGCTGTGTATCCTGTCCGTCGGCTAAAACATTTACATGACACAAGGCTCAAACGTTGAACTCCATGCAAAATTGATATGAACGATCGATAATAGTCAGTCGATCAAGGCTGTTTTCTTGTTGTGAAGGCTGTCTATTGGCCAACATTAATGTGGTTCTCGTAAATTAACTGACAACAGCAAAATTGAATGGAATCGGTCGATAGCGTCCGGATGATCGATACCGTTTACATTTTGCGCAACTTCAACCTCAAATCGTGAGTCTTCAGTATCACCTACTTGTATCACCTGTCGTATCCTTTATCATCGAGTTGCCCGAGTGAGCGCCAGCATTCATCCCTTTCGCGTGCCAGAGTGCTCCAATGGATCCTTCTTGCTTGAAGGACACAAGAACGTCATATCGTTCGTTAGGGCCTTCTCGAAGAAGTCCGACCAACGCGTTGGTGGGCGTCCTGGTGTTCCTTGACATCCCGCGGAATCCAGCTAATGGCTGCTCGCGCTCAGCGGTTGTCTGCGAAGGCATTATGTGGTCTACTCACCCAATTTTCGACGACTTGGCCCATGCGACACCGTCTCTGATCTTCGAACGTCGACGAAGCGCGGAACTCCGGAGGCCTTCTCTCACTTGCGTGAGTGGTGTCACTCCGAGCATCGTCCTCTCGATTCCACGCTGCACGACAGTGGACGCTGTTCATCCTGCTTTCGTATAGCCCAGGTCTCTGAGGCGTATGTTAGGGCAGGAAGAACAGTGGAGTCGAATAGGTGGGCACGGAGTCGGGCGTTCTTCGTCTTCTTTGCGACTTCTTCGACGCTCTTGAAAGCTCCCCAAGCCGCTCGTTTCCTCCTGCTCAGCTCCGGCGCTAGGTCGTTGGCCATATTGACTTCGCGACCCAGATACACGTAGCTGGAGCATTCGGAGATGTTCGTTCCGTTGAGCGAGAATGGGGCATCAGAAACCCATCCGTTCCTCATGAACATCGTCTTCGTAAGATTCAGCTGCAGTTCAACGTTCCCACATACACGATCGAAGTCGGCCAGCATTCGCTCTGCCTGAGTGAAGCTCGGTGTTATGAGCACCATGTCGTCAGCGAAGCGAAGATGGTGCAGCTGCGAGCCGCCGACCTTCACTCCCATGTCTTCCCATTCTAAATAGTTCGCTCATGAGCTTTTCGAGGGCGGCACTGAACACTGAAGAGCTTCGAGGATATCGTATCCGCTTGCCAAATCCCTCTCTTTGAGTTGAAGGTGATGTTGTTGTAGAATGGTGAGCTCATTATCGTGAATCCATTGCACAGTTCTCGAAGTACTCTAATGTACCGTAAAGTCCTCGGTAGGGATTGATAATAACAGGTAAAATGTGAAGACCGCCCTGAGACCGAAGGACTTGGTTGAAAAGACGCTAGCTCCTCTCTATATGGTAGGAAATGTGTGTATAGCAAGGAGTATGCAGTAACGAATCTAACCCACTTCTATGTATCTGTGCATATGTAATCTATATGGTATGAAGTTAGTGCCGATGTGAAACACCAAAACATCGTTTTCGGGCCGAAATGACGTCACAGGGACCCTGATGTCTAGGTAAGCTAAGAAGTTATTAATGGAACGAATGAGAAGGAAAGGTGGAATAAACGAGGGCATCGCCTCATGGCTGGCGCCACCACTGGTTAGAACAGGATAAACGACTTTATGGAATGCGCCATGCATTATTCTTCAGAGGGAATGAATCTACGACATGAATGCGTATGTATTCTAGGCAATGACTCGCAGCGGCCAGCCGAAGTCAGTTCTTCACAGGCAGATATGGTAGCAATCCACAGATCCCGGAAATATGTAAGGCTTGGTTAATCTGGGAAGCCTAGAACACGGAAGAATGGAAGGCTTTGTTGGTGAGGGCAGGATCCGGACCAACAACCACGATTCAGGATGCACACGACAACCGGCCCCTCCCCCGACTGCGCTACCGAAGGGATATCCTGAAAAAGGCATAGTCGTCATCCGTCCTAGGGTGTTGGCATTTTGTCGCGGATGAGGAAGGACCAGCACAGCTCAGTACGCATTAATGCGATGCACGGGGTTAGCGTGAACCGGTTTTCAGCCGTCAGCACTCTCGACTGGAATGTCGGAACCCCAATTAGAGTGCAAACAGTGGCTGATATTGATGTCAGAACTGTTATCTTCTAGAGAAAGGCGGATTTTCGCACCAGGAAGCGACAATTTAACACCAGGAAGATTTTAGTGCACAATATGCTCGAAATGCATAGAGACCGCTTTTGGATCACCACCTAATGCTAATTACTGCCAATCCGTTTCGCGACGCACCTAAATAGTCGCAGAGGGGTCCACAACATGAGTGTGGACAAAAGAAGTCCGAAGATTAGTACACAGCCTGCGATCTCTTGAAGTCACCATGTAGTGCAGCCCAATATGGCATCACGGATTGCATGAGATTAAAAGTTTGATGCAGGACCACATAGCTGTTCAATCCCTGCGCTGGATTGGAGAGAATTTCTTCTGTAGACATTTTCCTTCTCATGAAGGTGTATTACCGCGTAATACAAAGTGATTCCCTCCACTCACCGAGTCAACTATGGCTAGAGCCAAAAATTAAATCAGTGAAAGATGAAATCTACACAGATGCGCAGAAGTAGTTGTACGCGAATAATTATTTTGCCAGTAATCTGTACTAGGAGGGAGATCAACAGTGCTCATAGAGACGCGAGTTTCTTCTTTCGGCAATTCTGGAAACTGGAACAGGCATATGGACGTGCAGACATAGGGGATCTTCAAAGGCAGTTCTTTAATGTATAGTACATAAGAGGTTTTCTCACTTCTATTTTGTATAGTAAGAGGATAGAATGTCTGTCTAAAGAGTTAAGGATATGAGGAATTAACTTGTGTCACTTGAAAGTGCTGCGTATTCTACATCACTGCACATCTCTGTAGGATGGTTAGAGGGTCTTGAGTTGATTTTGTGGACTCCAGAGCTTTCTATCATTGATCGGTTGCCATAAGCTCCCTTGTTGCAGTTTCAGATCATTCTCCAAGCTTCTCCGCTATAAGTACATGTGATCATAAAGTCTTCTTTAATTTTAATCACGGCGTCCAGAAGAGCACCTTTGAGCCATTGCCTTCTATAAATGGCGTCGTGGCACTGAAGCGACGTCAACCGTTCGAAACACCAGCGGCGCACGAAGAGGACGCATCTTCATCTCCACTTTCAACTACTAGTTCCCTCCCTTCAGAGGTGGAGAGACGGACTTCAAAGACAAACCTCGGTCGGAACGCCACACAGATGAAAGACTACGCCGTCCCCGAAGCTGTCAAAGCGGATCCTGAGGGTAGTACCCACTGGCTTTCGACGAGACTCGGTTGTACACATTCATCGGCCCTCAGACTCCTCCGGGTCTTCGACTGGAGAAAAGTGCTGACTCTATGGATCCTTCATGTCCTGACAGATGTCATTCGATTCATCCGAGTATTCATTTGTCAGGCTCACCTTTTCCGCTTGCGTTGAAAGAACTGTATTATACATTCCTCTACGATTCTGACGCATACCGTGCCTTGTCAGAGAAAGCCAGCCAGCGGAAGCCAAAATGGGCCTTCATCTCAATAAGTGTTTCCTTCACTGTTTCTGGGATTCACGATAGATGTTGCATTGCAAGTTGCTCTTGTATGGACCACCGAGTAGCATTCAGGCCAGTCAGCTTCGGGTACTGGCGGTAGCTGTTCGAGAAAAAGGCCGATACGAGCGTCAGTCCACCTATGTACTCTACGGTAATGCTCGACCCCATATTGCTAAGGAGACACGTGATGAGTTGGAGAGCTACGCTGGAACACGGTTTTCCATGTAGCACCATCTTTCGCTAAAATCGTCTCGTCTATCCGTCACTTATTTCGTCCCTTAAGGCTCTTGTAGCGAATAAAAATTCGCTAAAGTTGCAGACCTTGAAATGGTGGCCAGCGATTTCTTTGGATCTCACTCTTCCAGTTCTGGGAGAAGGGAGCTCGCCGACTCGCTGGCGTACGCTTTACTGGGCTGTAGTGACGAGCGGTGGTGATTATGTCGCTGAATAAATTCCATTGTGTGTTGAATAAAAAAGTGAAGTAGGAAAGATGTAAAACGCTTCAAAACTATTCCATGTGCGACTGTCCTTGAATCTTGGCATGTTTTAGAACAGTATGGCAGGTAGTCGTCGAGCTGTCGTGCCAAGATTGATATCGAACGTTTATTCGGCTTACGTTTCGGCGTAACCGCCTTCTTCAGAGCCTGGAAAAGACAAGGGGAGTTAGAGAAATTACCCGTCCAAGAGTCATTTCAAGTTTCAGCCATCTCAAAAGCTAAAGGGAGAAAAAGACGAACCGCGAGGAGGATAGCCCAACTGACCTTATGTAAACAGCCGAAGGCTGTGGAGTCACCCTTCAGATGGAGATAAATGTGGGTGAATGAGGTCCTCACTTCGGGTCAGCCCCTCAGCGACCTTCCGGCTGGCGCCCCCCGGGGTCAAGCCCACAGAGGTCGGCAAATGGAGCCAACTCCTGGGTTATGGCCACCCGTTCCTCCTTCCTATTGATTGCGGGGTTCTTGAACGCAATCCACAGCGCCTCCAAGGCCTTGCGCGCTACGCTTCAAAACTTTTTGGCCAACCTAGTAAATCAGGTATGGAATTTTTGGTAAGGGGACGACCAAGTGTTTTTACTAGCCAAGCTGAATAGTAATGCAACATGCAGCTGAAAGGTTAGACCGTCTCGATGGTGCACGCAAACAGATTGCACCTCTTAATGAATTGATCGACCTAACCGCTTCTACTCTTCTACATTTCATAGAAGGAGATTTTCAAGATTTATCCATCTGCCCTCTATTCGACAAAAGCTAGTTTTGAAAGAGGATTTTGGGAATTTTCGGTCTCATTCACAATGAAGAAGTCAAAGTCTGCTCCCAGCTGCAGTGCTCGATTACGAGATAACGATGCAAAGTCCTGAAGTCCAGCCTGGACTAGAAGTCGTTACTGTCTGCATGAGCTTCCTCTATTGCTTCTTTCTCAATACAAACCAATGAATCAGGTAGCAACCACTGCGTCCGTCCAAATCGCTCGCTCCCGTGTCGCTCCTCATGCTCATGTGTGGCGGCGAGTGCGGTGGATTAACGTACTTACACTTGGTGTAATGAGGCCGATTACGCATTTCGAGCGAGGCTACAACACCACGTATGTAGATAACACACATGGATTTTTCATTTGCTGGTATGAAATATCGGGAGTAGTTTGAATGCGAGTCATCAGATGAGCAATGAGATAGCAGTTAGAACCTCGTTAATCTTAAAATTTCCCCCCTCAGCCGCACGCACAGCATAGTAAAGGACTAAATTTTGAGATTTTATGTTTGTGAGAGAAGTGGATCTTGGATTCAGATTCAGTGCTTTCTACAGAGAAAACAGCTAACACAGTTCTGGAATGTTCAAACCCATTTCATGTGAAAGTGTCACTTTTCAAAACAAACTGGCACTTGTTAAAGTAAACTGAACACCGTAGACATTGAATAGGAAAGCCGAGGTATAATTTGTGGAGTTAAGAAATTTCAGTGGCAATTTGTGTGTCGTAGGAACGAATTGCGCTGTGCAGTCATTTGACACTTCATTCGATTCGCAGCGAAAATTTTCATCACTTCGAATAACGTATTCATCCACAGTGAAAAATGAGCAACCTTACAAAAAGGGGAACCAACATTGGAGCACAGCCATGGTTCGTGTTCTGTTTATGGCAAACCAGGCTTTTCGTCCTTTTTTTGGGTTGGTGGCAGACCTCGCTGGGGAAGGCAAAGTATTGATTTGTCCATCACTTTTTTTGAAAGAATATTGCCTCCGCAATATTCCGAATAACTAGAATACTTGGCGCGTTTCGCGAAAATGCCGCTTAACGCCGTCCGTCGTGACATCTGCCACGACTCTTGAAGGACGCATAGATTCTGCGCCCTCTTGGTCCCGCCGCGCAATGCCGTCGAATACGCAGCATCGATTCGCTGCGACGAAGTATGAACGCGCGCGCGAGCTACACACTTCGCCTGCTGTCGCCGTGGACGGTCGCGTCTGGTCGTCGTCCTCTCGTTAACACGGGAGGAGGAGCGCAGAGCCGAGGAGGAGGATCTGCCCTGGCATGGACGCCAGGAAGAGGTAACCGCAGGTGCGATGCGAGGAGCACCACCTTGTGGGCACACGCCCCAGGCAGGACCTCGCCGGACCCTAGCAGGCTGTTGTGTGGGATGCCCCTAGTGAATATAGACAGGCAGGTTGCGTGACTCGTAAACATGTGTGCTTCTTAAGAAGTAGTAGTCTGTGTAGTATAATAAATCTGTATATTCATCTGTGTCTGCGGGAGCAACGTGAAGACTAGTGGAGACCAACAGCTTTATTGATCGCAACACTATGAGTGTAGGGAAGACGCGGAGACGTGCGGGGAAGTAGGCGCAGGCTCGTAACGCGTACGGGAGCTAAATCGCAGTTCCATCCCCATGATTCGGCTGGGGCAGCAGGGCCCTACATAGCTGGTGCCGCATGGCTGGAAAGGAAAGAGCATAAGCGTGCTGCAAGACCCCACTGATTCTGCCACGCACGTGGCCTCGGGTCTGGACCACCGTTACCGATGCCGGTGGCGGCCAGCCCGGGGCACGACACCGTCCGTTATCTCTTATTCCTGTTTCAAACAGTCTCCAGTGTTCCCAACTTCTCTCTTCTTGAAACCTCGGCATGGTGAGTTAGTTTGTTGTCAGTATGCTGTGCCAAACGAGGTTTTTAGGTGGATCTTTATTATTGCGGCCTGACGTTTCGACTTTCCGTCGTCTTCAGAGGCCTGAAAGTGGAGCAACAGGTTTATATTTGCGCTCTACTCCACCAAGCGCCTTAGCCGCCCTAGCATTTTCGACCCACTCCCGGAGTCACTACAGAGAGCCCGAATGTAAGAGACGAACTCACGCATAGGATCCACCGTAGGGGCTGGTATTCGCCTACGCTAGAAGACCAGTAGAGGCGAATGAGACCCACTCAGTGGGATTGTCGCCGACCGGTCACTTACAGTTCACAATGAGACACAAATGGCAAGAAGTCACTCGTAACAGAGAGGCACTCATTTCGGTTGTTCATTACCGGATTTCTACTAAAAATCCAGAATGCCTCAAACGCTTTCCTTGCCGATATTTCTCCTTCAACGGCCAAAATGCTGCACTTCACCTCAAAATCGTTCCCGTTGTGCGCATCAATTCTATGTTTACCAAGCGGACTTCTTGGTAATCCACGTCTTTTGCTGGCTAGATGTTCCTTTACACGTACTGCCAGAACCCTTCCCGTTTCCCCTATATATTTTGCATTGCAGGCCGAGCACTCGAGCTCGTAAATTGCCCCGATCTTTGAGCAATCCCCCAGTCTTCTAGTTGGTAATGAAAAAAAAATAAAGTAAAAAGTAAAAAGTAGAAATCCGGTAATGAACAACCGAAATGAGTGCCTCTCTGTTACGAGTGACTTCTTGCCATTTGTGTCTCATTGTGAACTGTAAGTGACCGGTCGGCGACAATCCCACTGAGTGGGTCTCATTCGCCTCTACTGGTCTTCTAGCGTGGGCGAATACCAGCCCCTACGGTGGATCCTATGCGTGAGTTCGTCTCTTACATTCGGGCTCTCTGTAGTGACTCCGGGAGTGGGTGGAAAATGCTAGGGCGGCTAAGGCGCTTGGTGGAGTAGAGCGCAAATATAAACCTGTTGCTCCACTTTCAGGCCTCTGAAGACGACGGAAAGTCGGAACGTCAGGCCGCAATAATAAAGATCCACCTAAAAACCTCGTTTGGCACAGCATACTGACAACAAACTAAGTCTCCAGTGTGTTCTGGAAAACGTCGTTTCTGATTCTGAGGGTATTCAGATTGCCTTGGAAAGCGCTTTAGGACGAAAATACGCCTGACTGAGTATTACAATTATCATAGTCCAGTATTACTGTGTCCAGCGATACGCGGTAGGAGAATTCCGAGCAAAACACTCCCTTCGAAAGCAAATGTTAGGCCGTACTGAAAGTTTCCGCCGTTTTGGCTTCTAATTTCAAATGATCATAACTTCGTCCATTTTCTATGATTTCCGTTACAAAAAAAAACTGCCGCACTCAGCGCATCACTTCCAATGAAACATGGCAGTGGTAAGTCTTCCAGTTGTGAAGAATTGAACAAATATAGTGGAACTTAGGAACTGTCAGAAGGAATTTTCGCGCTCTTCTGTACATGATGGGAATACTACTCCGAAAGCTTTCCATGAAATGCGGTAAAACAAAGCTGTGGGAGACACATGTTTGGTTATCACATAAAATCGAAAACGGCTTTCAGCTCTAAACCCTTCCGTTTTTGTACGATTGAAAGTAACGATGTGTAATTGGAAGTTGCCGATAGGAGGGGTAGTAACCACTTATTTTGATACAGCAGGGCACCTTTTCAATAGATTTCCATCTTTTGTTCTCAGACTTTCCTCAGCCTATTCTGCTCTATATTCCGCTCTCTTCGCGCGTGGACGGCAGTCGGAACAGGTACTTGCGGTCACGTGCACCCGATACCAGGTTCTTGGTTCGGATTTCCTGCCCAGGCCAACCAAGCCTTTCATCCCTCCGTGGTAGACGATTTTATAGCAGACTTGTATGGGAAGAACAAAGCACTGAAAAATTATAGGCCAACTACGCATTCAAATCGACATCAGGACATTTCGTAGAGGTGGAGTGCGTGGCGCACCCCAAATAAGATCGGCTAACGCCACCCTTTATCCTCCTAACCCGTATAGCTCGTACAACTAGAGTGTGCGACGCCTCCGATACAGGTGCTGAACAACGACTTTGTGCCGTCCTTTATCATATGTATTTTTTTATTTTATCATATTATTACGATGTTTGATTTTCATCCTCCTTTGTAGTTTTCATTTATTTGTTTATTAAGGCATAGATAAAAGCCTAGCGTATATGGTGGGCTATCATACTATATAATAAGTGGTACACACTTAGCCGTGGAGCACGTCAAAAAATAGGGGCGGAAACATCAATGGGCGGAAACATCAGGGGCGGAAACATCAAGGGGCGCCAAATAGCAGAAAATACCCAGACGCCTTCTACGTGCCTGGCGATGCCGTAGATGCACCGAACACGTCGGCAAGCATGCCTGACGATGCCGTAGACGTACCGAACGCGTCGGCGACCGTGCATGGCGAGCTGTAGACGTGCCGAACGCGTCGGCGACCGTGCATGGCGAGCTGTAGACGTGCCGAACGCGTCGGCAACCGTGCCTGGCGATGCCGTAGACGTGCCGAACGCGTCGGCGACCGTGCATGGCGAGACGTAGACGTGCCGAACACGTCGGCGACCGTGCATGGCGAGCTGTAGACGTGCCGAACGCGTCGGCGACCGTGCATGGCGAGCTGTAGACGTGCCGAACGCGTCGGCAACCGTGCCTGGCGATGCCGTAGACGTGCCGAACGCGTCGGCGACCGTGCATGGCGAGCCGTAGACGTGCCGAACGCGTCGGCGACCGTGCATGGCGAGCTGTAGACGTGCCGAACGCGTCGGCAACCCTGCATGGCGAGCCGTAGACGTGCCGAACGCGTCGGCGACCGTGCATGGCGAGACGTAGACGTGCCGAACGCGTCGGCGACCGTGCATGGCGAGCCGTAGACGTGCCGAACGCGTCGGCGACCGTGCATGGCGAGCCGTAGACGTGCCGAACGCGAGGGTAATCGAAGTCGCTGAACACGCATCTGAAGTCGACCAATCGATACCGATCGATATTATCGATTTTTTGAGGATGTCGAGCATGCGCCCTGAAACTTCAGCCCTGGGGGTAATCGAGGTCGCTGAACACGAATCTGAAGTCGACCAATCGATATCGATCGATGTTATCGATTTTTTGAGGATGTCGAGCAGGCGCCCTGAAACTTCAGCCCTGGGGGTAATCGAGGTCGCTGAACACGAATCTGAAGTCGACCAATCGATATCGATCGATATTATCGATTTTTTGAGGATGTCGAGCAGGCGCCCTGAAACTTCAGCCCTGGGGGTAATCGAGGTCGCTGAACACGAGGCCGAACTTCCCTTTTGAGGTATCGGTCGCCATCAATCGATTCCGACCGGTATTATCGATCTGTTTGTGGATGTCGTTGTGGGGGAGGGGGAGACACGCGGGTATTATGGCCGAAGGAGTACTCCACATCAGATGGAAAATTTCAATGAGGAGACCAGTATCTTAGCATCGACCGATATTATCGATCGCCTGACCGGTGGGTTTCTCCCAGATTTAACCGATCGTGTGTGTGTGTGGGGGGGGGGGGGTGAGACACGCGGGTATTATGGCCGAAGGTGTGCTCCACATCAGATGGAAAGTTTCATTGGGAAGACCAGTATCGATCGCCTGACCGGTGTTTTTCTCCCAGATTCAACCGATCGGGGTGGGAGACACGCCGGTGGTTTTCTCCCAGATTTAGGCGATCGGGGTGGAGAGGAAGGGGGAGGGGAGAGGCGGGAAACACGCCGGTGGTTTTCTCCCAGATTTAAGCGATCGGGGTGGAGAGGGGAGGAGACACGCCGGTGGTTTTCTCCCAGATTTAGGCGATCGGGGTGGAGAGGGGAGGAGACACGCCGGTGGTTTTCTCCCAGATTTAAGCGATCGGGGTGGAGAGGGGAGGAGACACGCCGGTGGTTTTCTCCCAGATTTAGGCGATCGGGGTGGAGAGGAAGGGGGAGGGGGAGAGGCGGGAGACACGCCGGTGGTTTTCTCCCAGATTTAAGCGATCGGGATGGAGGGGGGGGGGGCGGGGTGGGGGACACGCGGGTGCTATGGCCAGAGGAGTGCTCCACATTAGGTGGAAAGTTTCAATGGGGAGACCAGTATCGATCGATATTATCGATCGCCTGACCGGTGGGTTTCTCCCAGATTTAACCGATCGGGTGGTGGGGGAAGGTGGGAGACACGCGGGTACTATGGCCGAAGGAGTGCCCCACATCAGGTGGAAAGTTTCAATGAGGAGGCCAGCATCGATCGATATTATCGATCGCTTGACCGGCAGTTTTCTCTCAGTTTTAATCGATGGGGCGGGGGGGGGGGGGAGGAGCGGGAGACATGCGGGTACTTACTATGGCCGGGGGAGTGCCCCACATCAGGTGGAAAGTTTCAATGGGGACGCCAGTATTGATCGATGTTATCGATCGTCTCACCGGTGGTTTCCCCAGATTTAACTGATGGGGTGGGGGGGGGGGGGCGGGAGACGCGCCGGTGGTTTTCTCCCAGATTCAACCGATCGGGGTGGAGGGAGGGGGTAGGAGACACACGGGTATCGATCGCCGGTAGTTTTCTCCCAGATTTAAACGATCGGGATGGAGGGGGTGGGAGTTACGCGGATATTATGGCCGAGGGGGCGCTCCACATCAGGTGGAAAGTTTCAATGGGGAGACCATTATCGATCGATATTATCGATCGCCTGACCGGTGGGTTTCTCCCAGATTTAACCGATCGGGTAGTGGGGGAGGGTGGGAGACACCCCGTTGGTGTTCTCCCAGATTCATCCGATCGGGGCGGGAGACACGTCGGTGGTTTTCTCCCAGATTGAAGCAATATTATGGCCGGGGGGCGCTCCACATCAGGTGGAAAGTTTCAATGGGGAGACCAATATCGATCGATATTATCGATCGCCTAACCGGTGGGTTTCTCCCAGATTTAACCGATCGGG
>OX375865.1:86102495-86375686 GCA_947359475.1 Heligmosomoides polygyrus bakeri | reverse complement strand
AATTGAAGAAATGATGAAAAAGTTGAAGGATATCCGGCCGGCCTTGGTAAACCGAAGGCGAGTTCTCCTTCTGCACGACAATTCTCGCCCCCATGTAGCACGAATGACGTTGCAGAAATTGAATGAGCTGAGCATTGAAACTCTACCACATCCTCCGTTTTCTCCCGACCTCTCCCCAACAGACTACCATTTCTTCAAGCATCTTGGCGACTTCTTGGTAGGGAAAATATTCAAATACCAGCAGGATGCCGAAAGTGCCTTCGAAGATTTCGTCAATTCCGGAACTTCTGATTTTTATGCTACTGGGATAAAAAAGATGTGTAGAATCAAAAGGTTTTTATTTCGATTAATAAACTTGCCTACAAGCCGAGATATTAACTGTTTAAATTTACAGTGGTTCAGTGCCACTTATTTCGTTACAACCTAATAAATAGCTAGATTAACATGTGCTGTGCTTCTTTTTATGTTTAGAACTTGAAAATTATGTGAAAGACACGTGACATGCGAGATTATTGACTGCACGTGACATGAAAGTTTATTGATTGCACGATTTAAATGTGACCCGGAGCCAATTTTCAAGGTAGGATTCTGTGGGCTGATGAAGCAACATTCTTGCTGAATGGAGAGATTAATCGGAATAATTTTCAGCTACTGGAAAGACGTTAAAAGAAGAACAATATAGGATAATGTGACCAAGTAGCAAGAAAATTGTAACAAGCATGCAAACCATAAACCATAGAGTCTGAAATTCGAGGTTTCAGACGGGGGCATGGCACAATCTTGACTATTTGCACACCACATAAATCTCGTTACCTTCATTTCGGTTCAAGAGGTGGGCAATTAATCAACGCTGAGTAAGGAGTGATTGTTCATCCTTTCCGTTCCGTCTTAAGGTCCAATCAAAGCGGAACACGAAACTCGGAACGGAAGACCTCAATGTCGCCGGTAACCGGAATTCGGAGCACGGAAAAGAAATTCCACATAATGCTGCAGATATTGCCCCTAAACCCTTATAAACCCTTATCCTTGAATAAAGGACTTCGCCCTACTCGTGTTCGACAGCGAACGCCTCTTTGACTCGGTGGGTTCGGGCGACGAGGCCCTGGCTGGTGAGGTGGATGTCGATGACGAGGTAGATTTGGCTAGCCAAGGTGTGAAGTGCAGTAAACTTATTCAGCTTGCAGTTTTTATTCTCGGGTTTATTGGAATTATTAATATTTTTCAGAAATTGAAGCCTCTGTGGAAATGGTGGAGTCGGATGGCAGCTGGACCAAGGCCGTCCATCCAGGCAACCGGAAAACTTAGGAGTTGGATTTCCAGGTTTGTGTAATTACTGCCGTTTTAATTAAGCACTTGTGACACCATGCTAAAGTATAGCAGCTTCTAACTTCTTGTTTGCAGGCGGTAATGAAGTAGGCAGTCTTGGAGACTCCGGCGAAGGAGACACGGGAATTCAGCAACGACATTCCTACGAGACCTCGAAATGTTGAAAACAATTTATTCGCCAAACTTCGAATTTAGACGTCAAAGCGTTTTTATTTATTTATCGGACTGATTAATAAACGGCATTGAATGTTGACGGTGTTTAGCGCCCCTTAAAATTGCTCAATGTTCCTAAGGAAATCACACTGTTGAAGAAAAGAAAAAATTATGTGTTTACGGAAACATCGATGTCGCACTACGTAGCCTATGTTTTTGAATATTGACGTAAAGAACAACATACAGAGGATAGGATTCTGTGCAAATCATTCCCCTTGTGAGGTGCTCCACATATTCTACAGGATGCGTAAAAATACATGCAAACCTTCGTTTATTGGGTAAAGCTAGCAAGGAGTTGGACAGGAAATTTAAATAATTTTGCTAATTCCGTAGCATTGAAAACTGTGTGGTTACTTCCATTAGGAAGAAGACGGGATTTTCTAACAGCAAGATTTGCTCTGGAGCTTGTCCACACCTCTTTCAGCTAAGGGCCCTCAGTGGCGCTGAGAGGTAACACTCCTATGGAGTGTTATCTCTCAGCGCCAGTTGAGTCAGGTAGACGACCGCAATGTGGCCACCTTCACTTAGAAATCTGCGGTGCTTTGTGTTAAAACGCAGGCTGGACATAGAGCGAAAATGTGTGGTTGGCTCCTTGGAGTCCTGTAATGCAATTTCACGTCTTACCCATCTTTGATCTGAGATTGGTTTTTTGATAGAAACTCGCGGCGGTTTGCGCTACTTTATAAACCTCGATTATTCCTCCACAGTAAGGATATTCCAGAATTCTCCTCTGCTCATGAGCTTCATCTAGTGCTTTCCAATATCCGCCATCAATTAAAGGACAAAGGACGGCGTTACTCAATCCCTTTTGGGATGCGCCACGCATTCTACTTCTACGGGATGTCATGGAGGCAATTTGAATGCGTATTTGGCCATATAATGACTTGCGGTGGCCAGCTGATGAACAAGTCAGCGCTCTCTCCTTCCCAGACAACTTTAGTACCAACTCACCGACCCCGGAGGGATGGAACGCTTGGTTGGCCTGAGCGGGAAATCCGAACCAGGAACCTGGTTCGGATGTAACTCATTGAAAAATAAGTCTAAACAGCGTAGCATCCGTAAAAGCATAGTTTAGTTTCTGTTCTTATCGAATTAACCTCCGATAGAGATTCGAATGATGGTATCAGGTGCACGCCACAGCCAGCGCCTCCTCCGACTGCGCTACGCGCGTCCATCCGCCATCAATTAATTATTTCAACACAAACGCACGTAAGAAAAAGAGATGGCGAAGAAGAACGTTAGGCTAACAGTGTTACTAAAAATCCGTACAAGAATGAGAACAGGATCGCCTTGGGAGAACAAAGCAAGCAGCTGTAACACATTGAAAAATAAGTCTAAACAGCCTAACATCCGTAAAACTAAACCAGACACTCTGTGAATAATCAGATTTTGAAGACGTGAACATTTTAGTGTTATACATATACCTTCTAACATCACCGAGATGGAGAAAGTTATTAGTGAGCTGTACATAGAACGAAGATCGGCTTTAACATGAACATGAAGAAAACTGAAGTCATGGTTAACCAGTGGTGTGCAACAGTAGTGAAAATGTTAGGAAACCAGTCTCAGCAAAATCTAAACTAAGAACCTGGTATCAGCTGCACGCAACGACCCGCACCTACTCCGACTGCGCTACCACATGTCTATGCTTGCAACAGTAACCAAAAAATCGTGTTAGAAACCACTTCGCTTGCCTGACTCGTCAACCACTGCATCGCTGCTGCTGGCGAGTGCAGCGGATTAGCGCTCGTATATTTACGTAATGAGACCGATTACGTGTTTCGAACGAGTCTACAACACCACGAGAAAAAAAAGGTATGGCCTATTGATTTCCGATATGAAATGTGAAGAGTAGCTTGAACGCTGACGAGAGCCACCAGATGATTGGCGACATAGCAGTTTGAGCTCATGGTCCTTTAATCTGAATTTCTCCAACCCACAAGGTAGCAATACCGGTAGCCACAGCGCTTTGAAATGAGATGTTTATCACGGAATGCGACTTCGAGCGTCGACTCTATGCTTCCCACCAGGAGCCGCCGAACGTTTGCTTGGAGCTCTGCTCCAAAGCTTCGAGAAAGGATTACACCGGCAGTCTTCTTTTTTATTATATAGGCCTTGATACTTTATTCATTACGGTAAAAACAGGTTTTGCTATATATTTAGAATTGTACGACGGGATATGGTAGAGCAAAATCTTCAAAGCGGCACCTGCCCGTTCACCTCTATCGCACCTTCGCCAATTTTTCTCCGAAGTACCCGTTTCCTACGTGGCGAGAAACAGATCGTGAGAGTCTCGATCCGAAGCGCTTAATCTGTAGGAACACAAATTAATTCAATCGTTGTTACTCGACCGCTCGATGCCGCTTACTGCCCGCCGGCAATTATAGTCCTCCGCTTCCTGCGGTTATTTTCACTTCCACCACCCCCTCTCTCTCGCTAGCCAATACTCCCTTACCACGTGCCGGTAGAGAAACGGTGTTAGAGTCAAGCACGCGCACGATCATTGCACGAAGCCTTCAAAAGGTCTTCTGAAAATCCAACGCATTCTGCGCAAAGTCTGAAAATTGCGGCATAAGCGGTAAATGGTAAATTTGTTTATTTATTTATTTATGTAAATAGATAATTGACGCGGGGCTGACCTGAGAGTTAAATTTGCACTGTAGAAGAATCCTTAGGCCAAATCACACGAGAATGTTCCATGTACTTTTCTATAGAGTTGCAAGATGGCCGCAGCGTCTTCCATCTGACGTTATAAAATGCAAAACGGGCAAGGATTTTAAAGCTAAACTAGAAAGAATCGATGTTTTACAACTACTAGGTATCGGAGAATCTTGGAGTTCTCGTCTATGATAATTTTCCCATTCCAGGTGGACATATCCGATATGAAAAGAAAACTCCTAGCCTGCTTTTCGGGCTAACTGGGTGTTTCCTACCGCTCCGTCTCTCATTTGCAGTAGCGGTGTTCTCAAGAGTTGCGAGTCTCTAACCACCTTCCATTCTCAGCAGCAGCACTCACACTCGCAAATTCCAAGAAGACACTGGCAGATGAAGAAAACTTGTCTTAAAGATATTTTTGAGAGTAGTATTCTGTATTGTTGCTGTCAAATATGAGTGTTTTTCGAACTGCCATTAAATTTATCATCTCGTAGCATTACTCATTGTCTTGTCTTCACATCCTCAACACTTCATACATTGCCCTCGCTCTCTCATATCGTTTCAGCTTATTGATGGTGTAGTGGTGATGTAATGGTGGCAACGGTCATTAACACGACAAAGCTCCTTTTCTGTCTGCTTTTCCTTCCGTACTGCTGCCGCTATATTCATTTCGTCTCTGTCCAATTACTGACTATGAGTTTGCTACGATCACAAATCTTATAAAAGATTCCTAAGCATTTAGGATCAAACATTGAAAAACACTCAGACTGCAGCATATGTCTTTGTTTCTGCCTACTGTTGTTTGTTTAAGGCACAACTTGTGCAATAAAAGAAATGAAATATATCGCAAACTTTGAATGATGGCTTATTAACTGAATGTTGGCTATATGGACTCGAACCCGCATCTTCGCTTTCCGGGCAGAGATGTTCGCCTTACACCACCGGCGTTGTTTAGCCGCACGTAACATCCGCGATATCTTCGAGGTCCGTCAGCACCCACCTGTGATACGGGGATGGGCCGGCCGCTGATATCAGCATGGAACCGGTTAAGCTGAAGACCTTACTATTAACAATGTTCTAACACATTTGTTTAAGCCTGGAGCGGCTGGTAGAGAGGCTATATGTTGTTACATGATGTTTTATTGCGATCAAAACTCTTGCGCCAGGCGGGATTCGAACCCGCATCTTCTGCTTTCCGGGCAGCGATATTGTTTTTCTGTTACGTGCGGTCGAACAGCGCCGGTGGTGTAAGGCGAACATCGTTGCCCGGTAAGCAGAAGATGCGGGTTCGAGTTCCCCTGGCGCTAGAGTTTTGATCGCAACAAAACATCGTGTAACAACATATAGCTTCTCTACCAGCCGCTCCAGGCTTAAGCAAGTGTGTTGGAACGTTAAATGTTGGCTGATAATGGAAAACCTCAAGGGAGGAACCGGCTGGCATATGCCGTAGCTTCCAAATGTTGTCTAATGGTAAGCTTTGCCTACGGAAAAGTCACCTACTTTATACTCTTCAGTTTACTTTATTATTTACATAGTGGTAGATGTGTAGTTCACAAACGACACTTCGTTAACCTGAAGAAAAAAGAAGTCTTGATTAGTGTGGCTTTGTTTGTTGGGGGTACGTGAGAAACTGCTCCTCATGTCGTCTGCGCCACATGCGCCTTAGAACATGGTACATGCTTCTAATAAGCTGGTAGTTTCTAATTTACCGAAGAGTCGCTTATGCCTAAGTATAGCAGTGAAATAAACTTTCAAGCAAATTCCTCTTCCGAGCCTGTAGCATTCACGTTGTCCCCAAAAACTTAATAGACGGATGACGGCGATTAGTTTGAGGCTGATCACATGGGGCCCAACCGTGTCTCAATCAGTGAATCGGTAGAGGTGTTATTAACATAAAAAGTAGTGCCCTCGGAGGGGGGTGGGGATGAACGGCTTTATTAGCATAATGCTGGAGTGACTCACAGGGAGGTGTAACCATACATCGGCATCAAACTGGTTGGATAAAAGGGGAGCGCGAGCGGAAAGGACAGCACAGTGGGCTCAGCTCCCGATTTAATGCAGTGGCTTGTTCAGTCTGCCTATTAGGCTTAATCGTTTCATTGCCACCACATTGCTTCTCTTCATTGCGAACCGTAGTTCAACGACAAACATGTGCACTCCTCTACCATCCTTAACAAACTGCTCTGCTCCGTTTCAGGATGAACACTGCTTTTGTCATATTCGCCGTTGTTGGGGCGGTTCTCTGCGGTCCACGAGGTGGTCCTGGCGGCCGCCACCACGGACCGCCTCCTCCACCTTTTCTCAGGAATGTCACAGACGAAGCTCGCAGGGAGTATTTCGGTATCATGCACAACATGACGGAAACAATCGAACAGCAGAAGCAGGAGATCCAGGCATGGGGACAGAAGTACGGAGTCTCGGTACGGTCGCTAAATTTGGCGTTTATTATTATTCTATATCGTGAAGAGGATTCTAATTTTAGGACCGGATCCAGGAGTTTAATGCCAATATGACGAAAATGAAAGCTGAAGTGCAGCAGAACGTCACTAACCTGATCAACGCTCTGCCAACGGCTATGCAGCAGTTCCTCGCAATAAAGAATAATGAGAATCAAACACAAATTCAGCAGTTCGAAGCGTTTGGAAATCTCAGCGCATCGAATCCACCGGTTGGTCTCGGAACTTCCTTTCTGAGCTTTTGAAGACATGATCATGATCTCCTAAAGTTCACTCTTTTAGTTGTATAGCGTGCTGCGATTCGCCATGGACCAATTCCTGCCCAGACATGGTAGACACCCACGCGGCAAGCCAGGACCCCCCGGATTTGGCCGATTTGGTCAAAACGGGGGTTTCGGTGGACCCGGAGGTTGTGCTGAGGCAGCAACGTGCCAGAGATCTCTTATTTCGCCTGCTTTCAGGAATGGGTAACAGAGGCGGAATGATGGGAGGACGTGGAGGTTTCGGAGGACCAGGAGGTCGAGACAGTTCTGACTGATTTGGAGATGGAAAACCTGTATGAGCTTTTTACGATGTACTTTATGCGTTTTGGTTTCAGGAATGGGTAACGGTATGGGAAGCAGAGGAGGAATGGGCGGCATGGAGGGTTTCGGTGGTGGATTCGGCCAAGGTCAATTTGGCCGAGAAGGAGGTTGGAGCTTCATCATTGTGTGCTTTTATTGTTTTGCCTTTTCGATCTTGCCAACGAAGTAGTTTCACAGTAACTTGTGTGCAGTACAACAAACGCAACAACATTTAGGAATGGGTAACGGAGGAATGGGAAGCGCCGGTGGGTTCGGACAAGGTGGACCTGGTGGGCGAGGTGGATTTGGTGGACAAGGTAGATTTGGCTGGCAAGGTGTGAAGTGCTGGAAACTCTTCAGCGTGCAGCATTATTTCCGCAGGTTCACTTGAATTCTTCAGGAATGAACGGCGGAGGTTTCGGTGGAAATGGTGGAATGGGTGGTCACAGAGGGCAAGGCGGTCAGCCGGGAAATTTCGGAGGATTCCAAGGTTTGCAGAATTATTACCCACTTATCTGAGCACCTGTGGCGCCACAATAACGCATTGCAACTTCTATCGTCTTGCTTGCAGACGGAAATGAACTAGGCAGCTTTGAAGACTCCAACGAATGAGACGCGGGAATCCGACGGCGACCTTCCTCCAAGACAATTTATAAGCCAACTTACAAATTTCGACCTCAAAGCTTTTCTATTTATTGATCGGATTGATTAATAAACGGCTTTCAATATTGACTGCATGGAACTTAGAGTGATCAATGTTCCTAAGGAGCTCACTTTGTTTATCGAAAGAAAGGAAGCTGTAATGTTTACGGAGGCATCGATATCGCGACACTTTACGTCAGCCGTTGTACCATTGCTGAACTGTTGAATGTTGATGTAAAGAAGAACAGATAGAGCATAAAGATCGGCGCCAGTGTGCATGTGTGGCCTTCATGAAGTGCTCCGAAAAGATTTCATGGGCAATCTTTGTTCATTGTAGAAAAACTAGAAACCGAAATTCTACAACAATTTTGGCACGATTTGTGGAAACCGTGGTATTACGAAGTCTGCGGCCATTTGCTTAATTACTCTCCACCGTAGTATATTTCAGTGTGTTCTTCTGCTAACGAAGTTGTCAGGTGAAATCTTTATTCTTATTGGCCCAGCGTTTTGACGATGACGACGTCTTCAGAGACGTCGTGTTCCACCGCTGGTGTGCAGCGACTGCGCTACCACTCCAAGTCAGTCAGTAATGAGTAGCGAATTATTCGCTCTCGTTACTGGCTCGGAAGCTTGTTATTTAACGGTTGTTTTAGACGGCATTTTTAGTACAAGATTTGCTTAGTGCTGAGTCACTTTTTAAAATTTCAGGGCCTCATGAAACTTACTTTGAACTCTTGCTCTTGTGAGAGCCCACAAGCCTATCATACCTAGGGCCCATTGTAGAATGTGGTGTTTCATTTTTCCGTCCCTGTCAAAAGGAGGACATAAAACTCCTTGAGAGTGATCATAGTAACTTCACCCTTAAGCTTCTTCTGAGATGTAGTGGTCTCAATCATTAGGATATCATTACACTATTCCGTGTGGGTCCGAAAGGGCAAGGATGCTTAGTTTGTCAAGCCTTCTAGCAAGACGAAAAATAGCGGATTTGGTTATGTTGTTCAAGGTTCTGAGAGAAAGACTTTCCATTGACCCAATTAAGTTTTTAGGTGCCCCTTTGACAACTGACAAGAGAGGGCATCACAGACTCTACCTGCTATTTCCAAAGTCGAATGTGAGGTCAAGTTTCCTCATTTGCAGGAGCATGAGGGAGGCCATCATCTTGCTTTCTAAGAATAAGAACGTCAATAACCTGTTTTCTTTTAAACGACTAATTGCACTAAGGTTTCATCGGTTTTTTTTTCTTTGCTCCGTCACCTCGCTCTTTATGCATACTTTAGCGTGTCATTGTTAACAAACTTATGTACCGCATGTGATCACGATCCGTGCCTTGTAATAATCACCTGTATCACCTCAACTGTCGTCCCGTTGACTGCGACTTGCTTGATCATCGACTTGCTCGAGCGGGCGCCAGCAACGTCTGCATTCGTCCCTGTCGCGTGCCAGAGTGCTCCAGTGGATCCTCCTTATTCGAGGGACACGAAGAGCGTCATATCGGTCGTTCAGGGCCTTCATGAAAAACTCCGACAAGCGCGTTGGTGAGCGTCTTGGTGTTCTCTTGTAATAAATAATTAAATAGATAAATTAACAAGTTAATTAATCACACTATATAATAACGCGCTAAGAGATGACTCATACGATCGATCGATCGACGCCGCCGCAGAATTTAGCCATAAAATAAGGGGAAAATCGGGATGTGAGGGGGGTGGCGGAAATGGGGGAAAAATGGGGGGGGGGGAGAAATAGGGGGAAAATGGGGGAAAATTACGACACGAAAATAGCGGAAAATACCCAGACTTCTTTTACTTGCCTGAAAACTTAAGCCCTAGGGTAGTTGCGGTCGTCGAACACGAATCTGAGGTTCGTTTTCAAAGTATTGATCGCCATCAATCGATATTGATCGAACTATCGATTTTTGTGGATGTCGTCCAGGCGGTCCGAAACTTTACCCCTGGGGTAGTCGAGGTCGCAGAACACGAATCTAAAGTTCGTTTTTGTACTATCAATCACCGTCAATCGATACTGATCAAATTACGGGGCGCGAAAACAGCTGGAAATACCCAGACGTCTTCTACGTGCCGAAGATGTTCAAAGTGCCTGGGGATTGGGAAGGCGTGACGAGGACGTCATCCGCTATGGGGATCATTGAGGGGGACCAGTACAGTAATGGGAGACCGTTTCCACTATTTGCTGCACGTATTGCGAGCTTTGCGCCAAGATCGCACGAAGTGCGCAAGTGCGAGGCACGCCGATAGGCGTGACGGAGCGCTTGTTAATTAGTAAGAAGCTCCACTTGAGCTAGGTGGAGAGCACCAATACCACCATTCACATAGAAATTCGTACCGATTTACGTTTAAACATAAACAGTTTGTTTATAAGGAAAAAATGTGGCGTTGGTTCTTTAGAGTTAGTGCAGTGTCACACTCCTCTCTATGTACTCCGAATTTGGTTTCTTTTGAATAGGACATGGTGGTCTGCGCTACCGTCTAAACCTCGGTGCTTTCTCTATGAGGTTATAAGCTTTAGCAAGTGTTCCACAATATACACTACGTTCTGACTTGCGACTGCTTTTAGGTCAAGACAGTATTTCACCAAAGTTTTAGGCTGTTCAGAAAAGTTCCCCGCCACTTCTGCATTTTTTTTTAAATTTACTTCTCTTTCAGTTCATTCAACAACTAATCAATATACCATTATTACCATTATTATTCACAACATATTGCTATTTATGTGCAATTTACCAGGTAATATGTGGGTGCCATCTCTATAGAATTACTGGTGTTGTGACTAAAAAATCCATTGCGGCTCCTTTCGAGTTGCTCTCTATCGTTCCCTTCTCATGCAAATGATTGGACAACGAAAGAAACAGACGATGATCTGCTGGAGCCAGGGGCCGGATTCACGAACGACTTTCAGCGATTTAACATGGAAAATACAGCCGAAAACCCTGACAGTGCGGCGAAATGTTCACCCAATCGCTTGATAAGTCGAGCTACCAGGGATTTCGGCTGTATTTTCTCTGTGAAATTGCTGTAATTCGTTGATGAATCCGGGCCCAGGTCCGATCAATACGGCGGGTAGGCCAGAACATGCCATCCAAAACACATGTGTGTTTTCTGAGTCTTCTTTGCAACGTGCAGACACGCATCGTCGTGAAGGAATAAGATCTTGTCTTGTTTCCCACGAAGAACTGCTTCAACGCGATCCGACTGCTTGCAGCTGACATCGCTAGTCGCAGTAGTGTTTGCGGGTAGTAGCGTACCAGTGAATAACTCCTCTACCAGACATTGAGCATCCCTTCTTTGAAGGAATTTCCGGTTCTGGAGTGGAAATCCCTGGTACGTCGAGACTGAGCCCCTGAAGCTTTCGCGTGTGGTTAACGTAGACTACCCCCTTCTCGTCGCCAGTGATCATATTCTTGGGCGACGAAAAATCCTAACGGAAAGTCAAGAAGTTCATGCATGCATCGCTGCGCACCTGTAGCTGGTTGCCGCTAAGGCCATGCATTACCCATGAGGCACATCTCCATGTTTGTCCGAGCTACGCAGTGTGACTGCAATCGAGTTCGTCGGCCAGTCCATGGATACAACCTCAGGATCCTCCTGAAACAGCTCCAGAAAGCGCTACTCATCCGCTGCATCTGACCTTTCAGACAGCGATTGGTCCTCGAGGTCAAAGTCTCCTTCTTGAACTTCCGGGGCCGAACTTTTACTGCGTCGTAGGAGACAGTGGAAGGGCCCATCGCGTCACAGATTCCTTGTCGGAAAAGCCGTAAGCCACAGATCAGCCTAGGTTTACCAGTTTCACAATAAATTAAAGACTTCTTTGAAGAAGCATAACGCTTTTGAAATGAAACGGAATATCTTTCAGATCAAAACGAGGTCGTTCCTCGTTAAACGAGAGGCTCTCAAAAAGGTTAGAAATAGCTTCAGAAAAAAATTAGTATGATTTTCTTTAAAGCTTTAATTCACCTACCCAATAAGTGAACATGTTTAAAGTTTTATAAAATTCTTATTTTCCAGGGAGGCACTCTCGGTGACTAGAGTAACCTGCGGAAACTGAACCTATTTTCTCGTCAAATCGGGCACATTCCAAACCAAATCGGAAACTTTTCAAATCAAAGTAGACATTCTTGTGAGCAGGAATGACGTTGTCCAAAACGATCTGAATATCTTTCAAATCAAAAGAGCGTCTCAAACAAGTGACTTTCCATCAAGCTGGGAATATATTTTGTTCAAGGAAAACTCACAGGCCCAAAAACTCATTATAATTTTGTAAAGAGTTCATTTCTTAGAGAAAATAAAGTAAATTGAAATTTGTTCTAATTGATTTAGAATTCGTTTTAAGCTAATTAAAATTTGTTTTAAAGAGTTGTAGTATTGTTCCGATTTGTGTTACTCCTCGCGAACAAAATTTTCGCTATCAACCAAATAAAAATCAAAGATCTAATCGAGTGCATGGAGCGATCTCTTCTTTTTATAAACTAATGACTGATGCCTTTTTTCGCGTTTAAAAACATAGTTCCACTTATTATTTCTTTCTTAAAAATGAAATTTTCATAAAAAATCAAGCAATGTTTTCACGCTTCACGATTCAGAAAAAAATATGCCAAATTTTCCATAAACAAAAAATAACGAAACTGTTTTGGTTTGTATTTATTTTCATTTAAAGAAAGGTAGTTTTGATTTGGAAAATGTTCAAAGTGATTTCAATATTGCTCAGAAGAGTGTCCAATTTGAGGTGAGAGCGGTATAATAATCAGTTATTATAGATGAAGACAAATCGAAAAATAAAGTACTTAGTATATTAGTGTAAAGTATTTAGTATATTAGTTTAGTATAGTATTAATATTTTGCTTTTTACATAAGCTAAACTAAACTGCAGAAAAAGTGAATGCAGTTCATGGAAATTTAATCTAATGAATTTAACGAATTTACAGCAAAACTTTTCTTTAAAAAGACCAAAAATGCTTAACGCACGATGCGTAACGCACACCCTGCTTTAGTGCTCTTAGTCCACCTCAAAGCGCTTGGATCCGGCTACAAAAAGCACTGTCCATCATGGCAGCTCAACGCCTTGCAGCTTTCGGGTTCGCGGTTCCCTCACTTCGTTTTCGATCAAGTAGCTTTTCTTGCGAGATGCAAGGTGCGAAAAAAGTGCTAAGTGTGCTCCAGAAAGGGACGATGTAGTAGATCACAATAAAAAATAAAAAATTCTTTTGAAAACGCCATTTTAGAAGGAGCATGTCATCTGCCTTCGAGTACAGCTTATTCAGTGGTAGAGAATTTTTAGGGTTTTAGGGTGCCTTTAGCTTGCGGAGCGCAGGCACTGGTAGGACTCTCTTTGGAACTCAATATTTGCCTGTTTAGGCCTGTTTTGAGTAAACAGCACAGGAGTCGGATCAGCAACACCCACAAGTCTCTTGAGAGCTCATTACCTCTCAACGTGAGCTCGTTAGCGAGGAAAGGTCGCCTTGGTCCTCTTCGTCGTGACCGTCACCGAACGACCTTCCCATTATCGACCAACTTATCGAACGCCTGGCGATCCATCGATCGATCGGAATAGTCGACGCTATCAATGCTCCATAATCTAGCCGCGCTTCGAATTCCATGCTCGTCAAAGGACGTCGGAGGTGACATGATCCGACGTTGCTCTTCGGTTCTTTCTCCCCTTCCGATGACACAGCTGGTGTTTGCCCAAGCGCAGCTCAGTCAGTGCTCTTAGCTTCGCTGCTTCTATTTGGAGCAGGCTCCAGCGCCTTGACCTGACGGTCTCCCGTTGGTGGTGCAGTTGCTGGCAGCCCTCTAGCGGCAGGAAGGGTTTCTACAGGTGAATTGAATGAGCCTGAGGTGGACACCGGACGTCGGAACCGGTTCCCGACGGCCGCGTTCGCTCACCGTCCACACCCGAAGACCAGAGCACTCGCCTCCCTCTCGGATACCCTCTCACTGTGCGAAAAGGCCTTATTCTACAGCGGTATCTTGGCATTTTGGCCGCTTGAAACAGCTTTCGTGCCTTTCCTTAGTCCCTCACATGTTCATTTCGCGGTTCTTTTCATTTTGTTATATATCGATTTCACGTCAACTCTCCACATCAAATTGAGCACTTTTCACGTCAAATTGTACACTCGGACAGGGGTGTTAAAAATTTCGAAGCAGATTTCAAATTTTCCTTTGATCAAGGTTATTCTAATCCTCTCCGAGAGTCAGCTTAATGTATAAGAAACCTGGGATCTATCCTAGTCCGGGGGGGCCACATAACTAAAAGGTATTATATGTAACAAATCCACTTGAGACTTACCGTGCGGCTCCTACAGACAACATGGGACCTAAACAAGAAAAGAAAGTGAAGAAAAAAAACGAAAAAATTACATAAGCAGGCAAAATTGTGTGCCCTCCTCACCATGTTAAATACTGGTTATAACATGTCACGCGGCGGTGGCACGCGGCATGCGGCTTCATGCGCCCTCCCCATCATGTTAGATCCTTGTTATAACATGTCAGCCGGGGGATAGCACGCGGCATGCCTCCATTCCGCCGCTCTTTGTCCACCGACACGGTTGTAAACCGTGGCAATTTTTCTATTTTTTTCGTTTGTCCGCTCGTTTTCGGTTTATTTTAGGTTGCAGCTTGTTCGCTAGGAGCCGCTCGGTAAGTTTCAATTCATTTTGTAACCTAATTTCTAGTTATGTGGCCCCCCCCGGACTAGGATAGATCCGAAACCTGTTTTAATTTGAAAGATGACTTGATTTGATTTCTTTGATTTGATTTCTTTGAGAGACTTTGATTTCAGAAGCGCCAATGCTGGTTAGGAAAGGTGACCAATGTGTCGTGAAAATAGTATATATGTATGTATGTGCGTTTTTACCTTTATCTTTCTAATTTTTCGAAACAGCCGCGGCTAAATATCTTAATTTATTTCTACAACGCAGTGAGGACTAACTTTGTTGTTTTGAAGTTAAAAATGTTAAAGTTGGAGTTAAAACTGTTTGGTTTCAAGGAGCGGAGTTTTGCTGCTTTCGTAAAACGCCAGATCAAGATTACAGCTGAAGTACGTATGGCACCAGATAGACCAGCGGATCCACAACAAACGCTCGCATTCCCTTGCTTTGTGCTTATACCATTTTCATGTCAAAGTGGACACCTCTCGAATTAAATTGGGCGCTCTTCTAAGCAAGCCTGACGCCTGTCAAATCAATCTGAACATCTTCAACATCAAAGCAAGCTTCTTAACAATAAAATAAGCCAAGCCTCTTCGAGAAAGTTGGAATAATTTTTATTTGAGGAAAATTTATTATGGGTCTCAGGATTTTTGAGCTCACCTGCTTCAATAATGGAAACACTGTTTGGTTTTTCAAAATTTTCTATTTTCAAAGAATTATATAGCATATTCAAATTTGTATCAAGGTACAGGAAGGCCACAATTATTCATTGTGCTAAAAAGAGAGATTGCGCCATGCACTAAACTTGTTCGCCACCATTTTCATTTAATTGAATGCAAAGATTGGAGTAACACAGATTTAAACGGAGTTTTAGAAAAATCCTCACTTCGCTTTTTCAAGCGAGCAGTATCTACGCATTCAAACAAATGAAAATCACGACAAAATAATCGAGTGTATGGCTCGATCTCTTGTTTTATAACTGATCGATGTCTTCTTACGCATTAAAACAAAATTTAAATTATTATTCTTCTTTGAAAAAATTACAAGATTTCACACAGTGTCTCCACTCACTGTGGAAGGTGAACTTAAAAATTTTGAAGAAAATCATTCAAAACATTCCTTTAACAAAAAATTGTTCGAATTTTTCTGGAGTATCACTCGTTCAACGTACAATATGCTCGTTTTGACTTGCGAGCTGTTCAGCATGATTTCAGTACCGTCTAGCTTACCTAGGAGAATGTCCAAATTGATATGAGAAGTGTCCAAATTGACGTGCAAATGCTATATTTCGCTATTAATTATCCAGTACGTGCTTCAGTTTTTCAAAATTTTCTTTTTCGTGTTTGCGTTCTAAGTAGCAGCCCCAGTCTCTGTGTTTCATTAACTCCGCTATAGCCCAATGTCATAGATTTTCTTGCAACGAATGAATCGCTTAACTAATATCTGTGTGACAGTGGCTTTACCATCAATTGAAGATGAAAGCAGAGCCGTCTCTCTAGATGTGGTCACTTCGTTGCGGAGGACATAACTATTATTTATGGAGGATGCAAAACTTCTATAGCTATTGCTAATGTTGTGTAAGGGCCTCTAGGTACAAAGGACTTACAACAACTGTTATTATCAGCTGTTATTTGGATGTATGGAAAGTTCTCGCCATGTTTGACTCCTAACTTTGAGTGAGCAGAACCCCGTTCATTGCCAACCATTTAAGGCGAAAACTGTTACATCTGGTGTTTCGCTGCCAATAAAATCCGCTCGTAGCAATCTTTAATTTGTAAACAATTGGATTGTTAGAGCTCACAAACCGACGGTGGAAACTCTCCTCTGAAAGCAATCCAAGGAATACGAAAAACAACGTTATGGCTACATATGTGGAGAACTCAGAAAATCGAAAACACCTTCAACTCCGAATGCCACAAACTTTGTGCGGATGAATTTAGCGACGTGTTATTTGGAGTTGCTGCTCGGAAGGGTGGTAATTTTTATTTGGCAGAGCAGGGTACGTTTTTAGCAGATCTTCATATTTTGTAGTAGGATTTTTATCTCCACATTCCGCTTCAATTTACTAGCCTGCCCCCAATGGATTTCGTTGTGAGTTATCCGCATTAGCAGTAGAATATCATACACCAAACGTGATCACTTGAATGCTACTTAAAAATTAAAATCAGTGTTCTCACAAAATAAACCACCGGGAAGGTGTTATAAGAGGAAAAAGGCTTGTATAGAGATAGTTGGCAAACAAACCATTTGAAATAAGAAAATTGTAGTTTCACGCCTTTCGCCTTCATTTTTCTTCACTAAAAAATTCGCGATGTTGAGGAAAACTAGTTCCTCCACAGATGCTTCGCAAATCATTTTTTACTACTGGTCATAGCCCAATCCTTCTAAGAAACAACTACTTTCAAAAAAAAACTCCGTTTTTGTTCCACTAAAGCAAAGGCAGAGGCTGCCGTTTGCACATCCATTTCTCGAGGCACCACACCGTAGAGCTCAAACTAACAAGGAAAGGGCGTATGTCTCATCGGGGAGAACGAGTCATATAGGAAGAATCCTTACCCCTCCATTAGTATAGAAATGTGTTTCTTTTTTGCCAAGTCGTTGAACACAAGGAGTGAGAGGTCCTTGAAGTTACAATGGAATCGGCGCCTCACGAGTTCATCGGTCTTGTACAGCAGCGACGCCTGTATGGTCAAGCGGCTTGGAGCGCAGTGGATAGTGACGTTGCTTCATGCGACGAGATCGGCGTTCGATTCTACTGCGTTGCTGTATTTTTACATTTCATATGATTGAGTGGGATTTGAGGGTTTCTGACGTTTATACAATTTTCAGGATTTAACACCAGTGGTACGCAGGTACAAGTGCATGAAGCAACACTGAGCACAATACGGGCAACGCATAAGATCTATAGGCTCCTCACAGTTTGTTTCCATACATCGACCAATGACCTCGGGAAACCTTCCTGCTCGGATTATCAAAAGTGACCAGGATTTGACGTCAAAAATGGTTAAAATGTGAAACAAGGTCTGTGGATTCCGCAAATTGACCTAAGCGGTCATCGATACTCTTTCCCTCATCTTTGCCTATCACATAGAAATCAAAGATCTGCTGAAGGTTTTCTAAACCCTAACATCAACAAGTCGTCGATGCTTGAGTGGTGATCCACCTCCTCACGCTGAAGTGTGGTCCATTTTTAGACAAGGAACCTTCGAGGGAGGAAGTCAAGCTGGCCGAACGGATGGCCAGCATTCTCAAGGACTTAGAGGCACGGCAACTTGAATTTGATGAAGACGAGTAGCTGGAAGTGTTGGAAAAACTAAAATAGGATTGGGATTCGCAAGATGAACTGATAGACGTAGAAAGGCTAGCAAGCAGTGGACAAATGATAAGGTTTTCGGGTGGAACTCTTGTTTGGGAGGAAAGGGTACGTCTTTAATCGAATGTTGTCTATAGAGGCGATGTCATTGGTGCATGGAAGCAAACTATGTGGAGCTTGTAGCCTTTATACATTGTCCGTATTGTGACCAGTGCTTCTGTTTCATTGCCTGTGTATAGCTGACGTTGAACCTTTATACATCATTATGTTGAAAACCGGTCAGAAATAAACAAGTCGCAAGAAAGTTACTCTTCACAGCATACAACGGGAAAATGCGCAGAAAACGTCTGGAACTGGTATAGACGTCAGTCTCTCTCAACGCTCAACCAAACAGCTGAAATGTAAAGACGCAGCGGTGCAAAAGAATCGAATCCTCGACCTCCCTCGCATGAGGCATCGTCACTATCCACTGCGCTCAAAGCCGCTTGCCGGCGGAGGCATCGCGGACGTACAAGACCCCCGAACTCGTGGGGCGCTGATTCCATTGTAACTTCAAGGACCCCTACTCCTTGGGTTTAGCGACTTGTCAAAAATGAAACACATTTCTATACTAATTGAGGGGTAAGGATTCTATATGACTCGCTCTCCCCGTTCAGACATACCCTCCATACCCTTTCCTTGTAAGTGAGCTTCTTTTGTTTTTCCTATTCAACGAAGCGTCTCAGCAGGACACCTTTTGTTACCTTAAATCTTATGCTAAAGCTAAGTTAAGGAACACCATTTAGGCTTTGCTTCTACCTAATCCTCTGTAGGATCGTTAATTGTGAGCAAGGCTTTTTGTTATTTTAAGGCTCCAGGTCTACATTTCATTGTGTCTCATGTCAGTACTTCGCTGCCGTTTTTTAGCCAATTCCTTCATAACACAGCACCTAAATTTCGATTTAATTCCGACTTTGCGCTCCCGAGATTTAAGCCATAAAGCCCCAAGGCACTAATATAGGGCCTTTCTCTTGCCACGGAAAGTAGCCCAAAATCTTCCGTTTTGGCGGTCATCTTATATGTTTCATATACTTCGCGTTCGACCCTACCTTTTCCCCCGACGTATCGGTCTCGTCTCTACTATGTACTGACTGTTGAACAACGCTCCATTTAGATGAGCGGAAGGACGAAGCTGTGCGAAAGAAGCGTCATGGGAATCCTTGTTCCCGCCTTGATCATCGACATGCTGGCGTTTACCTGCATACTACCGCTTTTTCCTAGTATTCTGAATTTCTATGCTACAAGTGATCACAGGGTGAGTATTATACGGATATTTGCTGACTTATATACTTGGATGACCCATCGTCACTGGTCGCGTTGGCCACAGCATCCTTTCCACTCGTCTCATTTTCTCGCCATTGTCATCCACAACGTTGTTGCCACTCGAACTTGGTGACGCTGCCGAGCAGCTGTTTTTTCTGGAACGTCGTTTGGACCAGTCGGGCGGCGAACGTATCGGGTCTTCTTGTTGTAAGTCTTCCACGAGGGCATTTGGTGTCCTTCCAGTGGGATCCACTCCAGCGCTTTCTTCTGTCAGCGAGCGTCTTGCCCTGCACATGACGTGACTCCCTGTCGGCATCTAACCTTCCGGTGTCCGCTATTCTGATGTCATGACGCAGCTTTCCCTGATACAGCGCTAGATCATGGTGGACGGCATCGCGGCAATCAGTCCTCTCCCACTAGGATAGACCCGAATATACTTCTGATCTCGGAGCGCGTCCAGATGTCCAGTTTGGTGTTGAGTTTGTCGGTTGTACTTCAGAGATCAGAGATCTAGGGTGCGTGTAGCGCAGTCGGAGGAGGCGCCGACTGTCGCGGCACCCGATACCAGGTTCTGGTCCGGATTTCCCGCCCAGACCAACCATGCTTTCTCCGGGGTCGGTGAATTGGTGCCAGATTGTCTGGGGAGGATAGAGCACTGACTTCTTCATCGGCTGGCTACCGCAAGTCATTGTATGGCCAAATACGCATTCAAATCGCCTCCACGAGATGTAGTAGTAGAACGCGTGGAGCATCCCAAAAAGGATTGAATAACGCCGTCCTTTATCCTTATCCTACTTCAGAGATCTAGCGCTCTCTGCTTGTTCCGAAGCGCTTTTGAATTGGCATTAGAATCGGCCCATGTCTCTGCCGTATAGGAGAGCGAACGGAGGTCATGTTCCTCTTACGTCGGGCATGCACGTAGGACGATGTATCACTAGTTGAAAGGCCTAACAGTTGAGTTCCCTCTTCCTTGCAGTACACGTTTTTCATGGTTTGCGTCTTCGTCCGGTTGATTGCAGCCTTGTCTTTTCGCCCCATCATTTAGCTTAGCAGTCTTTCTCTCTGCCTCAGCGATAGAATTCGCGAACAGTACGATGTTGTACGCAAGACGAAGATTGGAGGCTAATCTTCCATTCACACGGATGTCCTCTTTGACCCAGTCGAGCGCAGAGCTGGGGTGAATGGCTTCAAATGGCTTCCGCATTACGGAGTCGCTCTGCCGCACTTCGTTCCCAATGGGAATGGTAAGTTTCGAAGTGTGTAAGTAGGTAAATAAAGGATAAAGGATAAAGGACGGCGTTATTCAATCCCTTTTGGGATGCGCCACGCATTCTACTTCTACGGGATGTCGTGGAGGCGAGTTGAATGCGTATTTGGCCATACAATGACTTGCGGTGGCCAGCCGATGAACAAGTCAGTGCTCTATCCTTCCCAGACAAGCCTGGTACCAATTCACTGACCCCGGGGGGATGGAAGGCTTGGTTGGCCATAGCGGGGAATCCGAACCAGAAACTTGGTATCGGGTGCAGGCGACAGCCGGCATTCCTCCGACTGCGCTCCACGCGCCGAGTAGGCAAATAGGATGCGTGAAGTAGCGATCAAGAATATATGAACTCCCCGTTCTTTGATCATAACTCCTAGCAACCTCTGTGGATCCTACTAAACATTCAAGCTCTGTGAAAACAATCACAATCTGCAGTCGACCCTGCCGATCAAAAGCTTGCACTCGGTGGACTGGGACTGCATCGAAAGGCAATCGAGACCGCCTGAAAAGTATCGCCCTTCCCTTCGGGCAGTCTGACTGGATATCAGTAGTTCTTCACCCGCATTGTGCAAGCTACCCACCTACTCAAATGTTGCACTCCCGCAAAAGCAACCGCACTAAAGCGTCTCATCCCCTGACCCGAAATAGCCTACATTTTTGCAGGGATGCGAATGACGAGTATGGAGAGGCTGGTCAAATCCCAGTGCATCATAGCCTGCCCAAATTGAGAAGGAGTAAACAGCAGAATTCGAAAATCCTCTAACCTACACTACAAAACTACACCTTTCACGTTAATTTCGACTTTTCTAATAAAATTGGATTTTTCTATACAAGCCTAGCGGTCTTTAAATGAAACTGAACATCTTTCAAATCATAACGAGCTCTTTCCAAATTAAGCTAGAGACCCGCCAGAGGGGGTAGAATAATTTTTTGTTCAAGGAAAATTGTAGCTTTTATTAAAGTTTTAGTTATTCTACCCAGTAAGCAAACACACTCTATCACTGTTTTTATTCATTTGTTTTCTGAGGAGAATTAATCGTTTAGAGCTTGTTTTTAAGAGCAGGAAGACATTTTTTCGTTCTGAAAAAAGTTAGCGCCATGCCCTCGTCCAAGATGTGCTAATCGATTGATAGTAAAATCTCCGTTTCACCTGTAAGCGATACAACAAAAACAATTGAGAAGAACATGCATATCCTCACCTTGATGCTTCATGTGAGCAACATTTACAAACAAATAAAAATAACGACTAGCTTTCCGAGTGCACGGCGTAACCCCATTTTTTAGTGCATCCAAAAGTTGAAACTTTAATGTGCTTTGAAACAAAAATTAATTTATTATTTTCCCAGAAAATAAAAATATTACATATTTATTATGCTCATTCGGGCAGCTAAACTAAAAATTTCAAAGAAAGTTGCACCAAATTTTCGTTGAACAAAAAATTATTCTAGCCATTTCGAAGAGACTGTAGTTTAGTGCGCAAGAAGCTCGTTTCGATTTGGAAGAAGTCCATTTTGTTTTCAGAGGCATCAAGTTTGTTTAGAAGAGCGTCCAATTTGTACATGGTAGATAGTATGTGTTATTTATTGCGTTGTTCCCTGCTTTTTTGAATTACTACTCGTTTGACACTTTTGCAACTACTTTCGGACTTAGAAAGATCGGACAAATAATAGAAGGACTTGTTAGAATATGCTTTCTAATCGCGGCTTTCTATGCCTCATAACAAAGGTCTGTGCATATATTGGTAGCGATAGTCTCAAAAGTGTGTTAGATACTGAGTAAGGCCTATAGATATTGACAGCATTTTAAAATAGGAAAACCAAAATCGCTCACGATTTCACTCTTTACAGCATATGTTTAATTTTTAGTCGTAATAGCTTCACGTTCTGAATGAATACATCCTTCAGGACGTCGTGTACGACAAATTCGAGTCAGCATTGAAGACGTTTCAAACCGCAGTAGGAGTACCACATAATGCACGATATACCAACGTATTCTTTGGAGGTACCCGTTAAATATGATTTGAACAGAAATGAGTAGACTTAGTCTGTATCTTTTGAGGATTGATTTACGCCATTTCAGGCCTGCTTGGCTCGATGTTCAGTGCGTTGCAGTTTCTCGCATCTCCCACATTGGGAGCTTTATCTGATATATATGGCAGACGAAAGCTGCTTCTCCTATCAAGTGTGGGAACGCTCATTTCCTATATTGTGAGTTTTTCTTCATCACAGTCAGGCCTTTTTTCAAACCCATGCCAGAGGGCGTCAAACAGAGAATGTGGATTCTCACATTCAAATTGCTAATATTCCACTAAAATTCAAAGGTTTGCAAAGCAGCGGGCATACGAGTTGACTCTGTTTGGACTTTGATAAATTTCACGCTCATTTTTAGAAGCAGGATGGCCATTTTATTAGACGAAGATTTTTGGCTAGGGCAGAAAATAAATAAAGTTCTTTTCTTGAACTCAATTGAAGTCATCCTTACTTTATCGTAATCTGGTTACGATCACGAAGTGAGCACACTTTCAGGTCTGGTTGAGAGCTGAGACGTTCACGGTATTCGTTATTTCGCGTATCATTGGAGGCTTGAGCAAATCAAACATCAATGTGGCCACCGCTATGGTGTCTGACATCTACAAACCCGAGGACAACGCGAAGGGCATGGTACTTAATTCTTGGTTACGCTGTGCAAACTCGATATTTTCGTTTTTTGTTTTTTTGCCAGTTAGATTGCTTTGGTTATTAAATTATTTTCTCTACTCCTCATCCTTTGCAATCAGCATGGAGCTGCAACGATTGCAGATCTGTTAGAAATTACGCCACAGTCTCGTCACATGCCTGTACGTCCTCATCAGTTCCATCCGCTCCTTGCCGTCGAATTCCTCTTGCCATCAAATTTTAGTAACCAGCAGTGGCATTCAGCTATCCTATCGGCCGTTTGATTAAGGACTAACAATAATTGCTAGTAGCCAGTAATGCGCCGTTGGCTAGAGCAGAGTGGCCGAAACCAGAATAAGAAACACGGAAATGCAAAATGACGCACATATGGTATTTGATCCAAAAATTCCACAGAAAATAAATACTTTCATTACAACACTTTTAGATCGATTCCAAAAGGTTGATTTTTGTGTCAAAGGGCTAGCTTTACGGCTTAAATCTGGGAAACGCTAAGACAGAATAAGATGAAAATTTAGGTTTCACTTTGAAAAAATGTTTCTTTAAAAAATCTGCGGCAAAGTACTGACATACTTGAACTAGAGGTAGGGATTTTTAAAACGACACAAAACGTTGCTTAGAGTAGACAACCATCCAAATGACTACGTAGAGACAAAGCCCAAATAATTTTTCTTAACTTAGTCTAGGATTTGAGGTATCAAAATTATCCTACAAAGACACCTCTCCCCGTAAACAAAGAAAAGGGTTCAATTAGTCAGTAATTTGTATTAGGGTGGGCCAAAAGTAACGAGACAAATTTCACAAATTTCTTTATTTTCTTTATTACTCAATTACAAATGAACGGTGCTGAGGAGTGTGTTCGCCATTAAGGTCAACAACCCTGCTGCCATCGATCAGCCAACTTCTTGATTCCATCTTTCCAGAACTGCTTAGGCCTGGTGCTGATCCACTGCTCGTTATGGTTGTCGAAGTCTGCTTGGGTCCTTGTGTCCCTTCCGACCACGAAGCCCTGTAGGCTCAAGAAGTAGTGATAGTCGCATGGAGAGATGTCCGGCGAACACGTTGGGTGAGGCATGGGAATGTAGCCCAGCCGAGCAAGCTTATCCGTGCTTACTTGTTCCCGATGGGGTGCGGCGTTGTCGAAAAGAAGGACCTTCTTGAAGCGCTGAGACCAAATAAGTGCGAGTCGCAAGTCTCAGCTCTTCTATTTCGTTTACCATGATCTTGGAGTCCACATCGTGCTTTTGGTAAACAGCTTCCAGTATATCGGTCCATGGAGCAGACCTAAAAGCTCTGAAGGTGCTTCTCGCCATAAACATCTCGCCGAACGAAGGTCGGTAACGGGTCACCAGGCGTCACCCAGATTCGCTGCTTGACAGGGTTAAGGTAGAAGACGCACTACTCATCTTGCGTGACTATTTAGTCCAGGCTGCTCGGGTTTGGGAATTGGGCGAGATTTGCGCAACACAGGTCGACTCGTCAGACCGGGGTTTCGGCATGAGACAGACTGGGGTTTTGGCATGCTTCTGGAAAGGGCGAAAGTGGTAACTTCTCAGGTGGCCTTCAGTAGGTAGCATACAAACATACAAATACTAGAAGCACGAAAGTGGACTTCATTCACGACATATATGGGCACGGCATATATGGAGAGTCTCATTACTTTTGGCCCACCCTGATAATCTTGTGCATCAAAATACAGATGGAGTGCTAACGGCCACCTCTAGTTTCTTTTCTAAATGGAAGGAGAAGGGCAAATATTTGGAAGACGGGACATGACCAGCAAAGTGAAATGGTTTGTTAAAACATTGGAGCGATAATAGCCACAAATTTGAAAGGAACATGCAAGAGAGCGCAATGAGATTATTGATATGACATCGATAAAGGCAATGTTTTGCAACCTTTCTCGGAAGAAGCCACTCTGTCTGTGCTTGTTTTTTAACGGTGCTTTCTCCCTACAATCACAGATTGTAAAATTTTGATATTTATTGATCGAAACATAACTAGAACGAGTTATACCTTGCTTTGCTCACTTACAATACAAGCCGCGTCGCGCGGTAAAAAAGACGGTTTGCGATGAAAAAATCCTTCGCAATCCGTCGCCTGCTCATAACTCCTTCAATTTCAAGTTGTTTGAGAAACTGTTGGTACAGTTCGATTCGTCTCCTCGAGATCTACACAAATATATATAATACTTTACCAGACCACTGCATTTTCGCCGTGGGTGGCCTAAAAAATAACTGGAGCTGGCCCTTGCGATTAGAGCACCTTATTTTCTAGGGCGTGCATATGA
Organism: Heligmosomoides polygyrus bakeri; assembly: GCA_947359475.1. Classification (NCBI taxonomy): domain Eukaryota; kingdom Metazoa; phylum Nematoda; class Chromadorea; order Rhabditida; family Heligmosomidae; genus Heligmosomoides; species Heligmosomoides polygyrus. The sequence goes on along the minus strand of OX375865.1, from coordinate 86,350,335 downwards.
CGTGCTGTGTTTTCGGAGTATCTCAAACATGGCCGTTGTCAGTGCTCTGTCATGTCGGGAATGATCCGAGAGTGCGCCGTGCACAATACATATGGAATCGAACCTATCAATCAATTGGGCGGAAGCATGTCCACTAGGTTTCTATCTTCCCTTAATGGAAAATGTAAAGCCTTCAAGACTATCTTGCACTGTCTAGAGAATGTTATATAAAATTTCTGGTCGTCCTACTTAGGATTTGCTCCAGTCAGTGCGACGAGCCATTGGACTGCTCCGCACAATGCATATAAGGATCGAACCTATCAATCGACAGATTGGAGTAAATAACGAGTAGGGCGGCTGGAAATTTCCGATAAATTTTTTCAAATGGTTTGAAATAGTCTTGAAATCTGCATTTTCCAGTAAGGGAAGATAGAAGCGGAGTGAGCATGCTTTCTCCCCCTCGATTGATAGGTTCGGTCCTACATACATTGTGCACGTCGCACTCTCGAAGCATTCCAGGCATGACAGAGCACTGGCAACGTACGCCATGCTTGAGATACTCTGAAGACATGCAGGTTTTAGGAAATAAGGTATTCTAATCGTAAGAGTCTGCTCCAGTTATTTTAGGCCACCCACGGCGAAAATGCGGTGGTCTGGTGAAGTTTTATATATGTTTGTGAAGATATCGAGAAGACAAATCGAGTGGTGCCAACAATTTCTCAAACAACTTAAAATTAAAGGAGTTATGAGCATGCAACGGTTTGCGACGGAGTTTTCCGTCGCAAACCGTCTTTTTGACCGCGCAACGTGAGCGGTATTGTAAAGGTGTAGCCCCTACGTGAAATTTAATTCTCCAATTTTTTCATTGATATCTTGAATACCGTATGCAATTTTTTGCTAACAAATCCTTGTTCTAGTTTTAGGCGATGATTGGTATATCATATTCGGTTGGATTCCTCGTTGGACCAATGTTTGGCGCCTATTTCTCAACAGTAGCACCGAAGGTTAGTAGAAAGTTGTTTTATTTCATTTGTTTACATAGGATAAAAGGAATCGACGACGGGCGGCAGCAAGCAGTTCGTTAGACATTGTGTCACCTACATTTAATTAAAATAAATAAATACATTTAAAATTGGACACTTTTAAACCAAAACTCGAACTTTTCAAGTAGCATTAGACACTCTTCTAACAAGCTTGACGCTTTTGAGAACAAGCTGTATAACTTTCAAATCAAAACAGGCGCTTTACACGTTAGGCTAGGGGATTTCCAACACGGAGAAGAACAGGAAAATTTGCTAGAGGAAAATTTAGAACAACTTTGAGATTTTTAAGTTCACCTGCCCTAATATGTGAACAAATACACTTTTGTAAAAAAAAATTGATTTTTCAGGAAAAATCATGTATTGAATTTTGTTGAAAAAAAAAGCAGAAATAATTAGTGTATTATGATATGGGATCGCGTCATCAACTCAACTTCGTCAAGATTTTTGTTCGATTGATAGCAAAAATTCTGACTGCAGATGTAACACATGTGTAAACCCTACAGCGAGAACATTTTTAAAAATACACATATTCTCACATCGGCTCCTAAGTGAATCGACCACTGTTGCTTTGTTCTTGCCCAGACGGCCCTGGCATGTCAACCGCTAGGTCAGTAGGAGGAATGAAGTGGTTGGGAATAGAGCCTGCACCTTTTGACTGCAACAAAGAACCTCGGTTGTGTCGAAAAACAGCTCCAGTACAGCACGTTTATTTCGTTCTGTTCTATTTGGCGTTTTCTTATTTGCAGAACGCACTACACACCACTCCTGCACTATTTTCGATTCTACTGACCATTATCCAGTTCACGCTGGTGGCATTTCTGCTGCCTGAGACGCTGAAAGTGGACGAGAAGGTAGGTAAAGGCTAAAGATGTACACTCATGAATGACTGAGTCTTATTTTGGGTTGCAATTCCTGCCGACACGATTTGCATTCATGATGGTAACCGCGCTATAAAAGCTGAGTGCTGCTCTACGTCTTGTCTAGTATTGAGCGACACCAAAATCAACAAAACTTTCTGTTATTCATTTGAAAAAGAGTTATTATAGATGAATAGCCTTAACAGAGTTTTGTCATCGAAAATAATGGTACTGCTTTCAATACAGTTTATAGCATAGAGTGGTTCTCAAGTAATCGAATCAAGTATCGCTCGAGACTGATTTTTCCGACAAAGTATGTCTTCTCAAACAAATACAGAATAAATTACCTAACAAGAGCCCGGTTCCCTGCCGTATAGCTGCAAATCTGAGTTGTTTTCCGCCTGCAATATCACTCGACTTCAGAATTTCGAAAGCATGCCGCTCTTCGTTGAAACGGATGGATCAAGAGCTCTCGCGATATGCGGTGCAGTTTACCTTGACAAAATTTCTCCTAAACACTAAATTTTCGTTGGAACTATCAAAGTCATCAAACTGTACTACAGAAATTTTAAGGTAATTTAAACAACGAATACTTTTAAAACCCTCATTAGAGCATATTTTAAGCGCATTATAATTATAGGTGCATTCGATAGGAAACCATTTAGCGCAGTCGGAGGAGGTGCCGGCTGTCACATACACTCGTTAGGTTCCTGGTTCGGATTTCCCGTCCAGGCCAACAAGCCTTTTACCCTCCGGGGTCTTTGAATTGGAACCAGACTTGTCTGGGAAGGATAGAGCGCTGATTTGTTCATCGGCTGACCACCGCAGGTCATTTTATGGCCAAATTAGCACTTAAACGGCCTCCATGACATCCAATAGATGTGCATAGGATGCGTAGCGCATCCCAAAAGGGGTTGAATGAGGCCGTCCTTTATCCTTTATCAAAGAAACTACACTACTCTACATAAAAGCTATAACAGCGAAAAGTTAGAAACAAAAAGATAATTATTTTATCACACAGGCCCTTCAAGAAGGAGGCTTTATTAGGTTCACAATCGATGAGTATTGCTTATTATAGGTCTTCATTTTTAATATGACTATGTATAGTGGACTGTATACGTAGGAGGCGAAGCTGGTGACTTACAGGCTCGTCCCAACGTAAGGTTTTCATACCACACTTAAACTTCTTCAACGAGAAAAATCAAATATCGAGATGTCGAAAATTACTAACATCTACTTTGAAGTCCTCAGACATGATCGGTCTGCGGTTAGAGAATACGTGCCTCATAGTATTATTAGGCTGTCGATAAATTAATATCCGTTACGAGGTACGTATAAATAAATAAGTTTTCACCCTAAATCATTCCGTCTTATAAAAAACCACACATACCGTTCGGTAGGCTTTCTCCTGCATTTTCAAAAGACTTATGTGGATGTTGCTCTATCTTTTTTAGCCGATCTTCCCCCAGGGCTCCGTAAAATTACGAACCGACGCGACTATCGAGCCATAATGCTTCACGAATTTAAACTTCACGGACTTCACGAAATTGAGAAATTCTACGGCAGAGGCATCCCGTAACCTTAGCAGCGCCTTTGGGACGGACTGTCTTTGCGAAAGGACTCTGACGCTTTGCCTCAAAAATCCGCTTTTGGCCATTTTGATCTCGAACGAAACCGGGTCGCATGCGAAGGTCGTCGTTTAGCGATGAAGTTTTGGGGAGAGCCGTCGAAGCAAATCCGGTGACGAATGTACGAACGTTAGCAGAGGTGGCGTACATCAAAGTACGGTACCAGGACATTTGGCGAGAATCGGCAAGGTGAAGAAGATGTGAAGTGGGTGTCTCATGAGCTGACCGATGAGCAGCGTCTGGCGCGCTTCGACACTTGCTCCAACCTGCTAGTTCGCTTTGGAAATGGGCCTTTCGTGAGCAGCATCATAACTGTAGATAAAGAATGGGTCCTTTGCGATAACGGGAAGCTGGGATTTGCCTGGGTAGATAAGGATGCTCCTCCAACCCTCCAACATCCTTTCCCAAACCCGACCTTCATCCTAAAAATGTTACGTAATGGTGTTGTAAAGGTGTGATCCATTACAGCTTTTTGCAACCTGGTCAGGCAGTCACAGCGGAGTATTACTGCTGTGATTTAGACCTAATGTATGAGAAGTTGCAAAAATTGTGGTCTCAGTTGTGAATAGAGGAGGTCCGCTCATGTTGCAGGACAATGCAATCACACACCTCACAAATCACTCGGCGAAAATTGACCCATTTAGGTACCGAGGTTATCCCTTACCCACCATTTTCTGTCAACATTTCCTTCACTGACTATCGCTTTCCCATTTTCTTGATTCTCATTTGCGTCAGAAAGAATTCACTATTGTGGCCGATGTTCAATGTGCCCTCCTTGACTTCGCTAATTTCTGTGATCTCAGGTTTTGTTGTAAAGGATCAGATCCAGTACCAGTTCATTAGCAATAATAATAGGTTCTGGTGTTGTCTAATGTTTAATGCAAGCAGGCCTGGATATGGATGTTGTTCTGGTAAATATACCAAAAGACAACATTAAACGATCGCAATCGATTATATATGATCGAGTCCGCATAGTGCAAGACTGCGTGATTTGCCAGTATGGGAGGACAGGAGATTGCGCACAAAAAGGCGTCATCTACCAGTTGGAGTGTTTGACCTGCGACGATCTATAAAAGGCTAAAGGGCGGCGTTACTCAATCCCTTTTGGGATGCGCCAGCGCATTCTACTTCTACAGGATGTCGTGGAGGCGACATGAATGCGTGTTTGGCCATACAATGACTTGCGGTGGCCAGCCGATGAACAAGTCAGCGCCTTATCCTTCCCAGACAAGTCTGGCACCAATTTACCGACCCCGGAGGGATGGAAGACTTGGTTGGCCTGGGCGGAAAATCCGAACCAGAAACCTGGTATCGGGTGCACGCGACCGTCGGCGTCTTTTCCGACTGCGCTACTCGGGCCCCGGCGAACTATACATTGGCGAAACTGGGAGGGTGCTAGGCACTCGCGTTAAGGAACACCTTGCTGGTAAGAGAAGGCAAAGCTTACTAACGCTGTTTGGTAAGCACCGATTGGAAACTCACTCCGGGGACGACTTTAATGTAAAATGCACGGTGTCGTATCATGAAAACGAAACAGGGACCAGAAAGGCACTCGAAGCCTTCTGGATTCACGAACGAAATCGTGCCATGAACAACAGAAACGAATGCATCTCCATTACTAGTGAATTCTTGCCTTTTATCCGTTTATGCGAGCTACGAGATGCGCGTAGTATACTGCCCTGTGCACATTTTCGCCTCTCCGGTACTGGAAGCAGTATATTTGACCATACCAGTAGGTCTCACTTGCTCCATGGTGACCAGCTGATCCGGTTTCTTTGCACTGGAGGGACCGTTGAGTTAGAACGCACAGATGGTGACGTTTCCTAGCACACCTGGGAGCATGTTGTTCTTGGTAAAGAGGTGAACGCGATGTTTTTGACCCAGTGAATTTCACAGAGTCAAAAACATTTCGAGCTTTTTTCAGGCCTTGAGAAGGACGAGTTCGAATGGTCGGCCGAAATAAAGATTTTATACCAAACCTGGGAGGCAAAGAGGATTTTTAGAACTTATGTCTATAGATTGTGATGGTTTTCACTTCGATTAATAAAGTAATGTTTAAGCTGAGTTATAGTTAAAGCAAGCGGTCCGTTATTTAATTTGGCGATGGCCTAATATTTTGTTCGATTATGAAGTATGACCCGCTTTTTCAGAGGACACTCAAAGACATCAGATGGAAAGCGAACAAGCTTGTTTCACCAGTCCAGCTCTTCAAATTTTCCGCCGTCGACGCGCCTCCAGCAAGTGAGCCTAATGAGAAAGCAGGACAACAGTTTCTTCAAGAACCGCAGTTTAGAGAAACAACAAATGCAGGAGATTGGTATCATTTACTTCATCTATTTATTCCTCTATGCTGGTCTCGAATTCACGCTGCCATTTCTAACACACATGAGATTCGGTTTTGACAGGTAATCCCTCTGTGATTCCTGCTTTATCTATGTAAAAAATGCTTTTTCTCAACGAGTTTCATTTAAGCATGCAGCAAGGGAAGATCTATTTGTTTACTGGTCTTCTGATGCTACCAATTCAAGGGCTCGTGGTTCGGAAAGCTCCAATGATCAAGTTAGTCATGCGTATGAGAATGACGTATATTCTTCATTCACCGCAGTGCTTCTTCGAGCTTGAAAGTAATATTCTCGGCCCTCCTAGAATACGGTACAGACGTTTTCAGTCCTCATAAGTCCAAAACACTTTCACAATAAAGCTCTTCATTAGAAAGTTTTTCCGATTTTTTTATTTCTTCTTGTTTCGGATTTTTATTTAGATTTTCTTGGAAGTCAAAAAACATTCAGCTAGGATTACACACTGAACGCGGACAAATGTTCGACCTAATAGATCGGAAAGTATTTGCTGGTGCTTGCGCAACTGCTGCTGAGGTTTCCTTAAAGGATAAAAGGATAAAGGACGGCGTTACTCAATCCCTTCTGGGATGCGCCAGCGTATTCTACTTCTACGGGATGTCGTGGAGGCGACGTGAATGCGTATTTGGCCATATAATGACTTGCGGTGGCCAGCAGATGAAAAAGTCAGCGCCTTATCCTTCCCAGACAAGTCTGGTACCAATTCACCGACCACAGAGGGATGGAGGGCTTGGTTGGCCTGGGCGGGAAATCCGGACCAGGAAGCTGGAATCGGGTGCACGCGACCGTCAGCGTCTTTTCCGACTGCGCTACACGCGCCCAACCTTAACTCGTGGTGCCGCAACAACTCTGTTGATACCAAGCCAAGCTTGCATGTACCATAGTACTCAGCTCTTTGTCAATAGCGCTACAGCAGCTTATTTAAAGTGCTCCGAAAACCGTGCTTTTCTGTCATCTCGAAACGTTTTCAAATGAAAGGTTGACTCTCCTGATATGTGGACGTGATTAATCCCTTGGTTTTATGAAACCGGCCTACACGTCCCTTCGCTCGTGATCCTTTAGCTCCTTACATTATGATATTTCTCTTTCTCTGTTTGTTTTGTTCGTTTTTCTCTTACTTTTGATATTTTGTGACGCATGAAATGTTTCATGTAACAGATAGTAATAATAAAATGCTCATGAATTTATCATATATTAGCGGTAGACATCTCCCGCTTTAAACTTTCCTCTGTTTGCGCGGTCGAAGCTTTTGTCATGAAAGTTTTATAAAAGCGTGTGGAACAAATAAGCATCGTGTTTTTTCCAACTCCTTTCTTCAATGAAAAACCTTCGTTTGGTGAGTAATATAATCACCACCAATAACAATACCGTGCTATTGTTTTTAACGTTGCATTGAATAACGAATTGAGAAATTAATTTCATCGAACAGCTAAAAAATTAACTCGAACGAACTTGTTAGGTAATCTTTTCAACTATCCAGTGAAAGAATCTTCTAAGTCATCTAGAACACTATTTTTTCAAAGATTCTATTAATCGAAACCAGAACAATGTACTTGAAATCGACCGAAGATGGGGCAGCGATTCCTGGCTTGACACATTCTTTAGCTTCGCTTTTTTCGCTTTTCCTACAACTTGGAACTTTACAGGCAGAAGCGAATAGCTGAAATTGGAATCATGTGCATTGTGCCGGCGTTTCTGATCGTCGCGCAGGCAACTAACCAGTTTCTTCTTTATCTGGGGCTGTTTCTGTATGCAATAGGTAAATACAATGTACATTTCATCCACCAAGAGCATGTATAATTCTTGTTGTATTTAGCATCAGCTTCAGTGGTCAGTTGCCTCACATCGTTGGTGACAACGGTGGACTCCTCGGCCGACAAAGGAGCACTGTCAGGAGTGTTCCGAAGCCTTGGCGCGTTGGCAAGGGCTCTCGGACCTGTGACCGCGTCTTCGTGTGAGTAAAATTGCTAGGTTCTCCACGTTGTCAGAGGATAAAGCAGGCGTCGTGCCAAATCGTCATGCAGGTTTTAATCCATCAAGTGATTCCAGTGTTCTGGATCTGCGGACCTACGCGCTGCTACACGATCGGCGGGATTTTGCTGCTGATTCCGCTGATGCTCCTTCGAAGGCTTGAGAACCCCATTCGAGAATCGACAAAAGCAGAATAGAGATATTTATTAGATGTGATATTCGAAGTGTGTTGGATCTGACGTGATATCCAAAGAGCGTTATCGTGCACATTACCGCTCGAGTCGTGTGCTGAAAAAAATGTAAAAAAAGAAAAGTGTAAAAAATGTGACGATCCGTGAAAAACAGAAATCACATGCTGATAGCTTCTTCAAATCAAGATTTTATCAGAAAATACAAATCTTCGAGATCTCGACATCTACTTATACGTCTTCAAAGGCGACCGGAACTTTTCTGGTGGGTGCACCAAAGAGGACTGAAGCAGGTTTGCGATTGGAGCAGCCTATTTCCCAGACTCTCAGCCATATGTGATGCTAAATATGTTGATGCTCAATGTGATGTGATCCTGTCAGGCGTGCCCAATGAATTATTTGAGTGGACAAAAGCACTGCCCCACAGTGCTCCTATCTTCGCATATAGGAGCTAAGTAAAGGATTTAGAACAACCGATAATTTCAAGATTATTTCCAAGTATTTATGGAACTTCAGTGAGTTATAAGAAACTCCTAGTGCTGGCCTACTTGGTGGTACTTTATATTGTCCTGGCATCTCTCTGGAGTGCGCCGTGCACAGTGCATGAGGAACCGAGCTAATCAATCGCGTGGTAGATCCGGGTACGACGATTTCATCTGTTTCACATGGCAGAGGCCTTGGAACCCAAACAACAACGAACCTGGTTCTGTACGCTCGCGTTTAACTCACCATCAGTACAAATAACGAACTGCTTTCCATACATTTTTTAAATTCAGACTGAGGCAGCAGAGAGTCTGGTGCTTGAATCTGAGTGAAAACTTGTCGCGCAAGCGTTTTCGAAGCGCAATTATTTTATAGATTTAGTGTTATTGAAAGTTACCGCTTTTAAAGAGAAGTGGTGCTTTAAGCCTGAGTTCCTATATGTGTCGGGAAAATGAAACAAACCATAGCCCGATGGCCTTGATGTAAAGAGACGATCGGAACACGTTTATTTTCAATTCGGTTGAAATTTCTTTATTTAGTTATTGGCATCGTTTGATAGGGCTTTAAAATCTGATGGGATGAAGACAACAGCAGAGGTGTGCGATGTCATTATTACTTTACTTCCCAATGTTTCATTATGCGTTGAACTAAGAATTTCTGCTAGAGCACTCAATTCTTTCTGGAACTAATAAATTTTAATTGAAAAGACTTAGCCCTGTAGAGAAATTGCGCTTGGATAACGCATACGCGACAATTTTTCTGCTCATGTGAAACTCATTGACGACGGCGAACTCCTTTCCATTCAGATTCAATCAGCAGAGGCTTTTAAACACATAGCCGGGTTCGGTGCTTTTTGAGGTACAGGGCTTCCATATTCTGGGAAAGGAGTGAAATCATATAACACGAATCGCGCGCTTGATTGATTGCGTCGGTTCTATATGCATTGTACACACTTCAAAGATTATAGAGTAGGACTGTATAAGCATCACCAAGTAGGCTGGCCAGGGATTCTACATAAAACGTTGACGATTTTTAAAGGCTTCGAAATGTTCTTGAGGATTTCAGTTCTAAATTCTTTCATAAGCTCCTATATTCGAAAATAGGAGCATTTCCAGGCGATTCTGGCCCAACTAATTGACTGATTGACTCGAAAAATTATTTTATATGCATTAAGCACAGCGACCAACAAAGTAATCTTCTGTGGCTGAGGGACACCGAAAGTTCGTGTTTTGGGAAATAGGCTGCTTCAACTGCAAGCCTGCTCCAGTCACTTCTGGTCCACTGGGAAGAAAAAAAAATCCGGTGGCCTTTTAAAGACGACGTATAAGTAGATGTTTAGACCAGGAAGACGCGAATCGAATGGTGTTTTCCTTTTTACATTTTCCCACAGAACCTTGGAGAAGTTCTAGCATGCGACGGTCTGCCACGGACTATTGCGACGCTACGAGTTTTTTTACTCTGCACATGAGACGCGAGCGATATTGTGGTACATTGATCGGCTAATTTACAACGAGGTGTACACACAGATGGGCACAAATCGACGATTTTGAAGAACATGCATCCAATGAATTTTGACGTGATTATTTGCAGTTTTTTTTGATGATTATAGACTCTTAAAAAGTATTGCTGATCATGTTCCTCTGAACTGCATTCTATGAACAGCACAAAAGAACGGCTGAAGGGCTCCGGAACAGTTACGGAAGAGTTAAGGTACAACAGCGAAGTAGAGAGCTCTGAGAAATGGTATGTTCGCAGAACGGACTATCGATGTCGGAACTCGCCACCGAACGTCGCGTCAAGCTCTTCCTTGCGGCTCTTAATCTCTTCGCGTTCCTCTCGTGTGAGCACTCGGCCGAGGTAGATGCTGACAGCGCGATGGGTATCCTGTCGCTTGCCGCCGATCTCCTTGATCACGCGAAGTAGTTTCTTCAGGTTCAGCCATTCGGAAGTGGAGAGGTATTTGAACAAAAATTCCTGAAAACAGTGACATTCCACACACTCCGGATATGGCTGATGTTGTCGGGTCACGGTGTCATGCCTGGGGTTCGTAAACAGATACGGCGTTGTTCTGCAGCATCTTTCTTTGAGGATGGGAAGGAGGAGGGAGGGGGTTCGCACTATGTTTGGCTTTTGCGCTTCTTTCTGTAATTTTATCAGTTTTTTGGTGATTTTAGTACCTCTTAATAAACTGTCTTTCCGAAGGTGGCTTCGATAATGTGAAGACTCGCGCGAATCAGCTTTTTTGCTGAGATATACTTGCTATGAAAATTAATTTGAATTTTTTAAAGTTATGGAAGCTGACTATTTTACAGGCGAAAATAAAGATTTTTTGGAGATGTACTCGAATCGATAATGAAAAGTTGATTTTAGCTGATTTTTGAGGGAAGGCCATGGCTCAACACGTTTTCTCCCTGAACGAGCGATATCCGAATCCGAAATTGTATTTTTTTGAATTCCGAGTTCTAGTCGCCAATCGTGATTCAAGTGCTTGCCCTACAAAGGTCCTTTAAGCCCTCTTCGGATCGATGAGGGAGTCCACCGAAGACTTGACCTTCACGAAAATAATTTTTTCCGCGTGAAGGGGTGAAAGTGCTTCCTATAAAATATCGAGCTCTGATTATTATACACTGAACCGTCCTAAATGCAGCGATCTTCGAGATGGGTAGGGGAGCTCGTAATAAAACACGTTGTTCTCATAAAAATAATTATTTTGTATCTGATGATGTTTAAAGATTATTTCTTATCTATCCTCCTTTGAAGGAGACAATGTATGACAATGAGATTGCTGTCGTGAAACGTTCAACAATGTGCGTAGGGATTCAGAAGACGTGCACATGAGTCGTCCAACGTGAGTAGGGATTCAAAAGACGTGCCGCAGACGTCGTCCAACGAACGTCGGGATTAAGGAACACAAAGGCAACAGTAAAGGGGGAATAAGTGAGGACCAGCAAGGGGGGGGGGGATTTCTCTATATATTAGGTTGGCAACTAATTTCGTGGACTCTCAAGCGCCTTCAATAAAAGTGTTCATAAACAAATAACAAATAACAGTTTTCAACCAAAGTAAGCTCTGTTGGAACGCGGGACTGCTTCCCATTTATCAGCTACCTGGCCCATCCCACAGCTGTAGAATTCTTGTGCTTTTGAAGCCAAGAATCCTTGGAGGTGCATTTTGGCATGGTCCACATTAATAAATCTTTCTCCAACCAAGAAGTGCTGCAGCGAGCTATAAAGGTGTTAGTCACTTGGCGCACAGCCTGGGCTGTAAGCTGGGTGATTTAGTCGCTCCCAGCTAAGGTCTTCGATTTTTTGAAGCTCCCGATTCGTAACGTGTGATCTGGCGTTATCTTGCTGATAGATAATTCCGCTCCTGAAAATCTGTCTGAACCGATTCCAGCGGAGTTTAGTCTGCGCGCGGCCAGGCTGAGAAGAGTAGATTACAGCATTAATGCTGGAACCATTCTTGACGAGCTCCCAGAAGTTAATACCTTCTTGACACCACCAAACGGAGGGAACGTAGCGAACCGGAGGCCTCAAAAAATAGAAGACCTTGACTGGGAGCGTCAAACTCATCCACCCTACAGCCCAGACCTTGCGCCGAGTGACTACCACATTTTTATTCCGGTGCAGTACTTCTTGGTTGGAAGACGATTTAATAATGTGGACCGGGTCAAAATGCACCTCCAAAGATTCTTGACCTCAAAAGCACAACAATTCCATGGCCGTGGGATAGACCAGCTACCTAATATACGTGAAGCACTTCTGCGTTATGAGGGATCTTATTTTAATTGAAGATTGTCATAAGTTAAGTGTTAATAAATACTTTTGCTGAAGATTCTTGAGAGTCCACGAAATTAGTTGCCAACCTAATAGAATAGTATAGCGAGATATGGTGGAGCGGAAAACTTCAAAACTTGCTCTTATGAAGGCTGCACACCCTTTATCGTAAGTGGCGATTCATTTTCCGAAGTACCCATTCCACGCTGCAAGAAACAGATCTCGATAGTCCCAATCCGAAGTGCTTAATCTGCAGAAATGAAAAAATCAATCAGTACTGGTCGACCGTCAGTACCATTTAATGTCCGATGGCAGCAATATTACACCAGTTCTTGTGCCCATCCCCGTGAGGTTCACGATTTATGTACTGGATGTTGTACAATAAAAAGTTAAGGTTTTCTGCAGCTATCATCAATATGAGAGGGTTCGATTTCTGCTTCGATTTCTTTCCTGAAAACTATTAATCGTTAAGAAAAAACTATATTTCTGTAAATTGATTAAGGCTCTGAATTTTGTGGCAAATTTTTTTTCAGAAAAATATATTTTCCAGAAAGACGACGATTTTGAATACGACCCCCTAATCATATCAAAGGTCGCTGCAGAAAACTTGATTTTTCATTCAAGTGCTGGAAATTTTATGGAGAGAATTTCATTTCTTAACGTTGCCTCCTTCAGGAAGAAAAAATTTCATAACAAGCCGAGCCCTTGGTCACGACTCCGTGATTGATATAAGGAGCTTTCTAGCAAATCTTTGCACACTACGGAAAAACTTTGTATACCATAGAAAAACACTTAAACCACATTTAGTCATTAGGACTTAAAATTATACCAAGCACAGTTTCAGGATGTCACTCGATCAACTACAATAAATGTGTCGTGTCACGAAAAAAAGATAAATAAGAGATAAATGGTCGTACTAATCACTCTCTTCCGGATGGGCCACGCATTCTACTTCTATGGCTCGTCGTGGAGGCAATCTGGATGCAGTTTCGCATATACAATTACTAGCAGTGGCCTGCCGATGAGCAAGTTAGCTCTGTATCCTTCGCAGACAAGTCTGGCATAAGTTAAACGACCCAAGAGGAATGGTTGGCCTGGACGGGAAATTCAACCGAGAGCCTGGTATCGGGTGCAGACAACAGCTTCTTCTGACTGTGCTACCATGCACCTTGCGCCGCAGATTTGTCTATTGATGAGACTAACATTTTCAAACACAGAACAATTATCGATTAAAACCGGCGTAATGTGTCACCTGGCGATGAATGAAAAATACATCTACTTATAATGTTCTATTGGGTAAAATACGCACCTTAGCGGCGTTGATCATGTCTACTAGATGCATGCTTGGAAGTGGGAAGGTGTCCTCGACTGTCTCCGTTGCGTCCTCGGCCGTTGAATTTGGGGAGCTTTCCTGAGTGACGGCAGGTGCCGATGGATAGCTGTCGGAGGGCACGGTGACATTCGTCTCCGCAGATTCATCAGGATTCGCACTGTGCAACTCGACGTGGTTCAGCAACAGGTAGAGAAATAAGTGGTGCAGCATAGAGGTGGCCAACGAACGATCGTCTATGGAAGGTCAATCATATTCGTGACGTCTTCCTACCACGAATGTTTAGATGCGCAACAGGAGCGAAACAGGTTTCCCCAATATCGCCGCTTCCACTTCACTCAAAAACTTTCGCCTCTCCACAGAACATCCAGTCTCGTTGGCAAAATGGTGGCTTGAACGAGGTCGTCTAAGCGCGTAACAATATGTGGACAATGTGAGGACTTACTCGATCGAGCACTTGAGACTCGCACGGGAAGGGAGACTCATAGACGTGTGAAGGAGGTGAGGTGGCAGTTCAGTGAGTAGCCACTTGTTGCCCAATGGAATGGGCCACGGCCTAGACAGAACATGGTTTTGTTGTGGCTACCATGGAAGAAGAAGCGAGGCTTGGACTTTGAATAACAATGTCGCGACAAATACCAGCTGCCGCTGCTTGTTCATGAGTTTCTCACCCGCGAGATCTCAGACGGACAAAAAATTGTGCATTCACGAATCGCCTACGGTGTCTCTTCGTTGAAAACAGAAAGTACACAACCTCTTCCATGTAGAAGGACAGCTCTCGGGTGTCAGTCTTGTTGCGCACCTTCGCTCTGGCAGCCTGTTCTTGGTTTAAGTACTACGAAGAACGGATTATGAAAGTTTTGTGTCAGAGGGAGCCCGTACAAACATGAAGTGTGATCTTCCGCAATTCGTAGTCTCACATTCGAGCTCAGCGTCGACCTTTGCATCCCATACTTTGCTAGGATCTGTGGCTGTAGTGGGCTACATTTGGCTGGAAGCGGTTAGGGCATTCTTCCAAAGCCATCTGTTAAAGGCTATTGTAAAAAATCAAACGAAGACCGCAAAATAGTAATGAATATGAGCATAATGGAACCAGATACACGGGGTATAGGTCCAGATAAACGGAGAAAGCGATCAAGTCTTTAGAATGGTTTTTAATGTTTCCTGCTCGTCTTCCGCTGATAATGGATATAACGTTAAGGCTCTAATCTTATCCCTTAAAAATCTAGATGGTGCGATAAACTATGCAAAGACAGCTTACCATCGCACGAGATGCAGTCCCATTCTGTTCTTGAGTTTTCTAGTGAAACTTCTCTATTATTATATATTTGAAACCTTCCCTTTTTAGGAAAGCACCGGATTTAGTCGAAGTCGGTTTTAGAACGATTTATTGATCGCTCATATTCAATCTCAAGGTGACTTTGTATAACCAAATGAGCGGCATTGACCTTCAAACCTATGGCAATTAGGCACATGATTCATAAAGCAGAGAAAATATACGAAAGATGAACATTAAATAATTTCAGTATGGCAAAGATGACACCTCTTGATCGTCTCTGTTACTCATGAGCATTTCCTTAAGAATTTTATTTTCGACCAGATAAGCCGGATATTCTACATCTGTCCTTCTGGATGTTTTAACTCCTTGAGTGTGTATTTGGAATATGCAGTGGCCTGTTGTGGCTGGCTGATAGGGCTATTTGGTTGCCCGGAAAGTTCTCAACATTTTGTGTTACTACTTTTCATTCGTCTATTATTAAGTAAAAGTTCAACGTGCACTGCGCATTAATGCTATTTTTGTACAGAATTTTTCTCTCTATCTGAAAAAATGATTTATGATGTTTCATATTTCTGTTCTTGAAGGGCTTATTGCAGTAAGTCGAAGGAGCAATTTCGAACGACATTTTATTTTAACTTCAAATTGGGACAATCCGCAGTCGAGGCAGCTCGACAAATCAATCAAGTGTGGGGCCTAATAGTGTTTGTGAAAGCACTGTGCGCTAGTGGTTCAGTAAATTTCGGGCCGGAAATTTCAGCCTCGAAAATGACTCGGTAGCGGACGGCCTAGAGCAATCCTGGACGAGTTGAAGGAATTGGTGGAAGCGAAACCATTCCAAGCAGTTCGAAGGATCGCGGAAAAGCTGGGCCTCAGTAAAACTGCGGTTGCAGATGCTTTGAAACGGTTTGGTGAGGTGGAAAACTCGAAAAGTGGGTGCCTCACCAGTTGAGTGGGCGGCCAAAATTGTCACGCTTCGAAATTTGCTTTTCTCTACTTCTTACCCATTTTGGATCGACTGTGATGAAAAGTGGATTCCGAATGATAACAGGAAACGTTCCAGACAGTGCTCGGAAGCCAATGAACCCGCTAAGCATTTTCCAAAGGCGAACCTCCAGCAGAAAAGGTATTGGTCATTATGTGGTTGTCGGAGGCTGGTGTGATCCACTGCAACTTTTTGGCCCCTGGCCAGACGATCACAGCAAAGTGCTACTGTCAGGAAATCGACGAGCACCGAAAATTGCGTCAACTTCAGCCAGCATCACCTGTACCACCTGTATCACCTGTCGTCCCGTTGATCATCGAATTGCTCGAGCGGGTGCCAGCAGCGTCTCCATTCGTCCCTGTCGCGTGCCAGAGTGGTCCAATGGATCCTCCTCGCTCGAGGGACACGAAGAGCGTCATATCGGTCGTTCAGGGCTTTAACGAAGAAGTCCGACCAACGCGTTGGTGGGCGTCCTGGTGTTCTTTTGACATCCCGCGGAATCCAGTCGGTGATGGCTCTCGTCCAGCGGGTGTCTGCGAAGCGCATTACGTGGCCGGCCCACCTAATTTTCGACAACTTGGCCCACGCGACAGCGTCTCTGATCTTCGAGCGTCGGCGAAGCTCGGAACTCCGGAGGCCTTCTCTCACTTGCGTGAGTCGTTTCACTCCGAGCATCGTCCTCTCGATTCCACGCTGCGCGACGCTGATCGCGTGTTCATCCTGCTTTCGTATAGCCCAGGTCTCTGAGGCGTATGTTAGGGCAGGAAGAACAGTGGAGTCGAATAGGTGGGCACGGAGTAGGACGTTCTTCGTCTTCTTCGCGACTTCTTCGACGCTCTTGAAAGCTCCCCAAGCCGCTCTTTTCCTCCTGCTCAGCTCTGGTGCTAGGTCGTTGGCCATGTTGACTTCGCGACCCAGATACACATAGCTGGAGCATTCGGAGATGTTCGTTCCGTTGAGCGAGAATGGGGCATCAGAAACCCATCCGTTCCTCATGAACATCGTCTTCGTAAGATTCAGCTGCAGTCCAACGTTCCCACATACACGATCGAAGCCGGCCAGCATTCGCTCCGCCTGGCTGATGCTCGGTGTTATGAGCACGATGTCGTCAGCGAAGCGAAGATGATGTAGTTGCCGGCCGTCGACCTTCACTCCCATGTCTTCCCATTCTAGTTCGCGCATGACGTTTTCGAGAGTGGCGCTGAAGAGCTTCGGGGATATGGTATCCCCTTGCCGAACCCCTCTCTTCACGTCGACGACGACGTCGTTGTAGAATGGTGAGATCTTGGTCGTGAATCCACTGTACAGCTCTCGAAGGACTCTGATGTACTGAGTAGGAACGCCCTGAGTGAGCAGGGCTTCGATGACCGCTTCAGTTTCGACAGAGTCGAATGCCTTCTTCAGGTCGATGAACGTAAGGCACAGCGGCAGCTTGTACTCTCGCGACACTTCGATGAGCTTCGTAATGGTGTGTATGTGGTCGATCGTGCTGAATCCTCTCCGAAATCCTGCTTGCTCGCATGGCTGTCCTTCGTCCAGCGTTCTGCTAATCCTATTCAGGATAACTCGAGTGAACAGCTTGTAGACTACGGACAGCAGGCAGATCGGGCGATAGTTGCCAATGTCGTGTACGTCTCCCTTCTTGTACAGCAAGACGGTTCTGCTGGTCTTCCACTGAGATGGAACCTTGCATTCCGACAGATAACGTGTGAAGAGCCGCGCCAGGGTGTTGATGAGCGTAGGCGGGAGGTTCTTCAGGTGTTCGGGTCTGATCTTGTCGGTACCGGATGCTGTACGTTTCTTCACCGACGAGATGGCGTGTCGGATCTCGGAAGGGAGAACAGAGGGGACGACGTATCCATCCTGCGGAAGATGGCATGGGGGCAGGTGGACGTGGCTATCGAAGAGATTGGAGTAGAAGTCGTGGATGACCCTCTCCATGGTCCTTCTGGAAGAGGTGACGGTTCCGTCGGGACGCCGGAGAGCTGTCATCTTGGTCTTGAAGTTGGCGAAGTTCCGGCGGGCATTGCGGATGCTCAATCCTGCCTCTGCAGCTTCAGCTAACACTTCCGCCCTTCTCTCCTTAAGATCCTCCTTTATCGCCTCTCTGCATAGCTTCGCAAGCTCGGACGTCAGTTGGTAGTTGCCTGACGCTCGTGCTGCTCCACGCTGGCGTATCAGCTCGAGAGTTTCCGGAGATAGACGTCTCTTGGTGGACTTCAAGCTCTCGGCTCCCTTAGCACTATCGTGGAGATGGTGCACGAAGCGGTCGTATTCCTCGTCGACGTTGTCCATGACGGCATCTTCCCAAAGACCGGCAATAGAGGTGTAGAGGTCCCAGTTGATGGTCGTTCTGGGACTCCTCTTCTTGAACTTCGCGGCCTTCTCTCCTTGACGCGAAAAGCGGAACCTTGCGCGAAGGAGGCGGTGGTCCGATCCCGTGTAGAACTTGGGGACAACGGAGACGTCGGTCGGGCAATATTTGCGGTTGAAGATGATGTGGTCGATCTCGTTGTGGAACTGGCCACCGGGAGATTCCCAGGTCCATCGTAGGGAGGGAGTTCAGCCAGCATAGGTCGATAAAAGAGGCCCGATTCTTTTGCACCATAACGCCCGCCCACACGTTTCAAAAATCACTATTCAAAAATTGAACGAATCAAGGGTTGAAGTTCTACCTCACTCACCACATTCTCCAGTCCTCTTGTTGCGAATGCCATAGCTCTTGTTCTTCTTATCCCGGCTCGTAGCGAAGTCCGCTATTCTGGTGTCATGACGCAACCTTTCCCGATTCAACGCTAGATCAGGGTGGACCCCAGCAAACTTCAACCCATATGTAACGTATGAGACCAGCGCTGCTACGGACGCCCTCTAGGTTGTTTTCCTACTACCTCGAACTCAAGGCCTATCTTGCAGACGCTGTCTTCTTTCCCACGCAGAACGTGGCCGTACCTTTCGCAGGCAAGCTTCGCGCATCTTGTCCGCTATCGGCGCGACACCGAACTTCTGCTGAATGACATCGTTTCGGATGCGGTCATGGGGGGAGGGGGTGACACCAGCCGTCCAGCGTAGCATCTCCATCTCTATGATGCTAAAGCGCGTTCCTACTTCTTGGTCGCAGGCCAATACTCAGCGCCATACATTGCGCTAGCGCTGTCCAGCGCGAGGGGAACAGTTACCACGCGGAGCCCCGTCTTCCTTGGGAGGGGGTGGCCTGTTCACAACGTGGGGTCCCCTTAACATCCCCCTGGGTCTCCCGGTTGCCTCGTTTCGGCAAGGGACGAATGGGGGACCTTACTCAACAGGGGCATAGCTCCCTCACGAGTTGGGCCACCGATTCACAACGCCTCTCATCAACCGACCACCAGCTTTTCAAACACTTTCAGAACTATCTCGCTAGTAAAACCTTCACCAATCAGGACCAAGCAGAAACAGCTTTCGTGGATTTTGTCGAATCTCGAGCACCTAATTTTTACGCTGACGAAATCGGTCGACTGGCGGTCCGTTGGCAAAAGTGAGCTGATTGAAGCGGTGTTTATTTCGACAGTATCCGACAAGATTTGAGAAGGTTATGGTATTCAAAGTGAAACACTCAAATCTCCGAAAACTTTTCGGACAACTTAATAGTATTTTTATCATCCCAGGTGACACCAAGTACGACTGCCGTGGGTTTCAGGGAAAGGTCGAACACCAGTAGCGGCGCTCATAAAACTGTAGAACCAGGAATGCTATACGGTCGTTTTTCGACTGATATTTCGACGTAACCGGTTTCTTAATAGCATGGAAAATGCCAAAGGCCTCGACTAAATTATTCATCCAGAGTTCATTTTATTTCACAGCAGCTTAATTTAAAAAACTATTTAACAGGTGGGCGCGTGCAGCGCATCCATAGAATGTGCCGGCTGCCGCGTGCACTCATTGTCAGGTTGCTGGTTCGGATTTCTCGCCAGACCAACTAAGCCTTCCATCATTCCGGGGTCGGTGAATTGCTACCAGACTTGTCTGAGAAGTATAGAGCGCTAACTTGTTCATCGGCTGGCCAACGCAAGTCATGTATGGCCAAATACGCATTCAAATCGCCTCCACGACATCCCGTAGAAGTAGAATGCGTGGCGCGTCCGAAAAGAGATTGAGAACGCGATTCCTTATCCTTTACAATATTATTCAACCAATTCGTTCTTACGGAAGCAGCCAGAAGGTTGATAAATTGTAATCGGATGACGGCAGGTGTGAGTGAATAGGATGAACATGAAACTCGCATTTGCCTCTCTCCAAAGGTTACTTATTAGCCTTTTGACTGTTCCCGTCTCTAACCTTCACGCATCCTTCGCCTCGTTTTCTCCTCTTCTCTCAGTTTTTTCAAAATGCAAAAAAAAAAAACTGTGAAGTGCAGAATGTACTGTGAAATCATCTCTGGACGAAAAATTGGTCGAGTTTCTTTTGGTTTGTGAGGAAAACGGCTATGCTGAAACGTCTGCCAAGTAAAGGTGCAAAGTAGTCTTGGTTTCGGAGCATGACAGGCTTGTATTGTACATCCTCGATAAGCTTCGTAGCAGTGTTCCGATTCTATGTAGAGAAGTAGTAATGGTTAGCTTGGACACAAACCGAACTAGAGCTTGATTCGAAGAAAACAGAAGAAGCGGTTCTTCTTTCTAATGGCCCAGGAAATTCCATTGGACCTCGTTAATGTTGTAAAGCACTATTTAAAAAAAAACAAGACTGCCAAAGTGAAAAAAAGCGTTATAGTTTAACAGCGCCTTAATTCCTGATCCTAAGAAGAAGTTGGAACAATTCAACCAGTTTTATTTTTCATGGCTTGTACCATTCTTTTTAGGTAAAATTATTCGTTATCCCTTATCCGAATTTCAAAATTTTTCTATTTTCCGGCGTTTTTGGCTCTTCTGAAGTCTGATTTCTGTTTTCCGACAAACTCGATTTTCTGTTTACTGGCAAAATTTTCAAAAATTTCGCCCATCCCTTTTCCAAAGGCAAGCTGCAGGGAAACGACATTCGCCTTCTTTGTTCCGCCTTTGTTGATTAAAGATGTGAGAAGATCTGGAGCGGGGATCTATTCTCCTGCTTGATGATATTGATAAAGGGGCTAGAAATGGCCGTCCACGGGGACCCCGACCATGGAAGCGCAAATTCCACAAAGCCCGGTGCAAGAGCCTCTCAAAGCCGTGTATTTCACGCTCACATGTAGTTTTAGGCTTCTCGGAGTTCAACCACAGATTCTTAGAGATTTCTTGGACACCATTTCTATACGTGTTTAGCTTACAAACTTATGCAATGGTATGACCAGCCGTTGGACACTTGGACAAGTCGGTGTTTTGTAGTCTCTAGATAAGTTTAATAGCAGTTCAGCGAGGAAGGATAGAAATTTTGGCTGGGTGAAAAATCCGATCAAAAATCCTGGAATCGGTTGCATGCGACACCGACTGCGCTACTACGCACCAAACGTATAGCGACCCAAATTTCCCCAATTGTTGAGAATCGGTGGCCCCGTTCGCGAGGGTGCATGCCCCTGTTGAGCGAAGTCCCCCATTCGCCCCGTGCTGCTACGGGGTAACCAAGAACCCAGGACCCAGGGAGATATAAGGGGACCCCATGGTGTGAATAGGCCACGCCCCCTCCGTGGCAGACGGGGCCTCGCGTGGTAACCTTTAGCCTCTCGCGCTGGACAGCGCCTTGATTGACGCACGCTTGCACTTCACGTGAGCCGCCGGTGGCTATGGGCGTGCTGGAGTGCACCCCGACTGTAGTGACAGACACAACCTCCACATACTACCCAACAACTACGTAATACCCCAAAACACAACAATACCCCACTTGACATACTAGCAAATATACGCAATACCAATACCAACGATGTACTATTAGAAATCACCATCTTCCTCGTCGTGTGCAGCACAATATATTATTACCAGACGTTCAACGGCCTAGCGGCCGCCAAACGTCTGGTTGGGGGCTTCGCCCCCAAACCCTGAAAGCCTGAAAAACTTCTTTACACAGACACATACCTTGCTGATTCGGTTTGCTCATGTCCGAAACCTTCTGCGATTGTGATACAGCTGTTTCATATAACTGCTCTCTTGAAATGAAGTTCCCAATAAAGTCATCACTGTTAGAAGATGGAAAGAATCACACAGATATCATCCATTGAGGAGATAACCTCTCTCCTATGTTTTAGAAAAATGTTTTTCTCAAAACTGTCAATAATAAGAGATACTAAACGGATAAGCGAACGCGCCTGCCTCTGTACGTCGGTGACACGTCTTGCAATCCCAAGCGGCCTTTGACCGACATCGGAGACACGTCTTCTGAACGCGGAAGCCCGTTGCCCCACAACACTGACACATCTTTTGAATCCGGACGCCACCCCCCCCCCCCCCCTCCCCACCCCACCTTACTGGTAACCATCCTTAATTAACTCCTCCTTTCTTGTTCCCTTATTGGTAACCGTCTACTGAACACCATTATTGGTTTCCCCATTCCCTTGGTCCCGTCTACTGACCCCATTTTAGAGATCCCGTATTACTGGTTCCCCGCCTCCGTGTCACCTCCAGCCCCCCTCCCCCTTCCAGGTCACTTTCACGAATTTCAAGAATTTCACTTTTCAAGATATTCCCCCCCCCCAAACTTGTCCTCCCACGCTCACAGCGTGACATCGGTGACATGCCTGAACCCGGACGTCGCTTAATCGACATCGTTGACTCGTCTTCTAAAGCCGGACGTCTTTTGAAGGACATCGCTGACATGTCTTCTGTACCTACCCCCCCCTTCCCCCTTTGCGCGACTTCGGCGACAGCTCTTCCGAACCCGTTCGCCTGTTGCACGACGTCGGTGGCACCTCTTATGAACCCGGACGTCTGTTGAACGACGTCGGTGACACCTTTTCTGAATTCGGACGCCTGTAGAACGACGTCGGTGACATGTCTTCTGATGGTGAGTACGAAAGCCCTTTGCGCGACATCGGTGACACGCCTTCTGACCCTCTCGACCTGACATGGGTGACACATGGTCTGAACCCGGACGCCTGTTACTCGACGTCTAGGATAGGATAGGAAAGGCCAGACGGATTGGCAGACGGACGGACAGACGGACGGACGGACAGACGGACGGACAACCGCTTACTCTTTTATATATAGTAGGATTCCACGGTTTATTCCATATCTTTTATATATGGGGGATACCAGCATCATACAGCCATATCAGAGTAATATAGGAGATGAATACTAGGCGATGTGGAATAGACAGGACCGCTCCGGCTAAAAGGACTGAACTGGCTATCCGAGGCTAGGCGAGTCCCATCCGGTCTCGCCGTCCTCCCTGTAGTGCAGCCGGCTGTAATGCATGACGAGAAGCGGCATGGCTCCGCTCGAAGAGTCCCCGGGGTGGTGACAGAGGCGGGCTCACAAGTGCGGCGCTCCAGAGCCACGCCCGCTCAGCCGGTCGACGTAACGACGGAAGTATAGAATGAGCCGGGCGGTGATGGCGCACCGCGGACCCCGCCAGCCAACAGCGTGCGCGGGCAGGCCGGGCCTCGGGAGCACCTCATCGGGGTACCGAGCGGATACGGTAACCCGCGAGAGTTCGAATATAAGGGAGCGAGCTATCGCATTCGCGACACCAACTATTTAAAAGTAAGCATGTTTGAGGGTCCATATTTTTCTGAGTACTCCTTCAGAAGCATTGAGTCTGAATACTATTTGGCACGATGAAACTGTGCAAAAAATATCTGAGCATTCTGCGCAGAAGCTCCGGGCAGCAATCGACCGTCCCCTTCATTCCACTTCAACATTAGTGAAAAGGGATTAGATAAGCACTGTGATCTCTCTTCAATGGATATGCTCACACCTGAGTGGATGAGAAGCTGTCTTATGAATGTGGTATAATCAGCTTTGGTCAGTTCCGTTACCATATCATTTATCGGTTATCATATCGGCACGTCACTCAGAGCAGCGACTAGTCATCCTCTTGTTGCCCTCTGAATAGGTAGGTTCTCTGGCTTTGGTCGTAGCGCTCCTGGACAAACGGCTTCTTCCTCTGCTCAAGCATATGCTATTTGCATTTTCTAAAAAAAAACGTGCATATTTTCGTCTCATTTCTCATCTAGACATTACTTTCAGAGAACGAAATGATGCTCCGGACTTGGATTTTGTTAGTGGTTAGTTGAAGAACGTCCCTTACTCTGATTTAAGGGAGTCTCACACAGTTTTGTGGAACATATTGGAGCAAACAAGAAAGGAACAGTAAGCAACACTTTTAGATCGTAGCTGTTCTCTTCCACAGCGGCTCGCCCAAAGATTATCAACCTCGTGGAAGTTACACCGGTGAGTAATCCCTACGTATTTATGGGCACAAAGCGGATCTGGGAGGAAATCACCTTGTAGGACAGCCTTACACAACGTTTTTTGCTTTACGAAACCAAAATTTTAGGCAACATTGGTGTGTCCTACACCTGTAATGAACACAGGAAGGCCATTTCATTGGCATGAATGTGTGTTCCTACCGAGGCGGATAACCATTCAGTACAAGGTGACCCCTCCCCCCGAGCCGCCATGCGCCTGTTTATGTCACTCCTGCCACCAAGCAGTTGCCTGGATGCAAAAACAAGGGATCGAGGTCATCTCCAGATCCACGTCATAACTTCGTTGCCTGGGACCTTATGCTCGTGTACCCCGTTGGGGAAAATCCAATCAATATAACATATCTCATCACACCCCAATCCCCATCGGGGATACTCAGGGAAGGCGAGCATATGGCTCATATCAATGTAACAATCGGGTAGAGACAGACAAAACGATAGCCATTAGACCTCATCGGCGGCTGCCGTGGCAATGTGCCAAATCATGCTACAGTATCCCGAAAACCTGCAGATCATCCGTCATCGGAGCGCGTTTCTGCACAGGCTGACGCGTTGCGACGTGTCTGCTGCCGCGTGGTCTCGCAGCACCCCTTGCCTTCGTCGCTCAGGGGAGTCCGCAGCTGGATTCTGCGCTCTTCGAGCGCAGAATCAGGCTAGGGAAGGGACTCCAGGGTGGGTGCAATCCAAGCTGCTCGTGTGGGAACTGCCTTCGTCGCTCAGGGGAGTCCGCAGCTGGATTCTGCGCTCTTCGAGCGCAGAATCAGGCTAGGGAAGGGACTCCAGGGTGGGTGCGGTCCAAGCTGCTCGTGTGGGAACTGCCTTCGTCGCTCAGGGGAGTCCGCAGCTGGATTCTGCGCTCTTCGAGCGCAGAATCAGGCTAGGGAAAGGGACTCCAGGGTGGGTGCGATCCAAGCTGCTCGTGTGGGAACTGCCTTCGTCGCTCAGGGGAGTCCGCAGCTGGATTCTGCGCTCTTCGAGCGCAGAATCAGGCTAGGGAAGGGACTCCAGGGTGGGTGCGATCCAAGCTGCTCGTGTGGGAACTGCCTTCGTCGCTCAGGGGGAGTCCGCAGCTGGATTCTGCGCTCTTCGAGCGCAGAATCAGGCTAGGGAAGGGACTCCAGGGTGGGTGCGATCCAAGCTGCTCGTGTGGGAACTGCCTTCGTCGCTCAGGGGAGTCCGCAGCTGGATTCTGCGCTCTTCGAGCGCAGAATCCAGCTGCGGAAGGCTAGGGAAGGGACTCCAGGGTGGGTGCGGTCCATGCTGCTCGTGTGGAAAGCCCTCGTCGCTCAGGAGGAGTCCGCAGCTGGATTCTGCGCTCTTCGAGCGCAGAATCAGGCTAGGGAAGGGACTCCAGGGTGGGTGCGATCCAAGCTGCTCGCGTGGAAATCTATCGCCGCCCAGGGGGAGTCCGCAGCTGGATTCTGCGCTCTTCGAGCGCAGAATCAGGCTAGGGAAGGGACTCCAGGGTGGGTGCGGTCCAAGCTGCTCGTGTGGGAACTGCCTTCGTCGCTCAGGGGAGTCCGCAGCTGGATTCTGCGCTCTTCGAGCGCAGAATCAGACTAGGGAAGGGACTCCAGGGTGGGTGCGATCCAAGCTGCTCGTGTGGGAACTGCCTTCGTCGCTCAGGGGAGTCCGCAGCTGGATTCTGCGCTCTTCGAGCGCAGAATCCAGCTGCGGAAGGCTAGGGAAGGGACTCCAGGGTGGGTGCGGTCCAAGCTGCTCGTGTGGAAAGCCCTCGTCGCTCAGGAGGAGTCCGCAGCTGGATTCTGCGCTCTTCGAGCGCAGAATCAGGCTAGGGAAGGGACTCCAGGGTGGGTGCGATCCAAGCTGCTCGTGTGGGAACTGCCTTCGTCGCTCAGGGGAGTCCGCAGCTGGATTCTGCGCTCTTCGAGCGCAGAATCAGGCTAAGGAAGGGACTCCAGGGTGGGTGCGATCCAAGCTGCTCGTGTGGAAATCCCTCGCCGCTCAGGGGGAGTCCGCAGCTGGATTCTGCGCTCTTCGAGCGCAGAATCAGGCTAGGGAAGGGACTCCAGGTGGGTGCGATCCAAGCTGCTCGCGTGGAAATCCCTCGCCGCTCAGGGGGAGTCCGCAGCTGGATTCTGCGCTCTTCGAGCGCAGAATCAGGCTAGGGAAGGGACTCCAGGGTGGGTGCGATCCAAGCTGCTCGTGTGGAAATCCCTCGCCGCTCAGGGGGAGTCCGCAGCTGGATTCTGCGCTCTTCGAGCGCAGAATCAGGCTAGGGAAGGGACTCCAGGGTGGGTGCGATCCAAGCTGCTCGCGTGGAAATCTATCGCCGCTCAGGGGGAGTCCGCAGCTGGATTCTGCGTTCTTCGAGCGCAGAATCAGGCTAGGGAAGGGACTCCAGGGTGGGTGCGATCCAAGCTGCTCGTGTGGAAAGCCCTCGTCGCTCAGGGGGAGTCCGCAGCTGGATTCTGCGCTCTTCGAGCGCAGAATCAGGCTAGGGAAGGGACTCCAGGGTGGGTGCGATCCAAGCTGCTCGTGTGGAAAGCCCTCGTCGCTCAGGGGGAGTCCGCAGCTGGATTCTGCGCTCTTCGAGCGCAGAATCAGGCTAGGGAAGGGACTCCAGGGTGGGTGCGGTCCAAGCTGCTCGTGTGGGAACTGCCTTCGTTGCTCAGGGGAGTCCGCAGCATCACCAGCAGAACCAGGCCAGAAAACGCCGCTCAATGACTCAAAACCCCTCAACTCTCGACCACTCAATTGAAATGCAAAAAGCACGCAACGCTGCAGAACCGAACCCCCGACCTTCCTACCATGGAGCAGCGCAACATCCACTGCCTCACGGCTCGCTTGCTGAGGAAGCCATCGCTGGCATACAAGACGTCGCAGCGCGATCCACGACGCATCGACAGCAGCCGCCCGCTACAGTATCCCGCAAACCTGCAGATCAAACCGGCGGCTGCCGTGTTCGTCCACGTCAGCCACGCAACAACCACGGCAGCCGCCGATGAGGTCTAAGTAAGACCAGACAAAACTATGTCGGCGGCAAAGCAGCTGTAGTGACAATAACCCCTTGAGTCACTATTGCCGCCGCCGCTATGGCGGCACGTCAGCGGCAAGTTGGACGCGGCAAGTTTTACTGCTCGCGGGGATCTCTGTGTTTCTGCCCTATGCTTAGAGATCGGTCTGCCGCGTCGCCGCAGAGGTGTGCGGGTGGTAAAAGTCAACTGGCCTTCCTTGCTAGGGTATACTCCCCAATCATAGTACGGGAAGGAGTCTCCGAAAAGCGGAACAGATACATAACGATACATCAACATCTAAAATTTACATAGAAACTGATTATATCAGCTGCTGGCGAACAACTAGAAGGTCTTACTTAGATCTAACCAGATTCTCCTGATGTCGCGTCATATCGACGTGGCCATTTTCGATATCCACCGACACCATGGTCAGTCGATATGGAGGAGGGTCGTTGAGCGGTCGGTGGCGGATCGCGGCTCTTCCACCGCCGCTACAGGAGAGCACTGGGAGACGGGAGCAGTTCCTGCACGAGCACCTTGGACGCACTACACCCTGGAGTCCCTTCCCTAGCCGAGTTGTGCGCTCGAAGAGTGCACAACCCATCTCCGATGTCCCCCTCAGCGACGAAAGCATTCTTGGCACGAGCCGCCTGTATGGCCCACACCCCGGAGTCCCTTCCCTAGCCGAGTTGTGCGCTCGAAGAGCGCACAACCCATCTCCGATGTCCCCCTCAGCGACGAAAGCAGTCTCGGCACGGATTGATGTGCAAGTTTGCGTGGTACTCCAGCAGGAGCTGGCATCGGAGCAAGTGGTTAGTTCTAATGGCTATCACAACTAGAATTCCCGCTTGCAGAGGAGAAACTCTTCTTATCATAGCACCATAAAGCCATTTTGACATGTCACTTCCACTTTCAACGGTCAGGTTAAAATACAGAGTGGGAACCGTAGAGTTGATAAAGGTTCAGACCTGGTTCCGTAACTACGAGAATTCCCTCTGCAAACACTGAAGCCTTCTATTGAGAAACGCAACTTTCAGTACACGTGTGATCTATTCTGAGTCTTGAATTCAAATAATCGGAGGATTACATCCGTGCTTGTAAAATATATGTGAGGCCAGTACGTAGTAGAATCGCGGACAGCGATCTTTAATCCAACCATAAAGAAGGATGTCGATGTCCTTGGAAGCATTCAGAATAGCGTCACGAAAAAATGGATGACTAGATATTCCGCGGTATCTACAGCTTTGTCCCTTATGGAACGAACTATTTGGTCTATCTTCACTAACGAGCAGACGAAAATGAGCAGATCATATCATGATGTTGAAAATTCTCACCAAAAAGCTGATCAACAATCCAGAAAAATTCTTAAGCGGGGAACTCGCGATATCATTGAGGAAAGCTCAAACTGCGTGTACCAGTTGAAAAGTTAAGAATTAGAACAGATTTCTTAATTTATAGAACTCTTTAGAAAAACTCAATTCGAAAACTCAGAAACTCGATTTTTTTGTTGTTTCTTTGCTTTCTGTTCGTATGCGAGAATTATACTGGTACCTTGAAGTAAATAGACAAAAATAAAATTACACCAAAGTCGTCGCCAGAGCAGAACACACTTCTCTTACTCTTCCTGTCTAGATCATAATATAATGTATATATTGGTAGAACTGCACATTTTAATTTATCATTATTTATCAAAGAAATAGAGGAGACCTTAAAGTTCCCATATTTGTGAATAAACTCCTTTTTTCGCAGTGTGTTCAAAGTACGTATTCTTATTCAATTAGTTATGAACCAACTGCCAAAAATAATCAGGAATTCTCTCTAATCGTAGCAGTTTTATTCTCCGAGCAGTTTATTCTCTGAGAATGCATATTGTTATATACAGCCCAATTTTCCCAGTTTTGTGTAATTAAAACCAAAGGCTGTTGTATGTCTTTACAGTGATTTCCTTTTTTTTCAGACGCCAGCAAATACTGCCGTAGGGAGTGCTACCGATGCAGCTTCCGGCGATGCCTCTACCAGGTTCAAAACGACTGCTCTTCTGTGGACTGTTTCTATAACGTGGATAATCTTCAAAAGCCTTAAAAATCTGTTTTGATAAGAATAAAGCGAAAGGGATCGAGCAGGAACTTATCGAATATCGTGAGAAAACTGTGGCAATAAGGAACAGCGTCCGTCGAATCTACCAAGAAGTTCCTGTCGTTGAAGACCACACAAGTCGAATGTCCTCAAACAACAAAGCGCTAGATTTGAATGATTTTGTTGGAGCCACTCACTAAGCAATTTTGTGCGTAACCAGTTCTTTTTCTTGGTCGCTTCTACAAGCTCCAGTCTCCGAATCAATGAAATTGGCCGTAAGCAGATGAAAAGGATGAGGGTCGGCGATAGACAGTGGTTGTTGGGGATTCGAAAGACTACATGAGTTTCGGCTGCATAGGAGCACTATCAATGAAAGTCTTCATAAGCTGGACAGTCTACACCTCAACAGGGAATAAGTTCAGTTTGTCAAGAAGCTTTAAAACGAGAACTATACCACGTGAAAGGGTTTGAAATGCCGATAAGAAGTGCTTAGACCAAAAGGGCTAGCCAGACCTCCTGAGCGAATTTAGACCGATTAAAGTTCCCTGAGTGCAGGTCGGGTGCGTTGGTGCGATGTGGATGGAGTTCTGCGAAACGAGCACAGCTAAGCCGCAGAGCAGCCGCGACTGGTGTAGTGGTAGCCTCCCTGCTTCGTGGAAGTGGGTCCTCGGTTCGTTTTCCGTCGACGAGCGTTTCTTGCACACCCATTGTGAATTACCGTTGATAAGACGCGTCTTCTAATTCCAAGGACAATTTTGAGCGAACGCATTGTTACAACAGCCATCTATGATTGTCGAGCTCTTTGAAAGGGGAAGGGCAACAAATTTCGATTTCCACATAAAGTGTTATTATTATAAAAGGGATGGCAGAATCATGATTCACTCCACAGATGACTCCCATACACAAAGTGCGGACGAAACTGGTATCTCTTACCTCTCACCATCCTCGCTTACATAGAGCTACGAGACAGGCACATTACTTCCACTACCCTACGGCAACGCAGGTGCATCTTGCACTTGAACTCAATAAATAGAAATTATACTAGTTAAAATTTGTTTAGGAGATTCAATTAGCAAATTCATTCCACATACTTGCGATCAGCATTTCAAGCACTTTAGCGTAGAATAAGTCTCGCGTCAGGGTTACACGAGAAGCTGGAGGAGTTCCCTCGTCAGACCAACTAACGAACACTCTTATTACTAACAAGGTGCGGAGTATAGTTGTGCTTACTCGACTATTCGAATAATTATTCAAATAATTTGTTATACAATGTTATTCGATTTAAAACCTTCTGGCTGTCGAATATTCGATTTTGAACGGAAATCGAAAATCAGGAAGTTTCGAACATACGAAAACCAGGAATTATTCGAGTAATTATGCGATTAGTCGAATAAGCACAACTATAGTGCAGAGTAATGGTGTCTGTTCCTCCACGAGTGCCACTAAGAACAGCTTGCGTTTGCGAGCTGAGCTGAACAAGCAAAATGGAGAGCAGGCGACAACCTCTTGTGACACTTCGTCCAAGGAACACCCCATGTCACATCACATATATGTACAGGGTGAATTATAAGTCCCGCAACAAAATTAGGCAACCTTAGGAGTCATTTGCATAGAACCACATATCAATTGTTACGTAGAATATCCCTAGTGCTATAGTCGACGCTATCATGGTTGTAGCTACTCTTATTAGAAAGCAGGGATGCGCGGAATTTCCGTTTCCGTGTTCCGAATTCCGGTTTCCGGCCATTTTGGGCTCTTCCGCTCCGTTCCGTGTTTCGCCGGTTTTGGACCGGAAAGCGGAAACGGAAATGGGCACTGTTCCACACCAGTTTTCTATTGAACATAATCAGCTTATCAATTAAAAAGTACTCCTTCATAAAATTGTGAGAGAAGTACTGTTTAACAACCCTCATATTCTTATTATTAATATTCTGTTATTAGTATTAGTATTAACAATCTTGAAATTGGTTAGACTACCAAAAAGGCACACAAAAATGACAACGTCTGGGTGCAGGGAAAAATTAATGTGCCACAAAGGCCATGTATGGATTGTCTGCTAAGATGCCCTCAATATTTGAATGATCATAACATTCTTGATCCAAACAATAGTTAAAAATAGCTACAAAAACTTTGCATATAACGCAGTATCATGAAGCAAAGGATTCAGTGAAGGTTGTGGCATGTGGTTGTCTGCACCAACATTACATCAGTCTTCCTGATCAAAGGTGCAAAATTTTTTAAATTTCGTTAGACGTGGTATTCATCCATATGGAGTTCTGCGATTCATTTTTAATGAAACATCACAACTATCTAAAATAAATATCTGCCATGCGTTGTTATTTTGACTGACTATGGTGACTTAATGAATTCTGACACAAAACTAATACCATTAGGAACGTCCAGCTGTGTCACCTTGGGCGTAGGGTTTCTAGGCGGGCACAGACTGAATATTCCTGTGGAAGTGTGGACCCACCATGACTAATCAGCCATCCAGTTATCATCTTAGATCCGAGAAGAATTCTGATTCTGAGTACTGGCTTTGGTGACTACAATATAAGTACTAATGTTGAGTATACAGATATCCGTACAGTCACCGAATTATTCGTGATGCCACAGCTTTCTAAAAGTGTTGAGAGGAATCTCTTTCCTGGTCGGGTAATGATGTAGGTAGGTGTAGGTGTACTACAGTTTTAGACTTCACCCGAGTCAGTTTTTTTTAATGCGGATCTGTAAGTAACCTCAAGTGATTAAGTCCGTTAAATCTACCGTTCAAGAAATATCAGCATCAAAAAGGTCAGCGAAAAAACCCGTCGCAGGAACGAGATATGGAAAGGCTGCATGCTGAAATGGTGAGAAATTATGAGACAAGACCCTGAATTTGTTTTTGTTTATTGCTCTAGCCATAGCTAAAAGCTTATCATATCAATAGTATGAATTCTTGCTTCGTTTGCTTCGTGTTTTATGTAATGATGAGGATGAGCATTAAACTATGGGAGGTTCTGTTGCTCGCAAATTTCTAGGCAAGAAAAAGTGCAATAGAAGCCGCTTTTGACGCCGTTTCAGATGCACTTTTGGAAAAAATGGCGAGTATGTGTCATTTCCGTTTCCGCGTTTCGTATTCCAGTTTCCGTCCATTTTTGAGCGTTTCCGTTCCGCCTTTCGTCTTCCGCTTTTCCCAGAAAAATTTCCGCACATCCCTGTTAGAAAGTAGTGGGCTCTGACGTAAAACTGCAGAAAATCTTACTTTTGTCGCGGTGGAGCACTCCCATTTCGAAGTGGCCAAATTTCTGAAAATTGCTGGTTGAGCCTTCGGTAATTATGGCAGGGCAATTCAGGGCCTTTTCAGATGTGAACATTAGATGAATTGAACTGAAGTACAACAAAAGAACGCTATTAATTTGCTAATCATACACGATGTAACTGGAACAAATGCAATATCAACCATATGCGTATTATCACGCATTACGTAGTTTTTAAAAACAACAAGGTTAGCTCTACAAGCACAAAAGTGAGGGGAGGACCTTGTTATGAGGAGGGTGGCTTATCATCCAAAAAGTAAAGAAACTATTAATAGAGGAGAAATCAGTCGGTGGATCCACAAGGTCATTAAATTTCTAATGAGCAAAATGTAAGAATTCAGCTGTTAAAACAGGAACAAACAGTGCTTAACAATGGTCAGCAAGTGATGTTGCGCACCTTTTCTCCTTCAAATGAAGGAAAACCTGTAAATATGTTTAAAAAGTTGGGCACCTCGAAAGTACACGCGAACTGAAAGAAGAACAACTAACTTATGCGGGCTCGCAAGAGGTGCACATAAATCCGCCTTTGTTCAATTTCATTTCAAAAAGTTTCAATAGCTTTGTGTGCTTCATGCAGCTATTAAATTCTGTCTGGTTTTGAACAGTCTGCATTCTTGAAGATAAGAAGTGGTTTTTATAGCTTACCGCTAATTCTATCAGAAAGGGCCGACGAAAACCCGTAAATTCGAGCGCATTAGCGAACATAACTACTCGGAAGATAGCCCTAAATAGAAAGCACTGATAGCGCCGACAACACGTTCTACAACACCGTCGCCGTCCGACGGCAAGCTGACCACCTTTCCTTGAGCTACATCAGCGTACTATACTCTCCTTTTGAAACGTGGTGCTGCAGGCACATCACTAAAGGCGATCCTATTGTTGCGTGTATTTCGAAAACTATTAAAGAAAGTTATTCGAAATCGCTGGACAGCTCTCACTGTGTCACTAAATTTTTTTAACAATTAACCTCTCTGAAGTACCGGCCAATGAATCCCAGCACCTTTCTGCTTCCTTATATTTTTCATTTTTCTTATTTCCGACAACGTAGTGTAACGTTAGACAACAATGCAACAATTTTCCCGTGTCCTTTACCTTCCAATATTATTATTAAGATCAAAAAGAAAAAAGAACGGCGTCAACCAATTACTGCTTGGGGTGCGCTACGCATTTTCTCTACGAATTGTTGTGTATGCATATTATATACTAGATCGTAAGCCACTAACCGAAGAGTCACACTATCGATCGACGCTGAGTCATAAAATAGAGGGAAATTACGGTGCACAAATTAAGGGGCGCGAAAACAGCGGAAAATACCCACGCGTCTTCTACGGCATTCAATATTGATCTATATTATCGATTTTCTCTGATTTAACCGATCAGGGTGAGAGACACTCGGGCATTGTGGCCGACGGACTTCTTCACATCAGGTGGGAAGTTTCAATGGGGAAGAGAATATCGATCGATACTGATAATGATGGTACTGCAACATCGCGCGATGCGCGCAAGTGCGAGACACGACAATAGGCGCAACGGAGCACTTGTTATCTAAAAGCGTGTACAGCTTTCACAATGAATTGTATTGGGCAGCCAACGAAGAAGCCAGTAATTTATTTACTTGTTTATTTAAATGCGTCTCAAGAACGAGTACTAAATGCGAGAACAACAAAAATTAGGCAATGCATCTAAAAAAAGGGGAAGGAAAAAACCCAGTCAATACCGTAAGGTTGAAAAGGCACCGTTATACATTAAAGCAAGAATTTCAGAAGCCAACCATTTGGGTTGCAAGAGTCTACATAATGATGGTATGCTCCAAAAGTAAAGAGGGCAAGTTAGAAGATAAAACGAAATCCTCTCAGGCATTTATTTTAGTCGTAGCCGATAAAGCTATCTGTCCGAGTCAGCCACCTATGACGTCCTGACTAGGTACCGGAACTTCCGCACATGGGTACGCTGGCCGACCCATGGAACCGGCAGCTGGAACATATAAACTTGTAGCATTTGAACTCAAAAACTGTGAAAACAGTCAGCTACCAATAAGGAAAAATAGCCCATTTTAGCTTAATATAGATCCCCGCCACCATATGAACTGGAACGAATACGCCACATTTGAAAACTAACAGAGAAATTACTAACACCGCGGAGGAACTAATTCTGCACTGTGACAAATACAGGAAAAAATCGTTCGGAAAACAAATTTAATTCTCAAGCAAGAAAAAAGGAAGAACGTGAACCATACTACGTGAAAGCACAAAAGTCAGTATAAGCTGCAAGAGCTCGAAATATTTCCATCCGCTGGAACATCAACTGGTTAAGTCGATTCGAAGCCAGTATGCAAGACTTTTGTGAAGGAACGAGAATTCTAAATGAGCGCCTGTTTACTAATGCACCTTATTGAAAGTCCTCAATTCCTAGGCATTGCAATAAGTTGATCCTTTCCTACGTTCTTTTGAAGACATGGAATTTTTGAGAGGCTAGTAGCTCACTAGGTGAGAAATGGAGCCACCTCGCAAATCAAAAGAATACCGGATGAAATGTTCTCAAGCGTTTTTATTCCCTAATTTAGCGTAGTCAATTTTAAACCCACCTGAACGTCTGCTGGAAGGCCTAAGAACCCAATATTTGTTCTGAGCCAGTTTCACTTCACCTCGAAGAATGTGAAAGCAGAGGACGAGGTCCGCAGCTACCCTTCTCTACAGTAGTTTTTAGGCCTAGAATCTTTAAGCGCTCGCTGTACACCGGTAAGTGCTGCCATCTTAAACCTGGCTGTAATCTGCAGTACGCTAGTTGTAAGCGAGAGAATGTTTGCTGCCCTCTTTCAATCTTAAGCATCTGTTTCTCAGTGTATGGACTCCAGACCTGGTAGGAGTATTCGATGTGGGGCAAAACGTGGACCTATACAGGGGGACAAGTCTTGTTGGATTACTACTGTGTGCATTGCGAAATATTGAAAAGTTGTCGTTTAAGCTGTCGTAACAATTTGATCAATGTGAGATGAAAAACTCAAAGAATGATGAAATAGAATTCCTAATCTTCAGCAGTTGTGGAACACTTTGGTATTTCACCGTTTATTTTATATTCCATAGCAGGAAAATCTCCGTAATGTAAAATGAAGGACTTGCTAAAATTGATGGCCAGGCCTCATTCTGCAGTACACGCACTAAGCTCGCTGGTTGATGTGTCAAAGCATTTCTTACTGCATCACAATTTTCAGCGTTGTCAATACCGTATATTTTTTGTCGTCGGCATATAACTGAATTCCTATATTTGGTGACGTTTTGAGCAGAGAAGCTAGTTTCGCTGTATAGATTAGACAGAGGTGACAGCACACTACCTTGGAGCACTCCGCAAGCGCAGGGACAGCAGTAGGAAATATCAACCCAGCCTTGACCGTCATATTTCTATTATGGAGGTAAGATGCAAACCACTGCAGCAGGTTGCCATAGACTCGGAGAAATTGCTTGGCTTTTGAAGTAATTTGCAATAATTTACCTTATCGAACGCCTTTGATAAGTCTATGTAGGCTAGATCAATAGAACCGCCATAGTTTAGGGCTAGATTTCAATCAGTTGAGCTGCCTACAAGATTGGTGGCTGTTGAAGGACCGGCCAGAGAGCCATATTATTCCGCTGGAATAAGAAGAAGCCTTTGATGTGAGCTAGCAGATCCTCTCTAATGAATTTCTCCATAACTTTTATAGGCGGGAGTGTGATGCTTGTCGGACGGAAATCGCTCGCAGTTGAAGCACCAGATTTCTTAGAAATTACAGTACCAGTTGCATCCTTCCATACTTAGGGGACTTCACCAAACATTAAAGAGGCGTTGAAAGTAAAGATCAGAGGCTTACATAGAGGGGTAGCAAATTTCCACTAACAATTGAAGGGATGCCGTCGTAGGGTTCAGAAACAGATGACCAGACCTCACATGGGTGAAAGTAAGTATTTCGTAATACATGACAATTGGTTGAAGCCGAGGTAAAAGTTTGCACACGAGACACTTCTTCAGAAAAACAGATGCGAAGTAATCACCTAGAGCTACAGTTTTACTAAAATGACTAATGGACTTTGATCCGTTTATGTCAAGCAAAGCTGGTATAAATGCAGCTTCTTCATAGATGGATGATCAGCATACGACAGCTTACCTTTCTTGCTACACTCGAATCGTTCTGCGCTGCCTTAAAGCATTCTGCTAGAATTTCGTCTCTCTACG
This sequence comes from Heligmosomoides polygyrus bakeri, assembly GCA_947359475.1. Taxonomy (NCBI): domain Eukaryota; kingdom Metazoa; phylum Nematoda; class Chromadorea; order Rhabditida; family Heligmosomidae; genus Heligmosomoides; species Heligmosomoides polygyrus. The sequence goes on along the minus strand of OX375865.1, from coordinate 86,313,538 downwards.
CCAATGTCGAGGCGTTGTTACTCGTTATCGTCTTCGGCACTCTTCTACTCGCGATGAATCTACACAGCACTTGTAGAAACGCGCTCTCCGACGCGTTCTGGACTTTCTAGGAGAACCAGTCTGGTAACTAGGCAGTTGATGATGATTGATACGGCAAGTTATTCGTCTCCTTACGGTGCTTATCACTTCCGCTCTTAACTTGAGTATCCGATAGTGCTCCCTTACGCGACACAGGGTGTGACTGATGCTGGTGTTTAGTTCTATCACAACTACTGGGTCATATCGATGAGACAAATTGACACCATACGTAACCAAGTAAGTCACCTCATTTGCTTCCAATCAGCCCATATAATCGCGAGCATGGATGGAAAGCTCTATTTTAAGGTTCTCATTAACATGGTCGTGTCTGCGGCGTTGATAAACCAGTATTCTATCGGGTTATGATATTCATAGGTATCAATTACCCATGCCTTGCCCCATGCATCATGTGGTGGCATTGTGTAGTTCCTGTTGGAGCAGTTTTTCTACCATACCTCGTTGGTGGAGTCATAGCCGATAAACGCTGCCTACTTGATGTTGTTATCAAAATGATACAAAATGTGGGTCGGATGATAAGCCTTGGCGTATTTCATGAATTCTTCCAGGGTTGCCTAATCATATTTGTGGCGTGACTCGTGATTTGCGGCAGTTTTGTCTAAGAGTTGTTTTGGACTGAAGTCAGCTGTAGGCAAGCCATGGAAAATAGAGCCATTCGTCCTCGCGCAGATTGCATAGCGTATCACGGCAATCAGACTTGCGTATCCAGGGAGTGTATCCGAAGACTGAGTAAAAATCCTTCTGAGAGAATCTCTCAATGCCACTTAGCTCTCACGCTGTCAGTAGTCTTATATCCTTGCTGTTCTGCACGGTAGTCAAGGTGCCAACTGCAGCCTTGGCGTGCTTGGCGACGATCGCAGGATTGAGGCCTTTTGAGTAGCAGTGTCTCAGAGTACCGGTAAGCCATTCAAAGTCGATAAAAGGCCCGATATTTGGCGTAGTAGAGTAGAACTTAAACCCAGCAAGGAAACGGCAACATTGTCTCAGTTGTTCCAGGCTTGTTTTGTCTAAGGCGCCTCCGAGGTGTGGGGTCTCCAAGACCCATAACCCGCTAGCCTGAAGACGCGCATATTCCCGAACGCTTTGTCGAATCGAGATGTGGGAGGAACAGTGGCATATTTTAAGATCTGGGCAGTCGATGTTGCGACGTGCTTCCAGTCCGGGCCGGTAGGATTAGATGTGAGAAGCGCTTTCACAGCATTTGGAAGAAGGCAATGTCGTTGTTCTCGGCAGGGAGTGCGATGATTGTGAGAGATTAAATAGCGTTGAAGCGGACTTTAGAGAACCAGGAAGCTGCTGGGTGATTATTTCTCTCATGAGTTCTCGAATCGGAGCGGAATCATGGGAAAGGTTTCCCAAACTCCAACTTCATTGGTCAGGAAAAGTACAGCAAGCGAAGCTGTGCATCCTCGTCCGTATATAAGTTAACATCATAAGGCAAGTGGTCGAACCATCGGGTGAAGTTCACCGCTTGCGAGCATATCATCAGATTGCGACGTTTAAAGTTTCTGGTCACTCATCTGTAATCGTCATTTCAGTCTCAGTAACCATGTCGAGCCAAGTGGGGTCCAAGTCTCCATAACCTGTATTGGCACTCCCATCAACGAACACTTCCAATTGGGTTTGCTGCGACCGTTAATAGACCCCATGCCAAACGTCCTCACTCCCGGCAGGAGAGATGGTAGACGGGATGGAACCCATCACTTGGCGTCATAGGTCTTTGCCATTATCTCAAACTTGTGTAATTAAACCTTTATTTATTAATATAAAATCAAAACAACTACAACACGGACAACAGAATGCAAAAATCAGAAAAGATAAAACGAACAAAAACTTCGATGAGTGATGGCCTAACCTTACGTTTCCAATTACTACGAACTGCCTCCCTTACTAAAAGCTATGTCAAACCAAGGAGAACAAGTGAAATGAGGCCAAATGAGAACGTGAGATTAAAACAAGAACATAGGTTTAGATGATAACATAATTTAAACCGAGAACACAACGCGTGAAGCCACTGTCGAAATCAATAAGCGTTCCGCGCACCCGCCAGAATACTTGGCGCGGTCCCTTAATGATTGTCATTGAGTTACGATTTAGATCAAATAATAAAGATTTAAAAGGGACGGCTTTGCCGACACCAATCCCTTCGTATACAGTAGAATAAAATGTATCTAATATTAATGTATTTCTCTATGTACTCCCCTATTTTTTAAGGCTAGGACATTGCTCGATATGATCGAACACAACATCGCTATGGTTATTAAATCATATACTAATGTAGACGGTGCTTACATGCAGCAACGCAGTGAAAGTTGCACCTTCAACATAAATAGCAGTGTAGCACTTAAAATGAATCTGAGCCCACGGTACTATTAAGGGTGCAAATGAATATTCGCTCGCCACGTTTTTTTACATCAACAAGGATGCTTCTTATAGTTTCAAAAACTTATAAAATACCTGAGCCATGTGAAGCCATAGACAACGCCATGCCTCTAATTTAGTCGCAGAACTAAAGACCCATTTAACTATCTGAGAATCCTATGCTGCGGCCATGACCCTCAATATTTTTAAATAGTTGTTTTACGTTAAACCGTCGTGCTTTTATGCCTTAGACTGTTACTTACGTCTTAATTGATAGTACTGGACATATATTAACACAAACTCGGAAATTCTAATCATCCTAACATCTTTACTAAGCAGCCGCTGCACATCTGCCAAATTTTCATATCTTCACCGGTTCTACAAAACGATTACTTTTTCTCTGAGCCTAATCTTCGTCTTCGCAAGCTTTGAGAAGAAATTGGAAAACTCACAGTTTTGCGAATAAAAGCGGTGAAAATGATAGAGAAATTGTGAATTAGGCTGAAAGAAAAACACTTCCAAAGATGAATTATGGAACGTTTCTATATTTTAAAGCTGAGTTGAAATAAATAAATCAGAATTAGTTCAGGAACAAGGCGTCTACATGAGGCGGCTCTCAACGGATCGATCGGTGCCGCTTTTATTGCTCCAATGCAGTGGCACACTGCCGCTGGGTATCGCAGCGAGGTGCGAACAGAGCAAGGTCGCCGACGGTCCGGCCGGGAGCGCAGAGCTCAGCTCCCGGTGTCCGAAGGCGAATACTGCAAAAAGCGCGAAATGTCGGCCGACTCGAATTTGAGCCAAATTATGACGTCAAATAATCCACTACGCGGCCAAGATCGCCGACTAAACCGTGTTCTCGGTCCGGAACAACCGAACGACAAATCGAAGAAAACAAGGAAAATCGCAAAATGAGGAGAAGTAGAGATCACGAAATGACTGCTGCGGAGGAACCTAGTTTTATCTACAATCACTTTTTGAATTCTAAACAATGACGCTATCTAATCACAAAACCACAAGCTCCTTCGACCACGTGGTAAACATCTAAGAACCCATTTATCCTGAGGTAGACCTTTTATAACTGACGAAATCGGAGGTTTCGGAAGTAAATAGGCAGGGCACCTTTTAGCTCCTAAAGCCGTTTTGTCCATCTGAGTAGGAACGTCCCTGAATTAACCTCATATAAGTAAATGTTGGCGTTCAAGCGGCTGTTAAGTGAGTTATGACACTCCGAGAGTGGACGTTTATGAACTTAGACCAGGCACAAAACGAAATCAAAAATTAATCAAATCAGGTGGAGCTTAATGTTGTAATAATCGCCACATCATGGTGACTTCAGAGCAGTTGAGGAAAATAGATAAGTCATGTTTTTATTGAAATCGTTTCGTCGAGTTGCCAGAAGGGACTGGTTTGGAAAGGTCGTAAATCAATTACCGACCCTCCTGATGAAAACCTTCCATAACTAGGTCACGTAAGCGAATTAAACAATGCTGAAAGAAAGTCTGATGCATCTTGAGGAGAATCCAATGATGCTAACTAAGATCCATAAAAGTGAATTTGAAGTAAGTTACGGCAAAGCGTCTTTCTTTCAAAGAATTTGAGCGGTATTGTAGTGGTGAGTAACATGCAAACATCTGCTTCACTTCCGGCTGTGCCAGAATTAAGGCTCCAAACACTTGCGGCGAGCGGTGGGTGGCGGACAGCGGAAAGGATGAGTCACGTTGCTCCAGCAGTCTTGCTGGCGGCAAGCGGCAGAGGCACGGAGCAGCGATGTACTGTATTTCCAGTTGCGACCTACTGCTTCTATTCGACTTCCCGCCTTCTGTTCGCGATTTGGCCGCGCCCTGTCGCAAAAGGCAAGAGCGCAGACGAGGGTGTGCTAAAGAAAACCCAAAATTTCACACGTCGTAAATCGTAAACCGTAAATCGTAAGAGCTGCTTCACCTAAGTGCAGTACAACTAATTTTTAGAGGTTTAACTTGTTAGTGGTTGTAAAAGGTGAGTCAACATTTAGGAAATTTATAGCGCTCTTTTCAACTTAAGATTAACAGTTTTAAGTGAAATCGAAACATTTAAAAGTGAGCAAGTGAACAACATCTAAATTAAGCTGTACGTCGTAAAAAAAACCTAGACAAGTCGTTGATTTATGTAACAATTCTATATTGAAAGAGTGCCTAAATATGGTGTCTAAAAAAACAAGTTCCCATAGTTTTGGCTATCATTTAGCTATCCTAGAAATCTACGCTAAAACAACAACAAGTGACTATCAATACCAACAAAAAATATTGATTTGATAGCAGATCAACTGGAGAAAGCAGCGATTGTTTTAGTAATTAGGCAAACACAGCGCACTGAGCGAGCGCATAGCGCAGTCTTTTCACCTGACACAGCGAAAAATCTCGTCTTTACCGCATATTGAAACAAGCCCAATATGTAATGTCCCTGTGGCAGACGGATATGATTGAGCCTGTGCAATCAGACTTTTTTATAACCTCTAATGTCTGAAAAATACTTTTTAATGGAAGTTTATCGTATGCCATTCTCCAGACGTGTACACTTTGATTCCATAGACCAAATGTCTAGAATGTCTTTAGTTTGAGTTAAATAAAGTCTAGTTCGAGTTGGGAACATTGCAGTTTGAATTTTAATTTGAACTGAAAAAAAATTGTTTGAATCTTTCTAGGGACAGTGGTAGACAAACGGCTACACGAAGATAGACGCTTATTGATTAACCAGACGTTCAGAGGCCTATCGGTCGCAAAAGGTCTGGTTGTGGGCCTCCACACCAAACTCGAGAACAAAACGCTCTGGACCAGGGGTGTGCGCTGAGTTGCCGCCGGTAAATTTTTTCCGTAAACTTTAACGCAGAAATTCGCCGGTAAATTTCGGCAAATTCGGTAAATCTGTTAATTTTTTTTAATTTAATATTTTCCTAAAAGGTACTGGTTTTAAGGGGCGGTAATGTAAAAAAGCGTAAAGCTTTTCACCGAAACATCACCACGTTCAGAAAAACCATATCATCTTCATTGTATTGTGCGTACGTCATCCTAAAGCAAACAAACCAAGCGGAAGCTTAACAATGCACAAGTGTAATGATCTATATTGTGGGTGCTTTAAAAAAGATAGAAGCTTAATTAAAACTCTAAAACAGCTTAATTAAACTCAAAAACATTTCTGGAACATCCGACATTCAATCGAATATTGCTATATTTCTTTTTGGACTAACAGTTTAACAGCTATTTGAAATTATCGCAATTATTATCGTTTCATTCGATGAAGGAATGATTTACACCTACACTACCACTTTTTTGAAACATTGAGCTGCACTTTGGAGCAAAGCCAGGCATATCAGAAAAAGAACGAAATTTGACATGATAGCGAATTTCTTTCTCTTCTTATATGGGAAAACAGATTAAGGCTGGAGCATACTTCCATGGCCGCGGCGCTCAGTTCATGGCCATTCCGCCGCATGCAGTTGAATAGCCAAAGGAAACTTTGCCGCGGCCGCCGTGGCGATCGGCATCCCATCGATGGGCGCGGGAAGCCATCGAGCGTGCCGACCGTCACTGTTGCGACACATAAAAAGTGCGCCACACAAAATGTATGCCATGCCCGCGATCGTCGCGCGGGGTGTTTAGCGTCGGTCCTAGACGGATCGCCGTCACGCTTCCTTGCAGAGCGATGGGCGGCGACGAGCGCAGAGAGATTCAGATTCTTTCGCGTGGCTCTGCAAAATTCGTCGCCGGGATTCCATCGCGGCGACGGGAAGTATGCACGAGGCCTAAGAGTCCACCAGATCAGGTAGCGGAGTACATTCCGATGCCTTATATCTTGGACTAAATTACGGGAACAAAACATGAGCACATATCTTCTTCTTATTCCTCTGACGATCGTCTATTTTGAGAGCTTCAATACCTCTAGTTCAAATTGTCTCATGTCGTGTGGGCAATGTCAGCGCGAGGTACTATTCCAGTGGAGCGCGCTTTCACACTGGCGCGCATCATCTCCGCCTCCTGATATAGGAATGGATGTTTTAATGAGGTTGAGGACCACAAACGTAATAGCAAGTTATCAGAGAAGATAGAAGCAATCACTTCTAAACTGAGATCGGTAGTGTGTTTCCTTCTCCATTCGATGGATAGAAACATGATTTTGTATGAAAAAAAGTCGTTAAATTTGCGGTAAATTTGGGAATTTACCGAAAAATTTCGTTAAGAGAATTTATCGCGAAAATGCCGGTAAATCCGTTAAACCGGTAAATCGTTAACCGGTAAACGCACACCCTTGCTCTGGACACCACGGTTTATTGACATTTCGGCCCCGTTAAGGAAGAAAAAACTGGCCATGCTTATTACATACAATAGCGAAAGGTAAGATCATCAAACGATTGATCTAAGGCTTATCAACTGTTCGACGCATTAGTACGATTCCCTTTCCGAAGGATCTAATCTGCAGAAAAATTGATAGTCGATCGGTTCTTCGGTCAACCGATACTGTTATCTTGTTTTAAATACTGGCTGAATGTCTTTATATTGGGGTGTTTTGGCGAGCGAGAGTAATTTTTTGAATAGGCTGTCGTGTGACTCCCACTCCAATTGGTAATTTTGTCGGAAAATGATAACATCGGTCGAAAATTGGATAATTATACTTGATATTGGTTTCCTCATACCTATACTACTTTTCCCTTTATTTATATTTAATATACTTTCGATATTGGCTATCGCGAGCCTCATATTATTTACCGAAAACGCCGAACGAAACCTCGATGCTATCGATCGATATTGGTTGTCCGATCGAATACTTTCACTTGGTTGTTCAATATAGGCATTTCCCGCAAATTTTGGTTCTATCCGTCGATTGCGCGGAAGATGGCCTTAACAGGTTTCAAATGTACGTGCAGGTTACCTTCACACGTTTGACATGTTTTACTGGTTCAAACAGGTCTGTGACATATAAACACACACAGACGAACTAACGCTTTTATATATATATAGCAGGATAGGATAGGATAGGATTAGCACGTAGCAGTAACTGAGGGCGATGTACCTAATTTCAGAAGCTCTGTTAATTGAGTTGGAAAAGCATTTCTCAGTTTTAAAGGCCTTTCACAGTTTATGATTCGAAAGAGCGTCGTCCGACGATATCTGTCAATTACCTACCGCTCAAGATTTGCATCGTTTACATATTGAGTTTGCTGATTCACCGTTTCCATCCCGCCAGGGCACAACACTCTAAACGATATACATCGAGTGATATCTTCAACCAAACAGCTAAAAAGAACACTAAAAGGATCAAAAGGGGTTCAATCTTGAATATGTCATAAGCTTCGATTTTATAGCATTTTGCATGGTATTTACTTCACACCAAGACGTACGTCCCAACAAGTCTCCACAGGTTATGTTGTGTGACATCATGTGGACGACCGTTGCAGATAAAAGATTACATTTACGAACATGTTGTTACAGGATGTTTTGTTGCGATCAAAACTCTTGCGCCAGGCGGGACTCGAACCCGCATCTTCTGCTTTCCGGGCAGCGATGTTCGCCTTACACCACCGGCGCTGTTTGATCGCACGTAACATTCGCGATATCCTCCAGGTCTGTCAGCACCCACCTGTGATACGGGATGGGCCGGCCGCTGATATCAGCATGGAACCGGTTAAGCTGGAGACCTTACTAGTAACAATGCTTTAACACATTTGCTTAAGCCTGGAGCGGCTGGTAGAGAGGCTACATGTTGTTACAGGATGTTTTGTTGCGATCAAAACTCTTGCGCCAGGCGGGACTCGAACCCGCATCTTCTGCTTTCCGGGCAGCGATGTTCGCCTCACACCACCGGCGCTGTTTGATCGCACGTAACATTCGCGATATCCTCCAGGTCTGTCAGCACCCACCTGTGACAGACCTGGAGGATATCGCGAATGTTACGTGCGATCAAACAGCGCCGGTGGTGTAAGGCGAACATCGCTGCCCGGAAAGCAGAAGATGCGGGTTCGAGTCCCGCCTGGCGCAAGAGTTTTGATCGCAACAAAACATCCTGTAACAACATGTAGCCTCTCTACCAGCCGCTCCAGGCTTAAGCAAATGTGTTAAAACATTTACGAACAATTACGATTCACGACCTAAAATGTCGTAAATCATAAAAGGTAATAATTTTGCCAAAATTTGCCGCAAATCGTGAAATCGTAAATCGTACTTACGCACAACCCTGGCGCAGACAGTCTCTGCCGGCGCCGGACCGGCGCGAAATCAACGGCGGTGGCAATAATGATGTGAATCATTACTGTTTATGATTCACATCATTATTGCCGCTGCCGCTCGCCGCCACCGGCAGCGAGCTCTGCGTCCCTGCGCTATGGTTAGATAGGGCCGCGGAGATGCCGCAGAAGTGGGGACCTTCAGTTCCAAATTTGAATGTACGTTTACATCCAATTGCATGAGAAGCCACTCGCTTGTGAAAGTTGTACAAGGCTTCAGTTGAATAAGCAGACGTTTTGATCAGAATGGATGTTCGCCTAGAGCATTGAGTAAAAACAGAGCCAACGTATTCTGCCCCTGTTGTTTAATTCACGCTATAAATTGCACCGCGGTTTCCTCCACGCGTCAGGGAAAGAAGACAGTTGGTTTTTTCTACAGATAGACGATATTGCGCATCTATAGCTGGATTTGCGAACATTTTCTTTGATGAAAAAAAACAAGCGATTTTGAAGCGTGTGGATGACTGCGGCATTTCATGCCAAGAAACATGAAAAGGCTTGGAAAAGTTTTAAACAAGGATGGTTTTAAACAAGCATCGCCATTTTTGGCTAACTCGTCATCAGTACAATTTTTGGTGTTGTTTGGCACTCATAGGATGTAATCCAGGAAGCCGTATCTCGGGTAGTGCATAAATGCTGATGAGAAGCCGAGAGCAAGTACATACAAACAGCACATGGCCGAGCTGACCCATACAACAACCACACCAATGCGACTTTAAGGCTTCAATTTAGTGAAACATAAATTCTATCCCTACCGACCGCCAAACGTCTGGACGATAAACCTCGCCCCAAACCCCTACAATAGAACATCCTGCCTAGGCCTTCTTACTCTCGTTACAGTGAGAAACTGGTTTTACAGGAAAGCGGAACAGTAGGGCACAATCTTGAAAACTGCTCCCATGAAACCTATCCACCCCCTACCGCACTTATGGTTAGAGCTCTATATCGCTAAATGTCCGACGGCAATAATAATCCTTCGATTCCCGAAGTCACTTTTCTTGATCTAGACGACGTTGTACGACGTTCCTGTCACATACACGTTGGACGATAGTGAGAAAATGTACTGGTCCGCTCTTAAAGGTTCTTTCCACTGATCTCCTTCCTATTACTGGTCCACCTTCACTGGTCCCTCTTCGCTGGTCCCCTTCTTTTGGCAGCCCCTTCACAGGCCCTCATTACAGGTCCTACTTTCACTGGTTCTCCCTTTACCGGTCCCTCCCCCCGCCCCGTTCACAGGATTCTCCCAATTCACTGGTTCCCGTTCACTGTCCCCCCCCCCTTTTTCTGCCCTAAGTGGTACCCCTTCTTGGTCCCCTTCACTGGTCCCCATTAATGGTTCCCTTTACCGTTCCCTCGTTACTGCCCCCCCCCCCCTTCACAGCTCCCCATTACTGGTCTCACCTTTACTGATCCCCCTTACTACCCCCTCATCTTAGTGGTATTCTTTATTGGTCCCTCTTCACTGGCTCCTATTAAAGGTTCTACCCTTACTGCTACCCTCCCCCTCCCTCCTTCGCTGGTCCTTCCACCCTTCACTACACCCCCGCTTACTGTTCTCCTCTTTAGTGGTCTCCCATTGCACGTGTTCGGAATCCGGACAGCCCTTGCGCGACATAGGTGACACCTATTCTGAACCCCTTGCAGGAAATCCGTAGTACCTCTTCTGAGCCCAGACACCCTTTGCAGGGCATCAGTGACATTCTTCTGGCCCCAAGCACCCATTACGCGACATCGTTGACACCTCTTCTGAACCCAAGCACCCAATACGTGACATCGCTGGCATGCCTTCTAAATCCGAGCGCCTATTGCACGACGTCGATGACACCTCTTCTAAACCCGAACGCCCGTTGAGCAACGTCGCCGGCATGTCTTTTGAACTCGCACGCCCTTTGCGCGATATCGGTGACACTTCTGACGGTCTCGATACGGCGTGAGTGGCTGAAAAACGGCGGGGACTTATGGAACAGCCTAATATTTATACTCACTGAGATGCAGCACTAAAAGACAGAAATATCCTGTTTCACATCTTAGCCCGACACAGGCAACTGAGTCCAGTTCAGTAAAAGTTTCGGTTATGGCTCAAGCGGACAGTTCTGATGTGTGCCTTTTGAAACAATGGTAGAAGGCGATGCGGAACAGGCACCGTTTGCGGTTGATAATTGGCACTGTGACCATCAAAAATGCATTATTTTAGAGACAAAAATTCAGTTATACACAATGAAGTAAGGTGACATTTTCTGTAGAGCCGTATAGTCCTTATGGCGCTACACCGATTCTGCTGGTTCAAATCGTGAGAGCCCGAATTTCGTCAGAAAATATACCATTTCCACCTCAAGCTCTACATGTTTCACGTTAAACTGGACTATTGGATCTATCCTAGTCGGAGGGCATATCGCTAGAGAAGCGAAACAAATGTAGACAGTATGGCATCTTCCTGCTAGGAAGTTGAAAAAGAATGGTCTTCTCCTAGGCCATTTCACTTAATTAACTTTCACTTGTAAACTAATTTGCTTTCAGTTTCCGCCGTTGTCCAAGAGTCATAGTGGGCTGCCCCTCCCCTCCCCCCTCGACTAGGATTGATCCGAATTTCTAACAAGCCTGACACTTTTGAAATCAAACTGAACATTTTCTTATTCAATGCTAGTTCCTTCCTCTGACTAGAGATTCCAAAAAAGGTTGGAATAATTTTTTGATTAAGGAAAATTTTGCACGACTTTCTTTGAAGTTTTAATTCACATCTCCAATAAATGGGCACAAGGTTTAAAATTCAAAATTCTTATTTCGAAATTCTTATTTTTTGATGAAAATGGTGGTTAATGCCGCATCAAAGAGCAGGAAGGCAAGTATTTTTAGTGCTAAAAGAAGAACTTACGCCATGCCCTCCTCCAAGACGTCGCGGTTTTTATTCGATCGAAAGCAAAAATGTTATTTGCATGTAGTTTCACACATAAGCGACGCAACAAAAACAGTTGTAAAAAAAACGCACACATACTCACATTGGTGCTTCACGTGGGCAGCATTTACACTATCAATCAAATATAAATCGCTTCGAGCTTTTCAGGTGCTTGGCTCAATCTCTTTTAAAGCAGTATATGATTGCTGCCTCGCTGCGCTTCAAAGCAAAATTTCGTTTAACGTATTTTCAAATAATAAAGATTTCATAAAATTATTTCACTCATGAACTAAGAACTAAAGCTTCTGAACTGAATAATTTCAAAGGACGCATACCAAACTTTCTTTGAACAAAAAATTGTTCCAACTATTTTAGATAGGCTGTAGGTTAACGTGTAACAAGTTTCTTTCAATTTGGGAAACGTGTATTTTGATATCAGACCCACCAAGTTTGTTTAGAAGAGTGCCCAAGTAGACATGAAAAGTGGCTTGAAAAAGATGACTTGTATATTTCGCTGCATCAATCCACTGTTGACTACATGCACATTAGTTTCTCGCACTTCTCCACAAGTTTTCATAAATAATTCTCTGAATAAGCGTTCTATTCAATGAATACATGCGCACTCCGTTGAACCCTCTTCACCGCATTTCAGGGCGTTTCGGCATGCCGTACAATTACCACTATGACATGGCCACAAGTAAGGCGAAGGTGATATTCAAGCTGTTGTTCCGTTGGAGAGGATCGGTATGGAGAGCCGTCTATATCGAGTACCTGATCTGGCTGACGGCCTACGCCATACTCTCCTGCATCTACCGTTTTGCCCTCACAACACACCAACAAGGGTGAGTTACAGCGGAAGAAATAGCTCAGCACGCTTGTTGTAGAGTATGCAGGGTTATAACTCTGAAATGTAGACGGGGAAAAATATTCTCATCTTCCTATCATTTTCTAATGCATTTCTTTATCTTATTCTAAACATGTGTTATGTATTTTGGCTATACAGCATTTGTTTCCTTTCTTATTTGCGGTGCACAGTATGTGCAGTAAATAAATAAATAAATAAATGTTCTCTCTATTTTCTCGCTTAACACAACAATATTTTCATAACGCTTGAAAATGTAGATAATTTCTGCAGTTAAGACAGAGGGTAGTACTCAGTCGATAGATTCAGAAATTTCGAAAACTTACAGATAACACACTCTCAGCAAGAAGGAATTGCAATGGAAAAAATTGCCTAGATGGCTGTTGTATATAGAATTCGCTGGCCCTGATAAACCTAATTTTTAGAATGGGAAAAATATCCCCATCTTCTTCTTTCTTTTTTTTATTTTATTTCTTTGTTTTCTCCCTTTTGTTTTCTGGTGTAATTTAGAAATACTCTCGTAACGCTCGAAAATTTTCCTGCAGTTAAGACAGCGAATATTACTCAGTCCATATTTTCAAAAATTACAGGCAGGCTGCAGCTCTCTTCAGTTTAACATGCATGAGATCGAATGCAATGTTTTCTAATTATTTCACTGTTTCAGACAGTTCGAGAATTTCGCCGCCTTTTGTGATAAGCGGCTCAACTATATACCAATGAGCTTCATGCTTGGATTCTTCGTGACTGTTGTCGTAAATCGCTGGGTGACGCAGTTTGCCAATCTCGGAATGATCGACAAGTACGTTCAGCTTACTCTCTCCTTATCTACATTCACACTCTACATACCTTATTGAATTGATCTTAATGATCATTTTCACCTCTCGCTGGAGAGTTGAGTTCATGTAGCCGGACGGACAAGATGCAGCTATACAGTACGCACTGTGTTCGAGAAGATTATACTCGTGCAGCCCACGATATACGGAAGCTCCTCCGAGTCGATGAATTCCTGTAGAGACTGCTTGGGAAGGACAAGACACGTTCTAATAAATTTTAGCAGTATATACCAAGGTAGCGCAGAGGCTGGAGTTGCCAGCTGTCGCTTGCGCCCGATTCCAGATTCTTGGCTCGGGTTTCCCACCAAGACCATCCAGTGCTTCCATCCCTCCGCCATCGGTGAATTGCTACTTGATTTGTTTTGGAGGTTACGTCAACGATGGCCAAATACGCATTCGAAATTCGCTACACGACATCCAGTAAAGTGAAGTTGGGTGGCGCATCCAAAAATAGTAGCATCATTAATCTTCCATCTTTCACCGCTGATCTTCTTTCGTAGTGCACTCAATTTTCTGCTTTCTGGATAGTTCTTCAAGTCAACTAACCATAAATAGAGCCTCAATGTAGACCTGTATATCTTCCGTATTTTTAGTCAAGTGGAAATATCAGTCTGAAATGTGCTTCAACTTACGAGTTTTACAATGTAAATATTTAAAGATCAGCCTTATTTACATTGCTATCGAAACCTTCAGTTTTCTAGTTAGTTGCCTCTTGACCTGTGGTCGTTCCTTACTTTTTTATTGCTTTCTTTACATAATGATGATGGCTCTTTTCTTTCTGGACTTTTCGGCGCCCCATGAGCATATGAAGGTAATTAAAATAACTAGTGCTGTAACTGATTAATTCTTAAAAGTTTATAAAGGCTGCGACAAACCTAAGGGTGTGTAATGCATTTGCCCGCTTCGCGCAGTGATATCTCAATCTGCATTTTAAAATGCAGAATATGTGCAGCCTCTAAAAAATTAATTCGCAAAATAACTGAAAATGATGTTTGCTGTAGAATCTTGCTGAGCCTGTTCTGCTTCGGCGCTCAGTTTGAACGTGCGCCTAATTGAGAAAAACGTAATCTCTGGCCTTTCCATTAAGTGGGGTACAATGGGGCTAACAGTAGTGATTATATAGAGTAAATTCGATTTTGTGCCGAAGAAAAAATTAAGAAGAAAATGCTTAACTTTATGACACACCAGCCGTCCGTGCGGCCTCTCGGCCGCAACGACGGCTTCTTGACGGCTTCGCCGTGGCAATAACATCTCATCATCAATTGTAGCTGCCACCTATGTCATGGTTTCCTCAGGAAGAACAGCTTAACTACGTCGATTAGGACAACTTAGAAAAAAAAGCGAAAGAGTGGACGACATCCACAAAAACGCTAATTTGCCAAATATCGATTGATGGCGATCGACAGTTCAAAAATTAACTTCGGATTCATGTTCAGCGACCTCGATTACCCCCAGGGCTAAACTTTCGTGCTGCTTGAACGTCAACCTCAAAAATCGATAATATCGATCGATTGATATCGATTGGTCGACTTAAGAATCGTGTTCAGCGACCTCGATTACCCCAGGGCTGAAGTTCGGACCGCTTGAACGAAATCCACAAAAAATCGACAATATCGACCAATATCAATTGCACCCCTGCTGTGAAGGCCTTCCGCCGATGTTCACCTAAATGCCTATGCACGGTTGCCGACGTGTTCGGCACGTCTACGGCTTGCCATGCATGGTTGCTGACGTGTTCAGCACGGCTACTGAACTACCAGGCAACCCCCACTCCAGTTGGGTCGGACGGAAACACGGACGAACACAGACACACACACTGCTCCTTTATATATAGTAGGACACCACAGTACAATACAACACAAAACATTTCGAGTAATCTGCGAAGATACAGCTGATTATGCCCGTGCTGAGATAACTTTAATAGCGGCTCGTTTCCAGCATCGCACTCTTCACCTCCGAACTTGTCAAGGGAAACGATGAGCGCGGCAAGAACATCCGCCGAAACATTGTGAGGTGGGCTCCTTCGACTCCCTCTGTCCGTGTCTCACTCCTACATTCGAGTCGCTTCCAGGTACTGCGTCACTTCTCAATGCCTCGTGTTCCGGGACATCCACATTGGAGTTAGAAAACGGTTCCCAACCCTCGAGACCTTGGTTGCCGCCGGTGAGCTTTCGAATATCTGAAACTCAAGACGTTACCTGACTAATAACATCTTTGCTTAACATTGATATTCAGTTAATTAATTAATTATGTGTTTGTGTCTCTAATATATTCACATCAATTATGCGTCTTGGCTCTGATATTACCACATTAGTTATGTATTTGTGGCTCTAATATTAAGACATGAAGACTGAATGTAAACTGAAAAATACGTCAAAACACTATATTAAAGAACGCTACTATGAAGAAAAACAACTACGGCCATACTCTGAAAGCAGTATATATTAGGCTGTCGGATTAAAAATGTCGCCTGCTTTCGAATTGGCAGTTCCCTCCTATTTTGGATAATGTAACCTTGTGTGTTTAACAAGCGTTTCCGAAGCCATCTTTCGCCAAAGTCTCGTTCCAACTCGTTGACCCTTTTAAAGAATTTTTTACATTAAGGATGATCCAGCAAAAGTACGGATGCGATTTGCTTGCCGTACGACTTCAAGCAAGGAAGAACTGCTGCAGAATCCCATAGAATCTTGTCTGAAGTGTTTGGTAGCGAAGTTCCATCATTACGTCAATGCCAGCGATGGTTCCAACGTTTTCGAGGCGGCGATAAGAACCTTGAAGACGAAGAGCATCAATGGCGTGCTTAATTTGCGGATAGCCAGGCATTAAAGGAAGCTGGAGTCGGCTGTAACACAAACTAACGTGAGCTCGCACAGGGGTTCGGTTGTCGACATTTTGCCATTGCTGATCGTTTGCATGCAAACGGAAAGTCAAATCGGTGTGGAAAATGGGTGCCACACCAGCTCAGCGACACAACCAAGTCAGCACGAGTCGCCACCGTTGGATTCTCATCCGCAAAACAAGAGCTGTTTCTATGAAACCATCGTGACGTTGGATGAGAAGTGGATCCACTACGACAATATCCCACGAAAGTGGCAATGGCTGAGCCCCTGAGATGTTCCGAAGACAACGACGAAGCCTGTCATTCACGGAAAAAGTCATGCTCTGTGCTTGGTGGAGCAGTGGAGGTCCGGTGCATGACGAGGTGTTGGATCCAGGCCAAACAGTTACGGCGGACCTTTACAAGGAAACACTGAGCCGCGTGGACAAAGCACTGCGTCAGCGAGGAGTGAGCACCGTAACTGTGAAATTCTTCGATGACATCGCTCGACCGCACGCCGCAAAAAATTCAGGAGTTGTGCTGGGGAACCTCTGCCTCACCCACATTATAGCCCAGACCTTACGCCATCAGACTACCATCTTTTCCGGTCGCTGCAGCACGCCTTGGCGGTGAAAAATTTCAAGAATCGTGAGAGGTCGAAATTTGGGTGCCCAACTTTTTCGAGTCGCAGCCACCGGAGTTCTTCAAGAAAGGCATCCATTCGTTGCGATGACGTTGGCGACCTGTCATTGATAATAATGGAGACTACCTCTTGTATCAATAAAAAGAAAAAACATTCCTTCTGCATCATAATCTAAACATTCAACTCCTTGCAACACTGTTTGAATAAAGCGAGAAGGAGGTGCTGACGCATCTCGTTTTTAGATTATGCATGAATACATATACTACAACAAATGTATTAGGTTGGCCGGAAAATTCTCGCGTTTTGACTGGCTCACTTCAATCGATCATGGCCTTCTTCATACTCATCGGATTCAGTCGAAATAATAACCTTCCGAATCAGTGCACTTTTTCCAACGTGACACTAGTTGAGTTATTTCCTCAGCGAAATAATGGGTGGTCGAGATGCGACAAATTTTAGAAAGGCTGTTTTTGTGTGGTAATCGGTTGGCGCAAGGTCTAATGAGTATGGCGGGTGTGGCAGATTTTCAACTCCTAGTTCTTTAATCTTCGCATGGTGATTTCACAGATTTTTTTAGAAACTTGTATAGAACTACGCCAGTCACACCACCACACTGTAACAGTGTCTTTTTCTGGTGTAATTTTGGCTTTGAGAAATGTCTGGGGATTCGTCGATATCAACGCACTGTCCTGATCGTCTTCTGTAATCGTAGAGAATGCACTTTTCAGCACATGTGACGGCTCGAATCCAAAACGGTTTGTTTTGATTCAGGAGAAGCAAAAAAGAACAGATTTCGAAGCGCCACTGTACCTGGCGCTCACTCAGATCGTGGGGCACCTAGTTTTCGAGCTTTTTCACCTTTCCGGGGAGTTTCAAAGCATTTGTAACAGCAGTTTTACCGGATCCCAGACCTTCCGCAATTTGCGAGAAACGCGAGGAACACTAATGGACTGTTTGCGGCGGATTAACTCCCATGAAGGCATTCAAATCGTCATCCTGTATTGGGATTGACGTGTCAGAGTGCATCTTCAATATTACGGCGGATTGGCGCAGTTAGAACTGAAGTTGAGTTGAGAAGAAATATCGCTTGGAATTCGGCAGACTTTAATAAGTTTTCGAAGAGACATAATTGTTAAGCGTCAGATAGAGCGAAGAATTCCGCAGTAGACGTTATATAAGAATGCGGAGTAGATTGAATACTAGGCTACCAGCTCACAGGTTTCCTCCAAAAGCACGAGTTGGAGAAATTCAACGAGTGCAAGAGTCGCTATGCGAAGTACTGGCTGCCGTTCAACTGGGCACTCCACCTGCTGAACACGGCTCTCGACGAGAAGCGCCTCGACGGCGACATTGCGAGGAACGCCATTGCCCAGGTGGAGCTCGCTGATTCTCCAGCTCCCAAGAAGTTCTAGTGTCAAGTGGCATTTCAGGAAATCAGGAGCTTCCGCACGGGTCTGTCGCTGATCTGGACGTATGACTGGGTGCCACTGCCGGTGATGTACCCGCAGCTGATCTTCATCGCCGTCCACTGCTACTTCATCGTCTGCATCTTCGCCAGACAGTTCATCATCACACCAACTGCAGCCAACTACACCGTGGTAGGTTCTCCCTCGCTCTGAAGACCCGTTCTCGTCTAGAAGTGACTTCTCAGGTCGATTTGTACTTCCCGCTCATGTCGTCCTTAGAGTTCATCTGCTACGTTGGCTGGATGAAGGTTGCAATGGAGCTACTCAACCCATTCGGTGAAGATGACGATGACTTCGACTGCAATTTCCTCCTGGATAGGAATCTTACCGTAAGTCCTTGCAAGGCCAAGAAGAAAAGGTACTTAATATTTATCTGCCAGACGACATGCAACTGAAGTTTTCACTCAAATTCAGAACACCTGGCGCATCTATCCTAGTTGGGGGGAGGGGCAGGGACACATAACTAAAAAGTATGTAAAAAATGAATTGAGACTTACCGAGCGGCTCCAAGAGAAGATCTAAAAGAAACAAAAAACGAAAGGACAAACAGAAAAAATTGAATCGCCGCGCTTTTACAACCGTCTCGGCGGGCAAAGAGCGGCGAAATGGACGCAATGGAGGCTCAATGGAGGCTTCGCGCGTGCTGACCGCCGCCCGTTGACTAGGATCTAACACGGTGAGGAGGGCGCATAACTTTGCCTGCCCACAACCGCAGCGAAAACACGTGTAATTTTTCGTTTTTTTTCGTGAATTTTTCTAGTTTGGGTCCTATCTTGTTCAGTAGGAGCTGCTCGGTAAGTTTCAAGTCGATCTGTTAAATACATTTTTAGTTATGTGCCCCGCCTCTGACTAGGATAGATCCCACCTTGTTAATGGTATCGCTCAGCATCATTCTGTCTACCACGCTTCATGGAGTGAGAACGGAATTCAATGTCATTGCAGATCTCCCTGACCGCAGTGGACGAGGCGTTTGACGACATTCCCGAAGTAAGACAGGACATGTTCTGGGAAGACACCGTGTCACCGCTGTATTCGCAAGAGATGGCAGGAAAATCCGTCAATTTCTATAGGGGAAGCGCAAACAAAGCTGAGTACGTATTCCGACATTTCGCTATTCGTCCCATCGCTTATGTCGCCGTCATTATTGTCATCTATTCAGGATTCCGGGAGACGTGACGGAGATCCTGATGGTTCCGCATCCACAAAACGAGAAATTCGATCACTACATTCAGAGGCCTTCACGGCGACGTCGCACTAGCCTCGTCTCCGTCGTCAGGACACCAGAGATCACGTGAGTTGGCAGCCTTAATTTCTAATGGTACTCCCTCTTCGGTTATGGTGTCGTGGAGCAGGGCGAGCGGTAGAGCAGTCGGAAGAGGCGCCAGCAGTCGCGTACACTGCTCTGGAATGGAAGTTCTTGCCTCGGATTGGGTCCAAGCTAAACAAGCCAACCATCCCATCGGGGTCCACGTAGTAGTAGCAGAGTTGACTAGGCACGACACTGACCTGTCCATCGGCTGGCCACCGCAGTTCATTGTAATGGCCCAAAACTCGTTCTGATTGCAAAAATATTATCCCATAGAAGTAGAATGTGTGGTACATTCAAAAGAGGGATTGAGCAGCGCCGTCTCTTATTCGTATCGTTACCATATTCCTGAAATTCCTGCTGTATGAGGTGGAACCAGGTTTGGTGAATACATTTTTGTGAAAATATTTGAGCAACTTCCTTAGGAGAAATCAGAGCAGGGAAACAATAGAGGTTGCGATTAAACTTCTGCATGGAATGCCCAACATATTCCCTTGGGAGAATTTGGTGGATTCAGCATAGGTGCTTACTCCGCGTACTCTACAATGGAGACGAAGAGTTAAGATCTTCATCCTTCAGAGACGCATCTGGCAGCATCCAACGACGACCCCACAGCTGTTGCTTAATTGGTCTGGGCTGGATGAGAAGTTTGAATCAACTCGGGGTGCCACACAAGGCCAGACTTCCAGTCCACAGCGCCAGGCGCAAGAGGAACGAATCCTAAACAAAAGATAAAAGGATAAAGGACGGCTTTAATTAACTCTTCCAGGATGTGCCATGCATTCTACGTTTATATAATATTGTGCTGGAAATTTTAAATGAGTGTATGGCCTATTATAGAATGCCAAACGGTAGCCAGTCGATGATCAACAAGTCGTTAGTTTTATCCTTCCCACACAAGTGTGGCACCAATTCACCGACCCCGATGGGATAGAAGGGCTGGTGGGCGAGAAAACCGAAACAAGAGCGTGAAATCGGGTGCACGCGACAGCCGGCGCCTCCTCTGACTGCGCCTTGAAGTGCCTAAAGAATCCAAAACATCAGCCGATAAGCGTTGCATTTCATTAGCTTTCCGAACCTTCACCCAGTATGTGTGCGAAAGCGAACAGCTCCGCGCGATTGTGGTGCTCTCCCGGACCTTGCTCCTTTACGCACTTCTCTCTTATCTTTATTGCAAGAAAAGTGCCGCCAGCCTACGCCATCAGCCGCTAATAGAACGAAACTTAGGACTATAACGAGTTCTCCCTGCAGAAATTTGTGCGGAGCGTATGTGATATGAAAATGTTCAGCAGTTGCGGAAATTTCTAATGTAAAGTGCCACCTATTGCAGCAGGGCCTTCCCAACAGAAAGACGAAGCTATGCTGCTTCGCTGTTGAATCCGCTCAACATGTTCCAGAGGAAGACAGCGAAATCCATGTGAGTGATTTTTCAAATTTGTTTTCTCGGTTGCACAAACAGATGCCAATGGAGATATACATAATTGGAACGGCTAGGTCTCTTGAATGAATCCAAGAAACTTTCAAAATTTGAAGTTTTGAATACATGAAGCAGCGTTTCACAGACGAAGAAGCCTAAAATTGACAACCTTACGAAGTTCATCACGGCTTTACCTTTAACATAGATGTTTTGAAACTGTTTGCCGTTCAAAGGCTCCTGGTACTAAGAGACGTCGAGACGTCGGCTGTCGTCTGCGTCTTATTCGGAGTTCGTGGATCGAGTTCGCATCAGGCCACCACAGGGCATTGGGAGGCTAAATACGAATTCCGTCTGCCTCCTCAATATCACGACGAAGTTCGGGGTGCCTGCTATGGAGAAAGTGCACTCAAGGGAGTGCCTGCTGAGCACATCGCTAGAAAGCTTGGTATTTTGAAAGCCTCATGAACTTATCAGCAGGATTCTGCATCTGCTCACAACGCTATAGTGACTCAGAAGTGGCGCGCTGATAATTTTCCGGATTTCGTCTCAGCCGAAGATGGCCCCGCACAGACCGGACATCAATCTGATGGACCACTAAATCTGGTGCTATGAAGAGTAAGGCCTGCGCAGCATCTCACAAGGACACTGCTTCGCTTCAGTGAGCCGGTGTTTAACGTGCAAAAGGATGCTATTTTGAAAACTGACCGCTTTTTTATATGTGCGTTGTCGACACTAATAAATGTTATGAATTTCATCCCATTTGTTTTAAAGCAGCTATTTGAGCGGCCAATTACAATACCGCTCATAACTCGTGTCGCATTTGGCGTCGGCGACGCTCCAGAGCGTCGCGGCGTCGGAATCGTTGGGAGCAGGAAATTTGAAAAGCCGAGCACACCGTTGGATTTAGCTAGTCGAGTGGAGTCCAGATGTCTAATTAACTTTTACCTGCTCCAAATTTGACCTAGTTGCAGTGATTTACTTCTTCGCGCCGCTGATTGTAATTCCTCCTAATTTATACTGTTTAAAGTGGTGTGCCTTCGAAAGAAAATGAATATTCAGATTCGTCGTTCAAAGGCCTTTTCCAAGGTGTAGGAAGTAAATTGCTGTTTTTGAGGAATATAATAGTTTACCTACATAGTGCATGCTGCGGCAGGTTCTTGTCCTCGCCTGAGATAATTACACCACAGGATATGCTTGGTTAATTACCCGCCTGATGCACCCATAAGTTGTGAAAGGTTTCAAATTTCTTATCATTCTTCAACAAATTTGACTTCAGTGTTTTACTGCGACCTTGTCGACAGTAAACACTGGGAAGTTTGGTTGTTTTCGGTGCTAGATCCAGAAAATGATTTCTTCGATTTTAATTTTCCCCATTTTCTCAATATCAATGTCTCCAAATAAGTTCATTTCTCAAACATTTCAACTAGGGTAGAGTGTCTTAATTGTGGTGAAGTAGTAGGTCTTGGAGCTCGAATGGCTGTCCTAATTTCGACTTACAAACCCACCCGTTTCTTCTGCATCAGTGGATTTTTTGAAGTTAGGAGTGCCTGTAACTGTTTTGTGAAACAGGTTGGAGAAGCTGGGATTTTCTCGCTGTAGAGTATCTTTGCCTGGCTTTTGTCTTCTTGCAGTACAAACTATTGAGATCTTTCAGACTGGCTGTATTTACACGCTTAAATGCAACAAAAATCTATGAAACTTTTTGCTTCCTCCCTTTACTCATTAAGTTTGCTTTGATTTGAAAAATAGACTCGACAGTGCTCTTATTCAAAAAGAGAGCTTTCTGCTGATATAAAATAGTCGTTTTTCGAACTATTCGGTTTTTTCGTCCTTTCCACCTAGCCGGGATTGCTGGTCGACTTTCGCACAGCGCTCCTCGGTCGGATCGCAGATCCGCTGCCCTCGCATCCAGGTATGAAAGCCAGCGGTGCTGCGATATCGGTGCTCGGCAGTAAGGCAGGCAGCAGTGAGCCAGATACGATCTCGCCGCAGTGCTGCTGATTCCATTAAATTTTCTAAAATTAATATAGCCGATTCTGTTTGACATGTTGAATGCTGATGAATGTGATGCCAGTCTGTCGAGCGGCCATTAAATTTGCGAAGACGGACCGATGCATGGACAGATGACCACATTAGGTTTTTTTATATATGTATTAGGAAAGGAGCTGAGCCTTGGAGGAGTTATTTCTTTATTAGAAAGTTGTTATTTAGCTGAAAATGGCATAAGAAAAGTCTCAACAAATGATAGCTATAAAGCAGCTTGTTTCCCATCGGTCTCCAATCCGACATCTCTTCTTTTTCGTGAATTTTGAATCAACACTACTTCTTGGGCACATTTCTCAAAAAATCCCTCTCCTGATCCCTCTCTCCCGTGTTCGGTGCCTTCGTAATTTTGAACCGATCGTAACACATTTGACACCATATTAGGCCATGCCTGGTAAATATATTTTGTATAATTTTGCATACTCTTCAGCACCCTTTGGATTTTGTGGACAATGCCTTGTCTTGATCACTCTCTCTCTCTAAGATCTATAGAACCGTCGTCCGCCCAGTAGCGATGTACGGCGCTGAGTGTTGGCCAGCGACCAAGGAAGTTGAATCGCGCCTCAGCGTCATGGAGATGAAGATGGTGCGCTGGACGGCTGAAGTCACCTGCATGGACCGCATCCGAAACGATGCCATTCGGCAGAAGTTCGGTGTCGCGCCGATAGCCGACAAGATCCGCGAAACTCGCTTAAGGCCTCCGCAGACTTTTGCGGCGTCGCCGCTGCCCTATGCTTAACCATAGGGCAGAGACGCAGAGCTCGCCGCCAGCGGCACCGGCGGCGTCGCTGGCGGAAATGACTTGAATCATTCCACCCGGCGGCGCCGCTCCAGCGTCTGTCTGTCTGCGCTCTGCGCTCTGCCCTTTCGCGGCGGGATCCAGAGCGGAGACGGTCGATGCGGGCGCGCGATCGTCATCGGGGCGCGTTATTGTTAAGCACCAGTCGGTCCCGACTAGAAACAGTACAGTACCTCGCCATCACCGCTCCCACTGATGATGAGTCAAGCCGCTGAGCGGCGCCGCTCGGCGGATGATTGTTCTGTTTTGTGTTTCTGTTACCCTTTCTTCTTCTTCTTCTTCTTTTCCTGAGCGTTTAGTCCCGCGCAGTCGCAGGGTCCGCTGCTTTTGTGATCTGTCGCCACCTCATTCTATCAAGCGCGTCATCTGGCGCAGCGCCGATTTCGGCGAGATCTCTCTTGATGACGTCCCTCCATCATTTCCTTGGGGTTCCTCTCGGACGCTTTCCGGGTGCCTCGAAATTCAGGGCCAACTTCGTGGGATGGTCCTCTTGTCTTCTGAGGATGTGTCCGTACCGCCTAAGGCGCTGCTCCCTCATCTTCAGCTGGATCGGAGCTGTCTTCATCACTGTCCTAACATCCTTATTTCGCACTCTGTCTTGACGGGTCCATCCACATGCCCATCTGAGCATCCTCATTTCCGCGGCGTGCAGTTGCCGCTCCTGTGCTCTACTCAGGGCCAGCACTCACAGCCATAGAAGAGGGCAGGCCTCACTACTGTTCTATAAAGCTTGCCCTTGAGTGTCCTGGAGCACCTACGGTCGCAGAGGATTCCTGTGGACTTCCTCCATTTGAGCCATGCTGCATTAATCCGTCCCCTGACCGCCTGATCCACGCTTCCTTCCTCGGATAGGTCGCTTCCGAGGTAGCGGAATTCTTCCACCTTTTCGATCATCTCCCTATGGCAGTCTAGGATCGGTTTGGTGCACTGCTCGGAGCTGATGAACTTCGTCTTCCTCACGTTCTGCCGCAGGCCGTTGTCTACGAGGGCTCCTTGCCATAACTGCACCTTCTCTTCCAGCTCCCCACGGCTGTCGGCTACTAGGGCGATATCGTCCGCGTAGAGGATGGTCCTGAGGGGACCTTCCTCAAGGTATTCACTATGCAATCAAGCGTCAGCACGAAGAGAAACGGACTCAGAGCTGACCCTTGATGCACCCCCACTGTGATATCCATCTTCTTTGTCATTCCGTGTGGAGTTCGTACCGCCGCTTTCCAGCCCTCGTACATGATCGAGATCTTATGATCGAGATCGATTATTTATTTATTTATTTATGATCGATTTTATGATCGAGATGAGACGTTCCGGAACACCCTGCCTCGAAGGGATTTCCAGAGCACGGCCCGGGGTAGCCTGTCGTATGCTTTCTCTAAGTCCAGGAATGCCAGGTAGCAGGGCTATCGTTTCTCCCGTTACTTCTCCATCACTTGGCGGGCGATAAAGATCGCGTCTGTGGTGGCCCTCTCAGGCATGAAGCCCCACTGCTCCTGGGATATGGTGACCATTTCCCTTAGCCTCGAGTCGACCAGTCGTTCGTAGTCCTTAATCGTATGTGAAATTAGTTTTTTTTTCGCAGTTCCCAAGCACCTTCCAGGTCTCTACTGGCACCCCATCAGGGCCAGCTGCCTTCCCGAGCTTCATCTTTCCTTTGGCACTGCGCACCTCTTCCTGCGTCCATGACGGGATGGGTCCTTCCGTTGGCTGTTCTTCTTGGACTTCCCGACGCGGGAATTCCTCATTCAGCAGTTCCTTGAAGTACTCCTCCCATCTTTTTCTGACCTCGACCGGTTTCCGTAGTACCCTACCGTCAGCACTCTTCACAGTCTTCACTACTCGAATGTCGAGGCTAGCTCTATGACGTGCCTTGGCCAGACGGATGGCGAACTTTTCTCCCTGTGGCTTGTCCAGCTTCTCGTATAGGGCATCCATCTCCGCGCTCTTTGCCTTTGCCACCGCTGCTTTTGCCAGCCTCTTCAGCTTCCTGTAAGCTGTAAGGTGCACGGGTGCCCTTGTCTTCTGCCACTGCCTATAGGCCCCCTTCTTTTTTCTCACCGCAGCCTGCACCTCTTTATTCCAGAACCATGCAGCCTTATCTTCTCTGGTTCCTCCCTTTGTTTCGCCGAGGGTTTCCTTGGCACATCGCAAGATCGTTTGGGTCACCCTCTTCCAGGTCTCGTTTACGGTCCTGGTTGGATCGGGAAGACCTGCTTCGAGCACTGCCCTTCTTAGCTCGTTGCGCTCTGTGCCCCGCAACCTCCACCATCGGATTCTTGGTTCTGTCCTTACTTTCGGTTTGCTGGGTAGAGGAATGTTCAGGTCCGCTATCAAGGGCCTATGCTGTGATGCGACTTCTTCTCCCGGAGGACCTTTACATCCCGGACGGTTTTCAGGTCAGGCCTTCTCACTAGGATGTGGTCGACTTCGGTCCTTCTTCCTCCGCTAGCATAGGTCACCTTCTGGCTCTCCCTCTTCGCGAAGAAGGTGCCACAGATAACCAGGTCGTGGGCGACAGCCAGATCGATAATCCTTTCTCCATCTGGGTTCACCATGCCGACCCCTTTACCTCCATGAACCCTTTCCACTCCTCTTCTTCGACTCCCCACCTGCCCGTTCATGTCCCCTGCTACAGATAGATAGTCGCGTTCTGGTACGGACCTTATGGCGTCCTCGAGCGTGAGGTAGAAGTCATCCTTTTCGTGCTCGGGGCATCCGGTCTGCGGAGCCTAGACGGACATGACGGTCCAGTAACCCTCCTTCGTATCCAGCCGCAGAGACATGATGCGGTCACTTATCCTTTGGACAGCAGCTACCGAATCCTTGAGGGAATCTGCCACAGCTATCCCGACACCGTTCCTCTTCGTGTCCTCTCCGTTGTAGGACAGCTTGACCCCTTCTCCAATCTCCTTGGCTTTCGCCCCTTTCCATCTCTTCCATCTCGTTTCCTGCAGGCACAGGACTTCTATTCTTCTGCGCTTCATCAGGTCGGCCACTTCCCTGGATCTTCCGGTCATTGCTCCCACATTCAGAGTTCCCATTCGAACTAGCTTCTTTGGCCGAGGTCGTTCTGCCCTCTGTAGCCCTCGCATACTGACCACAGAACTTGGGCGGGGGTTCTGCGCGTCACTTCCGGGTGACGTCCTAGCCTTCACACTGATTCCATTGCGACTCTTGATCATGATTTGTGACAGGTTTCTCCATCAGCCGGCCTGTCAACTGGGCCTGAAGCTGGAACCGTTGCCATTTTTGCACTTTCTGCCGGGCATGGCAAGCCAGATATCACATGAGGAGACATCACATAGCGATAACCGTTTGTGGTGTCTACCTTCTCTCACACCCCGTGCGGAGCTCATATCACCCCTTTCTTGCCTTCGGGGCGCCCCTTTCCTGCCTTCGGGGCGTGCTGTGATTCAGACTTCGCTAGGCTTCCGAAGAATTGTCGAACTCCTTCTCAATTTGGGAAACCCTGCCGGAGATTGAAAACCTCCGCTGTACATCGCAGTTCGACACCCATTGCCACCCCCACGCCACGATGAGGCGCTAAACCATGTGGGAGTTTCTGTTACCCTTTCGTGAATCATTCATTGAGCCGGCACTCATTATGCACAAGCAGCACTGCACTGGAGACCATAGCCCTGTGCGTTCGGTTAATCTCGTCCGTGATCGGTGGCTCTGCGCGCCCCTCGCCCCACCCCTACCGTTGATGTGTAGGGCATGCCGCTCCTCCATTTCTAGGGAGCCTCGATACTTATGAATGGTACTGTACTCCTTGAGAAGGATTCAGCAGTGGTGGAACGCCACTAAAGAAGTGGGATGTTTCATCATGGAGAAGCGACAACTCTCATTTTGAGGTTTCCCTCAAATGTGCATTATTTTAGAATAATATTTTATAGGATTAGTCCAAAGTGAACCAGTTGTAGAAAAGTATTGAAAGATTGTGTAGTTGCCGTATTTGTTCCAGCACTTGTTGAGTATTGCTTTTGTAGTATGTCTAATGCGTTCGCCGACCTGTGCACGAAGTGCTTCTTTATTCTAGAAAGCTTATCTAACAACTTTCAGAGAATCAGAGGAGGCAGTTTATACCAACACGAAGCCTCGAGCATCCACCGACGTGGGCCGTGGCCAGAATCGAACTGCCACATATACGAACCCAACTTTCACTGTGGATTCCAGTAAGTTAATGCTTGATACAAGAAAAAATAAGTCTGATTTCTTTAATTTATATCGCTCTTTTGCTCAGCCCGTTCGAAAAGTTTGAAAAGTGCCCGAAAATTTAATCCGACTAATTTAATCCATTATGTGCGCCCCTCCGATTTGCAAGTTTTCTTCTTTGCAAGTCTTCTTTCTTTGAGGCAGCGAGGAACGTCCTGCAGACAATTGTCCTAGCGGAGATGCCACAAGAAATGGTAATTTGAACATGGGTAAGTGTATATGGTTGAAATTAGGTCTCGCAGCTTGTATCGCCTCCATAGAAGCTTCTCGGAGAACAAACACAAAGGTGAAAATTTCTCACATCTACCTGCTCCAGCCAGCACAGCACGTCTTCAACACATTCTAGTGTCTCCAGATCAGTGGCAGAATAAACACTAATTGAGCGGAAAACTTGCTAGAGACTGGCACCAGATAATAAATTCCCCAGGGCGAAATAACGTATATCGCTCCATCCTGTTGTTTCCCCGTCATCTTTTCATCCAAGAGGGCTATTACATGGTTAAAATGGGTTCCTGCTCCCAAAGAGGTTCTTTAACATGCTCCCTTGTCTGATCTTTCCTTTTCTATGGTCTCGCAAGGTGAGCCTGACACCATAAGTGCCCTTCACCAAAAATGCTTGCACTAAAGTGCAAGAAATGCTGGATCTATCCAGTCGGAGGGGGGCACATAATGTAACAAATTTGCCTGGGATTCACGGAGCACCATAAGGAGAACAAAATAAGATCTCAAAAATAAACAAACAAATGAGCGAACAAACAATAAACAGAAAAATTGCCGCGGTTCAAAGACGACTCCGCGGACAAATCTCATTCATACATCGCTGACCGCCGCCTGACATGTTATAACCCGGATCCACTATGGTGAGAGGCGCACCTCGCTTCACAACCGTAGTGAATTTTTTGTTTTTGCTGTCATTTTTTTTGTAAATTTTGTTAGCTTGGGCCCTATTTTGCCCTATAGAGTCCGCTCCGTGAATCCCTTGTCATTTTGCTGCATAGCTTTAGTTATGCCCCCACGACTAGGATAGATCCGAAATGCTTCCTGATACCAAGTCGTTGTCCTATCTGTCTATCGTATTAGGTCAATATGAACTCGTTTTATCAGCTCTTCTAAAATAACGTTCATTCCAAATTTTCTAGATCAAAGAAAGCTGCATCTTTATTAAATTTCTCCTTGTTTTCTAACCTTTCTCATGATTTGATTAAACTCCATGAAGCGGGTATCGAACATATTTGTGTGGTTCCTTTCTTAAACGGTTAACTGTGAGTAGGATCAATATATCAATCCATGTTGACTAACCTACTGGCACTGATGTAAATTCTCCTGAATTTGTATCAAGAGCAAGACCAGCAAGACTGCCACTTAGGTTTAAGCCATCCGACCTTTCTGCGTAACAGCATTTTTTAGAGCCTTGGAAAGATGTGAGCAAGTGGAGAGATCGCTCGTCCAATGATCATCTCGGTCACAGCGTTTTCGAAAGATGATGGTTGTTTGTGGTTTTTTCGGGTTGTGTGGAGGGCAGTGGCTCAGAAGCGGCAGCCGAATAAAATAATAAATGCAGCGCTGTTACCGCAGGTTGACGAAAACCTTGACTACTACTCAAGCTAGCAAGATTTTTGGCACTCGAACGTGGAAAACTCTACTGACGTTGTTTTCCTCTTACAAGCATGTGCATCGTTGGACGTATTCGAATCTTAAACACGGTCAGCTCTCAAGAACCATAATATAGGGTGTCTCAAAAAATGTATACACTGTTTGAAAGGTTATAACTTTCAAAAAACTAAAGGCTCATATGAAAGCATATGAAAATAGAAATTCTCCGACATATGAGCGGTATGGAATGCTCCATGCACTCGTCTGAAATTTTGCGTTTTACACTGGACTGATTGTGCTTCGCTTGAATGCTTGTTATAATCTCTTCACAAAGTGGTCGTTTTGATTGATTTGCGCTTCTCTTAAGTTTAAAACTCAAAAATACACTTGGCTTGCAAAAAATGCAGGGTATCTCAAAAAACACAGGTACTGTTTTAAAGGTTCTAAGATTGCTGCTAGTGAATTTTTCGGAGATGATTGGGTCTCATATGAAAGCCTGGAGTAACGAGATTTCTGCGCCGTGCACAGTCAAGGTTGCACCTGAAACATTGCACTTCAGACTCAATTGAATATACATCGGCTGAATGCCCGTAGAATCTTGTTACTACTTGGCCATATTAACCTGTGCTGTACTTCTTTGACGATTAGAACTTGACAATCATGTGAAGGAGACGTGACATGAGAGTTTATTGATATTACAACTTAAATGCGAGCAGAAGCTCCATTCTCCAAGACGGATTCTGTGGACTGATGAGGCAACATTCGAACTGAATGGAGAGGTTAATCGGTATAATTGCAACTACTGTGTGACGGAAAACGTTAAAAGAAGCACAGCAAACGTTAATATGGCCAAGTAGTAACAACATTGTAATAAGCATTCAGCCGATGCACAATCAATCGAGTCTGAAATGCAAGGTTTCAGACAGCGACATGGCGCAATCCTAACCATTCGCAGAAATCTTGCTACCCTGTGCTTTCATATGACTCCCTAACATCCTCAAAAAATTCACTATCAGCAATCTTAGAACCTTTCAAACAGCATTTGCATTTTTTGCAAGCCAAGTGTGTTTTTCAATTTTAAATCTTAAGAAAAGCACAAATCAATTAAAAAGGACACATTGTGAATCGGTGTGAAGAAATTATAAAAAGTATTCAAGCGAGACACAATTAATCGAGTGTAAAATGCAAAATTTCAGACGAGTGCATGTCGCATTCCATATCGCTCATACGTCGGAGAATTTCTATTTTTTAAACTTTTATATGAACCTTGAACTTCTTCAGTACCTCACTTTGAACAAAGTTATAACCTTTCAAACAGCGTATACATTTTTTGAAACACCCTTATAATAATATAAAATACTAATATAATAATATACATGTAATAAATAATCACCTGTATCACCTGTCGTCCCGTTGGTCATCGGGTCGCTCAAGCGGGCGCAATGTGCGTCTCCGTCGTCCCTATCGCGTGCCAAAGTTCTCCAATGGATCCTCCTCGCTTGAGAGAGAGACGGATAGAGTCGTATCGTTCGTTCAGGGCTTTCACGAAGAAGTCCGAACAACGCGTTGGTGGGCGTCATGGTGTACTCTTGACGCGGAATCCAGTCGGCGACGACTCTTATCCAGCGGGTGTCTGCGAAGCGCATTATGTGGCCGACCCATCTAACTTTCTGGCTCATGCGACACGCCTCTGATCTTCCAACGTCAACGAGGCTCGGAACTCCGGAGGCCTTCTCTCACTTGCGTGAGTCGTGTCGCTCCGAGCATCGTCCTCTCGATTCCCCGCTGCGCGACGCTCATCGCTTATTCGTCCTGACTTCGAATGGTCAAGCCCTCTGAGGCGTGAGGACATCAGCGAAGGAAAAACAGTAGAGTCGATTAGGTGGGCACGGAGTCGGACGTTCTTCGTCTTTTTCACGATGTCTTCGACGCTCCTGAAAGAGTGAAGCAGTCCTGGGCAATTAGTTTGACGAAGACGGGCAAACGCAGGAACGGACTAGCCTTTCTACAAGGATGAATGATAGAAGACGGCATTTATTCAATTCCTCTAGGGATACTACGCATTCTACTTCTGTGAGATGTCGTGAATGCATTTTGGATGCCCATGTGACCTTTACAATGGCTTGCTGAAACCAGTCAACGTGTTTAACCCTTCCCAGACGAATTTGGTACCAATCCGCTAACTCCGGAGGAATGGAATGCTTGTCTGAGTGGGAATAGGAACCTGGAATCGAGTGCACGCGACAGTTGTCACCTACTGGGAATGTGCATCCACGCACTTGAAGCTTAGCGTTTTCATTACATAATAGATGTCTGCCTAGGTGCCTAAGCGCTTTAATGATAGATTTCTGTCTAAGTGTCGCAGGAATGAAAATATTCTTCAAAAAAGGTACTCGCATAGTTAACATTGAGAAAGGGGTTAATCTGAGGGTTAATCTGAGTGTAGAGCAAATGGTCCAAAAAGAATCGCTAAAGTAGAACTTTCAGGATCAGCCAAGGAACACGTCTACCGCTCGAAGTCCTTCAATCACTCCAAGTAACGGATCCTTGCCAACTAGCCGGTGAATGTCTCTTCATCTCCAAAGAACTGCTCCATAGCGTCGCCCCCTCTGCAGTTCAACCAAGCACTAAACAACACGGTGTCGTCTTCGAGACGCCAGAAGGGTACGCGCTTCCACGGTGGAAGGGTAGTTCTGATCAGCGACGACGGAACTTGTTTCTCAGCACGTCCACCACAATCAGCCATCGCTTCGGGTTGTACTGTCATCATATGATTCTCATTTCTACCAATTTGTTTCGACGCTGTTGCGCCTCTTCTGCCTCACTTCTGACCCGCTGCCGCACCTTGTCTAATTGCTCATCGCTGTTCGTCACAGCTATAAAGTACGTCTTGGTCGTGAAACTCTTCACGACCAACTATTCCTGCATGAATAATTCTGCTGATTCTTCTTTAAGTTGTGAATGTAAAAATAGTAGTTGCTGGCCAATCCAGACGATGACTGATAGAGCGTCTTCATTACCCTTTTTGAATCACTGATCTTCCTCTGTATTGACCCTAACATAAAAATGGTGATATTCGTCCAGCTGGTATTCATTTAATTACTGAGCGTAACCAAACACCTGAACTTTTTCGTTCCAGGGTGGCCTATATCCCGCCTGCGAAACGCTTTTGTTGCGCAGGTTGTTTCCTTTAAGTCTCACGTGGTTGGTACCGAGGTTGCAAGCTCTTTTAATAACGCAAAATGGAGTACAGCTTTCCTTATCGGTCAACAGGAGATGAGTGTTAAGAGTCCCGCTTCACGCTAGAGTTTTTTCTCCAAGAGGCAACGGGCTATAAGGGTCTTTTAGTTAATTCTAAGTAAATTGAAGTTTTTAAATTTAAATTTGCAGTTTTACTTTTTTCTAATTTTGTAAAAAAAAATCGGAGTTTTGCTAATCTGTCAGGTCACTCTGCAGCCCTGAAGCGTACAAGGACGATTGCAGTTCTTTTCAAAACGATAAAGGACAATAAGTATAAAGGACAGCAATAATTAGCCCTCATTGGGATGCGCCACGGATTCTACTACTTCTACACGATGTCAAGGAGGCAATTTGAATGCGTATTTGGCTCATACAATGAAATACGGTGGCCAAACGAAGCCAATCAAGTTAATGTCAGATAACCCTGGTACTAAGTTACCGACCCCAGAGGAATGGAAGGCTTAGTTGCCTTTTTGCCTTTGCCTTTATGTATGAATCTCTTTATTCAATTCATTTTCTTTAAGCCTCAAGTGGCTGGTATCATGTTCTCGTTTTGATATAGTAGTGTGTGCTGATGCGTCTCACAAGGTGTGGACGTTGCTGTCGATCAAACGGCGCCGATGGTGTAATGGCGTAGAGCATTCTCGCCCGGTCAGCAAGAGACACGGATTCGAGTCCCTCCTGCAGTTAAAACTTTGATCGCAGCAAAACATCGTTGTAACAGTCTCTACATTGTGAACGAGAATTCGAAGCCCCACTGGACCCTAACCTGCATCAAGACTTCTTGCCGTTACCTATTTATTTATACCATTTTCACGTCAAATTGGACACTCTACTAAGCCAGCCCAAGACCTTTGAAATCAATGCGAGGTCTTCCGAATCGAGATTACCTCTGGGCAGGTTCACCTACAGACACGCTAAGATGGTTTGAATAATTTTTAGTTTAAGAAAAATTTGATATAACCTTCTTTGATTTTTTTTATTCACCAGCCCGAAAATGATTAATAATTTTATAATTTTTTACAAAAAAAAAATAAATTTCGTCTTAAACCGCGCAATGCAGCAACCATGTTGTGCATTAAAAGACTGGGTCGCGCCATGCACTCGAAAGCAGGTCGCAATGTTTATTTGATTGATAAAGTAAATACTGCTTACATGCAACAAGAAAGTTAGGATATGTGCGTTTTTTTACAAGTGTTTATGTTGCACCATTTGCAGGTGTGAAACTGCAAACCGCAAGTTTCGGAAGGGGCATGGCGCAATCCGTGTTTTGGCAACAGAAAACCGCAGCCTTCCTGCTATTCAAAACAAGCTTTGAATCATTGTTTTTTCTAAAAAATAAAAATTTTGTAAAGTTTCTAACAATGCGTTTACTTATTGTTTTTGGAGAGCCTCTAGTTTAATGTAGAAGAAGCCCATTTCGGTTTGGAAGAGCTCGATTTGAGTTCGAAAGTTCTAGGCAAGCTTAGAAGAGTGTCCAAGTTGGTTTGAAAAGTGTCCAATTTGGTCTGCAAAGTGTCCAATGCAATGTGAAAATGGTATACAAACGGCAATTTCCGTTCTTTTTCCTTGGATCGTGCCCATGCTAGGATCTGCTCTTCGGAATATGTCGTTTTATTTATTTACTTATTTTTGAACGTTGCATGCTACATTGTCAGTGCTGTTTTCACGATATTCTCAACACCAATGGTATTCTCGTTGCAATTACCTGTCAACGGTCATGTGATATTCAGTGACATCAGTCTGGAACCGGTCAAGTGAAGGTCTATACCGTGTCACGATTGAGCGCTGATAAGCACGTCACGAATGTTGCGCGCAACCCTGCCCGGAAAACAGGGTGCATGTTGGAGTCCCGCCCTCCGCAGGAGTCTTGACTGCATCAAGCCATCCTCTGACGACAATCATTGGACCCGATCGAAAATCTTCGGATAATTGGATGATTCGGATAAGGGCGATTTTGCGAACCCCGGATTTTTGGATGATTCAGATAATGGCAATTTCGCGGACCCCGGATTTCGGATATCCGACTCATGAACGCAAGATGCAGTTTATCAGAATACTACCGGTCCTTAAAGAGGAACCATCCTTTAACAACAACAATAACAATAAAATAACAATACAGTGCATGTATCGAAAGACTCTCACTTCTCGTCAAGGAAGGAAACATCGAAGAGCTGGATCATTTCAAACAGGGATGTGCGAAATTTCCGCTTCCCTGTTCCGAATTCCGGTTTTCGGCCGTTCGCAGCCCTTCCGTTCCGTTCCGTGTTCCTCTCTCCTTTGGGCCGAAAGACGGAACGGAAATGGTGACTCATCACACATTCATTGCATTGCACTGCCTTCATTCACCTCTCAATCATAAACGAAAGGCAGCGGAACGAAACGAAGAGATTAACCATGCGTTTATGATTGTATTGCTTTCAAACCGGTGGTGCACCCTGATGTCGAAACACTAACCATTATTTTTTCTTATCTTGAAGCGATGTACTATCGAATAGCGTAGGTCCACAAAGGTTCATGAGTGCTTGAGTAAAGAATCAAATTCCTTATCCGGAGCATACTTGTCTTTCTTCCTAACAATCTTAGGTCTGGCCTGGGGCACCAAATCTATTAAGTTGTAACGAATTAAATGGCACTGGCTCGCGCCATTTTTTGGCGCGTCTTTACGCGTTTGATCAAGAACAAACCGTAACATGTGGCATATCATTTAGAAGCGCAAACTTTGCTCTACCGGCGAGTACCAAATTTTCTCTGTAAAAGTGGGAAAACTTTAGAGTTTTATTGATTTTTTTGCAGATGGACAAAAGGATAATCCGAGGCATTTACTTGTATGAATTCAAGCTGGGCACTACAGCTAAGGAGGCGGACGAGAAGATCAACGCCGCATTCGGTCAAGGATGTTCCACAATTCGGACGGCGTATCGTTGGTATCAGAAGTTCCGGAATGGAGATGAGAGCTTGGAAGAACATGAAGGTCGTGGGAGGCATAGTGATGTTGATGAGGACAAGCTGGGAGATGTGGTAGAGGATCCACACAAAGGTACCAGGGAGATAGCGAAGGTTCTTGGCGTCATTCACAACACAGCTGCCCGGCATCTGAAGGAAATTGGAAAGACCAAAAAGCTGGAAAGATGGGTGCCTCACGAGCTGTCTGAGGAGCAAAGAAACCGACGATATGAGATCTCGTCCACACTGCTTCTACGGAACGAAACGGACCCATTCCTTAATCGCATCGTAAGCTGTGACGAGAAATGGATAATGTACGACAACAGGCGACGATCGGCACAGTGGGTGGACAGCGATGAGAGCCCCAAGGTTTTTGCGAAGCCGGAATTGCACCAAAAGAAAGTAATGGTGACAGTATGGTGGTGTTCGCTGGGAATTATTCACCACAGCTTCCTCCCTCCCGGTGAATCCATCACGGCAGGGAAGTACTGAATTGAAATTGAAGAAATGATGAAAAAGTTGAAGGATATCCCGCCGGCCTTGGTAAACCGAAGGCGAGTTCTCCTTCTGCACGACAATGCTCGCCCCCATGTAGCAGGAACGACGTTGCAGAAATTGAATGAGCTGAGCATTGAAACTCTACCACGTCCTCCGTTTTCTCCCGACCTCTCCCCAACAGACTACTATTTCTTCAAGCATCTTGGCGACTTCTTGGTAGGGAAAATATTCAAATACCAACAGGGTGCCGAAAGTGCCTTCGAAGATTTCGTCAATTCCAGAACTTCTGATTTTTATGCTGCTGGGATAAAAAAGCTTGTGCTTCACGTTCACGTTGGCAAAGATGTGTAGAATCAGAAGGTTTTTATTTCGATTAATAAACTTGCCTACAAGCCGAGATATTAACTGTTTAAATTTACAGTGGTTCAGTGCCATTTATTTCGTTACAAGCTAATAGATCAGTGTTCTATAAGCACTCTTATGCTGCTAACAATGCGCTCCATAGGGGACATTGGATCTATGCTAGTCCGGGGAGTTTATGCGGTGTCTTGCCTCTCCAATCCCCTCCTCTGAGTTTGTTTCAGAGCTTCAGCTATTACCAAATGATACAATGTACCCATGCGAACTCCGAGCGTAGGTGGCGTGTCTAGGTGCCGAACGCAACTGTAACCGCAACTCTGCCCCCTCCTAACTGGGATAGACCTGGGACATTCAATAAGAGCGGTTAAGTGGTGTGGGTGGCGAAATCTCTGGCATCTTACTCGTCGGCTGGATTCATTGCGTTTAAAATACTTTCTTCCTATTCATAGAGAGGTTTGCCACAAACTTCGATTTGTTACACTAGTAATGTTTGAAAATTCATCTTAGTAATAATACGAATACAAGGATTTTTTATTGTTATATGTTCCTGAAAAAGAGTCGCACGCTGCCTTATCCGCTATCTAAATTCGTTAACGGCAACTCAGTTATTACTATCATTATGGATATATGTATATCAAAGAATAGACGGAGTAATGAGTTTTGAGTCATTTCTGTTTCGGTGCTTCGTAATCCTGTTTCCGCCCATTTTTTCCGCTCTTCCGTCTTCCGCTTTTCTTAAAAAATTTCCTCGCACCCCTGATTCCAAGATGAATTATTCTAAGATCCGTGCTTTCCAAAATGCCATTATCAAATGACGCAAATTGGATCGGGAGGGGGGGGGGGTTACCATGTATTCAGTGCTTTTCCTCCATCCTAAGAAGAAGGCACATGAATGTTGAATTACATCGGAAACGGTCCAACACAGTTCATCAAATGGTAGACACACAAGTGTTGAATAACATTTTTTATTTCACGCAGCACAAAGTGCGGTATGAAATTACTGGTGACCCCCCTCGCCCCAATTTGCGCCGAATGCTATACAATGTGAAATATCGAAGTGCGGATAAGAGGGCGTGCGTAATCCATTCTGTCTTCATCATTAGTCTCCGTGCTTGCTGGCCCCAGGCAGCGCAACATGGTATTTGAAGGAAAAGATGCCAAGATCTACGTAACGCTCAGTAGCCTGTTAAATGTTTTCAACGTCATTACGACACTACTTCACAGTGCGGCACAAAAAACGTAACGTAATGTAAACGTACTCAGCAGCGTGCTCGCCCGCAAATCCGTTTTGAATGTGCTTTTATCCGAGACGCGCGATTTCAAAATGGAGCGAGGCAATTGAACAGGTTATCCGAATTTATCCGATCTTATCCGAATCATCCAGGGTCCGGATTATTGGATGATTCGAATAATAGCAATTTCGCGGACCCCGGATTTTTGGAGGTTTCGGATAAGGGCGCTTTTGCGGACACCGGATCTTGGGATGATTCGGATAAGGGACATTTCGTGGCGGCCGGATAATTGGATGATTTGGATCGGGATATCCGAATCGGATATCCGAAAATGCCCTACCGTGTTCTTGAAGAAAAACTCTCATTAAACCAATAGTGAATGGCGCTATCTTACCGATGCATTACGCCGTTCATGTCTCTCAAGGGCCTATCCATGTGAAGCGATAGGAGGCTTCTTCAAGCTTCATTCCCCGCAGTTTTTTTACCTCCGGTCATTGGTCTCCTTCAAAAGCTGCTTTTCAGAATGTGGAATTCGTTGAAAGTAGAGCACATATTCCATTTTGCTGCCAGTCTATAGGGCCGAATCCACCATGGATGGCCGTTGTACCTTGACGGTTGGCTGCCGTTTGAATCGGCCATTGGTGCAAAAATTTCGCGTTCGCGCTCGAGCACGGAAACCGATGCTCTTGTCAGTGCGATCTGATTCTTCGATGGTTATAGGCTAAACGACCATGACGCATGTTTTCATCTATTCGTCAATTCATCGGGCCCTCTGACTATGGATTCCTCTTGCTTTGCTCCCTAATTCTCTTTTCGCCCATCCCAGAGTCCAGACATCGGAGCACTCGACACTGCAGCACCCCTACTGCGACCGGTGCTGGGTCGGTCGACGAATGGGTTTCATTATCACATTTTTCAAAGGATGAAAGAATCATTAACAACGATTTTTTGTTTCACAAAGCGCGTATAGGAGGCATGTGCTAGTTCCAGATGAAGAGAGCTATGGAAGGTCATTTTCGATGAGATAAAAGGGCAATAGTTTGAAAAATATCGTCCAATAATGGTATTAAGTGGAACTGGACAGCGACTTATTCAAGGGAATCCAAACAGAAGAATGTTTGTTGGAGAAGCAGGTTTCGAATAAGTGGAATTTCGATATCTTCCTGACTCGTTTTGAGCCTTTCACGCTCAATTTATTTTCTAATTTCTACGAACAACTTTTTTTCTACTGACCGTTCATTCTTCTACTAAGCAATGTAATCGACCACTTTGCTAACCAAGCATTCGATCATCTTGCTAATTATACAATCGACTATGTATGAGCAAGACTATTCAGACTGAGCCTGGTGTTTTGTGTCTTGGCAATGTTTTCGTTTGTTCTTCTTTAGCTTCTTGTCTTCATTTGATTTGCGGTAGAGGTCCAACTGATTCGCATAGTTTGACTTACATCAACGTTCGGCCTCTTCGTGCATCAGGGGTGTATCCGACTCGTGCCGCTGGGCGAGCCAGCCAGCCCCGCATCTTCTGCACCCCCGCTCAAAACCGCTTGTAGATGAGTGGAGCCAGCGGCGAGTTCTGAACCGGAACGCGTTCAGAACACTCCGTAAGCTGAAGCCAAAATGCGGGGAATGCTACTGAAAGTATTGTTTACGCCGCTCCACACTGGACGTAAAGTTGCAGACAACGATGCGAAGCAAAACAACGCATTTGAAACGAGGAGACCGTTATAGACGTGTAAGGGCAGAAAAGTTTTTTTTTGAAGGCAAGCGAGCTAAGGAAGAATTTTTTATAGGTTTTATGTATCTTTCCAGCCTTGCCTTACATGACAGTGTAATGGAAGCAAAATTCGAAATTACGAATAATAGATAAACGTGGTATCAAATAAAATTTAACGGTCACAACATCGGAATACAACGCGTAAAGTGAAACCAACAATATGATAAACTCTAGCGTTATTCCGGGTGTGTCGTCGATGACGCAGAAGCGAGCCTTTGTTGAAGTACTGCGCGGGCATCTGGTGATGTGAAAATAGCAAAGTGGATTACATAGAAGTGGAACCTGAGGGTCATCTTTTTATTTCTTGTTTCTTGATTTGAAATTGGGTTGCTATGCGTGTTTTTTTGGTGCTCGACTTGATACAAGAAACGACTCTTGGATTTCAAAACGATCGAACATTTATGTCGAAATATTGAAGAAGAGCTTGAAAGAACTTGAAATTGGATTGAATTCTAAAGTGCTTAGTAGTTTTCACGTCTTGAAGACGAACTCGCAAAGCACAGTGTGGCGTTCGTTCACTTCGTTTACCCTGTTTGCTTTGCGGCAGTAGAAACACTTGTGGCTTTTGCGGCACCTTTCCTGCGGGTGGTCTGCGGGGGCGAGACATTTTTCGTATTTCTGCAGCGCGCTGATGCGGCGCAGACACCGTACGATCGTCCCGTGTTCATTGCAAAGTGAGGTGCAGTGTTTTTGGCCGCAGAATGTGCAGCTGCGAGCTGGTTTGAATTGCACTGTTGGTGTCTGCTGCTCGCATGGCTCTTTCCGGTTTGGTGCTCTTCTCACTCACGATTCCACCGTCTTTTAGCTGTTTGGTGGTCGAGCGGATGGACAATTCCAGTTGAGAAGTGTTTGAGTTAAAGAGAAGGAGACAATTGATGCGATACCCTTTGAGGGCTATTGGGTCTTTGGGTCTTTTCACTGCGTCCGTTCGGGCTTCTCAGGTTTGTGAGGTTTGATTTGCTGTTCTTTTTCCGCTGCTGCGTTCGTTGTCTCGATCCTGTGTCCTTTCTCGGGCCTTTCATCGTATTCTTGTGCAAACGCACGGGTGTGGTCCAGAATGCGACCGCGGTCGCGTATCATGTCGTGCTAAAACGGGTTTGAGAAAGGTGTACAATATAAAGTAAACTAGTGGTATCTTGGTAAAGAATTTGGAGTGCTCGGTTTGTTGAACCACTGATTGTTTACAAATGTGCTGAAGGCTTTTTAAATTACTCACCGAGATTCTGCGGGTGTTCGATATGATTGACTGGAGTGGCTCGAGCAGTGCCGTTATACGCTTTGCATTGCACCTCGTTGATTTGCTCCTCGATGGTCCAGGCGATTCAATACGTTCGCATTGTCAAGTCAGGTGAAGCGTCGGATATGAAGTTTGTGTTTTGCGAGTTGTGTGACGCTATCTATCTGAGTCAGGAGGGAAGTATGGGCTTAGGCTATCACAGTCAATATCGAGTGATCACGGACAAAGCGCATCAACAGACGAGCAGCCCGGAGACTTGACATCCCCCTTAAAAAATTGACTGTTCCATTCAGCCTTAGAGCTCTTTTAGAGACTCTCTATCACTCGAAAGAGATTTGAACTTACTGATTGAGCTCCCTTTGTCTGTTGACCGACTTTCCACGCTGAGGATCATAATAGTGATCCGGCTACCGCCTTCTGAACTTTTTAAGTAGTGTTGGTACATAATATTGTTTACAACCATTCAAAAATCTTTTCGAAGCAGACTCATAATAAACCTTTCTGCCATCTACAAAGCGGCCATCCCCCTTATTGAACGAGGCGGTTTCGTTCTCGAGGGTATCAAGCGGCGGAAGGGTGATCGCAATCCGATGATATAGATACGGACGTTGCTTCATGAGCTCGATACAAAATCAGGAAGAAGGTCGCAAGCGACTGTCCATTCCAGGTCGTCTCTTAGTGATGAGAGCACAAACAATTCCGAACCACAAGCGATAGCCTCACAGATCCAGATGAATACAAATAGCCAAGCTTAAGGCGAGAAATACCGAGGAGGGCTAAAGAGTATGATAGCTGATAATTGATCAGTGAGCCACTGTCTGGGTATTTGGCTGGGGTTGGAATAGAACAAGGCGACTTGATGTTGTCGAGTAAAGTTCCTGAGGAAGCCTTCGAACCCCTCGGGCAGGAAGATCGCGACACGCCTGGATCGCGGCCTGGGTACGGGCGCCGGTGCTATCAACCTGATGGACGTCAGCGCTTCCCTCCCCAGGCGCCCGACCACTGCCGGCTCCCCGCAGCACGTGCGATCCCCTCCTCTAGGTGTCCCTGCTGGTTGTTCTCAGGATAGTGGTGAACATGTAAACAGTTCTTCTCAAAACGAAGATAGGCCTCGACAAGGGACTGCGTGGTGAGACTGTAGTACGCCCGCTCCTCGATGTGAGCCTTCTTCAAATCCGCGTCGACGTGCGTGAGGTCCAAGATGACCAATATTCGTGCCAGTTCTCGAACTGACAATGGCCGTTCCCAAGGCAGTGTTTTAGAGCCAAACACCTCGTCGATTGTCTCTGGTACTCCATCGTCGCGGACCCGACCCATTGTCAAAAACACCATCGCATATGTATTCGATCAAGCTCGGATTGTCGTATTCCATATGGTAGCTAAATAAGAGAATTTCAAACATCACAATTACCTAGAACCGGCTAAGGTTGACAAGGAAAGAGAAGAGTACCTGATAATAGTTGAATAGAAGTTGGTAGCCGGAACGAGAGCTTTTGGCGCTTCAATTCGTTCCAGAGAAATCCAAGAACTTAAGTGCGTACCCTATTAATCCCTTGATGAGCCTCAACGCAGAGTGCAAACTCTCCCACGGGTATGTGAGTAAAAGAACTCAAACGTAAAAACAAAAAGCAAGAAGACGGCATTGTGGGCCGGCTGTCCGATGCGGCGCCTTGGCCAAGAATGTTCTCGGGACCCGACCCGCAACGCCTAATCCGGCGCGGTGCGGTTCCCGCTTCGCTCAATTGCTGGGATCACCTCCCCCCCCCTCGGCCTTGTTCGAACGGCCCTCGGTCATGACGAAGAGGCAGGGTCCGAAAAAGAGAGCGTTCGGAAGAAGATAACGCAGAGAACAAGCCAATAAAGTCAATATCGGGTGATCACGGACAAAGCGCGTCAACAGACGAGCAGCCCGGGGACTTCACAGCATCAGCTAAATTCCATGCCATTAAATTTCAATTCCATGGGCCGTATGATCGCCACTTGTGAAGGCTCGCTGATGTGTAGTTGACGTACTGCCGGAATAATTTCATCTTTCGCGATTTTTTTGGCAGTGCTACTCGCCATGACTGGACCGATCTTAAAATGTAAACACGCTGGATTTCTTATTGACGGTTTGTCCGAGTTCGTTAAAGCTCAAGTTTTAGACATGATGACGCAGATTTCAAGGCAAAGTAGATAATGCGGGCGACGAGTTTATAGAGAAGCTGGAATGTTCTTAGAACATTGTGTGTGTCTCCTTTCTGGTGTGCTAGTGCAATTGTTGATGTATCCGATGCTGATGCTAAGCGCGATAGCAAGGGCAATCACTGTCAACGCTGTGTGTAGAAGCCATTTTTCGCATGTGTCGAAGTTGTACATCAGGGAGTTTGAATTCGAATACGTCTTGTGATTGACTTGAATTGTGCTGTGCTTGGAAATAGTGGAGAATTGGCTTGTAACCGTTCACGCATTGCAATGGGGTTTGGAGCTCAAAATTTGTCGTGTGGACCCTGCAAATAGCCGAGCATTGCTCTGTATTAGTG
The DNA here is from genome assembly GCA_947359475.1 of Heligmosomoides polygyrus bakeri. Lineage (NCBI taxonomy): Eukaryota > Metazoa > Nematoda > Chromadorea > Rhabditida > Heligmosomidae > Heligmosomoides > Heligmosomoides polygyrus. Next base: position 86,270,132 of record OX375865.1, on the reverse strand, counting down.
CTCTGCTGTAGAAAAGGGTCACGTCATATACATGGCCGGACTTTGCGCATACCAAAGCAAATTGCTGTTGTACATGTTACCTGGACAATGGCTTATAGCACTGAAGCGTAGTAGATTATTGTGAGGAGGGTTCCCTTTGTGCACTTGACCACAGGACCCGAAAAATGCAACCGGAACGACGTTGCAGGGAAAGTTGCTGTTGTAGAGATGTTATGGTAGTGTCAAAGATTACCATTAATTCTGCGGAAAATACCATTGCATGAATGCTAGGCGTTTGCGCAAGTCTTTCTATTGTACCAGATCGTAAGGCAGTGAAATAGGAAAGGTATTAGAAAGATCCACCGCTTCAGTGGCATTGTTTTCCATGCAATGCAGGTAACGGCTTTTTCTGCCGGGTTGAATTTTCAAGTGTCTTTTGTGGTGCATGATGAAATGGTGCTATCAGAGAGTAAGGGATTGCTCGTACATGCGTAGCTGAAGGTAGTTTCATCTCGAGGGTAGGCCGTTGATTTGCCGTTTGTGATGAATCGCTTCGTAATGATCGAAATGGGCTAAAATCAAGCAATGTGACTTCAATCATATGTCCTCCCGATGATTTCTTCGTGTTTGGTTTGCTTTCTATTAACGAGTGTCGACGCTACGCTTTTGATTTTCAACCTTGAGCTCCACACTCTTGAACCAGGACTGGGCACTCGTAAATTTCGTAAAATAATGATCTACTGGAACGCCAAAACACACACCCGGAGGACGGCAATTCACATGAGCACCCTGAGCCTCCGCAGGACTCGGAGCAGTATATGATGCCGCTTAGAGATAGCGCATCGCGATGGAGCGCGGACGCAAATAGGGTCAGGGGAGGAGGTCACCCCTTACTCAGTGGTTGTTCGCCTTGGAAAGGAGGGAGGCCTATATTCAGCCGCGTCATAAATGGCCTACCACAGTACACCGTGGTGGTAGAACACACTATCGCTGCAAAAAATTCCGGTTTCAAAAAGCAAATAGGGCTGTACTACATGGTGACCCCCGACCCTTTGGCGCCGGAGCGCGCATTTCGGACGTCCTGCCGAAGCCCCCCCCCCACCGCCTTCGAATCTTTTGTATACTATCTGCTTTCACCATGCGACCTCTTCGGTGGGGTTTACTTAGGAAATTCTGAAAAAACCTGAGAAAAATAGATATCACCAATCAAGAATCTATAGTATCGTTCGATCCTGATCTTACCTGTCCATCTGTTGTAAGACCCTTTCATCGTCGACATTACTTGAAGCATTTCTTTTTAATTAAAACCTTACCCAGGGAGCCAAACTGTGAAAAAGGTTGGAGTGGAATGGATCCCGAGGAAGAGCCACTCCCGCCTCCTCCTCCAGCAATGAAATCAACGTGCTTCCCTTCCTCCCTCCGTTGCATCCCGTATCGCTGCAGAATGATCGTTATAGCGAAACACAACGAACGAATTGAGATTCAAAAATATAAAATATAAATTTAGATTCAAAACGTCAAATTAATAAATATTGAGAAAGTGCACTGAAGGAAAGAATTGTACAGTGTCTGCACCCACCTGCTCAGGAATCGCTCACTCCAGAGGTGGAGGAGAGGTAGGAAAAAATTTCGCCCACACATTCAGCACCCAAAATATCACCCATGCGTAAAGTTTGAGCGAAAATTTTATTTCCGACTTTTCCACGACCTCTGGAGACCTAAAAGTACAAAAAGTGCCAAAAAGGATCCAAAAAGCGGTAGACGACCCACACAAAATGCGACAATCTATCGAAAACAGCAGAAGAGTCACAGAAATGTTTAAGAAGTATGCTTCATCATTAACATATAGAGTCATTTGCGCGGTAAAACCCCGCTAAGGAGACGAACTATGGAAAAGCTTCGAGTAAAATGGTTCACACCGAACGCTAGGGTCACATTCTAATCTAAACTGTCACCAATCATTCAGATTACTCGAACTAAGATTTTGTCGAAGTTGTCAAACTGTCAAAAAAGTTGAAGCAGAATGAAAGTGTTGTCACCCCCTTCATCTGCGATATCTTCATTGGTACAGTAGCGGAATGATCGTTGAAGCGAAGCAAAAGCGAAACAACGAATGACCAAAAAGCAAGGCAAACTCTTCAAAACAAAAAGAATCCATCGGAAACGTCAGGAGACGCACACAAAACATCAGAAACCATCGAAAACGGCAGAAGACGCTCACGATTAGGATCCTACCAGATTCAGAACTCAGGTACAGTACCCTCCTGCTCAATCATTTTACCCAAACTTTTCAATGGTTCGACTTTTTCGGTGGGGTTTCACTAAGCTAAAGGCGGCAGGGAGACAGGTAAGTATAAGTATCGAACGATGTTATCTATTCTTATTGGCGATATCGATTTTTTCTCAGATTTTTTCAGAATTTTCTATACAAGCCTTACCGAAGAAGTCGAATGCTGCAAATAGATAGTGTACAGAGGTTCCCAAGACTGTGTGTGGGGTGGGGGAGGTGGTCTTCGACAGAACGCTCGAAAGGTGCGGGTGACTAACGTCATGGTCACCGATTTCGCACAATATCAGGCCCCTAAATTTCGTCCAATATTGTAAGGCGAACCTAGGTGGCAACGTCCGTTCCTCCACGTGGTGCCACTGGAAACTGTTCGCTATGCGAGCTAAGCTAAGCACGGACATTCGATTGCAGGCGACAAGTCCTTGTTACAGGCCGGCCTATGGAGATCCCTTGTCACATCACATGGATGATGGCGTTAATTGTTTGCCGAGATAATGCTACGGCGTCCGTGGGAACCGAAGCGCACTCGCAAAGCATGGCGAGTGTGAGAAGTATGCGAGGGTCCCTGATGCGAGGACGGCATCGGGGGCAACTGAGCAAGTCTAAAAGTCCCGTAACGTAAGCAGGACCCGCGTTGCTACCGCGCTGAATGTAGGTACGTTGACGGGCCGCTCGTGCGAGTTGGTAGAAGCACTGGAGCGAAGACGAATCGACTTATGTGCGGTGCAGGAGACGAGGTGGTCCTGCCGCAAGTCAAGGAACATAGGCCGAGGCTTTAAGGCCATCCTGTGCGGCAGTCCCAGGACCACCAGCGGTGTTGGTGGGATCGTCTCCGAACGTTTCCGAGAGCGTGGAACGTGTCAGTGACCGCTTGATGAATGTCGTTGTTGCTGCTGAACAGCGTATGTATCATTTCTTCTCTGCGTAGGCTCCGCAGGCAGGCTGCTCCGAGCGAACGAAGGACGACTTTTGGACCCTGCTCGATGAGAAGACAGCAGAGGTGCCGCCAGGAGATGCTGTCGTTGTCGCAGGTGATCTCAACGATCACGTTGGGACTGCGAAAGATGGTTACAGCTGTCATGACGGTTTCTATTATGGAGCACGTAACGATGATGGTGAACGAATTCTTGATCACAATGTTTCTCCCATCTCGTGTCTTTCTATAGAGGAATACCAAGACAGAGATTGACTTTATCCTTTTCAAGCATCGCGATCGAAGGCTGATCACAGATGCGAAGGTTGTGCCATACGAGACTGTCGCCACGCAGCACCGTCCGCTGATCTGCACACATAAGATCGCCCCTCCGAGGCTGAGGCAGGTCTAGCGATGCGGACCAGCAAGGATCAAATGGTGGCGGATGAAAGAGAAGGACTCAGCTGTTGTTGCTCATATTCGGCTGCCGACGGTTACCACTGTTGAGGAGACATGGAAACATGCAACCGATTCGATGCTACAAGCTGCACGTTCCGAACAGGGCATGACGAAGCCTGGACGGCGTAAGATTGAGAAACAGACTTGGCTGTGGACTGACGACATCAAGGAAGAGGTCAAAGAGAAGAAAAGACTATATCACGGTTTTCTCAGCGACAAGACAGTCGACAATTGGCGTACGTACCAAGAAGCGAAGAGGGCGGCTAAGAAGGTTGTTGCAGTTGCAAAAGCTTCTCATTATGAGTATGTCAACGAGAAACTCGAGATGCGCGATGGTGAACGGCAACTTTATCGGCTTGCCAAAGCACGCCATCGCCAGAGCGAGGACAACGAAAAGTTCTTTGGCATCAACGATGAGAATGGCCATCTGCTGATGAACCGCAAAAGGGCTATGGAACGATTGCATGACTACTTCGAGAGAATTTCAACAGTAGAGTTTGCCCATCCGCCTATACCTTGCGTCCCTCCTACGCACGGTCCTGTGCAGAAAATCACTGTGGAGGAGACGAAAGCGGCTTTGAAGAAAATGAAGCCAGGCAAAGCAACGGGCCCTGACGACATAGCGGCCGAACTATGGAACTCGAGGTGCTGGAATCCTGCTGAGTGGCTAACGAAGTTTTTCAACCAGTTTGTTGCGGAGAAGAAGATTCCTGGTAGTTGGCAGCAAAGCACGACGATCCCGATCTGGAAGAAGAAGGGCAGTCCCGCGGACTGCACAAGTTACCGTCCAATCCGATTGCTCTCGCACAGTACGAAAATATTTGAGCGAATTGTGGATCGACGTATTCGCGAGATCGTCCGGCTTTCCACCAACCAGTGTGGCTTCGGAGCCGGCTGTGGCGCCATCAACGCCATTCGTGCTGTTCGTCTTCTTGTGTAAAGACATCGCGAGAAACAAAAACCGGTGCATCTTGCTTTCCTCTACCTGGAGAAAGCATTTGATCGTGTACCGCGCGAGGTCATAAGGTATGCATTACGACAGCACGGCGTCCCTGAAGAACTGATCGAGTGGATGCGCATTCTCTACTCTTGTCCTAAGAGTCAAGTGCGAGCGCCGGCCAGCACATCCACGGAGTTTCCAATCTCCGTCCGTGTTCACCAAGGTTCCGCTCTTTCCCCACTCCTTTTCATTGTCGTAGTAGATGCCATTTCTCGAGACCTTTACAAACCTGCTCCTTGGACGCTGCTATATGCAGATGACGTAGTGCTTGCCAGTGAAGACAAGACCGATCTTGAGCGACAAGTGCAAGCTTGGTGTGATCGCTTGGCGGCGTTCGGGCTCAAGCTACATAAAGGTCAACAGATCTGAGTACTTGACGACAGACGTAAACGAAAGATCAATAGCACTGCGCTCGTACGAGCGACACATTTCAAGTACCTTGGATCTGCAATTGCGTCTGATGGTAGTCTGACGCTCGAGGTGAACTCGCGCGTGAGCGCAGCGTGGTCCAAATGGCGCTCAATGACAGGCGTTCTGTGCGACAGAAAGATACCGGAGCGCCTGAAATGAAAGATCTACAGAACCGTCGTCCGACCAGTAGCGATGTACGGTGCTGAGCGCTGGCCTGAACGAAGGAGGTTGAGAGCCGCCTCAGCGTAATGGAGACGAAAATGCGGCGCTGGACGGCTGGTGTCACGCGTTTGGATCATGTTTGCAATGTCTCCATACGCCAAAGGTTTGGCGTCGCTCCAATTGCTGACAAGCTACGTGAAGCTCGCCTTCGGTGGTATGGCCATGTTCTTTGTGCATACGGAGACACCGTTCGGAAGATTGGTCTCAACATAGATGTGCCCGGAAAACGGCCTAGGCAACGCTAGCTTGATACGTTGCACATGGACTTAAAGGAAACTGGTATCCACCCCGATCAAACGTTTGATCGTGCGAAGTGGCGTCATCATACCAGAAGAGCGGACCCCGATATTCGTGATCATCACCCAAATAAACCCTTAGCCACTGGGCGAAATCGGTGATTATGACATCGACAGCCTAAGCCACCCTTCCCTATCGTAACCTACCACAATCGGCAGAAATTTAAAAAACGATGTCAGATTCGTGATCAGCATCCTAACTAACCCCTTGAGTGAGGTGTGAACGAAATTTTTTCCTACCTCTCCTCCACCTCTGGAGTGAGCGATTTCTAAGTAGGAGGGTGCAGACGCTGTGCCATCCTTTCCTTCAGTGCATTTGCTCAATATTCATTGATTTGACGTTTTGAATGTAAATTTACGCGGTAGTTTTCAATCTAGGCGGGTAATCAAGGCGCGATAGTGTCTTCTGATGTTTTCCATGTATTCTTCCTTATGTATCGAGTTTGCTTTGTTTTCGGTCGTTTGTCGTGTTTCGGTACAACGATCATTCTGCAGCGATACGGGGAACAACGGAGGGAGGAAGGAAAGCACGTTGATTTCATTGCTGGAGGAGGAGGCGGGTGGTGACTCTGCCCCGGGGTCCATTCTACTCCAACTTCTTCCACAGTTTGACTCCTTCGGTAAGGTTTTAATTAGAACGAACAGAAGGAAGTGTCTGAAGTAAAGTTGACGATGAACGGCTTCACAGCAGGGGACAGGTAAGTATCAGAATCGAAGGATATTATCGATTCTTGATTGACGATATTGATTTTTCTTAGAATTTCTTAAGTGAAACCCCACCAAAGAAGTCGAATGTTGGAAGCAGATAGTGCACAAAAGATCCCAAGGCGGTGGGGGGGGAGGGCTTCGGCAGGACGTCCGAAATGCGCGCTCCGGCGCCAAAAGGGTCGGGGATCAGTATGTAGTACAGCCGTATTTGCATTTTGAAACCGGAATTTTCGAAGTAATAATGTGTTCTATCACCGCAGTGAATTGAGGTAGGCCATTTATGATGTAACTGGACATAGACGTGCTTTCTTACTAACGATAAGTGTACAACCACTGAATAAGGGGCGGTCCCTCTCCCGACCCTATTTGCGCCTGTACTCCTCCGCGATGCGGGATCTCTAAGCAGGAGGGTGCAAACATTGTACCCTTCTTCCCCTCAGCGCACTTTTGAAGATTTATTTATTTGACGTTTTGAGTTTAAATTTAGGCAAGACTTTTGAATCTAGCCGTGATCTAATCAAGGCGCAGTGGAGTCTTCTACCGTTTTCGATGGATTCCTTTTTTCTTTCGTCCACTTTGCTCTACTTTTTGGTCAATCATTGTGTTTCGCTATTGTTTCGTTCTCTGCACCGTAGAGAAATAATAGTTGATGTCATTGCTGGAGGAGGGGATGACTCTGTCTTGGAGTCCATTCTACTCCAACCTTTTCGCAGCTTGACTACTTCACTAAGGTTTTAATTAGAATATAACTCTGAATATTTGGTGGCAGTTTTAGTTAAATTATAACTATTAAATGTTTGGTGTGAATCACTTCACTCAAATTTTTTTATGGGGTTCAATGGGGCTTTACTAGGGAACGACTCTAAATATTTGATGTGAAGCATTATTCTAACATATCTCCATGATTCGACTCCTTCAGTGCTGAGTCTTTCTTTAGTAAAACCCTGGGCGAAATTTGGACGAAATCGGTGACTATGACCTTTGTCAACCGCACCTACTGTACTCTAGCGTAATACGAAAAATGGACGCCAGATTCGTGGTGGGCACCCTAGATAACCCCTAGCCGAAAATCGGTGATTATGCCCTTGACAACCTTAGTCAGCCTTACCTACCGAAATTCCAAATTCGTCCGTAATTCCAAAAACGGAGTCAGATTCGTGATCAGCACATAATTGACCGCTGGGCGAAGTCTGGGAGAAGATTTTTTCATACCTCTCCTCCACCTCTGCGATCAAGGAATCAATACTTGGAAATTAGCCGAAGGCCCACGCGCAAAGTGAGTGGAGAATCGCTACACTTGGAGGTGTGTGAAAGGGAAAGGCAGATTAAGAGAAAGAGAAGCTTTGCCGAATCCTGTACATAAATGAGAAGGGAAGATAGAAATCGAATGAAGGGGGAGTTATGGAATCGCTCGAGGGCAACGGCACAGTGAAGTGGTAGGAGGGAAAAAGGAGAGAGGAGAGAATCTCTCGAGGACTAACGCACAGTGAGTATGGTAGTGGAGGATGAGATAAGGAGAATGATGAGAATGGGAGGGAGAGGGAAATAATTGCTAACAGTAGATCCACTTCAACGTCCTAAGATACGTCCTAAGATAAGAGCTATGAGTATCCATCGCTCGAGCAATATCTGTTAATGGGAGAGAGAAGGAAAGGGAGATGAGAATCGTTCGAGAATCAACACACACTGAAGGGGTATGAAGGGGAATGGAGGATGATGAAGGGAGAGTGAGGGAAGATAGGAAGAGAGAGATATGGAGATAATTGTAGCACGAGATCCACCCAATATGATGCCCGCAAGAAGTTAAAAGTTTCGATCGACCGACCAATATGAGTAAATTTTATCGATCGATTCCCAGACGGGACTAGTTGGGGCAAGCGGGATCGCGTCTGTCTGCCGACTTATTTAATGGATATGGAAAGGTGAGTAAAATGAACGGACAGAGAGGGAGAGAGGGATATGAGAGGCTCTCGGGGCTAATAGGCATAGAGGGGGTATGGAGGTGAGAGGAGATGAAGGAGGAAGGGACGGGAATCACTTGAGTATCGACACACTGTGAAGGAGTATGAAGGGGAGAGGAGGTTGATAAGAGAGTTTGGAAGAAAGAGATGAGAATCGCTCGAGGGCAGGCTCAAGCGTGGGCTTCTGCCAATATTTTACGACTACCTCCCCCTTCCAGAATGGTCTTGGTACGATCCCCCCTTCCTCCGAGAAAATCGATGAATTTCAGTGTTCATTTGCCTCTTGTGTTGCAAACGATTTTTAAAAATGTAAAAAAGAAAAATTATTAATATTTAATTAATAAAGTTTTCGCGCAAATAAATCAATGAAGATTTTTCAGGCGTGGTAACGACATGGCGGCATCCTGAGCACGCTTCTTCTACGGAAAGAGGACGTCATTTCGATTTGAAACTGTATCTAACAAAAGTTCGAGTAGTTGTTCTATGATTAAGTAATAAATTTTTTGAAGTTGTTTTCAAAATAGCTGAAATAGCTGAGAAGGATCGATTGTTGCTCAATTTTCGCAGTCACGGCACCACACGTTTTTTAGTTGAGGGATGTAACTGCTGAAGTCGAAAATGAATCTTAAGGATAAATGATAAAGGACGGCGTTGTTCAATTCCTTCCGGATGTGCCACGCATTCTACTTCTACGGGATGTCATGGAGACAAGTTGAATGCGTATTTGGCCATGCAATGAATTGCGGTGGCCAGCCGTCAGCGCTTCATCCTTCCCAGACAAGTCTGGTACCAATTTATCGACCCGGGGGATGGAAGGCTTGGTTGGCCTCGGCGGGAAATCCGAAGCAGGAACCTGATATCGAGTGCAGGCGGCAGCACGCGTCTCCTCCGACTGCGCTCCGCGCGCCAAAATGGATCTTACCGAAGTTTAACTTTCAATTTGTAGCAGAAAAAATTAGGCCTCAACCTATCATCCGATCAGGTAGAGTGATTTTCCCTCCTATCCTGGATTTTTCCAAAAAAGTAATACTTCCTGAACAAGGCGACACTGGAGCTGAAACTGGAGTCCACAACAGCACAGCTTTTATTTAGCACTTCTTCAAGAAATCAAGCCTTTCCTAAGCGATGTTCCTCGCCAGGTGAGGTCATCCTCAATTTTTTTAATAAAAATTTTTACATCTAAAGTGAACAATGTCTATAGCCAAGATGTAGCTTTAGAAAACGATGATTTCGATTGAATATATATTCAAAAACCACATCTTTTTTAAGCGATCTTCCTTATGATCAGGTGAAGTCATGCCCAAATTTTTTTAATGATGAAGAATTTTACACCTGAATGAAACGATGTCTAGTGCTGAGATGTAGCCTTACGAAAGCTCAATATTGGTTGATACATAGTAAGAAATGCAGCTCATCTGGGGCTGTTTTTGGTGAGATCAAGAAGGAAGGGTCACTGGTCGATCGCTCGTCGATGTGATGGGAAGGTGCTATATTTTGAGAAACGGTTGGTACCGTTCGATTCGTCTGTTCGAAATCTACAGAACTATGTATACAACTTCACCGAACCACTGCATTCTCGCAGTGTGTGGTCAAAGATGATTGGAGCAGACTTTTTGCTATTGGATAAGCTTATATTCCAGGACTTGCATGTTCTCGGAGCATCTCAAGCATGGTGTAGTGTTTTGTCACGCTAGGAATCCTCTGAGAGTGTGCCGTGCACAATACATGTAGGATCGAACCTATCAATCGAGGGGAGGGGGCGACAGTTTGTAAAGTGAGCATTTAGGGAGTTTTATGAGAATTTCTCAGCCGCCCTACTCAGGAATTGCTGTACTTTGTCCCGGAAGGACTTTGGAGTGCGCAGTGCACAATGTAAATAGGATCGAACCTATCAATCGACTGGGCGAGACAGCTTCCAAATTGCACCGCGGGGTGTTCTGAGCGCAATAACTCTGTCAAGTTCGAGTCTTTCCGGCTGCAAGTTGTGGATTTTGTAGGCAGTAGAAAGTTCAAGAAACATAGCGACCTAGCTTAAGACTGGACAAAGTTACAGAGGTGTGAAAATGCAGGCAAGCCTTGTGTGGCACGATTTTTTCCAGTCGACTATTACATGAAAACAAGGCGAGCTAATGGCTTCCAAATGCACGAGCGTGCACAACACTGAAAGCACTTTACGATGCCATGCTCGCAGCTGTGGCAAGGACTGTTATTTGGGCGAGTAAGAGCACGGAGAACATAGACCGTTTTGTGCTAAATTGCAAGCGCGGGCGTGTTCGGTGCGCGTTTCTATTATTTAACTCTTCTTACCGCAGCCCTTCATATGCCTGTCTCGGATAAGCCTCGAAGTCGTTTTACAGTACGGGTAGCTTAGTTCATCCTGATCTGTGTTCCAGCTAGCCACATTCCTGTCAAGAGTTCTGCTTATCGTGTCATCCGTTTCCTTCATGCCTAGAGTCCTCTTGGCTCGTCGCATGTCACTGGGGTATTTGCGTGGCGTCACTGGTTGTGATTTGGGCAAGCAAGTTTCAGTAAGGACTGCTATCCACGAAAATTGCGTATGTATAAAAGCGCTTGCGGTAAGAGTGTTCATATTAATTCAGATCGTAATAAAGTTTGTGCAAATTCAAACTAGATACTACTCACGCTTTTGATTGCGCTCAATTTTTTGTTAACGAGCCTCTCTTCGCTCCTGTTTGGGAGTCATCACTGCAGCGGATATTCTACTTCTTCCTCTGGTATTCTCGACATCAGATCATCACTGGACCTAAGACGCCTATGTCTTCATGACGTTGAATCGTCGTTACTATTTTTACAGCGTGTCGGTGGGAACAGCTGATGCCGCTCCTGTTGTCTTGTCGTGCACATGTATGTGTATATGCATACACCGGATGCAAGACAATGCACGCTTCTCTAAACAGATTGGTATAGAAAGATCGAACGAGTTTTAAAAGCTTTTTCCTTACCGTTGGATTACAATCGCAGTGAACCTCCCATAATACCTTGAATTCCTTCGTGTGGGTCTTGCTCACCCTCCGTTCAGTGTCTGATGCACGCATAACTAGATCAGGCTTCCTTGAATACAAATCAACAGCATTTTGTGTCACCTATGGGTTTCCTTCACACTGTGAGTGGAATTCATGAGTCGACAGCAATCTCAGAAATAAATTCTCCAGCTCCCATCTGCTTTCTGGTGAGCTGTTTTTCAAAAGGATCACCTTTATTTCGATGGAATCCGACATATCCTCCATTGCCTTAATTAGCAAGTCCACGAAGCTGTCAGTCAGAGTTCGCATTTCGATGCAAAAACAAAGATCATTTTTATTCTCAAGAGGAATTTTTTGCTTATCACCGTTGTATTCATATTATTATTATTATTTATTCAACATCTTTGATCGCAAAAGATGCCCAGGAGGTTGTTCGACCTGAAAACTTGTAAGACCTTATAGCGCGAATGCGATACGTACTAGTTGTGTGCATCAAGCCTAGATAATTTCGCTCCAGATACTTGGCCATCAATCCTTGCTGCTTTGAGCGTAGATAAAGATTTTAAGATTCTAAGATTTCAGCGAATCTTCTCTGAATCCGCTCCAATTACTTTTCTCGCAACAAGCGTTCAAGAGCGCTATTGACTGATTGTCGGACGCATGCCTGAATCAACATTAATTTTCATAGGGACACCACTGTATAAGGAAAGAACTAACGTTAGCTAGCTCCTTGGTTTTTTGTTTTCCAGGTCTGCCAAATATGGAATCTGCAATAGTGCAGTCTCGTGGTAGAATCTGGGAAAACGGCTCGAAAGTCGTTGTAGAAGCAGGTTCTTCATCTCTGATTAGAATTCGAGGTGGAAGTTCAGACATGAGTTTGCGAATTTCCACAAATAACCGTCGAACGTCTTCAGTTGTCATTTTTCCCCTTATGAGAAATGCTGAAATTGATAGTTAGTTCATTGACCTTAGCCATTAAGTACCATGAGAGCTGCTAGTCTTACACTTATCTTGTTGTTTGGAAGGTGTTGTCTAACGTCACTCCCCTCGAAGAATAGCCCTGCATAAGCGGCGTGATTGTTACTAGAAATGGCTTTCTTCCTCATCACATTCAAAGGCGGTTAGTCAAGTTACTCACTTACTCATAAGGAATCCTCCCCCACTCTGATCTTGAGGTGGTTCAAAAATTCTTATACCGTCGTCAGGGTTCCTTTCTCGTGCCTCATCTGCATTGAAAGCAAGTCTTCACGGTCTCCCCGTCCCGTTGATTACAGTATTGCGCAATGATGTTTCGAACGTCCTTTTCCAGCATCGTTGGCTTTCATCCTCTTTTCGGGAGCGGTTGATTATGTAGCCCAGCGAGTGTTCTAGGCAAAGCTTTCTTTGTTAAACGGTGAACGTGAAATTCCGTAGTACATTTCAGCAAGGTGTCAAGTACTCCCTCTGTCGAGTAGAGAAGCACTGCAGGATCCAATTTTTGCCCCACATGTATGAAACATCTCTTTGCTCTTACTTGTCCGTCTGAGGGCGTCTCGGCAATTAAAAAAACAGAAACAATGTTGTAAGTCCTTTATGCTGGTTGATATTTTCTGTGTAGCAGTCTATTTATACGCGGATCTAAGACATTAATTTTCGTTTCGTAGATGTCGCAACAGCTGAAGTGTGATACGCAAACACTGAAAAGTAAATACATGTCCTCTCGCATATTCCATTGAACCACCGCTGAACACATTGACAGAGACCACTATTTTAATTATTTTTTTCTCACCAACCTCGTATTCCTCAGTGTTTTCGAAAGTCCATTTGCAACACTCTAATCCTGCGGACGTCCTTCTGCACCATCTTGAGAATGGGTTCCCTCGCAGTGTCTCGCCATACTTTCCAGGGTGAAAAATTTTTCACTACAGTTGGGCAGACTGTGGTGCACTCTCTATTACTTTCCAGATCTTTCGCTGTTTGTTGCTAGAACTGCGCAATCTCCTCAGTTGTGCACTAGTGAGACAACCTTGAGATGAAAATAAAGAATTTTCTTAGCATCACTTTCATACACAGAGGGCAAGGGTAATGTTTTGAAGAATCAATTGAGCAAAATGTCTGCAATAAATGAAGTAGAGATCGACCAACCGACCGGTGAGGCGATTGTAGCCGTGTAAACGGTCGTAACAAAGGTATAAAGCTGTATAAACCTAGAGTCTTCCTATAGAGCTCTTCCTAGGGAGTCGCTACTGTCTTCGATAGTTGGAGCGGGCGCTCTATTAGATACTTTAGATATTAAAAAGACACTTTTGTTGTAGTTCGCGCAAACTGGCCCGGGAGTGGGGGTACAGCTAGAAAAGCGTAACATCTTAAATGTCCTTGTTTTGCTCATCCCTTCCTCATTTCGTTTGGAGAAACGATACAAGATAACTACATCACACTCTTAGGAGGATATGATCAGTCATTCAGTTGAACGTTGCCGCAAATTGGCTCGGCGGGAGCGTCTCCATGTCAGCCCCATACCGCAGTTTGTGCTGCGCAAAAATGCGAAAAAGTCAACACAAAAAAATCTAATTCAACACAATGTTCTTCCCCTTTGCCCTTCTGTAATATAATCCAACCTTCGTATGTCTTCGTACAAAGGCGGAAAACCATTGAATACCCCAGGTGACGCCCCCCCCCCAATCCCTAGTCAGTTTGTGCAGTTTATCGAGCATCCTTCAGTACTACACTCATGACGCTTGAAAAAAAAAATCAAGAAGGCTGTCAAACTACATGCCAACAACAACACTTCTACAACAAACAATTTCCGGATAACTGTAGGAATTATATTTGGGATGACATTAAGATTCTAAAACAATGAAACAGCGTGAAACCGGCAGAAAGCTTAGCGACCGAAACCCATAAGCAAAATGTATACTTTTCACACATAGATCGTTGGAAAATTTGTCAGTAGTAGTGCCTTTCGAGAATCAGAATTGCTTCACGAAAAAACATAGCCATCTCACCTTAAAATGTATCGCTGAGCTGGGTGGCTTGCTCTCCTCTTCTTGAGTTCGCTTTGTTTCTGCCCTTTTTCTGAGTTCTTTCGCATTTCTCGGCCGCTTTTTCACATTTCCTGTACATTTTCATATTCTTACAAGAATCACAGCGCAAAATTGTGGATAAAAAATGTGAAGAGAACGGGGAAACAGTCCATATACGATAAGCGATCTAGAAACACCAAAGGTACGAAACGCAATAGAGGAACGTGAGAGTGCTCACAAATAAATTAGACAAAAATCAAGAAAAATGTGAAGAAATGGCTGAAGCTGAGGATAAGGATAGCGATGGAATGCGTGTTTAGACGGAACCAAATAACAGAAATAATAATATGTTATGGAAAAACGTCCGTCGGATCGTCAAGAAAGGAGTCAGGTAAACATTTGTAAATAATTGTTTTAATAAGTACATCCTGTAAGTAGTTAACAAAACTTATTCGTAGTTCGCTGTCTTAAACGTACGAGGCTGCCACAGCCTCATAGCTCAGACGGCACAGCTAATTGATGAAAGGCCGCCGTGAGATAAATAGCCTCCTCCCCCCCCCCCCCCCCAACACCGAGAAGGTAGCGGCTATTATGAAAGTATCCTTAGGGAACCTTATAAACTGATAGGGGCGAAGGATCTGGACGCACTGTCAAGGACATCGGCTGTGAAGTGTACACGTGCAACCTGCCCCATGGGGTACCCGAAGCTGCCAAGGCCAATACCCCGGGAGGTGAACTGGTCCCATGCCCTTGCTATCCCCTCTGAAGTACGGACTCCCTCTGCTCGCCTCTTCTTCCACCTCGACTGTACTGAGCCAGACTATGCCCCTCCGCGTGAACCCCGCGGGGGGCTTAAACAGGCATACCCAAACCATAAGGCATACCCAAACAATCCAACCACATCACACAACAGCAATGCCAGCACAGTACCGAGCAACCATACGATACAACAACGGATTCACAACAATCCTTCCACTGTGGAGCAATTCGGTTCTATTAGAAACCGGCAACCATATAGAATATAGAAGGAGATGATAAAGTGGCAATGTGGATGAGGCAGAGACGCAGAGAGAGGCAGGCGCTTCGTATATTGGCTGGTCAGCGCCCCGAACCCCGCGGTCCTTCTTCCCAGGACCGCGCTGTCGGTGCGATGATTATTCCGATGCAGTGACTGGGATAGGGCGACGTCTCGAAGGAGCGCCCCACTCGCGGTGGATGCACGCGTTTAATGACAGCCGACCACTCGGACTGGTTCAACGAGCTACCGTCTCCGTCCGACCACGCCACTTCAACAGTCTGGCGACTGTAGTTAGAAAGAGAAACTGCAGTTGGTATTGTGTTGGAACAGCAACAGTGTGTCGCTATCCAGGAGCCGGATTCATCAAAGTTACTGCAGTAACTTTTAACAGCGGGTTCAAATCACAGCGATTTAACAGAGAAAGTGCCTCAAATTTTGATTCATCAAAACCGCTGTAAAACTTATGTCGCGTAAAAATTGACGGCAGGAGCGCAATGTCCGTTATCACGTCATCACACAAAACGGCCGTCGCAGCCTAATCCCAATGGTTGCGGGCCACTCGAGCGCGGATCTGAGCGTGGTAGGTTCGACTCCAGACGGAAGAGTCCGGCCTTTTGGGCTAGGGAAGGGACTCCGGGGTGTGGCGAGTCACCAGCCCAATACCGGCACATCATGGAGGCTCCACCCCAACCCAGTTCTCCTATCTTTTTTGTCTTTCTTCTTTCATTCTGCTCCTTGATTCCGATGTAGAACTATTACCACGATGTACGCTTGTACAATTACCTCACAAGTGCAACTACAGAGAATCGGTAAAGATTTCGAAATGTGGAATAATCTACCTAGTGATATTTTTAGCCTTTGCCCTTAGCGCGACTAAGAATTGTAGGAAATAGTCGAGCGCTGAATAGGTTGCAACAGCAAATAATCAAGGTTATCGTACACATTTGTCAGGCAGTTTGTTCGCTGACGCAAATAGGATTGGGGGAGCGTCACCATATAGTGCAGCCCTATGTGTTTCTTGAAACTAGATTTGTTTGCAGCAATTGTGTGTTGTACCCCTACAGTGAACTGAGGAGGGCAGTTATTGTACAACTGGACACACATGTCCCTTTTTATCAAGGCCTGTAACTACTGAGAAGGGAATGCTCCCCCTGACCCTATTAGCGCCTATACGCTTGTACGAATTATATTATAAGATGCGACCGACTAGTCAATCATCTCCTGTACTGTCCAGCTCGCTCATTTCAGAACGTTTACAGTACTTACTTTTGTATACTTATAACCGTTATTCTCTGAAGAGTTCTACACTTTTGTAAGGACACTGAAAGTACATCAGGGAACAACCGTAGCTCACTTGCCCCGAATAACCATAAATCAACGAAGCTAAAAGGACACCAAGAAACAGCTGACGTCCACTCGCCGAAAACAACCTTAAATCATAGGAGTTCAAGCGATAACTTTGAAGCCGTTCCCAAACACAAAGGACGACTGAAACCAGAGGGCCAAAGGACGATTTATGACACACTATCTTACAACAGTTGACCGCGGACTTTGGAGAAGACCATAGGAAAGTAAGAGAACAGTCTTTGGGCAACTGCTAGGTCACCGCTCCTACGACCGTATAAAAGGGGCTCTCAAAACGCCAGAGGGACACAGGATCGCCGCCGCTGAGGTGAGGCCACCGGCCTCCACCTTCCTCTCCTTCTCATCCTCTCTCTCTCCTTTTTCCCTCTCCCTTTCTCTCTTTCTTCATACTCTCCATGATGCTCCCTCGTCTTTCTCTTATATTATCCCCTTTTACTCTGACATCATGTTACATACTACTCTGATATTACTTTCTCCTAGTAAGACAAATGCTTTAACTGATGAACTGATCCTTTCGTGGTTTCGTTGGGAATACCGTTACAATAAACAGGTCATAAGTCTTTCTCTCCCATTCTGCCGGGATTACATCGGTCGAACAAGCCCTGGCCAGTCGATAACACGTAGTCGTGAATCTAGAATCTTCGGAGTTCCATCATTGCTAAAGCACAGAATCGGGGTTATGTTGCGCACCTGAACCACCCTAGATCCGGAGCCTCGAGGGTGCGACTTCACATAGAAGTCCTGGTCGAACTCCCATAAATAGTTTTCTAACGTGGAAGCCCTGGATTGACATCAAGGCCATAGATAAAATAAATAAATGCTCATATAGGCATATTTCGCTAATTTTTTCCTGCCGAAGTTGCTAACCTTCGCTTAATTTTTCCAGGACGATTCTTTTTAAGATAGTAGTCTTTTATATGCGCAATACATGTCGTCGCGCAACTCGCCATGCATGGGAAGAATATGGATAGGAAAATATCCGCAAATATTTCTATATTAAAAAATCTCTTCACATGAATATTCGAATAAAACCAACCACGCGGCGGACCGCAAATAATAATAACAATGATCACGGTTACAGGAAAACTGAACTATTCAGATCAACTACAACCGCCAGCTACCAGACTCCTTGCCGTAGGTGCACCAAGCGTTCGCACACGGTTCTCATTCATCTAACCATAAGAGATCGTCATGGAGCAACGCTAATGCACCCGGAACTGCCTCTCCTCGGAGTCGCTCATGGACAGAAGGTAGGCGTTTTCATTGGAGCAACTAATCATGGACTTCGAGCGTATCCACGAACCCGCATACGACACCGCACCGGAAACCAACGACGAGCAGGTCCGCGAAGTGTACGAGTCGACATCGAGGAACTCAAGGAAGTCTTCGCAAGGAACAGCGACGCCGTGATCCACCCTGATCCACTACATCGCCCATCGTGAATAAACCTTGTCGACACACACACACAGAAGCAGAATGAGAAATACAGTGTTAATTGAAAATGCTTCTCCGTCTAAGGGAATAGCAACTTTAGGTCGAGTAAATGTATTTTTGTGGGAAGAAAATCTATCGGCAGTATAGGAGAGAAAGGATTCTGACTTCCTGCATTAACTTATATACATACCACTGATCCAGTTCTCCGTTGGTAAAATCTTACGAGGAAATCTTCTCGCTCTCTACCTTGTCGGATCACTTATCGCTCATCCAAATCAAAGTATTTCAGGAGAAAACCAATTTCAGGTAAAGTAATAAACAACCGATCGATCACTCTGTCACGCTTGGAGAAACCAATCGACGCAGGACTAGACAGACGACTCCGTCGGGACCGCGAACTATAGTTTGGCCGACTGAGAAACACTAATAGTCACTCGCAACTCACTCTACGTACGCAGTCTCCCTCCCCGATCTTTCGGATCTAGACAGCTACCAAACAGGGATAAGTAGCGACAATAGTGAGCAAACTATGACTAAGGAAAAAGAAGTAGAACAGCTGGAAAGTGGAAACCTTTTTTGTGAAGGTAGTGCGATCACCCCACAGCGGCAACAAATCTACCACGCGTTCAAGCTGCTGGGAACTAGAATCAAAAATTCTCTGGATCTGAAGCGAAGACGTTCGAGGAGTTTCTAGAGGAGTGTAGTGAGCTCACCCAACGTTTCCAAATTCCGCGTACTGTTGCGAAAAGTCATCTCCCAATATACCTAACGGGAATGGCAAAACTGAACTTCCTCTCTATTGAAAACCGTGATCAAATGAACTGGTAGCAGCTAGTTACCACGCTCGCCTCTAAGCTGAAAGAACAAAGCTACGCTAAGAAAAATTCGTAATGAGCTACATAATATCTCAAGGGAAGGACCCTCTCAAGCGATCGGTGAATTTGCTAGGAAGGCCCTAACTAAAACAAGGTTTGCGTTCCAATGCCAAGACGATAGGGTTGTAAACCAAATGGCCATCGACTTCTTCATTAAAGGTCTCAATCCGGAACCACGAAAGGTAATTCGTCGGCTGCCAAAAACCGAGGACTTCGAAACAGTGGTCACGCGCGCAGAGAAGCATACTGCATCCTGCAACAACAAGAACGTAAGGAGGATAATGAGTCAATTCAGGTCCTCGACGCAGTTCTCATGGACGAAAAGGTAGACCGTCTGGAGCAACAACTGCGGGACATGCAACTCAGCGGGAACCAACAACGGCTAAGGTACGATACCAAGCGAGGACGCACTCGACCGCCACCGACCAATCGTGGACCTGCTCCGCTACGTTTTCGAGTGCCAATACCTTTTTACAATCGCCCATGGAAAACCGCGCAGAGACCGATGGGATACCCACCCCGGAGCCGACCTTTTCATGGCCTCCTCATTATTAAGACCACGCAGTAACCAGCCATTGGAGCAACAACCACCTTACTGGCAGCAGCCGTGCCCGCAGAGTTACCAGCAACCACAGCCATATTAAACGGCGCAGGCCACATATGGCTCACGGCCAGGAGCGCGAGTAAACGCCGTCTCACCCGAGATGCACATATTATGCGTGCTTGTAACACTCGCATCGTTGATGATTTCCATGGCTTCATCGCAGTACCAGATATGTGGAATCAATATGCACGCAAACAGATTCCCTTTACCACCGCGCATAGGATGCTCGTCTACCTCTAGAACATCAATGATCGTAATCCAAGCTGAACTTCACACGGAATGGATCCCAGCGCTCCACACAAACGCTTCGAAGTGCTACAGGGACTCGTTAGCAGTCTCCGTTACCAGTTTCATCTTCATCACAACCTATAGGTCCGTACTGGGTCGACGACGTATGCCGATCCCACGCGAGCTCTGTGAAGAAGCTGTTAGGACCGGCTATATACACGGTCACGCACTAACAGTAGCAGCACCCGGTATCAGATCAACCAACGAGATCGAGGATGAAACCATAACCACCGCGTTTTGGGGTACTAACATCTATCCGCAAAGCGTTTTCACCCTAGAGGAAGGCGAGATCACATCCTTTGATGAACGATCTACTATCACTTCCTTATCAAACACGGAAAACTGCTCTCTAGCTGATGGCCACTGTATAATGCGTCAATACGTGATAGTCTGGAAACCCATATCACCAGTGCCGCACTGTAGATACATCCTCGCGGGTTCCCAGATGACCCTCGTATTCGAGTTCGACGCACGATTAGATTTTGCGAATATCGGCACAAGCAAGTAGAGAACTTCGTTCGAATGTCGGAATCGAGAAAATTAAACCTTGCCGAGATAAACGTTCTTCAGTATTTACGCCAGGGCTACCATTCAGTCTTCGATAAATATTTAAACGAAGAGTTTGGACCAAACACTATTCAGCTAGTGGCACATCCAGATTGGCAACGGGACGCACCATACCCAGAAGGCTTGCTGAGGACACAGATATTCACTACAGCAATCGCTCCCGGTGCGAATCCGACCGAATATTCCAACCACCTCATCAACGGCGCCTTATCCCACCCCACGACTACCTTATCTGCGACACCTATTCCTACTATCCGCACTACGACGACCTCATCTAGGACGGACCACTCGCCGCCTTACCACTATTGTTTTTACCACCACTACTACTACTACCACGACAATTACTATGCCTAGAACAAGAACCACCGTTACGACGCCTACAATCAGGTCAACACTGCCGATTACGTCTATGCCACGACGCCCTGTAACAACCACCACTCCACGAACTCCGATTACGCGATCCATCACGACGAAAACCGCAACTACTCCCGAACGCACTACCACTCGCGGCCCAACTACTCCTATCAAATATAAAGGAACGACAGCGTCGCCAATCACCTCTATTGCAACACCAGGTATTCCAGTAGTGTTGGAAGGGAATCGAAGTAAGCTATCTTCGCCGAACCTCTACCAATGTCTGCAGTCCCAGCGCAGGCCACCTCTACCAGACCTACTAGCACTCTTACCGCGTTTGCAACACCTCCTCCGGTACCTACGTTGACTAAAACGACACCAGGAGCGGAGAAGGCCACGATGCTACCATCCTTATCAACGACGCCACCTACGACTCCTGCACCTGTAAACACCACACCAAAACCTACCGAGAGCAGGCAAGCACAACAGAACCCTTCGTCATCTGCCGCGCCATCTTCGAATACGGAGTCATACTCTTCATTGACACCTACTGTCGGAACTGATAGTCCTGTGTGCAGTACACAAGGCACAGCCCCGATGCCCACTATGCTTCGCTCTCACCCGAAGAGTCATTCAGGCTATGAGCACAACAAGGAACTCACCCACGGCAACGTCTCCCGCCCGTGTTGGCCAGTCTGCATCCAGAAGTCCGCCGGAAGTACCAACTTTACTCGACGATTAATCTAGACGGGAACGAGGTCAGGAAGGTATCGCCGAAGACCACAACGCCGCACAGCTACCAATTTATGCGGCACCGACCCAAAAGGCTCCTATCAGCGAGTCGATGCCCTCGCTGAAGTGGTCTTCAACGTGGGAAAAGCAGTAGCCGTGCCATTACACCTGCTCAGCTCTTCGGCAACGCCGAGCACACCGCTCAACCAAATACCTTATGACCAAGACGACTTTTTGACGTCATATCGCGGATCCTTCTCTTATGACGATTTCGATGTGCAGTCTACTTCACTCCAAGAATTCGCAGATAGCGACGATCTATTAGCTCTACATGCTAGCATATTCCGTCCAAGAACACACGGTTCAGCCACTGTCCAGGCAACAGCCACTACTTCCGATACAGCCATAGAGGATCTAATATTTCGCCGGATATTCAATAATGTGTGCCTGCACCAAGATCTTCAAGCACAACAGCTCGAAGTACTGAGCATATCCTATCCAACATGGGCCGCCCGGATTCTGCTGTCAAGAATGGACATCATGGCAACTCGCACAGCTGATGGATTGGGTATAACGCGGTGCCAACAAGTAACAGCCAACCACACCTTCGAAAACTACGAGGTAAACGAAACCTGCTATTTGCTGACACCTCTTCTAATTGGAACAGATCTACGGTTTTCCCTACCTGGAACGAACGACCTAACAGAATCTTCACCGACAACATCGTGCCCTTAGGCCTCTGTTATACTCCCGCGGGAGCATCCGCGGGACGTCCGCGGACTAAGGGTGCACCGCGAAAGGCGGGCGTGGCGGGGCGCGGCGATTGGCCAGGTGAGGGATCTCGGCGCGATTCCCGCCCTTCCGCGGATGCTCCCGCGGGAGTATAACATAGGCCTTACCCTTCAAAGGCACAATTTGCTCCACCCCAACGGCATCTTCCACCTCAACGTCAGGCTCAACAGTGCTGCACAAGCTTTTCTCTTCAAATCACCCTCAACATTCTTCCGCACAATCGATCCTTCTGATGTAGCATCGAGCTCTCATATAGCTATGCTACATGGAAGTCAGGTGGACACCTCGTACCGATTGTCGAAAAGAGGGATATTCAGAGATGCTTGGATGGCAGCGAAGAATACCACCTCAAAGGTACGCCATTCGTTGAGACTTCTATGACAACACGACTAATAAACTCATAGAAGGAGTAGAAACATTCAAACGTTCAATTCCCTATGGATCCTCATCCCCACGCTGATCGTCACTATACTAATTGGATGCTGTGTTCTCTACATCAAATTCTATCTCTTACGCCGAGCTTGCGACCTCAGCATCATCAGCACTTTTTGAAGTAGCAAGGAACTTCGCCCCGTTGAAGAGGAAGGGAGGAAACCAGGCCAACGCAATAAGAGCAGATTCTCCGAATGAGTTGGAAATGGAACCACCTCTGTTCGTTCCACGCTTTTGTGCGATCACGAACGTGGTCAACGCCGTTCATTCGACACTGCCGTACGACGAACTCACTATAAACAAAGTAGAGAGATAACAGTTCTACTCGATAGTGGTGCTTCAATTTCTTACATGAAGCTGTCCACTCTACATGATGTCGCACCTTCGACATCGTTCCTTCCAAAACACACCACGGCAACTGCTGCGAACGGCACAACAATTCACCTCATGGCAGCAGTGGAAATACCGATGACGATCGGCCGATACACCATTTCCCATCAACTGTGGCTTGCTTTGGACTCGGACTGCCCGGGACAAGTGCAACTCGGATCAAACTTCATACGACAGCTCAACAAAACAGGCTTACCGATTTCCTTGGATCTCCACAAGCACGTAATTGTTATCGGAGAAGACCACCACAACCTCGTACAAGTAAATCACATCACCATTGCACGTCATGAACAATGGCACGGTCATGCTTTCCCGAAGGACAACTTCCATCGTTCGCACCAAAATACTCAGGTCCCTACCAAGCGAGACCATGGGTGTCTTAATAGAGGACAACCAGCGCTTGTCAGATGACCTCTATGTCGTCGGACGAGAGCTTGTTTCGCTTAATATGGATGGCACATCCTTCATCAATATCATGAACCCGTCAAACACCGACATTCAGCTGAAGGACAAGTCCAAGATAGCATGGGCTACACCCATAGTCTATCCCGACGTCCAAATTTTAGCAGTACACATGGACCAGTGGCACCGAATGACGGAATGCTCGTCAACGAGATTCCTCCTGAAGCAGATTGGGAAACCAAACTACCCCATTTTCCCACAACATCTCCCATCTACGACGTTAGCGATGAGGTCGACCTATCTTGATCCGCGCTCAGCAATGAGCATAAGGAACAACTTCGGATTATACTTCGACATCACGCCGAAGCGTTTGTTGGACCAGATGGACATTTGGGCACTACAACGGAAACATCTGACATCGCATCGATCTTATCGACAATGCGCCAATACCATCCAGGAAAGTCTATCGTGTGCCTTTGGAAAAGCGCAGATCAGCGAAAATCGAGAAGCAGATCACACAGATGCTAAGTGATGGCATAATATGAGAATCATCATCCGCATACTGCGCACCAATAGTTCTTGTGAAGAAACGAGAAGCTAACACATGGCATTTCACCATAGATTTTCGCGGACTAAACGCCATCACAAAACCACAGCAATCCATTCTTCCCAATTTTCAGGACATCATCGACCTGTGTGAAAGCCGCTGCCTGTACACTTCGCTCGATTTCCAACAAGGATTTCAGCAGATCCCTCTCGAAGAATCATATTGCGAACGCATAGCATTCGTATGTTTTTTGTAGCATTCGAGTACATCGGCATGCAGATGGGATTAAAAGGTGCTCCAGCGACATTCCAAAGAATTATGGACAATCTAAGAAACATTTGCGAGCACGAGTCTTCATTTACACGACCTTATCATCACCTCTGAAACTGCAGACGACCATCTTCTCTATATTGACGAGGTACTTGGCAAGATACGGAACCTCGGAATGAAGTTAAAGGGATCCAAATGCGAATTTGCGAGAAAGAAAATCAAGTTTCTTGGTTTTGTTCTGAGCAAAGACGGGATTCGTCCCAATCCGGAGAAAACAAAAGCAATCGACGCATTTCCGACACACCGAACGACCACCGAAAGCCTTTATCGGTACGGCTCATTCTTTCGACGATTCATCCACAATTTCGCATCAATAGCAGCAACCTTCACACCACTAACAATGAAGGACACACCGTTCGAATGGACAAGGGATTGCGAAGAAGCAATGAATACCCTGAAGAAGGCTCTTACGTCGGCTCCCATACTAAGCGCACCACGACTAGGACGACCATTCATTATAGAAACGGATAGCTGAGGAAAGAGAACGGCCGCCGTGTTGAAGCAAGACCAAGACGGACAAGAAAAACTCATCGCATACGCAAACAGGACTCTTAGCAAGCATGAAAGCCGCTATCTTGCCATCGAATTGGAAGCCCTAGGGTTGGTACTCGCCGTTAAAAAGTTTTGACCATATATCAACGGCGCTAATACCGCCATCATTACAGATCATGCTCCACTGAAAGCGTTGTTGCATCGGAAACACCTCACAGGTGGACTCGCGAAATATCAAATCGTTCTTCAAAGGGTTGGATGTCGACATCGTTTATTGGCCAGGGAACGTCGCGTCGTATGTGACACACTGTCTCGTTACTTTACCACTGTAAGTGCCGTATGTGCAAATATCGACAACTTGCAAATGGGAAAGCTACGAGATGAACAGGAAAAATGTGCTTGGATACTCCTATTCTCTACGGAAGCAGTTAAATGACGACCTCGTCTATATTTTAGTGGACGAGTTACTCCAGGATCCGCAGATAGTCATACCGGAAGACTCGCAGCTGAAGAAAATACTCATCTCCATGGCACACGAGTCTCCGACGGGAACCTCTCATCAGGGAGTAACCAAAACGCACGCTCTGATCGAAAAGTGTGGTATATGGAATAACATGAAACGCGATGTACACAGCTTCATCTAGCTATGTAAACTGTGTCATGTCAAAAGAGAAAAGATCACAGCGCATATGGCAATACAGAACCTCTCATGTCATTGGAAACACCAACTCGTCCATAGCAGATGGTTAATTCCGACGTCATCGGACCACTACCACTTACGCTGCAAAGAAGCAAATTCATCATCGTACTCATGGATGCTTTCTCCAAATTTAGCATCGCTGAACCATTGTCGGACCAGAAAGCGCTCACGACAGCCAAAATATTCACTAGCGTTTCATATCTCGATTTGGACTACCAGAAACACTGGTCAGCGACCCAGGGACCAACCACACTAGCGATATATTGCGAAACCTGCTACAACAGTTCGGAATCACGCATCGTATGAGCACGCCATACCATCATCAACGTATTGGCCAGATGGAAAAAGTTAATTGTATGCTGCAGGAACTCGTCTCAATTGCTACGCAACATCAAGATACTTGGGACAAGGTACTCCACTTGATCACCCATTCGTACAACTGCACGGAAAACGCCCGTACAAAATTTCTCCCTATTTTCTGATCAAAGGACGGGTACCCAATAATATATTCCACCTCGCAATGCAACTATCGCGTAAACGATTCGTTAACGAAGAGGACTACGTCAGCCAGCTCACAGGGACGCTTCAAAATGTTTCGATGGAAGTAAGCGAAAACATCACACACGCGCGACAGCAGCAGAAACTTCACTATGACCTGCGGAAACGGACCATCGGGAAATCATACGAGATCGGAGATAAGGTCCTCATCCGGACAGCGTCAACAAATTCTCGACAAGATTCGACGGATCCTATTGAGTCACTCGCATGGAACCCCAACGTAGTATTCAAGCTCGGACGACGGGAACGAACCATCCACATCAACAGGACCAAGGCCTACAACGCGACTCCGAACGACAACCAGCAGCAAACAGAAGACAAGTGATCAATACTAACTCTTACTCTCACTCTTACTAACCCTATTCTTAACTTTTCTTGATATATATATATATATATCCTTCCATAGTCTATCTTCTTCTTAAATGCAACAAAGAAATCGAACAAACAAAAGAATTTGCTGTTATAATTTTATCTTACTCTTGTGCAGGTTAGTCGTGCTCGCTGTAATCTTTTGTTTTTCCATGATCGTTCTCCTCGAGCATGACTTATCTATGCATCTTCAATTTATCCTCCTCTAAACATATAGTCTATCGACATGAAATCTATCGAACGAACGACACCGAACCTCTACGAAGTAGTAGTTATTGAGGAGCGATTGCACGAACACCTGCCGGACCCAGCCTAACTCTGCGGCTTTCCTCTGCGAACTCACTCCGAGGACCCGATAGTACAAAGTGCCACGACAACGAGCCGAACCATGACATCGAGAGCGACAAGGTCAAAGCCATGTCGGGAAGCCGACAAGAGAAAGACAACAAAAAACCACTTCACCAAGGCCGATAACGACGAACAGCAACTCCCTTATGAACGAGCTAATGAACCTCGACAGGAGTGCAATCAACAGCAGCTGCCGGATCGTCTCAGATATATCCCTCGAACCCGGAATTGTTGTGCTACACTCCATGGCAACGGCACCAGCTGATGCAGAACGACCGATTTAGGGACAACATAATAAGGCAAATGCTGTCGCGATCGAAGCGACGCTGAAATCTCCGCCCTCCTTGCTCGTCTTTGGCTTTACTGTACCGGCCGCGGACGGCCGCTTTCGTAGAAATAAACCGAGTACCACTGAACCGTGTTTTGTTGTGAAGTTCTTATATAGCACATTGGTGCATCGGCCACACGAATCATACGTGTTGCCTGTTACCTACTTCTTGCCCATAGGCCGAAGTACGTAACCAGGTCGGCGATCAGGCATTCGTCCATCACGCTGCCGAATCAGTCATTTCTAACTGCACCAGTCGAAAAGCGAGAGCTCGTAAATGAGCAGTAAAACGAGCACCAGCATGTCGCTGTACTTTCGAACATCACCACTCAAACGAGCCTGCCATCACTTGGAGGCACAACTCAATACCTTTCGCCCATTCACATAGGTGGTGAATTATCCATCTGATCAAATAGAAAAACACACGTACTGCATAAAACTATCCGGCTCAATCAAAAATGCGATTACGCTCTAGCTTCATCAAGGCATGAGGTATTCGATGCGGTTAAGCTCATCGAAACAGAGTACACTGATATCAAGAAATCGGACAAAAGGAATTTCTCGACGAATTCCTAGCAATCGAGGCTGAACTTTCATGTGACACAGTGCTAGAGGGCGCAGATGCAATGCTTTCCGCTTTGAAAATGCGACTTGCTGAGGTCTAGCATGAACTCACAGCGCTACGATTTATGTCATCTGGCAAATCATTGCAACAGCAAACGCGGAGCAAGGATGGCATGCCTAAACCTTATTACACGTCATTTCACCAGGTAGAGGAAACGAACTTGACGAGCAGCTCCACACGAAAGGAAATCAAGGAGATGCCACTGATTTCAAAGGAGTCTCCAACGCAGTAAAGAGTTCAGACGGATACAGGAATCATCCAATAAAACAACCTAATTTCACAATTCCAAAATTTGATGGGAAAACCGACTTTCAAGAGTACTGGACCATCGTCGAAACGTTGGTACACGAAAACAAAGCACTCAGTGACATTGAAAATTTTACTCTTCTTAAAGAAAGCCTGACGGGACAAGCAGCAGTGGCAGTACGAGGCATCAAAATCGTTTCCCAGAACTACCAGTGGATGGTGAGCACAATCAAAAAGAAATATGGCAAGGTAGACAACAATAGGGCGCGCGTAATCCAGCGTCTTTCCGAAGTTCGGCCAGCCGAAAACAGCGTTCTCTCTTGCGAGACCGTATTTGAGAACATCCGATCATTAGTTTACGAAATGGTTTCGATTGGATACAATATAAGCAAAATGCATGATCCAATGTGGGTTGAAATCCTCCTCAGGAAGCTTCCTAGGACCATCGTTGAAGAGTATCACAAAGAAAACAAGAATGCGGACACCTGCACTGTCAGCCAGCTGCTAGATCGTCTTAAAGAAGTGATCGCGCGCTCGAAGAACTCTGGCAACGTCTGAGCAACAAAACCTTTGAGCAAAAAAGACAGATGTTCTGCGTGCGCTCCGTCTGTCCGGTCATCATCAGGCAGCCAAAGAACTTTTATTCCGTTCTATCAACCTTCATTCTGCTCTCGTCTGCTGCCCAGTTCTCTATTGAGGCGTGTTCTTTGAAGACTTCGAAGCGGATCAATCGTCACCCTGCATCATCCCTAGCGGCAGGGGTATACTCCGAGGTTCTCGATTTTGCCGCCGTATCAGGTGTATTTTAGCTCGTTGTTCTTGTCGATTTCCATTCTACCGCCTTTCCGCGCTTTCACATACCTTATCGAGGTCGATGATGGTGAGGACCAGAGCGGCAACAAGGCGAATCAATATCCCGGAATCAGAGGACTGCGAAGGGATCACGGAGGCAATCGATCTGGTGAAAACTGATGCATCCCTGCCCGTTCATGTTAAGGACTTACTGCTTTATTTGTGCCGCCAAAAGGACCAGATAGAATACTTGATCCAGAAAAACAAGGAACTTGAGGTTCAAGTGAAAGTCCTTACTGATGAAAACATTGATCTGAAAAGGCAGTGCTCTCAGTTCTCTCAACCTTCACAATTGTCTGAGCCAATATCGATCGATGTTAGTTTTGCTGCTCAGTCCTCTCTTCATCCTGCTCCACGGACAGATTTAGTTGTTGAAACTGAATCAGAATTCGAAAGGCGGCGATCACTCGTTCTCGCAGGTGTTCCAGAAATTAACTCCTCTCCTATTCGTAATCGTGTTCAGTATGACTACAATACTGTTTGTCATGTTTTGCATTTTCTAGATGTTGAATGTTATCCAATTGCCGTATATAGACTAGGCAAGCCACATGTTGGTAGAAACAGACTGCTCAAAATTGTTTTACCTTGCACTGCTTACCAGAAGGTCGCAGTCAGGAATGCTCCCCGCCTTCGCTTCTATCCTGGGAGGGGACTCTACTTAAGGGAGTCCCTTCCTTTGGAGGTTAGAAAGTTGAGACGGGAAGCTTCCGCTTCCTTCAATGGGGCTCGGCTCAGCGGGGATCTCTCGCCCATTCCTTCTGCTGATGCGGTAGGAGGGCCACGGAGCCCACACAATGAGACGGGCTCAACTGGAGGTTTAAACTAGGTTCTGCTCCTCGGCCTTCTAGGAACGCTACTGGTCATGATGCTCGTTCCTTAACGCCTTGCGATTTGTTACCGAATGAACTTGCAAATTGTCGTACCTCATGTTTTTACGCAAACGTTAGATCTTTAGTTAAGAACTCCTGTTATGTGGACATTCTCCTTGGCTCTCAGTTCGATTTGTACGCATTTTCTGAATCTTGGCTCAAAAAGTGTCACAATATCTCTACCATGTTCGGGTACTGGCTGAAGCATTTTGACGTTATTCGATGTGATAGGTCTAGACTTAAGGGCGGCGGCGTTATACTTTTCATCAGGAATTGTTTTTCACACGCTGTCGTACTGTCGGAATCAGTAGAGGACGGGTACGAAATTCTTGCTGTGGACCTCTTTAGCAAGGGTAGTAGCTTCCGATTTGTGGTTGTTTATAGGACTCCTTCCTGTTCTGTTTTTAATAATCAACAACTTGTTAAAGCCATCAGTGACGTTGTGAGCTGCCAGCACCACATAGTAATTGTAGGAGACTTCAATTTTCCAGAAATTAACTGGACCACCTTGGACACACAATCTCCAGCTTCCACTTCTTTCGTTGGCATGTTGCAGACTCACCAACTGCAACAATTGATCAATGAACCAACTCGAAAAAATGCTACTCTTGACCTCCTTATTACTAGTTCCACTGATTTCTGCAGTAATGTCTCAGTCCAGGCTCCAGTTGGAATGAGTGATCACAATAGTATACTTTTTAACATAGTGGGCGGGCAGCCTGATCAACCACTAGTTTATCGTCGGAACTTTTCGAAGCGTAATCTTGAACAGTTATCCACTTATCTCTATAGTATCCAATGGATTCAGTCTTTGGAAAATCTCCGTACCGTGAACGACAAATATGAGATGTTTTTAGATATATTACGTCATTCCATGGATCTTTTCGTGCCTTGGACTCTTGTACGTGCAAAAATGGGAACTCTTCCAGCGCATCTTGAAAATATGCTCCAACATCGTGAATGTCTATACAATTACGCCAAAAGAACTGGTTATTGGACGAGCTATAAAGAATTTTCGGACAAGTTCCATAAGGCATTGACGAAATATAATAAGAATGTTGAAAAGAGAATTATTCAGACCAAAAATAAGAATGCGTTCTTTAAATACGTGAACTCTAAGCTTTCTACGGATACAGGAATAGGCTGCTTCAGAGTTGGTGATCAGGTTGCTACTACAGATAGTGAGAAAGCCGAAATACTTGCTGATCATTTCGCCGCGGTATATTTGGAAGATGATAACAGGCTTCCAGTTTTTGATTGTCACGAATCTGGCCCTATGGTAAGTTTTCCGTGGTTTCAGGAGCAGGAAGTTCTTCAAGTGCTAATGAACCACAAATCATCATATTCTATGACTCCGGATCTAATTCCCTCAGTCTTTATTAAGGGTGTAGCTCCGTCAATAGCTAGTCCTTTGACGTATATTTTTAACCAGTCAATGATGTTTGGGGAAGTTCCTACACGTTGGCGACATTCGTTTGTCACTCCAATTTTAAAAAAGCAACCGGACAATGATCCTAGCAACTACAGACCTGTAAGCATTACTTCGGTTTTTTGTCGTGCCTTTGAGAGAATTCTCAAGGCTCACATAGTAAAGCACTTGGAAGTCAACAGCATAATTTCACCTTCTCAACATGGGTTCGTAAACGGAAGATCGGTCGAAACCAACCTTCTTGAATGTGTAACTCAGTGGTCGAAAATACTAGAAGATAAAAGGGCATGTGATGTTATTTACTTTGACTTTGCTAAAGCTTTTGATAGGGTTAGCCACACCAAGTTAATTTATAAAATCCAAAAGCTGAATTTTCACCCAGTAGTGATCAGATGGATTGAAGCATATCTGAGTGGCAGGACTTTTCAAGTAAGAGTGAGATCTTCACTTTCTACGGTTCGATTTGCGAAAAGTGGTGTACCGCAAGGTGGGGTACTTTCTCCGATTTTGTTTAACATCTTTCTAGCCGAGTTGCCTAATTTGTTGGGAAGATGTGGAGTAATATGCAAACAGTATGCGGATGATCTAAAATTTTTTCGCAGAATTGATTTTTCCTGGGACTGTCGAAAAATTCAGGATGCAATCTCCACTATATTTCAATGGTCCGAAGAATGGCAGCTCCCCTTGGCTCCTCATAAAACAATGCATTTACGTATCGGTAACTCACAACACAACAGTGTCTACAGGATAGACGGCGAAGTTATCCAAACAGTGAGTTCTATAAGGGATTTAGGTTTCCTATACAACCACAAACTGGATTTCTCAAACCACATTCAAAACATACAAAATAAGGCATACCTACGTACATTCCAATTGTTTAAGGCCCTTTCGACTATTAGTACAAAAGTATTGTTGAAGGCATATAAGATTTACATCAGACCAATTTTGGAGACTGGCGCGACAGTATTTAATCCCAGCAAAAGGAAATTTGTAGTCGCCATTGAAAGGTGTCAAAATAATTTCACGAGAAAGACATATATACGTAGCTGTGGAGTGACCTATCACAGTATTCCTAGTGCTAGGACTCGCAACATCCATCTCAAGCTGCCGTCCCTTGAATCTAGAAGGAAGCTAATTGATGTATCTATGGTGTACAAGATACTCAATGGTTTGGCAAAGGTAGATATAGAACAGTTCTTCTCTCTTAGACGCTCCAACACCAGAGGAGAGGTTTACAAATTAGTAGTTGCTAGGGCACGATCAGGTGTCATGGCTAGCACTTTTGCCACTAGAGCGGGGTCATCGTATAAAGCACTGATGAGGAATACTCCCCATTTCACCCGGTTCTCTGCTTTCAAGGATTTCGCAGCTAGCAAGCTACTTACAGGTTAGTGGTGCGAATGTATGAGCCGAATTCAGGGAAAGCACTATCTTGTAGTCGTTCCTGTGCTGTACTTTGTCGCTCGTTTGAATTACTACTCGTAATATGTTGGTGTCATCGCTACTACGTTTACTGTTGGTCTTTTGCTTTTGTTTAACGTTCGTCTTATGCGACGTAATAAATACTAATACTAATACTAATGTGCGCTGATTCAGCCAATAGTCATGCACGTTTTGTGGAAGGTCAAGACACAAGTCATGTCAATGTCAATCTGTAGTAGACGTTAAAACACGTAGAAAAATCGTGATGGAAAACAACTTGTGCTGGAAATGCTTTTCCAGCGATCACGGAAGTAATGAGTGTTCTTGGTCAAATTGCCCTCGTTGCGATAAACTGCATGACAGTTCTCTCTGCATACAAAAGCAACGACGGGGCAGCAGCCAGCACCTAATCAGCGTAGAACGAAAATGTCACAGAGCAATACTCACTCTTGGGCAGCTGCTCAAAACGCACCTATCGTTCCTCAACCGATTACACAACCGGCCGTAAAGGGTCAATGGTGGCCGGCCGAGTCGGTAGCGCATCCAATATACCAAATGCTTCAGTATTTAACGGTCATGCAACGAACGCAATTGAAGTAGGAAACAGTCTTTCTGGCTCTTCTGAACAAGTAGTGTTGATGACCGCCGAAGAGTCGGTGTGGAACAATCAGACCGAGTGTTTTGAGAAAACACTCTTCTTTTTCGACACGGGAGCACAAACGAGCTTGATCGACGAGCACTTCGCCGAAAGTCTAACGCTTCGCGTAATCCAATTCGAGCAGTGTTCCCTGTCTGGAATTGGCGGAATCACGGAAACCTTCATGTCACATTGCGTAGCCTTGAGAATGCGTGACGCCTACGGAATGGAGCTTCATTTCTTCCTCCGAACCAAACCTACTCTCGTTAAGGAGTTTCCGTCAGTGTCGCTCGTCGATAAAGACGTCAAACACATGGAGGAAAGCAACACATACTTATGCAACTCTCGAGTTCAGGGAGAGATTCAAATTCCGCAAATTCTGATAGGCATTAACCTTTACAGCCAATTTTTCATTGAGGATAGTTCGCCGTTGTCTATCCCATCGGGTCTACGAGTCGGCCTAGTCGCGTATGGGCGTGGTGAGACAAACGGAAAAGCTTGGTCAGATACAAAAGTCCTGCGGTTGTGTAACACCGTGATTTCGGAAAAAAACAGAACAGGAAATGACCAAAACATTATTCGAGCTCTAAAGCTTGGAATTTCCACTAAAGAATTCGTTGAAGAAGAAAGCACTTATGCGTATCGGGCGAAGTACGCGCAATCTATCCAGTTCGAAAACAATTGCGTAACCGCTCCATTTCCACTGAAAGAAAATATCACACAGTCGAGCGATAATCGCAAATTGGCCCTAAAGAGACTAATAGCTCAAGTCAGACACTTAAACAATCATTCAGAATAGAAGGTAACAGATGGTACGCCAAAATCATAACGAATTACCTACAAGACGACATCACAGATGAAGTACGTGAACCCGTCTCAAATTCATTTGGAACGTACTACATGCCTCACACAGGGATCTGGAAAGAACACAAAGCGACTCCACTGCGCATCGTATTTGATGCGTAATCTCACCAACGTGGAAAGCTGTCCTTGAATGACGTTTTGTTTACTGGAGCATCATTCCTGAACAACATTCACGATATTCTGGTAGCCTTCTAAGAGCCACCGATCATATTGATCTCTGACATTCAGGCAGCGTTTACCCAGATACGAATTCAAGAGTCACCCAGAGATCTCTGTCGATTGATATGGCTTCGAGACCCGGAAAACCCCCAATTTCTTCTAACTTGGTCGAACACCACTGAAAGCGAGTCACCTTTGGAGCAACAGCTTCCCCAAGTATCTTAAACATGGTCATCTCCGCCTACCTTGGGAATGTAGATTCCCCTCTAGCTACCGAAATTCAACGTTATCTTTACGTAGATAACATCCTAATGACCGCATACACAGAAACGGTTAATGAAATCGGCATGAATCTTAGATCCTATGTTAGCAACTCCAATGACGTCAACTCCCAACTCGAAGAAAACGATCGAGCAAAGCATGGCCCAATTAAGTTGCTTGGTGATAGCTACGACCCCACAACTAACAAAATCTCATTTGCAACCACTACAAGTTGCGGCGTCACGGTTAAAAGAGATACATTACGTCAACATTTTTCATTCAATATACGATCTTACTGGGTTAGGTGCTTCGCTTCTAATCAAGCAGAAATGTCTATTACGCGCTGTTTCCGAAACAACAAAAGAATGGAACTCCGACTACTGGGTGAAGTCGGTAAAAAATTATTACTTTTGATCTTTACAATTTTACTTTAATGGATAGCATATTCTGTTAAGAAAACACTACGGAAGTCAATTTTTGGGCAAAAACCTTACAACAGTGCTATCCAGGAAAATGGCGCCTCTCCTAAATTTCTATTGAAAACACTTTGAATCGCGTACTTTGAATGTCGTTTCCAATCGAAGCTCCATTATTCTAAGAATTTATCTTGTTATAAAGTGCAGTAAGTCGACTATGATAGGTTAGACACCTCGATTGCTTTATGTACCACGTTGATTAGGCTTTCCACGTGGAGAGCTGCAAACTAGGATACGATAGAGCGAGTACGAAGAAAATCATTGTCTTTCTAACTGGCGGATAGCTGGAGTTGACCAAAGATAGTCCTATTTGGACTACAAACGCAGATTTAAAACCAAAAATAAACACTCCATGTTCCGAGAAAAAATTTGGCGGGAGTGTAGGTTTCTATGCAATTAAGGAGCTGTATCCTGTGGGCGTAATTATCTCAAGCGAGCATGACGGCTGCCGTGGCAAATATACAGGTCACCGAACAACTTTTTTTGGAAACCGCTAACTAATTTTTAGATCAGTGCAAAGGTGGCATTGCGAGAATTCCAAATACCCACATTGCTTGAAAATGCGAGCATTTTGAACAAAGCCATCAAAAATCAAGTTGAGCCATCATAACTAGGCCAGATTAAACGCTGCAACACCTCTGTTTCAATTTTCGAGATCTCCTCGATCAGACGACTTCAGTGATGTGATCGGCGTTCCAGTTAACTAACTGCGAACGATTCCGACGCTTTGCGACGCTCCCTCGCGTTGACGACACTAGTTATGAGCGGTATTGTACTTTTTCATCTTGAAACGCTCGGCATTGTCTGTTCCTGTCAAATGATTTGTCGATGAGTTTCGTATATATAAATCTTGCCTTTAAATGTTCTGAGGGAAATTATGATTGATGGACAACAGTTGTCTGTGAGAGGTAGCTAATCGGATGGGCAGCGCCAGCCTCTTCCAAGAATAGCGTATCATGATGAGAATCTTCTGGTGTACACTTCTTTTAAACATACTGTTGTAGTCGTCGGCTCGGTTAGATCTTTATTAGCAATCACCAGAACAGAATACAGTAGTAGCGAAGTCGACCACAGCTAGCGCAGAACTAAACTGAACGAAGACGGTGGCCTTTTATAGTGCTCGGTGGTTCGAGGATCTAGGTCAATAATCACGCCACCTATATCATGCCACCGTTCAACACGAGCGCATGAGACGGTCAACTAGATCAAGTCAAACATGAACTAGAATTATCCTATAACATATATATATATGATAGTTTAATGTACGGTTTGATGTAATCATACCCACACTTCGCATCTCCTTCAATAGAACAAAAACCTGTGAAAAAGTTTTAAAAATTAGACTTATTAAAATCACAAACGAAGTGAAGGGAAAACAACTAACGAAGACTCGGCACACATATCCGTTTTTGTTCAATTTCATTTCGACAAAACTTTAATATCTTTAATCTGTCTGCTGACCTATTAATTTCTGTCTGCTCTTTATCAGTCTACATTCTTAAAGATAACCAGAGGCTTTTATATCTTACGCGTTATTCTACCAGAATGGGCCGACGAAAACCCGTAGATTCGAGCGCATTAGCGAGCATAAGTACTCGGGAGACAGCCCTAAATAGAGAGCACTGATAGCGCCGACACGTCAAGTCGTCTGCGACAACACCACCTCCGTCCGACGGCAAGCTGACCATCTATCTTTTCTAGGGCTGCATCGACGTCCTTTACTCCCTCCTTTAAAAACGTGCTTCTGCACGCATATCACTAAAGACGATCGTTGCAAGTATTTCGGCAGTTCTTCTAAACCATTGGCCTGTTTTCGCTGATTGTCTCTGAAATTTTAACGCTTAACTCACGGGAATGTTGAACAATGAATCCCAACTCCTATTAGTTGCCTGCTATTCTCCTTTTTTCTTATTTTCGGCAACGTAATGTGATGCTAGACGACCATTCCAATATTATTATAAAGAACAAGAAGAAAGACGAGCCGCATCAATAAATTTGGGCTTGGGAAGCGCCGTGCATTCCGCTTCTATCGTGGAGGCATTGTGGAGGCAATCTAAAAGCGTGTACAACCTACACAATGAAGTGCAGTGAGCGACCAACGAACAAGCCAGTATTTTACACTTCGCACACAAGCCTGGTACTGACTAGGTAACTCCTTAGGAAGAGAAGGCTTGATTGGCCTAGGTGGTGGTGATTGGCCGTTCCAAGAATCTCGGTACGACGTACACTCGACAGTCGGCGCCCCCTACAACCGCGCTACCACGTGCCTTTTTTCCATTTTGATTTTTTCACATGTTTGGGTCAATATGTGAAGTATAAAGTCCAAAAAAGAAAAACGACCTCTGCCATTGGAAAGAAGATAATCTGTTCTGAAAGAATATGTGTTGGGTTTTTTGTTCACTGTAAATGTCGGTAATTTTCAAGTGCAAGATTCAATTTTTTCAAAGTGGAGTGTTCAGAAGTCATACATTATTTTTTCCACGGGATCCAACTCTCTGGTTACGTTTTTAAAACTGATCCTGATAATTTAAAAATAGGCCGATTCAGAATGACCAAAATACAAACAACAAAAGGAAAAAAAACTCTCGGATCCGCTTCCTGCCGTCCGCGTACTGGTACTGCGTCACGAACTTTTTTAGAAGTAATATAAGGTCTCAAAAGTTTTCGAAGAAGAACATTTTACCAAAATCGCTGAGGCAATACAAAAGACTTATTAACAGGTACCTCCAGGATGTCCCTTAATAGTTTGCTTCCAACTGTTGCCGCTGTCTGTCGCTTGTACCTATCAGTACATTTTTATTTGCTCTGTTCTGGTTCTTAATGTGCATGTACTGTTTGTTCTATTTTTTGCGTGCCTATCCACGTATAAATAATTGAAAAATAAATAAAAGCAAATTTCAGTGGACTGGACATCCCACTTCAATGTCCTGAAAACTAACGAAAATCAGAATGAAAAACACACGCTTTTGCAGACTTATGACCTTGCAAAAAACTCAGAAGTGAGAAAAGAGAAGGAGTTGTCGATGATGATCTTTTTTCTGACCTCACTCTATATGGACTCAAAGATTGTCAAGAATCTGAGCGAAAAGAGCAACATAAATGTATTTTCTGATAGAACAATTCATTTTCTTTCAAATGAAGAATGAAAAGACAAAAGAAAATTGCCCGAAAATTGAATGGGACATTAGCATCCAATTGCCTGAGAAGCCAGCCTCTCATGAAAGACCTGCGTACTGAGCTGAATATGCGGACATCCTGAGGAAAGGAAGACTTTCATCAATGGTAGGAGACGCTCCAGAACAGCACCGTCCACAATTCACAGTGCAATTGGCATTGCGCGCCAGAAATGCATTTCAGAGACAAAAATTCTGCTAAAGACAATGAATTAGGGTGACATCGTCTGTAGAGTGGTATAGTCCTCATGACGCTCCGCCGATTCTGATGCTTCAAATCTGTAGGCCCGAATTTTGTCTCCGTCGGAAAATATACAATTTCCACCTCAAACTGGACATCCTTCTAAATAAATCGATTTACAAATCAAACTAGTCATTTTTCCAAGTTAGGCTTCTTCCATATTAGACCAGTAAACTTATCAAAAAGTTAGAATAATATTTTGGTCAAGAAAAAATTTATACGACTTTCTTTAAAGTTTTAATTCACCCGCCCAATAAGGGCACACATTGTTTCAAAAAATTGTAAAATTCTAATTTTTAAGGAAAAATGATGGGATAATAACTGCATTAAAGAGCTAAAAAAGCCGCTATTTTTGCAGCTAAAAAGAGATTGCGCCATGCCCTTTTCAAGCTGTCGCGATTTTTATTCGATTGAAAACAAAATTTTTCACATGGAGCTGTAAACCTGCAAACGTTACGACAAAACAATTGCAAAGATCATACGTATCCCTATTTTGGAGCTCCATATAAGGTGCGTTTACACTATCAATTTTCTTTCGATCTTTCACTATCAATCTTTATTTTTTTCTCTTTCTTTTAGCGCTGTAAATGATTGCTGCCTTATTGCGCTTTAAAATAAATTCTAGTTTTTTATTTGGTTCCTCAAAAAACAAAAATTTTGCAAGGTTATCATACTCCTTTGAGCACTAAAAAACACAAAAAAAAGTTATACCAACGTTCCTCTGAACAGAAAATTATTCTGTTCAAAGGAAAGTTAACAGTTTCAAGAGCTTGTAGTTTAAGCTGTAATAAACTTGTTTTGATAAGACGTCACTTCCATTCCAGAAGCATTAGTTTTGTTTATAATATTGTCCAGTTTGACTCGAGAACAGTTGGTTTGAAAAAAGTAACTTGTATATTTCTTTTTCTCGCCTTTCTCACAGATTTTTACGAATAGTTCGCAGAGAGTAAACGTTCCATTTCATGAATACCTTCGCACTCCGTTGAACCCATTTCACCGCATTTCAGGGCGTTTCGGCATGCCGTACAATTACCACTATGACATGGCCACAAGTAAGGCGAAGGTGATATTCAAGCTGTTGTTCCGATGGAGAGGGTCCGTGTGGAGAGCCGTCTATGTGGAGTACCTGATCTGGCTGTCGGCCTACGCCATACTCTCCTGCATCTACCGTTATGCCCTCACAACACACCAGCAAGGGTGAGTTACAGTGGAAGATTTAGTTCAGCTGTTGTTGAGTATGCAAGTGATAAATTTGATTTATAGACTGGGAAAAGTATTATAATCTTCTTCCTCTCGTTTTCTGATTTCTTTCTTTATTTTCTTTCCTATTTTCTCGTTCAATACAACAAAATACTCTCATAACGCTTGAAAATGCGAATAATCCCTGCAGTTAAGACAGAGAGTGGTAGTCAGCCTATAGTCTCAAAATTTTCGAAAAGCTACAGCTGAGTACTCTTCAGTTGCATCACAAATTACGTGTTTGGGATTGACTACAGTGTTTATTTGTTGCAGTGTTTCAGACAGTTCGAGAACTTCGCCGCCTATTGTGATAAGCGGCTCACCTATATACCAATGGACTTCATGCTTGGATTCTTCGTGACTGTTGTCGTCAATCGCTGGGTGACGCAGTTTGCCAATCTCGGAATGATCGACAAGTATGTTGAGGTTACTCTCTACTTATCTACATTCACACTCCACGTACCCATGGAAGTGACCTTAATTACCATTTCCACCATTCGCTGGACGAAGAAGATGCAGCTATACAGCACGCACAGTGTTGGGCTAGATTAAGTGCTCATGCAGCCCGAAAGATACGCCAACTCTTCCGAGTCGATGAATTCGTGTAGACGTTGCCTCGTAAGGACAAGACACAGGCTAAATAATAATAAAAGGATAAAGGACGGCGTTAGTCAATCCCTTCTGGGATGCGCCAGCGCATTCTACTTCTACGGGATGTCGTGGAGGCGACTTGAATACGTATTTGGCCATACAATGACTTGCGGTGGCCAGCCGATGAACAAGTCAGCGCTCTATCCTTCCCAGACAAGTCTGGTACCAATTCACCGACCCCGGAGGGATGGAAGGCTTGGTTGGCCTGGGCGGGAAATCCGAACCAGGAACCTGGTATCGGGTGCACGCGACAGTCGCGCCTCCTCCGACTGCGCTACACGCGCCCGCTAAATAATAGTCAGTAGAATATATGTAGTAAGGCAGCGCAGCCGTTGGAGGTGACGGCTGCCGAGTGCACCCTACGCCAGGTTCTTGGTTCGGATTTCCCGCCAAGACCAACCAATGTTTTCCTTTCCCCACGATCGATGAATTGGTACCCGACTCGTCTGGGAAGGGAAATCATTGACTAACATGTCCATCGGCTCGCTGGCCTCCGCAAGTCATTATATAGGACAAATATGCATTCATCTGCTATGCGACATCCCGTAGAAATGGAGTGCCCCCAAATAGTACAATTGTTAATCTTCCATCATTCTCTACCACTGAAGCTCTTTCGTACTACAATCAGTTTTTTGCTTACTGGGATGTCTTTCGGGTCGTATAAGTAGAACCGCAAAATAAACGGATATATCTTTTCCAAACATCTGGTGTAGTGAAAATAGGGTGTTTTGACTCACGAGTTATTTTTCTTCATGGATTATTTATTTTCCTAGTTTAGCTCCCCATCATTAAGTAAATCTGTTAATTAATCAATCGACCAATTAACACCGTACTTCATCCTGCGACAAACCTAACAACTGTGCGTATTGCACTTGCCCTCTTCGCACAGTGATCGCAGATTGCCTCTAGAATGCGAAATATGTGTAGCTCGTAAAAGATCTAGTCGCAGAGCAACTGAAAATAAGCTTTACCGCAGCATCTCGCTGAACCCTATGCTTGGTGACGTCATCAGCTTCAGCATGAGTTTAATTAAGGATAAGATAATCCTACCTGGCCATTAAGTGGGATACTGTATGGGCTAAAAGTACTGATCATATTGTTGAGCAGTTTCCAAGATAATCCTACCTGGCCATTAAGTGGGATACTGTATGGGCTAAAAGTACTGATCATATTGTTGAGCAGTTTCCATTTTGTGCTTAAGAAAAACAAAAATAAAATCCTAAACGGCTGAACACTTTTTGACAATCTAGCAGATGCCGTCACCTGAATCACAGTATCACCTGTCGTCCCGTTCATCATCGACTTGCTCGAGAGATCGCCAGCAGCGTCTCCATTCGTCCCTGTCGCGTGCTAGAGTGCTCCAATGGATCCTCCTCGCTCGGGGAACACGAACAGCGTCTCGTTCAGGGCTTTCACGAAGAAGTCCGATCAACGCGTTGGTGGGCGTCCTGGTGTTCTCTTGACATCCCGCGGAATCCAGTCGGGGAAGGCTCTCGTCCAGCGGGTGTCTGCGAAGCACATTGTGTGGCGGCCCATCTAATTTTCGACGACTTAGCCCATGCGACAGTGTTCATAATCTTCGAACGTCGACAAGGCTCGGAACTAAGGAGGCCTTTTCTCACTTGCGTGAGTCGTGTCACTCTAAGCCTCACCCTCTCGATTCCACGCTGCGCGACGCTGATCACGAGTTCATCCTGTCTTCGTATCGCCCAGGTCTCTGAGGCGTATGTTAGCGCACGAAGAACAGCGCAGCCGAATAGGTGGGCACGGAGTCGGACGTTCTTCGTCTTCTTCAAGACTCCTTCGACGCTCTTGAAAGCTCCCCAAACCGCTCGTCTCCTCTTGCTGAGCTCTGCGCTAGGTCGCTGGTCATGTTGACTTCGCGACCCAGATACAGTAGCTGGAGCATTCGGAGATGTCTCTTCCCTTGATCGAGAATGTGCACAAAAAATTCGTTACCTACTCATGGACATCGTTTCCGTAAGATTCAGCGGCAATCCGACGTTCTCACATACACGATCAAAGTCAGCCAGCATGCGTGCTTTGTGGATGTGGTATCCTCTTTTTCACGTCGATGACGACGTCGTTGCAGAATGGTGAAACCTTGGCCGCGAATCCACTGTACAGCTCTCGAAGGACTCTGATGTATAGGGTAGGAACGCCCTGAGTGAGCAGGACTTCGAGGACTGCTTCAGTCTCGACGGAGTTGAATGCCTACTTCAGGTCGATGAACGTAAGACACAGCGGCAGCTTGTACTCTCGCGACACTTCGATGAGCTTCGTAATGGTGTGTATGTGGTCGACCGTGCTGAATCCTCTCCGAAGTCCTGCTTGATCGCATGGCTGTCCTTCGTCCAGCGTTCTGCTGATCCTATTCAGGATGACTCGGAACAGCTTGTAGACTACGGACAGCAGGCAGATCGGGCGATAGTTGCCAATGTCGTGCACGTCTCCCTTCTTGTACAGCAAGGCGGTCCTGCTGGTCTTCCACTGAGATGGAACGTTGCACTCCCGACAGGTAGCGCGAGAAGAGTCGCACCAGGGTGTTGATGAGCGCTGGCGGGAGGTTCTTCAGGTGTTCGGGTCTGATCCTGTCGGGACCGGGTGCTGTACGTTTCTTCACCGACGAGATGGCGTGTCGAATCCTGTAAGGGAGAACGGAGGGGACGACGGATCCATTCTGCGGAAGATGACATAGGGACAGGTGGACGTGGTTATTCTAGAGATCGGAGGAAAAGTCGTGGATGACCATTTCCATGGTTCCTCTGAAAGATTTGACCGTTCCGCCAGGACGTCGGAGAGCGCTCATCTTGGTCTTGAAGTTGAAGTTCCCTCGAACACTGCGGATGCTCAACCCTACCTCTCCCTACCTAGCCAACACTTCAGCCCTTCTCTTCTTAAAATCTTCCTTTTCGTCTCTCTGCATAGCTTCGCAAGCTCGAACCTCAGCTGTTAGTTGTCTGACGCTAGCGCAGTTCCATGCTGGCGTATCAGCTCAAGAGTTTTCGGAGACAGCTGTCTCTTGGTGGACTTCAAGCTCTCGGCTCCCTTAGCACTATCGCGGAGATGGTACACGAAGCGGTCGTATTCTTCGTCAATGTTGTCGATGTCGACATGATAGACTCAGACAGCCCTTCATCTTGCTTGTTCTACTCCAAACCGTGGGTTCCGATGTGAAGACCTTCCGGCGACCTTCTTTGCCCGATCTTGGCGTTGATGTCGCCGGCGATCAGCTTGTAGAAGGCGTGGTCTTCCTTATGGA
Organism: Heligmosomoides polygyrus bakeri; assembly: GCA_947359475.1. Lineage (NCBI taxonomy): Eukaryota > Metazoa > Nematoda > Chromadorea > Rhabditida > Heligmosomidae > Heligmosomoides > Heligmosomoides polygyrus. The sequence continues at coordinate 86,226,579 of OX375865.1, read as the reverse complement.
ACTTCTCCAGGTCCACGTAGAAGGCTTCGACCTCATCGTCGTCGTTTTCGGATGTTGGGGCATACGCGAGGAACACAGTCTCGGAGCCACATCGTTTCCATCGCAGACGTCCGATTCGGGATGTCAGAGACTCGTACGAATGATATTCATGGCTAAGTGCGTCTTGACGGGGAGGCCAATGCCACCTACTCCCCTGCTGTCTCATGTTCCGAAGAACAGTTCTTCTCCTGAGTTGAAGGCGGCGTGTAGGGGGTAGCGTCTTCTAGTCTCGGTCAGTCCGATGACGTCGTACTTGATCTTCGTGGCTTGCGTCATCAGGTCCTCGGCTGATGCTTCCGATGCGAGCGTGCGGGCGTTGTAGGTACATCGTTATCCTAGTCCTCCAGGCAGCCAGCCAAACGCCCGAAGGAAGGAGGCGAGACTTTTGAGGCGGCCTCGAATCGCCTTCACTCCCAGTCTACTGAGTGCAAGCTTTTGGCCGAGCCGACACAGTTACAATCCGCACAGTCACGGACACATCCACGCACACTGTGCATAAACATGTCGCTCCCATGCACAAGGAACGAGTCGACCCGAAACAGCAGGAGCAAGGAGTCCATCCCCTGCATCCCATCTGCGTCTCTGGGCAGTACACGGTCGCATTTGGTTCGCGCTTCATTCCCCTATCCACCACCCGTTGAGACGCGCCGTGGCTCTGCGACAAGTGGCCCGAGATCCCTCTTAACAAGAGAGCCTGAAGGCTCTCTATCGAGGGAGATCCGTGGTATCAGTATACAAATCATACCACAGTAAAATACAAAACCTTGCCAAGAATAGTCTGTGAAGGCAGTGCTGATCGTCCCAGTGCTGAGATACCTTTAATAGCGGATCGCTTCCAGCATCGCACTCTTCACCTCCGAACTTGTCAAGGGAAACGATGAGCGCGGCAAAAACATCCGCCGAAACATTGTGAGGTGAGTTCTTGCGACTCCCTGTCCGTGTCTCACTCCTACATTTGAGTCGTTTCCAGGTACTGCGTCACCTCTCAATGCCTCATCTTCCGGGACATTCATCTAGGAGTTAGAAAACGATTCCCAACCCTTGAGACCTTGGTTGCCGCCGGTGAGCTTTCGAACATCCGAAACTCAAGACGTTACCTGGACTAGTAATGTTTTACGCATCAGTTGAAATCTATTTATTTATTTATTTATTTGTGGCGTTGACACTACCACGCATTAAGACATGAAAACTGACTGTAAACTAAAAAATACATCACAACACAATATTAAAGCGGGCTACGCTTAGCAAAAACAACTACGGCAATACTCTGAAAGGACTGCATATATGTAAATAAATCTAGAAGGTCTTCGCTTTCAGCAAGCAGCGTAAGCTGAACTACGGTAAGTCGAAAACAATCATGTGGTCTCGCAACCGAACCTGTGGTCGTGGTTCGCCTCTCCACGTTTCTCTGCTTCTTCCTACTGTGTGACCATGAAAGAGAACAAGAGGAATTTAAGGGAGTTCAAACACGTTTTGAGGGCAAATCAGGAAGTTCTAGGCCTACCTTTGCACGGATTCAAGAAACTACTTTTACGTGTGCAATGAGTGCTTTCAGCGGTATTTGTTTTTGACTGAGTTCATTGGTTTTTTTCTAACATTTTATTTTCACATAGTCTCGGTCTACGTCACGAATAAACAAATAAACAGATAAGTAAATAATGATTCATGTGGGCTTTGTCCGAATTTTGGAGACTACATTTTCAAAAAGAAGAGGAAAAAGTGCAGTCCTATCTGGAGGGAGAGAGCCCATCTTAGCGATGTCGCAGAAGATGGACGCGTTCAATATAGCTGTATATCGAACACACTCGTTCCATGGAAAACAACTGAATTAACGAAATCAAAACTAATTTTGTAGAAATGGTTGAGGATACATACGTCACGATGGGAGACCTAAGGCTCGAGTACAAACTTTTGCGAATGATTAAGAGGTGAAGCACGGGGTCATTTTACAAACTTCATATTGTATTCAAAAACTAATTGATTTCAGGCATCTCGGGACAAATTTCAGATTTAAGTGATCGATCTCCGTTTGTTTTTATGCCAAAAAATCCGATCACCTGCTTTTTTTTGTATTACCCAGTACACATTGCTGTTAGTTGGCATGTTCGCCTGCATGACGAACGATTTTTGCTTCGCCATCTAGGAATTCGAAAACAGGGAAGCCAATCCTAGTGTTTTACTCATTTCGATGTGGTATTATTGTTTATTTATTTATTTATTTATTTATTTATTTATTCAAGGCATGGACAGACACAGACAACTGTCTAGCATGTTAAGTGTAAAAAAAAAACATCGAACAAAACATCACAGATTGACCACTCGAACGCAAGCCAAGTAAGCAGAAAACCAGAGGGGTCATTTCTTGACTGCTTGGTATTCAACTTTTGACAAACACTCTACAGGCTTGAGCAGAGAGCCTCCCTAAATCTTCATACGTGCCCAGTAGCAGGTTGAATTCCCTGAGAATGCGATAGGTTAAGAAATCTGATCTGATTCGCGATTTAGCAACTGAGACTCGAAGTTTCATCTGTATTGTTTATTTATTGTGTTCTCTTCGTTGCGATATCGTCAAGACATAGCCCCACCAATTAGAATTGCACCAAAAAAAGAAACGAAAAGAAAAAAGGTCCTTCTGCACCGTAGAGATCTCCATCTAAACATTCCACTCCTTCCGACACTGTTTGAAACAAGCGAGAAGGAAGTGCTGACGCATCTCGTTAGTTTACTCGTTTACTCGTGAATATACTGCTACATACGCACTTCATCAGATGTACTGGACTGCCAATTTTCTAAAAACTGTCCGACCAATTTCTTCGCCTTTTTCTGCGATTTTTGACGGTTTACTGCTAAGCTTGCCTCGCATTCGTTGGTGAGCTCAACAATAAAAAGTGAGATAGTGCGAAGAATTCCGCAGTAGACGCTATATAAAAAAGGGGAGTAGGTTGAATACTAGACTACCAGCTTACAGGTTTCCTCCAGAAGCACGAGTTGGAGAAATTCAACGAGTGCAAGAGTCGCTATGCAAAGTACTGGCTGCCGTTCAACTGGGCCCTCCACCTGCTGAACACGGCTCTCGACGAGAAGCGCCTCGACGGCGACATTGCGAGGAACGCAATTGCCCAGGTGGGGCTCACTGATTCTCCAGCTCCCTGGAAGTTCTGGTGTCGAGTGGCACTTCAGGAAATCAGGGCCTTCCGCACGGGTTTGTCGCTGATCTGGACGTACGACTGGGTGCCACTGCCGGTGATGTATCCGCAGTTGATCTTTCTCGCCGTCCACTGCTACTTCATCGTATGCATCTTCTCCAGACAGTTCATCATCACACCTACGGCAGCCAACTACACCGTGGTAGGCTATTCTACGCTCTTAAATCCCGATCTCGTATGGCTGACTTCTCAGATCGACATGTACTTCCCGCTCATGACCTCCTTGGAGTTCATCTGCTACGTGGGCTGGATGAAAGTTGCAATGGAACTACTCAATCCCTTCGGTGAAGATGACGATGACTTTGACTGCAATTTCCTTCTAGACAGAAACCTTACCGTAAGTTTCCGCAAAGTCATGAAGACACTCTCCTTAGCACTCATCTGTCAGAGAATGATACAACTGAACCAGTTTCTACTAACCAAGGAATGCCTTCAGCTTTCCATGGAACTTCGTGAAAAGACCTATGCCATGTGAAAGAGTTGAAACCCTGATTACAAATAAACCCTCCAAATTTGCTGAATGGGTTTCCTTAGCGAGTACGGGTAGGCAAAGGTACGAGTTGTCGCCTACATGTCGCCCGTGCTGGGCAAAGTTACCAGTTGCGGCGGCGGCGCAGTGGCAGTGTTCTCGCCGGAAGACGGTGACGGGTTTGGTCACCATCGATGCATTTTGTGACTTATCGTTAGAGACACCCTTTCTTTATTTCCAACACATTTTGAACAAACGCCTGACAACAACTATCGCACACCTTTCCTACCTTGACCTGCCATAAGAAAGCTGAAATTCCTTAACAAGTTCCAGATTCGTGATCAACATCCCAAATAACACAATAATAATAGTGTAATAGTCCTTGTCGATCAAGGGTGATGGCGGAAATGCGGAGCCATTCAGAGTGAAAACCATTTGAGTGTGTTACGCTATGGATAGGCTACACAGCAAATCAAAATATCGATGTTGTTACGTGCGGTTGTTTTTAACAGTAAAGAGAAGCATAAGCTTTCCGCTTTTGGGAACTACTTATCCCCTAAGCCTTTTTGCATTCCTCCATTATACTTAGTACAGCCACTCTGACTCCGTTCATGGAAAGAAAAAACTAGTATTTCACTCTGTTTCACCTTGAAACGGCTCGACTGTTTGAAAACCAAAAGACACTCGGCCATACTTCGACTATGAGTGTTTTTTTTTTGGTGATCACCAATCTGGCATTTGTTTAGGAATTCCCGCCTTCTTTCGGCAGGTTAAGGTAGATGTGACTAAACGAGGGTGGCGAAGTCATTCGCACCAATTTCGCCAAAACTTTGTGCATGGGATATGTGGGGTGCTGATCACGAATCTGATTCATCGATTTTGGCTTTCTGTAGTGATAATCAAAGTTTGTTACCACTCCACTTCAAAGAGCTCGGAAAAGGTATGTGATAGTTGTTGCAAGGCATTTGTTCAAAATGTGTTGGAAACAAGGATAAAGGGTGTCTCTGAAGATAAGTCACAAAATGCAGAAGCACCGACATCGATGGTGACCAAACCCGTCACCGACCAAACTTTCTAGTGGCTGCGCTGATTACGCAACACTTTGCCCATCGCTTCATCAGCGCAGGCGCCATGCAGATGACAACTCGAACTTTCACTGGCCAGTACTCGCATAGGAGCTCCATTTAGCAAATTTGGAGGGCGTATTTGTAATCAGCGTTCCAAGCTCTTGACATGGCATACTCTCTCTTCCCGAAAATCTATGGGAAGCTGAAGGCATTCACTGGTAGATTTTGAGCACTGGTTCAATCATTTCGCTGTTCTGTCTACAACGCTACTTCTTCGTTGTGAGCAGAATCATTCGGGAGAAGTGAGAATGCAATTCAATGCCGTTGCAGATTTCCCTGACCGCAGTGGACGAGGCATTTGACGACATTCCCGAAGTAAGGCAGGACATGTTCTGGGAAGACACCGTGTCACCGCTGTATTCGCAAGAGATGGCAGGAAAATCCGTCAATTTCTATATGGGAAGCGCAAACAAAGCTGAGTACGCATTCCGATATCTTGCTCTTCGTCCTATCGCTTACGTCGCCGATATTATTGTCACGTCTTCAGGATTCCGGGAGACGTGACGGAAATCCTGATGGTTCCGCATCCACAAAACGAGAAATTCGATCACTACATCCAGACACCTACACGGCGACGTCACACTAGCCTCGTTTCCGTCGTCAGGACACCAGAGATCACGTGAGTTTTCAGCCTTGATTCCTTATGGAACTCCCTCCTCGGTAATAGCGTCGTGGAGCAGGGTGCGCGGTAGAGCACTTCGAAGAGGCGCCAGCTGTCGCGTACATCCCTGTCGAGTGGAAGTTCTTGCCTCGGTTTGGTCTAGGCCAAACAAGCCTTCCATCCCATCGTGGTCCATGTATTGATACCAGAGTTGACTAGGAACAGCAAAACACTGGCCTGTCTATCGCCTCGCCACCGCAGTTCCCTGTATAGGCCCAAAACTCGTTTAGATTGCAAACATAATATCCCGTATAGAATACGTGGCGCAGTCAAGTTAGAGATTGAACAGTGTCTTTCCTTAGCCTTATTAGTATCGTGGCCTTTCTTCAGAATTTCCTGCTGTATAGGATTGATTCATGCTTTGGTGTTTACACTTTTGCAAAAATGTCCAAGCAATTTCTTTAGGAGGAAACAGAACAAAGAAAGAATAGACGTTGGAGTTAAACTACTGTACGGGATGCCCCATATATTCAATTGGGAGAATTCGGTGGAGTCAGTATAGATGCGTACTTGGCCTATACAATGGCGACCTGCGAAGAATATCTTCATTCTTCACAGAAAGTCTGGCGGTATCCATTGACCACAAGGCTGCGATTTGACTGGCCTGGGCTGGAAGAGAAGCTTGAATCCACTCGAGCTGGACACAAGACTAGGCTTCCGACCGATTGCGAAACGCGCAGAATCAGAGAATTCCAAATAAAGGAAAAAAGGACGGCATAATACGCGGACGATGAGAGCGATTTTCGTGTGTCTGGCCAGCGGGACGAAGCACGCCGCACAAATGTGAGACGACATGCGTGACCCAAACTTCGTCGAAGGATAAATTTGGGATGCCAAACATGATGCTAGTGTTTGTCTTGACAGTTACGGTTGATTACCCTTCCCAATATAATTCTATGTCTTTATTTTTGTTTTTATTTTTTATTTATCAATACTTAATTTTTATTTTAAGAAAAAATAGTAAATTAAAATTTGCCTTAAAGCACAACAAACAAGCAAGCATATAGCGCATCAAAAGATTAGGTCGCGCCATCCACTCAAAAATTTCGCCGCAACTTTTACTCGATTAATAGTGTGAATGCCATTTTCATTAACCATCAAAGTAAGGTTATTGTGTTCTTTACAGTGCGTCTTGTCTTATCGTTAACAAGCGTTAAACTTCATGCGAAAAAAATTCTACTATCACTCGAATCAAAATCGTGAGCTCTTGAAAGACGGCATGGCACAATCTCGTTGTTTTTTTAATGACCGCCTTCCTGCTCTTTAACACAAGTTTTAATCCATTATTTTCTCAAAAAATAAAATTTTCATAAAATTTCGAACAGTGTGTTCACCTTCTGGGTAGCTGAATTAAAAAGTCGGTGGTCCTGCACGACTATCGATTAGGAGGAAACCGGCCTTAATCGTCCAAAAAGACATCGGTATCGTGTTCAGCACCCTGAGTAACCTCTTTGGACAAAGTTTGGATGGACCAAACATCACCCTTATTAAAATAATATACCGTCGCGCACCATTGAGCAACATTGTCGTCGGCATGTTGAGCCAACCCTTTTGCGGGATGCGCCATGCATTTTACTTCTGTAGGATATTGTGCAGGCAATTTATATGCATGTATTACCTAGAATGCCAAGCGCTGGCTGGCCTATGAACAAATTAGGGCTTTATCCTTTCCACACAAATCTGTCACCAGTTTGCCGACCCGATAGGATAGAATGACTTGCTGGCACAGGCGAGAAACCCGAACCAAGAGCCTGAAATCGGGTGCACGCGACAGTCGGCGCCTCCGCCGACTGCGCTTCAAAGTGCTTAAAGAATCTATAATATCAGCCGAAAAGGGCTGCATTTCATTCAGTACTCTGAACCTTCACTCAGTATGTGTGTGAAAGCGAGCAATTCCGGGTGTTTGCTGCCCTCCCGGACCTTGGTACGTACATACGCCCTAACACCGCCCGTGGAAGTATTTCTTCAACTGCTAGTCCCAACCCCGGGTAAAGGAGAAGGGTTGCCCTCTCCCCGAGGAACCCTAAAAACCAGGCAAGAAACCATGGAGAATCGTGATAGGACTTCAAGTCGAGCTACCACACCCTGATGCGTCGGCGTTAAGGAACCGAAACCGGGGCGCTGGTGTGAAGTCCACTACTTAATATACGGTAACAATGTTCACTACCAGAGGAGAACTTACTGTTGCGTCGTTCAACGTCCGAAAGACCTATCAAGTAGGATAGAAAAAGATTATCGCACGTGAGTTCGTCAGATATAAGGTGAGCATTGCTGCACTATCAGGGCTACAGCACGGCTCACTGGATCCGAACGAGCGAAGATACCTGTTCCCGACAGAAGCGCCTAGGTTACGTTATTTTTCAGGTGGAGACCAGCATACGGAAGGAATCAGATTCGCTTTGGACGAATAGACTACGTAGTGGCGTTCCATCCAATCTCCAATCCATTAGCACTATTGAGGCTCTCTGGCACAGTCCGAACACACATCATTCCAGCGTATGCCCCAACGGAGATCAGCCCAGACGATGCAAAAGGCGACTTCTCTTTCACAACTTGTAGACGGCTATTGACTTGCTCTCAAAAACAGATGTTATCCTGCTTGCTGGAGACTTTAACGCTCGCGTTGGCAAGAATCGCAACGGTTGGCAGGAGGTGCTTGGACAACATGGTGTAGGCGATGTAAACGACAACGGTGTTGGGCTCCTGACATTTGCTGCCGCAAATGGATTACTGATCGGGAATAGCATCTCTCAACATAGACAGATCACTCAGCTAACGTGGCATATACCAAATGGTAGCACTTCTGGACTACGTCCTCATCAACATGCGATTTAGAACATCTATCCGTATTTGAAAAAAGTGGTGCTGACTGTGGATCCGATCACCATCTCGTGTGGGCCAGAATACGGCTCTGAATGCAAAAAGGAAAAGAAGTTGTAGGCCATACGACGAATTGGGTCCATCATCGCGGAGCCATCATCCAGACATTCCAGCTAAAGCTAGCGAATCTCTTTGCTCTTGCAGAAAAGTGCGATATAGACGAAGAAGAAAGACAGTTAACGAGCGCGGTTTGTGAAAGCGCTGAGGAAGTTTATTCAGCAATTAGACAACGCGCATAGCCCTGGATCTCGGAGGCGTGTCTCGAACTCATCGACCAACGAAAATTGTGAGTCGTGAACGATACGCTCATCTCAATCGTGCAACTCGTTGTCAGCTTAAACTCGAACGTGAAGCTTACTGGAATTCTGTAGCAGAACAAACAGAGGATGATGCTTGCAGGAACGAATTTCGAACTTGATACGCTACGTTGAGACGCCTTACAGGCTAAAGAAAGCCGACTACCGATAAATATCAGAAGGGCTGATGGAAGCTTTACAAAATCACTTGAAGAGCGCTCCCAACGATAGAAGGAATTCTTTGAGAAAATGTACAATCATGCTGCACCATGAAGCCCTAAAGTTGCACCGCTATCAGTCCTTATACCAGAGACAGTAGATCGGATATTGCGCCTGCCAGAGAGGAGGTTGCTGAAGCTATCAAGCTGTTACGAAACAACAAAGCAGTTGGAATTTATGGTGTGACGGCTGAAGGCTGGCGGAAAAGTACTGGTCAACCATTCCTTGCTGAAGTTAATTTGGAGAGCGGAAAAAATTACAATGGAAACACGCCTTCGTCGTACCTTGTTCTCAAAAAAGACGACGACTGAGACGGCAAAAAACATCGTGGAATAAACCTGCTTTCTATCACAGGAAAAGTGTTTACAAGAGTATTTCAGGCAAGGCTGCAGGAACAACGTGAATGTACCGCCAGAGAGGAGCACGCCGGCTTCCGTCCAGGAAGAGGCTGCTGCGAGTAGTTTTTCGCTCCAGGGCACATAATTGAGGAGCGCATGATGTGGGAAACGAATGATAATCGTATTTATAGATTTTTGTGCAGCATTCGATAGTGTCTACTGGCCATCTCTTTGAAGGGCAATGGAATCAGAACATATTGCACCGAAAAATGTGCGACTGCAGCTGGAGACCTATGCCAACTGCTCCAGCTTTGTCTGCCTACAAGAAGGAACGTCAAGCGCTGGTGTAAGGCAAGGATGCCTATTGTCGCCGTTGCTTTTCAATATTGTGGTCGATGCAATTAAGCAGAAGATGTTTGGAGGATGACAAGGAGTCCAAATTAAAGATAATCAATTCGCTACGGACTGACGACAGTGCTATCTTTGCAGACACTGATGCATATGCAAATGATATTCTTCAAGAAATCGCTGCTACTGCTATTGCTTACGGACTAACTATAAACGCTGAATAGACGAGGATGCTGACAACCACCGATGGCTCACCTTGCACACACTACCTGGACAGTTCCCAGATCGAACAAGTCGAGGAGTTTGCATACGATGGTTCTATATGTAGTACAGCAGAACAAAGTTTCATGCACAGTAGAAATCCACGGCAGAATTGGCAAGGCTGCGATGGCCTTCGACTCGCTAACTTGGTGTCTATGGATGAGACACAACATGTCGCTGGCAACAAAATTGCCTGTGTCTCGGTCCTTTATGATGCCAGTATTGTTTTATGGTGCCGAAACATGGGTACTTGTGAAAGCTGATTTGCAGAAGCTGGAGGTCTTCCACATGAGGGGTACCTCAGACGTATACTAAACTCTCACTTCGCGATCGGATTACAAACGTTAATATCTGCAAGTCCTGCTGCAACCTGCCCACTGTGGAATGCGGAATTCGAAAGCGCTGGCTGAAGTGGTGTGGACACGGGATTGGAATGGCAGCTCCACGAATGCCCAACAAATTGCTGCGGAGAGTCAGGCTGAGAGAATGAAAACTCCAATGAGCTGCTCCAAAGAAGACCTGGATAAAAAAATACAAGACGACTTCAATAAACGAGGCTTGTGTTTAGAACATGCAAATAAAATGGCTCTGGATCGACAGAACTTTCTTCGTGACTCTCCCACTCCATAGCACCCACAGCGACGAACTGGCTACGAGAACGCCCTCAAACCTGACACCCGCTAATGGGAGTAATTAAGTAAGTAAGTAAGTAAGCAATACGCCCTACCCCGTCATCTTTCTTGCAAGAAAAGTTTTGCCAGCTCCACTTCGGCAGCCAGTAATAGAACGAAACGTAAGTGCTATAACGAGTTCTGCCTGCAGAAATTTCTGCGAAGTGTATGTGAAATGGAAGAGTTCAACATTTACGCAAAAGCCCCATCTAAATTGCCACCTATTACAGCAGAGCCTTCCCAGCAGAAAGTCGAAGTTATGTTGCTTCGCTGCTGAATCCACTCAACATGTTCCAAAGGAAGCCAGCCAAATCTATGTGAGTGAGTTTTCACCTTTGTTTCCTCGATTTCATAAACATGCCAGTTGAGAGATACATAACTGAAACAGCCAGGTCTCTTAAATGAATACAAGAAAATTTTGAAAATTTGAAGTTTTAAATACATGAAGCAGCATTTGAAAGACGAAAAAGCCTAGAGTTGACTTTTTTAGTTCACAGCGCCTTCACCGTTAACGCGGACATTTTGAAATTTGTTGCCATTCAAAGGCTCGTAGTACGAAGAGACTTTGCGAAGTTGGCTGTTTCCCGTGTGCGATTCGGAGTTCGTGGTTCGAGTTTGTACCCGGCCACCACAAGACATTGGAACGCTAAATGCGAATTCTGCTTCCCTTTGCAACATCACAAGGAAGTAGAATGTATGGCGTGTTATATTTGCGCACGGAAAGATTGGAGATTGTTCTCGGTGGGGAGCAGTCTATCAGATTGAGTATCAGGCATGTAACTGCACAATATAGAAGAAATAGTGAGAAAACTAGGCATTCGAGTTAGACAACACCTGGCTAGAAACAACGTGGTAACATCAGAACACATCTTGGAATGCACAGAGCTGATGAGCAAGCTGTAGCGACTTTAAGATTAGGTGTAAGGTGTTGGAACAGAAGTATCGGCAAGGAAAGCATTGGACGCGTTCTGAATTTTTTGTAAGAAATCCTGACATGAACGACCGTCAGTTACGAATGACTTTCTGCCTTTTGTGCCAAAATGCGAGCTGTAGAATGAAAAGGGCGCATGTGCAGGTCGCTATCCGTTCACTTGTTCTATCCGTCGCTGCACAGTGAGTCTCATTCGCCCGGTCGTACTAACAGAGAGCTGCGGCTCCTTCGGTGGATTAAGCGTGAGTTTGTTCCTCCTTGAGCGGGTTTTCATGGGTAGTTTCTCTAAGGAAGCGGAACCGCTAGAATGGTTCTTCTTCAAAAACTGAGCATTATTAGTAGAAACAAGTTGGTAAAAATTTCTAGAAGACTATAGTTAGTGTGAGCTGCTTCAAAAGACCAAACTATTCATGCGAATGTCTGCTGTCATCAACTATCGAAATTCAACGAGAAAATCAAGAAGAACGCTCTGGACTGGCCAATCGTAAAGACGTGACGTTCCATCATGACTATGGCGGACCCCACTCCTCTTGGATAACCCGTCAAAAATTAACAGTTGAGATTATAGAAGCAATTGGAAACAGGTGCCACATTGACACTACAACCCTGACTGAGCACCATTAAATTACCATTTGTTTCGCTCTCTTCAAAACCACTCGAATGGTGGAATTTTGATTCCGACCAAGCTGTTAAAAATGAGTTGTACCAGTTCTTAGCTTGTAAAGTAAAAAACAAGCCTTCTTCATGGAACATTTAATTTTTAAACTTACCGAAATATGGCAAAAGGTCGTCTAACGAGATGGTCAACGTTTCATTTACTTATTTATTTATTTATTTATTTATTTATTTATTTATTTATTTACTTATTCAATACACCGAAGGTGTGCCCAAACACTAACATTAAAAGGATCAATTGCAAATGTAAGAATTAACACAGTTTGGCTAGAAAATTAAACGAAAACAAAAAACACACTCAAAGAATACACAAATATTAATACACTAAGTATATTAGCACACCACAAACCCATCATAAGCTCATTGCTAATATTAGGTACCCACTAAAGAGTACCGTAGAGTTGTTTCTTTTATGTTATAATGCCTAGAACTAGCCCGGTGGCTAATTGCACGTAAGTGGGGTCAGTAACTTCACATTTCGATCCAATCATGTACAATCACGTCCACAACACACAAGCTGTCCCGAAGCAGTACCACAGCAGGGGTTATCCAACTGACAATGTCATTCCAACGCGGGCGCATGGTGGCACCTCATTAAACTAATTACGTACGCTGGACACTGGCCCTGGGGAAGCAACTACGCATCATATCAACTTGTAACTTGGTGAACGTGTCCTGTACAGAATTCATTTAGAATGCAACAAAGTGGTGAAAAGAATGATTGAACAAAATACCCCGGTGACATGCAACGAGCCAAGAGCTGGATTTTAGCCATGACGGAAACAGATGACGCAATAAGCAGAGCTCTTGACGGAAGTGTGGCTAGCTGAAACATAGATCAAAGACTGGGAGAACTAAGGCAAGCGTAAAAACTGTAAAACGAACTCGAGGCTAATCCAGGACAGGCGGAGGGCTGCGGTAAGAAGGGTTAAACATTAGAAACGAGAAGGATAATGAACCATGATTCAACGTCGCCTAGCACAATGCTAGATCCTCAACTCTAAGTAATCGGAGAAGGTCCAAATCCATTTCATTTATTTCATCTAGTGATTTTGTTGATTAATATTTGTTGTTAGTATAAATATATTCACTTTAAAAAAATAAGAAAAAACGACAGTAGTTATCGAACAATAAACAATACGAAGAAACGGCAGTAGTTATCGAACAACCCAATAGTTGCCCTCTTTGTTCCAGCACTCGTTAGGTACTGTTTTTGTAGTATCTATTTTGTGAGCTTTCCTCTCTCTCAGGTGACTAAGTCTCTTTTTTCCTAAAAGACATATTTAGCAACTTTTAGAGAATCGGAGGAGGCAGTTTATACCAACACGAAACCTCGAGCATCCACTGACGTGGGCGATGGCGAGAACCGAACTGCCACCTATACGAACCCAACTTTCACTGTGGATTCCAGTAGGTTGATACTTCATACAAGAGTGCAAATAGGTCTGATTTGTATAATTTATATCGCTGTTTTGTTGAGAGCATTCGAAAAGTTTGGAAAGTTAACGGGTGCTCGAAATTTTAATTCGCCTTCGACACCAATTTTAACTCGATTCGCAAGTCTTCTTCTTTTGAGGCAGCGAGGAACGTCCTGCAGACAACTATCCTAACGAAGATGCCGCAAGGTATGGCAATCTGAACGTGGGTAAGTGCTTATGGTTAAAATTTGATTTTATAGCTTGTACCGTCCTCCTAGAAGCTTCTCAGTCAACAAATACAAGGGTTCTCGCAGCTATTTGCTTACAGCACGTCTTCAACAAATTCTAGTGTCTCCAGTTCAATAGCAAAATAAGCAAAATAAACTGGAACCAGATAATAAATCAGTCAGGGCGAAATAACATGCCTCGCCCCATCCTCTTGTTTTCTGTCATATTTTCATCCAGGAGAGCGATTACGTGGTTAGAATCAGGGGTGTGCGTAAAAATTTTTCGGTACATTTTTACCGACCATTTTTTAAAGAAAAATTTTTGCGTTAAAATCGGTAAATTGGTTAAATAAAATGTCCTTTAGCTGCAGATCCCGAATTCTTCAGTACAGTTCGTTTTTGAACGATATCTACGACGTCCATAGATCCGCCTGTTTCACACATTGGTCCTTTCCTCCGAAAAGTTTCTGTTCTTACTGCAGCCGATAGCAGAGAATCAAATGGACGGCCACGGACCGTTGGCCAAATTTCAATCGGATCGAATTCTATTGCATTGAGTATTTTTGTCTTTGCCACCCAAGTAACGCTTTTGAATTGTTAAGCCTTTTCTCCTCTCCCTTCTGAGGGAAACACATATGGAGCACGCGTATGTATGAGAGTTTCTCGCCCTATATTGGCAGTGTTCTACCTTCTCCTTTTCTCTCCTTCTCCAAATAGAATATGGAACTATCCATCACTCTTTTGCCACTTTCCAGAAATTGACTACTCTGATTGTCTTCTTGAAGCACCTGGTGCCATACTGTACAGCACATTTGCTTGAGGTTGGAAGTGCTTTGACTTTCCCAATTTCATCCTATTTTTGTAGAGCACATTTGGTATTGAAGAAGTGTTATAGAAAGTGCGCAAATTAGGCGAAGGAATCCGTAGACACAAGGGGACTTGCCAAGCCTGCATCTGCAAAGATGTACCTTTTTCGAGAACTAAAAATCCTAATGCAATAGAACACTTGAAGTAGCAGTTCTTATAAAACGTCATATATAATACTTGACGAAGAGTGGTCATATCTTTCTCTTTTTTATTTAATTTTATTCCTTTTATGTAAATTTGTTCACTATTTCATGTGCATACTCACTATGCTTCTCCAAAAGAAAACTGCCACGAGAGCCCTCGAGGAGATGAAAAGGTTGAGCAAAATCATTGATGGCATGAAATTTAATAAAAACGGAGCAATGGCAGTACCAGCAGCCACGCTCTATCTATCAGGCGGTGCCCAATGTTGCCTTGATGCTATCCCCTAAAATCATCACCTGATTCGGCACGAAGAACCGGTCCCATCTTCAAAAAACTTGCGAAGAAGGAGGAAAGAGCCTTATTCATCCATTGTTTCGCTTCCTATCCTTGTTGTTACGCATTATTCGTGTTTCGAAACGTTTTCATCGCGTTTTCTATGTCCTTTCAAAATCACTTTTGAAGCAAGTATCTCAAAAAACTGTGAAAAAAATTGACTGGTTGTTAAGTATGAAGAACTAATATGTAGCAACCAAACGTCAAAAATGGCCAAGGAAGTCCAAGAACGCAAAACTACGGCAGAGAAAAACAGGAGGCGCAGGCAAATAAATTGGTCAGAAGCAAGAAAAATGCTAACAATTCTCGAAATACGAGGCCGATATTGACTGCCTATTTCCACTGACTCAAGTAAGTAAAGGGTTTCCTCGCTTTCGAAACGATACTGCAAAAACTATACCAAAAAATCGTCCAAAGTGCATGTGCACGGAAGAAACGCAAAATTTCAAAATTTGGAGCGTAAAATCATTATCGACATTTTACGCTCCAAATTTTGAAATTACGCTCCAAACTCGCTCCAAATTACGATCATTTTACGCTCCAAAATGGATTTACCGGCATTTTTCGTTAAAAAGTTTTAACGAAAAATGCCGGTAAATCCGGTAAATCGTTAATCGCTAAACGCACATCCCTGGTTAGAATGGGTTCCTGCTCCCAACGAGTGTTCTTTTATTTGCTGCCTTTTCTGGTCTTTCCTTTTCTATGGCCTCGCAAGGTGAGCCTAACACCACGAGTACGCTTTACCAAAAATGTTTGCACTAAAGTGCAAGAAATGCTCCCTGATACCAACTCATTGTCCTATCTGTCTATCCCCTTAGCTCAATATGAACTCGTTTTTTTAGCTCTTCTAAAATAGGTACCCTTTCAACGTTCGTTTCAATTTTTCCAGATCAAAAAAGCTGTTCTCCTTATTTTTCTAACGTTCTTCATGATTTGATTAAACTCCCTCACGCGGGCATCGTACATATTCGTTTGGTTCCCTTCTTAAACGGCTAAGTATGAGAAGGGATCAATTTGTTTTATTTATTTATCCAAGGCATATAAAAGTGCGCCGATACCAAGCATTAAAAAAGCAATCGTTAGAAAGTGTTACAACCAAACACAAATCATGAGCAAACTCCAAAGACAGCAAAGAGAAAAAAGAAAAAAGAAACGAGCAAGGATTACGACATGGTTTTTTAACCCGGCAAGAAGTGATCCGCAAAAGATTTTCCAACATCTAATGAGGACTACTGTTCACCCTGCCGAAGAATAGTCCAGCATTTGGTAATTAGTAAAAGCCTTAAAAAAGAATATCAGCATCGAAAGAATGTTTTGCGATAAAGACATCTTGCCCTTGAAACTATAGAATGCGCTTAGCCTACGACCTTCTGTACGCACGATATCAATCCATACTGATTAACCTACTGACACTTAAATTTTCTTCAAACTGTCGTAGCAAGACTGTCATTCAGGCTTAAGCCATCAGACCTTTCCGCGTGACCGCCTTCATCAGAGCCTGGAAAAAACATGAACAAGTAGAGACATCGCTCGTAGAATGACGATCTTGGCTACAGCATATTCGAAAGTTAATGATAGTTAGTGGGTTTTTCAGGTTGTGAGGAGGAGAACGGCTCAGAAGCGATTAAAAACTGGAAAGCAGCCCTGCTCCCACAGATTGACGAGAAAATCCACTACTCCTCAAGATTATCGCAGCAATATTTTCGGCAGCCAAACGTGGAACATTCCACTGACGTTGTTTACCTCCTACAAGCATGTGCAATTTTGAGCATATTCGCATAATTGCAACCTTAAATGGTCAACCTTCGAAAACATCGATAATATCGAGAGTGAAGCCATCCGGGGCTATTCATTTGGAGCGGATGGACAGATGCCCAGATGTGTTAGCCTTTCTATAAAGACAAACGGTAGAAGACGGCGTTGTTCAATTCATTTTGGGATTTGGTACGCATTCTTCTTCTATGGGATCTTGTGGAGGCAATTTGGATGCTCATTTGGCCTAAGCAATGTCTTGCGGTGCTATTTATTTGGAGCATATCAGCCAGTACATAAGTCTCTGTTGTATCTTTCTCAGACGAGTTTAGTACTACATCACCGACTCCGGAGGAACGGGAGGCTTGGGTGGATTGGGCATGAAATCCGGACCAGAAACCTGGAATCGGGCTCCCGCGACAGCCAGCACCTCCTCAGGCTGCGCTATTTACCACTCGCCTTGTTGACGTTTCATGATAGGTAACTGCAGCCTCTATGTGTCTCAGAAATGAAAAATGTTCTTTAAAAAAGCTTCGTTATTTGCGAAAATCTTAATCTAAGGCTTAACCTCAGTGTAGTCTCTCTGTTTCTAAAAAGAATCACTAACGGAGAACTTTCAGGATCAGCCAAGCAACACATCTACCGCTCGAAGTCCTTCAATCACTCTAAGTAACGGGTTTTTGGCATCTATCCGGCGAATTTCTCCATCTCTGAAGAACTACTCCACAGCGTCACCCCTCTGAACTTCAACCAAACACCAAACAACGCGGTGTCGTCTTCGAGACGCCAGAAGGGTACACGCTTCCACGGTGGAAGGGTAGTTCTGATCGATGACGACGGAACTTGTTTCTCAGCACGTCCACCCCAATCAGCCATCGCTTCGGGTTGTACTGTCTCATATGATTCTCATTTCTCCCAATTTGTTTGGACGCTTTCGATTGTCGCGCTTCTTCTGCCTCATTTCTGATCCGCCTTGTCCTATTGCTCATGGTTATTCGTCACAGCTGCAAGGTATGTCTTTGTGTCTTTGTCTTGAAGCTCTTCACGACCAACTACTACTGCTCTCATTAATATTTTGGCCGAGTCCTACTCAAGTGGTGTATGTAGAATTAGTAGATGCTGGCCAATCCAGAACTTCGAAGAGCAGTGGCTGACTGACAGCTCGCCTTCATTACCGTTTTTAATTACTGATCTGCATCTGTACTGATCTTGACATGAAGGAATTGCTATTCGTCTAACCAGTATTCTCTGATTACTGAGTGTGATCAGACACGTGAACTTCACTTTGTCATTCATGGATGGAGTCGCATCCTGCCCATGAACTTTCTAAATTCGTATCCTTTCTGTAGATCTACTCTTTCAAACGCTCTTGTAGTTTCTAATTTCTTTGATCCTCAAGTGGATGGTACCAAGATTGTAAGTTGCTGTATTAATGTGCAATAACTTTCTAGTTATTGCTAAATGATGGTTTTGTAGTTATTGCTAAGTAATGGCTTCCTAGTTAGTGCTAATTGTAAGTAAATTTGGAGCTTTTGAAAATTCCTCGAAAAAAAGGAAAAATCGGCGTTTTTATCATCTGTTGGATCACTCTGTAGCCCTAAAGTGTTGAAGGACCAACACAGATCTTTTCAAAACCATAAAGGATGATAATTATAAAGGACGGCGTTAATCAGCCCTTTTCGGGTGCGCCGCGCATTCTACTTTCCGCATAGCACTACCAAACTTTCCGTCCCTCCGTGGTCAGTGATTTGGTACCAGACTTGTCTGTGAAGCGATCACTTGTTCATCGGCTTTCCATCGCGAGTCATTGTATGGCCAAATACGCATTCAAATAATCTCCACGACATCCCGTAGAAGTAAAATGCATGGTGCATCTCAAAGGAGATTAAGCGATGCCGTCCTCTATCCTTCATCCTTTTACTTGGCTTATATAATGAATTGCGGTGGCCAACCCATGAGAAAGTTAGTAGTTTATCTTTCTCAGACGACCCTAGAGGGGTGGAATTCTTAGTTGGACGTAGCTCCTCGAAAGATCTTGTCAGGTAATAACTCCAAGCCACACTGAATCCTAACCCTTGTTTTTTTCCGGTTGGGACCTCTTTCAAAGCTGTTCTCTCTCTTTTTCCTTAGATCATGTCCATGCAAGTATCTGCCGCTTCAGAATGTGCCGTTTTGTTTATTTACTTTTGGAACGTTACCTGCTACATTGCCAGCACGTAACATTCATAACATCCTTGCTGCAGTTGCCTATCAGCAGTCACTTGTGATATTGGGATGAATCGGTCGTTGACATCAGTTTGGAACCGGTTAAGGTGAACGTCTAGCTCTCAAGCTAGCAGGTTTTCTTTGTGTTCCTGTACCGTTCTTCCACAGACCAAGATGTCATCCAGGTATGACATCACACCTCTCAAACCAGAGACCACATTAAGGTTGAGCAGCAGCGATAGTCTAGGATGACGTCTCGAACGTTGCGCGCAATTATTAAAAAAGCGCCTGTAGTGCAAGGCATAGCTCCCTGCCCGGAAAAGACTCCTGCGGAGGGCGGAGGTTGGATCCCGCCCTCCGCAAAAGTCTTGATCTCAACAAAACATCCTCTGACGTCACATTATCTCTGTACCAGCTGCTCTAGGCTTAAGCAAGTGCGTAAAAGGTTTCCTTGACACTCCTATGCTGTGCATGGTCTTAAATAAAGGCCCATGGAACCAGTAGCTGAGTGACACTTCCTTACCGATGCATGAAGGCATCCATGTCTTTCACGGGGCTATCCATGTAAGATGATAGGAGGCTTCTTCATGCTTCATTTCACGCAGGCTTTTTTTACATCTGACCGAAATGGCGAAATGCGTTGATCATGTGGTAATCGTTGAAAGTGTAATATTTCATTTTAGTGCCAGTCTAGAAGGCAGGTCCACCATGTACCTCTTCCGCAGATGGCAGCCTTACTCTCGTATCACTAAGTATGGATGCTCTTGTACGCCCAGATAGTTTTCGTGTCTGTACTTAACGTCTTCAATTTTCTTTTAGCAAATTTCTGATTTTAACACATTTGGTTAAGCCTGGAGCGGCTGGTAGAGAGGCCATATGTTGTTACAGGATGTTTTGTTTGCTGTTTGCAAATGGGTTAAAACAGTGTAACAAGTAAGGTCTTCAGTTTAACCGGTTCCATGCGGCAGCGCGACAGGAGGTACACCCACCCCCTGCTAGGGGGCGTGGCGCCAGGAGATACGCCGCTGTTCTGCGCACCGGAAACTTTTGTTTTGCGTGTCAAAAGTTTCGTAAGCAGCCGTTAGACTCTTGGTGAAACCTAGGGGGTTGGGCGTGGGTGAGCAAGGGGGATGAGAGGAAGATCGCACGCCCCCCAGCAGGGGGCGGATGTACCTCCTGACCGTCCCCCGTCCCATGCTGGGATATCGCGGATGTTACGTGCGGTCGAACAGCGCCGGTGGTGTAAGGCGAACATCGCTGCTAGGAAGGCAGAAGTTACGGGTTCGAGTCCCGCCTGGCGCAAGAGTTTTGATCGCAACAAAACATCATGTAACAACAAATTTCTCGTTGTTATGAATGGTGGTCGACCTGAGAGCTCGCCAAGTACATACTGTACTGAAAAACCTTACAAACTGAAAGATGTAATGAATGCCGGAAAGATGAAACTGCTGGAAAAATCCAGAATAGCATCATTTGCACACTGAAGCTGATTTGCCTTGCCGATGGATACGCCTACTTTCCCGACGGTGAAACCCGAGCTATTCAATTAGATTTGCCGTCCCTAAGGAATGGGATAATAAATTTTGATCTGGTGGTGATATTAAAATACTGACGCGTAGAGTTCAAACAGAAACCTCAAACGTTTTCTATGTGCTACTTAAGTCCAGAACAAGACAAGACAAAAACCTAGGATATACCGATCCAGTTGCGAGAAGCCAATGTCAACCCAACAATTTTCTTATCGAACAGAACCATCCGCGTTTTTCGACCACTGCTTACAGAAAATTTGCTTCAGATATCTCTTGCTCAATTTAAGAAATTCGCTATCGTCATCGGTTAGGATAGATCCTGCGAGCATCCAGACACTTTTCAAAAGAAGCAATACCCCTGAACCAACACGATGCCGATTTCGCCTTCCACAACTTCGAGTGTTCCAACTCATCAATTTTCGAGAAAGCAGTATCTCCAAACACGTTTTACATTGTTGGGTGAGGCAGGCATTGTCAGATCGTACGAAACCGCTCTTTTTAAGAATGGGCTTTTTCATTAATCTCTTAGAAGGATGTTAGTTGCGATCGAAACCTTTGCTCCACGCCTGACTCCTAGCAGGTTGCAGCTTTCCGTGTTGTTTGATAGAATTTTGCTTGTCTGCTTTTGTTTTTGTATTGTGGGTGTTGCCTGAAGTCAATGGTGTATTATGCTAAATACTATACTGACCGGAAAGCAGTGAGTATAGGTTCTGGTCTTGCTTGGCGCAAGAGTTTTGGTCCCCGCTGAACGTCCTTTTAGCAGCTTAAATGTGTCTTCGAGAGACTCTTCCATGTAAGATCGTTTACTCATTGATCTGACGAAGCTTAATTGCTGCATAATACATCGATATAATCGATCTTGATCAGACGAATTTATCTTACCAAAAACACAAAAACACAAAGTGAAAGAATGGAGGACAAAGGACAGCACTACTTATTTCCTTTTAGTATGCGCCACGTATTTAACGTAACACGGAAAGTCGTAGAGACAATTTGAATGGCTTATTCAGTGACTTGCGGTGGTCAGTCAATAGGCAAGTCAGTGTCTTATCCTTTCCAGAGAAGTCTGGCTTCAATCCACCAACCCCTGAGGGGTGAAGGCTTGCTTGCTCTGGATGGAGAATCCACACAAGGAAACAGGAATTGGATGGGGTCACTTCCGACAGCGCTACCATTCGCCTAAGGACGCAAAATACAGCGAAAAATAAAATGCACAGGCAAAACTCGTGGAAAACATGGACCCACCTAATAGTGTATGCTAAGGCGCTCTCCGAAAGGCTGGTGTCCTTCTGTGACTTCAACGATCTATGCATCGCAAACACCTTTTTCTTTCACCGAGGCATTCACAAGAAAACTTGAAGATCGCCAAATAGCACAACGGCTAATGAAATCGACCACATTTGCATCAACCGCAAATGGAGAACTTCAGTACACGATGCAGGTGTATACGGAGGAGCTGATGTAGGCACAGACCACTATCTCGTCAGGGCTACGTTAAAGCTGAAGCTGAAGCTGCAAAAAAGGCCGGTTGTCAGAAGACCATACGATGTCGAAAAGTTCAAGAACCACACAACCACGAGGAACTTCCGCGTTGAATTACGAAACTGTTTCAGCATGCTTGCCGAATGCGAAAGCATTGACGAACACTGGGAAGCCGTCAAGACCGCGTTGTGTGAAAGTGCTGAAGTGACCATCGGACGCAGACGAGGCAAGCGAAAGGAGCAATGGATTCGAAAAGGAACCTGGGAGCTGATAGATGAGAGGAGTCAAGCCAGGCAAAGAAGAGAGTGTGCCAAGACACCTGACGAGGCAAGGCAATGGGGCGAAACCTATTCAGAACTGGACCGACAGGTAAAAGCATCATGTCGCCGTGATAAGAAAGCCTGGATTTCCCAGAAGGAAAGGAAGCACAAACAGCGGCTACTCGTGGTGATTCAAAAACACTATATCGAATCGTTTCGGAGGTAACAGGAGCAAGAGTCATCACGTGTGTCCCTATAAAGGACAAAAATGGCAGACTACTTGTCAGTGAGACTGAACAAAATGAAAGATGGGTCGAACACTTCCGTGAAGTGTACAACCAGCCCCAACCATCCACTACGCCTACGTTCGATGACGAAAACGCCTTAAGAGAGCTGAACGTCAACACAGGCTGCATAACGGTTGAAGAAACAAAGACAGCAATACGATGTCTTAAAAACAGGAAGGCCCCTGGTCTTGACGAAATTGCAGCGGAAATGTTAAAAGCTGGAGGCACACCGTTAGCAAAACAACTGACGACGCTCTTTAATAACTGCTGGCACCAACAAACCAGAAGACTGGGAAAAAGGCCTAGTAGTCAAACTGCCGAAAAAAAGGAAATTTATCGGACTGCGGAAACTGGAGAGGCATCACCTTGTTATCAGTGCCAGGCAAAGTATTCTGCACCGTATTGTTAAGAAGGCTTCGAGATGCAATTGATGATCGTCTGCGGGAGGAGCAAGCTGGATTCAGAAACGGAAGATCGTGTTGCGATCAGATTTTTACGCTACGCAACATAATCGAACAGTGCCTGGAATACCGCTACCCGCTCCACATAAACTTCGTCGATTTTAAGAAGGCTTTTGATAGTGTCCACCGCAAGTCACTGTGGGAAATACTCAAGCTCTATGGAGTCCCTACGACCTTCGTCGAGATATTCAGAAGTCTATATTAAAACTCCATGTGCTGCGTGAAGACAACGCTTGGAAATACAAGTTACTTCGAGGTCACCACAGGAGTCAGGCAGGGATGTGTTCTCTCACCGTTGCTATTCAACGTCGCCCTCGACTTCGTAATGAGAAGAACGACAGCCGAAGTACAGGAAGGCATTCCTTGGTTTAGGGGACGACTTATGGATCTGGACTTTGCTGATGACATCGCCGTATTCGCTGAGGATGACGATAAGTTACAAAGAATTACAGAACGCCTTAGCCAAGAAGCAAGCAACATTGGACTCCGAATTAGTCCCGAAAAGTCAAAGGTGATGTGCGTAGGAATTGCGAGCCCAAGGGACGCCATCTACATAGGATCGGACCGCTTGGAAGTAGTGAACAGCTTCACCTACTTGGGAAGTATGATCGCCAATGATGGAGATGCTGAAACCGACGTTCGGTGTAGGATCGCGAAGGCGACAGCAATATTCCGAAGGCTCAGACCACTGTGGACGTCGTCCTCTATTTCAAATAACATAAAGCTGCGTTTGTATTCGTCGATAGTCGTCCCAACTGCAATGTACGCTAGTGAAACATGGAAGGCGTCAACTAGTACCATCAGACGGGTCAACGCGTTCCATTGCAAATGTTTGCGGCAAATTATGAGGATACGTTACACGGACCACGTGACGAACGAAGAAGTATTGCTGCGCTGTCACTCAAGGTGCCTCTACGAAACCGTTACGCAACGTCGACTTCGCCTGGCCGGACACGTCCTGCGTATGCCGGAGCACCGACTGCCGAGATCAGCCATGCAATGGACTCCGCCAGGAAAACGAACTAGAGGACGCCCAAGAAACACGTGGCGTCGCACGCTCATGAATGACCTAAAGGTTATGAAGATTTCTAGGCAGGAGTGCGAAGAAATAGCCGAAGACAGGCAGCGGTGGAAAGACTTCGTCGCCCGCACACCGTTCCATTTGAAAATTGACCGAATTCAGGAAGTAGACCATCTCTGTGACATCCTCTCTGTGTACACATTAGGTTGGTGCATAAGTTATCGGACATTTGGGGCATGAAATATTTATTATCACAACATACGAACAACAATATCAAATTATTTGAAGTAACCACCCTTTACATCAATTGTCTTTCGTCAACGTTCTGGTAAGTCACGGATGCCTTTTCTCCAAAACGTGGCCGGTTGTGATTCAGAAGGAGCGAGATCTGGTGAGTAAGGTGGATGTGGAAGAACGGTCCATCCGTAGTCCGCCAACTCAACTGCCGTCGCTCTGGTAATATGCGGTCTAGCGTTGTCGTGTTGAAAATACACCTTCACTTGCTCTCCTCGTGTGGTTTGAAGGTGGGCCCTAAACTTCCTCAGTTGGTTGACGTAAACCTCTCCCGTCACTGTTATCCCTTCGTCCAGCAGCTCCCAGTATTCTACGCCAAGAACGCTCCACCAAATGCATAGCATCACCTTTTTCACGTGAAGGTCGGGTTTCGGAACGTCTTCTACCTCTCCAGTTGCGTCAACCCACTGTGCACGCCGGTGATATTAGAATAGAGTATCCACTTCTCATCCCCGGTGACAAGGTTGTCCAGCCATCCGTGGGTGCGTCTGAGGGTGAGGAGAGACACAGCGACATCGGCTCTGCGATCCACGTCATGTTGTTTCAAGTCGTGTGCTACCCAGCGACCCAATTTTTGCACCTTGCCAATCGACTTCAATCCTCGAACGACTGTTGAGTGACTAACACCAAGAGTGCTTGATAGTTCGCGAGTGGTTTGATATGGGTCCGCTTCCACTCTACTTCGGAGACCATCCAAATCCAGTGTCATCGGGCGCCCTTCTCGTTCATTATCTTTAACGGAGAATTCACCAACTGCAAACTTCGAGAACCACTGGTACACAGTACTTCGAGCAGCAGCACTCTCGTTATAAACATCCTTCAGGTGACGATACGATTCGTTGGCATTTAGGCCAGATTGATGCAGGAATGACATGACGTGCCGAAGATGCGTCTCAGTTGGGATGAATTGCTTAGCCATAATAGCTGACGTTGACAACGCAGAAGTAAATGTTAGGAACATTTTTGTAGCCCTTTCTTTTCTTTATCGATCGATCATTTACACGTTGATACATGTGAGAAATTTGGCGGAAAATGCGCTTTCATTTCAGGAGGGATCAAATGTCCGAGAACTTATGCACTAACCTAATACCTCGGTGAAATCGTACGTTTCTTTAGCAACTTTGCTTGAGGTGGTCACCTACCTTTCTTACATCTCTTATCGAATACTAGTGTACCAAATGTTGTTGACAATCGACTGCAACATCACTGTGCTGTGCGCTCCCTACATCAAGGATCTTGGGTTTTCCGACAAGGCCATCCAAGCCCTTCACCCCTACGAGGTCGCTGAATTGCTTGCAGAATTGTCTGCGAAGGATAACACATCGACTTGTTTATTGGCTGACCAGCGCAACTCAGTGGATAGGGGCCAAATACGCATCCAAATCGACATCCAGTATAGGTATGATGCGTGCACCAAAAAGAATTGATTAGTGCCGTACTTTATTCTTTATCTCATCGTTTAATATTCGGACTATTTTCATCCACTTAATTATGGTAGCGTTCTGTGAAATGTTCGAAGAGCAAAAAACGGAAATTATATGATACGAGAGCCGCCTAAACATCGCGCCTCCCCCGTGTTTCCATTTCCAAGTTCTGCATGTTCTGTGTTGCGAGTAATGTGCGATTTTACCTACTGGACCTGTTAATTTCTTATGTTGCACATCCCTTTGGTTACTTGAGATTACGTATCGAACTTTCCTTTTCCCCAAGATAATCCATACACCACAATGCGGATTTTACCCAACAGTTTTTATTCAAAAAGCAACGAACAACGAATCTTTAAATATCCTTTCATGGTTATATGCAGCCAAAATTCAAGAATAAGCGCCATTCAAAAGGCTATAACGCTTCCACTGACAACGCTATTGTAAAAAGTTAAGGCGCGCATAAAAGCAGAGAATAGTTGCAATTTTGTGGCAGATAAAATATGAATATGGCGCCATCTACATATCTGTCCAAATTGCTAAGGAGGCTGCTAGCGTGTACAGTGAGGTTTGTTACTATGCGAAAAGCTCAGAGAGGTCACAACGAGCGAAAGCCCATAACGATGTTGTTACTGGAATGGCCACTGCATAGAGTTCTGAGGCGCAAATGAAAAGGCAACGAGGAGCGTTCGCAATTTCTTGTTGCGTTCTTAGTTAGTCCAGTTTTGGTTTGGAGAACGTTGTTATATATTCTAGCAAACGAAAAATGGCTTGATTAGTTTGTTACAATATTGAAGCATGCGTGCAGTACATATCTACTTAATCAATCAATAACCGATTTGAAATTTGTAAAAAGTGCACGCATGATTTCGACGTCTTATAACGCATAGTATTTCCATTTTCGCCACTCTTACGTTAGTTAATTTTTTGCTGACTGCCGTATCAGCAACAAAATTGTTGATCCTCAATCAGTGCTCGCATTTTGAGGGTTTTTTTGCTACAAGTTGTAGTTCGTTGTTATTTAGTTTTTAAACAACAGTAGCATGACTGATTTATTTTCTTATGTGGGGAGGCTGTGTTCAAACAGCACCGGTGGTGAAATGAGCTAGCACCTTCCTTTGAAAGCAGTGCGAGCAGGTTCGAGTCTCACCTGGCGCTAATGTTTTGGTCGTAAACAATAGCCCTTAAAAGTAGCGTAGTACAACGGTCGTACTAGATTTCGAACAATCGCATCTAAAATATGATGATCTAAACGGATAAATGACACAGCTGAGGCGCCACGAAATTTTCATTTTACAGCACTTTTATGCGAGCTCTGATTCTCAATCACAGATTTCTTTCTTGTCATGACTTCTCAAACAGAGCTCATGTTTTCTATTCCGTTATCCAAATCACTCGATGTGATCACCACTTATGTACTGTGTTAAATACCCCAAATGAATTTCATATGACTCGACGCAGTCCACAGTGCTCCCTTCAGAATTTCATTCCAAGGCATCTTGAGGCACCTCTTCATGCTAAGCCGTTTCGTTCTTTTGTGCATAACGTCTGCTTCTGAGTACCTCGTAACGAATAGGCAATGACTTTCACTCACGGGCGTTCGAAGACCGTTCATTAGTGGGACAAATTATGCAGTTCTGTCGAGCAGCAGCCTCAAATGGTCAGACTTTCTGGGCCCTTTCAGCAGCCACTGCGCACTGTTCTAGCGTCCCACTGTTTCCGCATTGTGTGTGGTTATAAGAGCATTCTTAAGAGCCTTTTAAATGTAATGATTTCCAAAAACTTTTTTGGCGCCATTGCAGGCTAGAACCAGATGCGGTTCTGCTATGGACTATGTTATACTTCGGCGACGCGTCGCCGACGTCGGCGACGCTGTGCTGTAGGGGCTGCTACGCACTGCGTAACAGCCCGCACATCACAGCGTCGACGGCGACGTCGCCGAGAGCTCCGCAGGGGGTTTATACTTCCGCCGCCGACGTCGGCGACGCCGGTGTCGCCGACGTCGCCACAGACGGGCCGACGACGTCAGCGTCGCCGACGTCGGTGACAGCGCGTCGCCGTGCTGTGCACGGCGACGGTCCGTCACCGACGTCGCTGACGTCATCCAAGGGTGGCAGAAAATGCGCTCCGATGGAGTGTTATGATTGTGGGTTGGTTCTTCGTTCCCGGAACTGCCATCACGTCCCCGGGGACTGTGCAGGTATCCTGCAGCGTACCATGAATACGTGAGAAAAGCTTTGAATCTTGGGGCAGAAAATTGAGTGTAAATCTCAGCTAACAGCTTTGTTTCTGGTATAACATATGCCTTCATATCAGTCCCATCATTTCTTGTTGTATAGCCAACCATTGTTTTGCTATGTATTTAGCTTGTCAACTTTGTTGTTTGCTGTTGGCTTAAATAAACATAAACATAAACATAAATCGGCGATACAATTCGAAGAATTTAGTCGCGGGAGTGAAGTGAGAACTTTAGACCGTGTGTCAATGAGAACGTAGAGAATGTATGGGAGGTGAAACGTTTGTACATGCTTTTGGATGACAAGAAGAAATGTACGTCTAATGGTTGTGTTTGTGATGTTGTTCCTGCCGGAGTGTTTATCATTTTCTCATTAGTAGGATCTACAAAAACTGATGAAATAGTTTCGTAATCCTTGAATGGTTTCCAGCTGTCGAACAAGAGCAACGTTTGCTGCCTAGTTTCAGGGACTACGCACAACCTTCATTTCACCGAAACGAAAAGAATCATGCTGCTGTTGGCTAGTTTTCTCCTCATCATCTTCCTCCACTGACCATGTAGGGTCATCCTCTTCTGACTTCACACTAATACCTTCTTCATCCTCTTCCATGATGCTCTCGTATTGCCCATCTCGCAAAATGGATGCGAAAATGCTGGCCATCTTCATCTCTTGCCTTGTAGGAACGCGCCTAGTATCGGAAGGACCGAACTCCTTAGAAATTTACGCCAACACAACACCTGGTGAGAACATGGTTTGGAAGATAAGTCGACAGTATTGTCCTTACCGATCCCCGTGTGTCGCAAAAATTTCGCCCAAGATGGTTATTTAAAACACTGATTACCGACATGTAAATATAGGTGGTGTGTACATGGTAATCGTTTTCGCCCAAACTCCGCCATTTGACATAGAGAGCTTTGGTTAATCGTGGCAGGTCTTTTTTAGGAAGTGCAAAGATCCTGCACCGTAGGGGAGTCGAATCATAAACCACCCCGTCTCACCACGCCGCTCCTCCACCCCTACGCCACCACTGCTCGGCCGGCAGCGCAGTTTCAACCCTACTTGAGCTCGCTCTCTTGTGACTGACCCGCTCTGTGTGGAACTAGAGGGCGAAGGAGCCTGCTACGAAAATCATCCATAACTCCGTTCACAGATGCGCACAGCAGAAAAGGAACCATATTTGGAAGCAGCGTTCGAAGCCGCATCCAACGATACACGTCTCATCTCAAACTTCCATGGTCACCTAGTATCCTTTCCTTGTAAATTTTAACACAGTTTATGTTCTTCGTCGTCGAACGTGCGATGAAGATGAAGAACGGTGTGATAGGCGGATCGGTATGTGCTGATCCAGACCGCTGTCTTTTGAAGTACAACCTGTGAACTCAATGCTAGAGTTGAGCTCGTGCAAATGAACGAACCATCGTTCAGACAGTTTCGGTTGATATTTGATTGATTAATCGAGAATATCAGGTCGCTGTCATTCGAACATTAATCAAAATTGAACATCGCTGAAAGCTTGTGTTTACAAATACTGTTCAAAATTGAACAACGAACCGATATACGACTAACGAGCGATCAAGAATTGCTATGGTGGCTTTCACATTCATCTGCAATGCACAAGTTGGGCTCCCCAGTACATCTACCATAAGCTGCAATCGAATTTCGATCGAAAGTTCATTTGTTCGGTTGTTCGAAAATTCGAAAAATCGATTTGCTTGCTAGAGTTTTTGGAAATTAGAAAATCGATTTTTTTTCGACATTGGAAAACCTTTGTGCCTCAGAGGATTAATTGTAAGTATGAAAACTAAATATAGGCTGTTTAGGTAGAATCAACCGGATGAGCTCAAGCTCCATACTCCAGTGCCGGTCTCCAACTACCTGAACAGGGGTGTGCGTAATTACTATTTTACGATTTACGACATTTTGTGTCGTAAATCGTAAATTTTCATGTGATCACTGATCGCCAAACACGGATAGTACAGCGAGAATCTCCACCCTTCATATATGTAGTAAAAAACATGTTTCGTTTTTGCTGAGTCCTTGAATCAAAAGCTACAGGCCTCGAAGGGGGGGGGGGGGGGGGGGTACAGTAGTGCACCGTCAGCACGTGTCCACGTGCATGCGTGCGTGTGCTTGTTATATGGGACGCGGCGAAAGGCTCTGCGACAAGCAGGTCGGTGGATCAGCAGGGTGCTTGGCTACTTCGCGGGTGCTAGACTACGTGTTCGACTCCTGTGCCATGCGATGTTTTTGCATTTTTCCATGATTGCCGTCTTCTTTACCAATTTGCTTCCTACACATTTCCTACTATTTATTTCACTCTGAATTGTCAAATAGGGATCAGATTCGTACACAATGGGAAGTTTGGGCAAAGACGGTGACCATGACCCCTACTGTAATTTAACATACTCCAAGGTAATACGGAAAACGGATGTCAGATTCGTGATCACCATCCCAAATAATTTCCCTGGGAGAAGTTTGGGCGAAATCGGTAATTATTGTTGACTTCGACGGCCCTAGTCACCCGTACCTACCGTAACCTACCGTAATCGATCGAAAATTGAAAAACGGATGCCAGATTCGTGATGATGCCAGATCCCCAAATAACGTTTCAGGGCAAGGTTTGGGCGAAGTCGGTGATTATGACATCGACATCTCTAGTCACCCGTACCTGCTGTAAGGTCATTGTTCAACATTCGCTGAAAAACACAAAACATTGCGAGTGAAGCCCAGCTCACAGTAAACCCTTATTTAACAATTTAGAGTGAAATTAAATGTGTAGGAGATGTGTAGGAAATAAGCTGATTTAAACCACCATTAAGGCACTATTGTACCTTCACGACTCCAGAGGTCGAGGAGAGATCAAAAAAATATTTCACCCAAACCTCGCCCAAAGGGGGAGGGGGGGGGGGGTGGTTATTTGGGGTGCTGATCACGAATCTGACATCCGTTTTTCAAATTTCGGCCGATCACGGTAGATTATGGTGGGTACGAGTGACGGTGCAATAGTGTACCCCCAGTTTCGAGGGCCCGTAGCTCTTTGGGTTCAAGGACTCAGCAAAAAAGAAACATGTTTTTCTACTACATGAAGTGTGGAGATTCTTGCAGTATTATTCATTCTCCCATTCAGACCTACGCCTGAGACCTTTCCCTGGTTAGACTAATTTTTGACAGTAGACCTTCCCGCAGGCGTTCAGAATCTGTGTGGGGAATATTTCATTATATTTTTCATATATTTCATATATTTTTGGCCTTGCTTTCAACAGCTTTTTGGAGTCTAGATAAGTGATATTGCAAAAATGTGCTCGAGCAAGGTAGAATTCGATTCCTCGACTTGATCACCAAAGGCCTCCTTCAACCATTTTTAGATAACTTGTTGCCAGATCTTGCATACATGGTCGTGCAATGCAGGGATCGTTTTCTCCGAGACCAACTTTAAATCTCCAGTCTAGTTACGATTTACGGTTTACGATTTACGATTCACGGCGGTTTTGTCGTAATTACGATTTACGAACTACGAAACTTCGGATTTCATTTACGCACACCCCTGCTCCTGAAAAGGCCAAGAATTGCTGCAATCGAGAGCATAGCAGAATAGACCCAGGATATTCTTTTCGTCGAACGCAGCAGAATTTAGAGAGATGAATGATCACGCTATGATGAATAGATAGGCTTTGTACAACTGTAGAGATTGGTGACAGTTACATACATTAGGTTTTCGCAGTTTTTGTTCCTGTTGTTGCCCCTCACCTTTTCTGCTCTCAACTTCAACTGCGAATTTCTTCTTTTTCTTTATAGCGCTTAATGCTGTTCGTCTTCTCGAATACACAAAGAAAAAAATCTTTGAAGCAAGCTAAAGCTTTTGAAAGCTATTGCACATTGCAAAGAGCGAATGTTATAGGTTCCAATGGAATAGAGCGCTGGTTCAAATAACCTCCACTGTCGTCACGATGACCGTGAACTACAATCTCTGTGTGGCGACGTCCCGTCCGTGGACTCTCATCAGAATCCTCCTTCACTGGCGTGGAAGTTTCTGGAAAGCCGTCGGCATCGAGAGTGCCTTATGGCTTCTGCTCTATTACCTCATCAACATCATTTATCGGCATTCGCTCGGCACCGAACAGCAGAAGTTTGTTATTTCATATACTATCGGCTAATTGGCTTGGGCGTAAAGAGTATCCTTCTTACTTTCCTATCCTAACCCTTGTCAGAGAGTTTGTGCCGGATCTCTCTGATTGTAGGATGACATGCATTTGCTTGTTCTCGGCAACTCACTGTTTAAACAGCACTCGCAATCTGTTTCTGCTATCCAACAGAAAGAGACCGAGTAGGGCATTAAGAGGGATTTCCTTTTCCTACTCAATGTATAACTTACTCTGTACAAGCAACAAATTTTCAGAGTATTCGCCGATACAGCGAGAACACTCAACCAGCATTTGCGGGATATTCCGCTCGACTTTATGCTCGGCTTCTTTGTCAGCGTCATCGTGACACGATGGTCGACTCTCTTCAACAATATTGGTCTCATAGAGAAGTTGGTCATTATGTTCATTCCAAATACCTCTATTCGTTCACTTCTCCATTCCAGTTTGGCTCACGTGATCTCCGGTTGCGTTCGTGGTTCGGACGACGCAACAAGAACTCGCCGAAGAAACATGATTAGGTGCACATTATCTTGAACCTCTAATTCCTTTCAAGACGTTGAAAACGCGCTATTACATGCTAAAATTGAGATCTAACTCATCGCATTCCTGTGCTCATTCGGAGTGTTTAGAAAAGATCTGAAAATCCATTTTGAAGTGAAATTCGTAGACTTCCAGTCTCCAAAAGTTTTTTCAGTTCTTTCAAACCTTGTGGGAGAGTATGTATGGTGTGTTAGCTAAAACGCTGGTGCTCCCTGTACTACTCTTTCAATCCAGCCTTTGCAGATATTGTGTTGTTGCCCAGCTGCTCGCCTTCCGTGACATCTCGATTCAGGTGCGAAAACGCTTCCCCACGATCGATGCCGTGGTGGCTTCCGGTAGGTGGCCTGACAACACGACTCGTAAACGAACTGTGATAAGCCGTCTGAAGGCCGATGTCTTAGGATTCCTTATGGACCACGAAAGAGATGCTCTGGAAGGACTGAACTGTGCAGCAGCGAACATGGGGAAGCACGGATGTCTCTACGGAAAGACCTGGATACCCGTACAGTGGGCGATCACGCTGATGAAGAAGGCGCGATATGAAGACGAAACGATCTCAAGCGATATCCTGTACGCAAAATGTCTGGAGGTTGGAGATATGTTGAGCGTTTCCATGTGGTTCAGAGAAAATCTCTGAAACCTCTACAAAGATACGGCGACAACCATTCAGTGAGCACTTTTCCAGGAGCTCCGCCGCTTTCGCACGAATCTCCTAACGCTGACCAATTACGACTGGGTTCCAATCCCTATCATGTATCCGCAGCTCGTCTTCCTTGCCGTCCACCTGTTCTTCTTCATCGCTCTCTTCTCTCGGCAGTTTGAACCGTCTGAGACACAAGTATCGGTAAGAACTCTTCACAGTGATCTTGAAAATTTTCGAAAAACTCTCCAACAAAGTATTGCGGTTGTTAAATAAATCAACTGCGAAGAGTATAGTTAACACACTCTGCAAGGATGAGGAGCAGTTAATGTTCGAACAAAGTTTTATGAGGCAGCAAGACAGCACTGCACCAAATGAAAACAAAATTGCGAAGTAATAAATTAAGTGATATAAATTAAAGTTTAATGAAATTCGTTTCGTCACGTACTTTAAGCAAACCTTTTTCACAACACCTGTCTGAAGCCTCCTGAGGAGGCGTTATGAAGCTGTTCAACAAAAGCTAGTAAAATTGAAAACCAATTCACGCACAACTTCTGTGCGAGCGCTGGTAACCTGTAATGGAAGAACAACCTGCGGTAAACAAACGGTATATAGACAACATGGAAAATTGAAGGAACTGTAGAGACAAAGCAGGGGAGGACAAGAATATAAATAAATATTAACAAGAAAATGACAAGAAATTAAAATCAGAATGAATAACAAGATAAAAATTAAATGAACAGGATTCAGCACAAGAAACGTAAAGAATACCCAACCCACTTTCAGGGGGACATGAATTGCCGGCAGGGATAGAATGGAATTGCTAAACGATGACATTCTCCCTCGACTCCTGTGGCTAGCCCCTCATGTCACTCACCGGGTTAATCACCAACGATGTGCGAAGTTAAGCTTTCTCGATTCTTTTTAGCCCATAAGTTCCATGGTGTGTGTCCCGCCTTCTTTGACCGGAAGGCGGAAACTGAAACGGTCACTGTTCACGCATCAACCTTCCCAACCTAGTTGCTCGGCCTAACACTCATGAAGATCTACGACTGTGCTCTAGTCCACAACTTCATCCCACAATCAGCGGGCGCGTATGCACCAGTGAATGAAAGAGCATGACCTGCGACCTCCGTTTTCTCAATGAGTTTATTCGTCCCTGTCATAGTGATATTAACACTTTTTCTGAGTACATCGGCGCAATGCTTTCCCGCGTCATTGACCTTTCGGCGTTAGTGCTCATTAAACCGCGTCTCAAAGCTTTGAAATCGAACCATGGCTGTACGTTAAATTTCTGCAGCTAAACTTTTCACGACATCTTCAACGGAGATTTCTTTGTGCTAAGCTGAACAGATTCACTAAATTAAATTTCTCGAAGCTGCCGTCAATTTGGCGGTAGTTTAGTGCGTGAATGGCCAGATCATCTTCTACGTTGATTCATCTCCACCTATGTGCTTGACAATTTATATGAGTACGCCTTCATTTTCACGGCACGTGACATTTTTATGTTTATCGTCAACGAAATTGTTAAACGAGAAAGTCTTCAAAACTACAAAACTGAACCGTAACAATGAGGCTTTCATAATGACGAATCTCTTACTACGGCTAGTTCGCCTAGCTTGTGGAAAGCTTCAGAGAAAATCCAAGTGCGATGTACCGTTGCACAACTGAACCTGTTTGAACGTTTTCATGGGTCCTGACAAATTATGCTGCTGAACTTGCAGTGCTCGCATTGCCAGGTGGACTTTTACAGCCCCACTTTTCAATACTGCCATAATTTTTTTTCGGAAAACTATAGAATGTTTTAATGAGGACTTCAACTCACAGTGATCACCACTGTCTTTTTCGATATAACAGTTACCTTTGTTGGTTCTGTTCTCGAGGTTCTGTTCTCACGGCAAACGGGAAGAGATTGTCAAATAAATGTCCACACAGTTGGCAAAATTTTGAAACGACTCGAATTCGAATTTCACTGCCTCTTTTCTGAATTCTTGTCCTTGTCACCAGAGTAACCTACATACAAAAATGTACGTAAATGTAAATGTATGTGATGGCTTTCCTTTAGTTTGTGTTCACGTCTTATCAATGAATTGCATTGTATGTTAATTAATGGGAGAAGACACCACTGGTCGCTGGGAGGGGGACGTTCTGCCTGAAAGCGGCGCGGGCAAAGACGCGGGACAGTGCCTGTGGAGCCAATTAGCGTCGACTCGCGCGGTGACACCCGCCGCTTTGCGCTCAGCCAGACAGCCCTTGCCGCGGAGGCGATGCTGACCCAGCCAACCACGGGAGCCAGTAGGTCGACCAGATTTGGTGTGATTACAATCGATAGAGGGACAAGAGGCTCAGACGGCTTGCCTTGGCAGTCCAGAAATTGTGATTGATCTGAACCGTACCGTCTTCTATATCAGAATTTCAAGCTCTATCGAATGAGCCAGGAAAGAATCTTGTCTCAATAACCCTTACAGCATTTTTTTTCAGGCGCAGCTAACTTTCGGTAAATATCAGTTTTTATTTATATCAGAATTAACTACGAGGCATGCTTCCAGGCTACTGATGTGAACTCTACCATCTCCTGAACTAGAATTTCGATTTCTATCAAATGAGCTAGAAATTATCCTGTCTAAAAAACTCTTAAGGCGGCTTTAGGCGTTGTTTACTTTCCTTAAATATCAATTTCTATTTATATCAGAATTTTGTGAGACATGCTTCCAGGCTGAAATTGCGCGAGGAATATGACTAGATAGACGAGAGGCCTTCTAAGCGAACACCAGGTGCTCAACATTTTTGAAGACAACGTTATGATCTTTCAGTGTTTAGAGCGCGTTCCCAGTTTTAAATTACACGATGAGTTCGATTTGACAGTCAGTAGACCTCCAAAGAACACCAAAGTACTCTAATTTTCTCATGAAATTTCATGAGTATTTCCTAGCTCGTTAATTGGCGGAGGAGACATTGGCTATGCAGGTACCTTGCCTGTTGGACTCGAGGTCAAAACATCACTAGAAGCCACAGATGACTGGACGAGCAATTTGAAGTATTGTGTGATGAAATTTATTCTCTCTGAACATTAGATTCAATGAAGCACCTATCCAGCCTTCGTCTTCAAATATGTGATGTGTGCATTATAAGGTTCCATAGAAAAAGAAAATGTTACAAAATGCTAAAGAGGTGTCATGTTGAAACTAACGCTTTAAACTTCTGTTAAAAGATCTCTCGTCTATCTAATTGGACTCCTCGTGCAATTTTAGCCTGGAAGCACGTCTCGAATCTAATCCTGATATATGTGAATAGAAATCGATATTTAGCTAAAATAAACAGCGCATTAGGAAAATCGCTTTAAGGGTCATTGAGACAAGATTCTTTCCTGGCTCATTCGATAGAGCTTGAAATTCTGATATAGAAGATGGTAGGGTTCAGATCAATCACAATTTCTGGACTGCCAGTGCAAGCCGTCTGAGCCTCCTATCCCTCTATCGATTGTAATCACACCAAATCTGGTCGACCTGCTGGCTCCCGTGGTTGGCTATAGCCTATAGGTCAGCATCGCCTCTGCGGCGAGGGCTGTCTGGCTGAGCGCGAAGCGGCGGGTGTCACTGCGCGAGTCGACGCTAATTGGCTCCGCAGGCACTGTCCGGCGTCTTTGCCCGCGCCGCTTTCAGGCAGAACGTCCCTCACCCCTGGTCGCGTGCCACCCGAAATATTGTTTCTGGTTCGGATTCCGCTCAGGCTAGCAAATCCTTGCATCCTTCTGAGATCGGTGAAGTGGTACCAGACTTGCCTAGTAAGGATAAACACTGACTTGTCCATTGCTGCCCACGCAAATGATAGATGTATATTGCGTGGCGTATCCCGAATAAAAGATTGGCTGAGGCCTACTTTCATCCTTTATCCTTATACGCTACGACGGAAATACTGCTGGAACGGTTTAAACTGTGAAATTGGTTCTTATCAAATTAACTGTAGTGTACTGCGAATATTGCTAGACATGAAGAGTTGCAGCATTAGCCCTTCAATTTTGTGTTTTGCTTTGAAGACTCAATGCTATGCGAAGTCTGCACATACTTCAGTCGCTGCCTGTCTGTCCACCTTGATTCTTCTAAATGAGAATTTTTGGTTCGAGAACCAAGGCGAAGATTTTTCGAGATCCTATGGATACTTTGGCTGGTTTTGCTTGGCTAATTGAGACTTCAAGCGAAATCTTGAACATCCTAGTGACCAGCCATCGGAGCGGCCTGTCGGCCGCCCTGACGTCTTCTCAACGGCTTTGCCGTAGTATTAACTTCTCATCCTTAATTTTAGCTGCCATACATGTCTCCGCAGGAAGAACACCCTAACTTCGTCGAGTGGGGAAAATTATAAACGTCCATAGAGGGAAACTGCTATTCTAGGGATACTGGTTGCTACTCAGAAAAGATTTAGCCAACTAACTACAAGTCAACAATTAATTGTTCCGCTAACATAGTGTGACCAGGAGTGAGTGGATTAACTGTCATAAGTCATCGTAGGGTTTCGACCTATCCGTTTTGTTGTTCGTTATCCGGTGATTTCAGGCCGGATAACGTTGACCAACTCTTAAAATTTCGACACAGTGACTAAACGATTGGATAGAGAACTCTCTGAAACCATAAATGTGGTCGCGATCAATAATAGGAGGCATTATAATGTAAGTTCATATGAAGTATTTTCTTACTTGGGAACACGTTGCGAAATCATTAGATGGAATATGTTTCACTTACCACCTGGCTGGATCTTACGAAGACATTAATTTAGGAATCCTGTGTTAGTCATAGGTTTTAGCAGAACATCAAAAAAATACCGCAACTTATGTTTTGCTGTAAACTCTGTTAAAAAAGGGGAGTAAAGGGCGAAAGCGGCGCTCGTAACTAACATTCCATGGCGCGTTTTGAAATACAGAACGCATGCATGCCCGTTTTGATCTGTCGGTTATCAAAAAAGAACTCCCCTGAGATTCTTTTTTAGTGACACATCAGGTATTCAACTTTATGAGGGGTTACAACTCCTTAAATATGCACGCAACAATTTGCATTGGGTAGTCGACAGAATACAGATTTTTTTATTCTCCCCAAATAATTCTAAATCTGACTGCCGTTGCACCTTGGGATGCAGCTGAGCAGTAAGAGTAGTTCTCGCCAAGGCAGAACCAAGCTTGCAAATCCAAGTCTTACTTCAGTGACTCTTCAGCGCAACCGTCTTCTACCAGCTTGAAAAAATGGAAGCCGGGGGAAAAGGCTGTTAGTCCACGAACGACTTCATTTTACAAGAGATTCAGAAGCATAAGAGAATCAAGGCAAAGGATGAAAACGCCAAGTGATCATCATAACAACCCAACTGACCGTATGAAAATAGCCGGGTAGCTCACTCCCTAATGAACAGAAATGTGAATACGTAAGGGATGAATAAGTCTGACGACATATGTCCTCATCTGAGATTGACGTCTTTCGACTGTTTTCACAGAATCAATTGTTTTGTATCTCGCGCTCTTCTTCGCACTTTCCTACTATCGCTTAACACTGTTGTTGTATGAAGCTATTCCTGCACGAGTGATCTTTATAGTCTTTGTCTTTCGAAGATTGAAAAGGGAGTAATGCTAACAATACTAAAACATCAGCGGAGACGAGTCCTCATCGATAAATAGATAATTAAACTAAGAGCCTTGTTTTAACAACTAGAGAATCTTGCCACTTTTCTTTCTTTTTTGTTTGGAAAGCACAAATGGCCGTTCCACTGACTGCCGCAACATGCCCTAAAAATTCCATAGAGCTTCCATGATTTAGTGACCTCAATGATGAAAGGAGTTACCAATTTCTTTCATCTTAAAACATCGGCTGTTGGTTGGCGTGTTGTGGCGCAGGAAGCTTTGAGGTGGATCTTTATTTAGCGTGGCCTTACGTTTTGACTTCACGTCATCTTCAGAAGCCAACTGGAAGCCATCGCGAGGTGGCATGCTCGCCCTCGTGACCAGTAGAGGCGAAAGATCCACCTCAAAATTTCGTGTGACACAATTTGCACTAACTGACCAATGAAATGCTTATATTCAAAGAGTCTAAACCCAGTTTTATCTTTTGTTGTTCGTTCGTTATCCGTTTTTCCGTTATTTTTGGGCAAAATTGTCTGTTATCAAAATTAACCGCTTTTCAACGTTTCATTAACCGCTCACTCCTGATAGTTACGTGCTGAGAAAAATCAAATATTTTTGAATACTAGGAAATGTTCAGAGATACATCATTTCATTATGACTGGGCAAGGATATTAAAAGGCTGGATTACAAATACAAAACATTCATCGACTGCCCTTCAGCGACCTCGACTACCCCAGGACTGAAGCTTCGCACCGCTTCAATAACATCTCCAAAAAAATCGATAATTTGATCAGTATCGATTGATGGCGATAGAAACTTTAAAAACGAACTTCATTTTCGTGTTCAGCGATCTCGATTACCCAGGGTTGAAATTTCGGTCAATCGTTGAGTGCCGCCAATACGCCGTGCCCTAGCTCCAGTTGTGGCGGAAACACACACGCGCACATAAACATTACTCCTACATAGTAGGGTT
Source organism: Heligmosomoides polygyrus bakeri (assembly GCA_947359475.1). Classification (NCBI taxonomy): domain Eukaryota; kingdom Metazoa; phylum Nematoda; class Chromadorea; order Rhabditida; family Heligmosomidae; genus Heligmosomoides; species Heligmosomoides polygyrus. Next base: position 86,186,620 of record OX375865.1, on the reverse strand, counting down.
TCGGATACTGAAAACGTATGGGGAGCGAATAAAGCACTGACTTCTTCATCAGATCGGCACCGCAAGCAATTGTAGAAGTCAAATGCCTTTTCACAATGTTTCCACGATATTCCCTGGAACCAGAACGTTGCGCATCCAAAGCAGAAAATGAACAATGGTGTAAATTACCTTTCAAATCCTTCATAGGTGGTAAAGCACCCGGTGAGTGGGTAGCAATGACACTTCGGTATTTCATTCTTTCAGAGCTATTCCGGGTATGTGATTCCACTGATGTCGTGCCTACAGTTCACTTTCTACATGGGCTGGCTGAAGGTGGCTGAAGCTCTTCTGAATCCATTCGGTGAGGACGACGATGATTTCGAGTGCAACTTTCTTCTAGACCGAAACCTCATTGTGAGTTGTTCTGCCCGACGAAACTGTCAGACAACTATGGCCAGAGGTATATGCCGCAGTGCTACGCTAGCCAATATGCTTTTTGAGCATTATTTCTTTTCCCTGTCGTTTACCGTAGCGCCTCAAGTCCACACCTTTACGGATTCGGTCAAACGCGGCCGTAACTGTCCAACCTTCTATTAAAAACTCTGAAAACTCATAGCGGAACGTTGACGACTTCTTGACTTCTGCAACAATGCCGGGAAAGGAATTGTGGAAGAATTCTTTTCACCAAGGCGAAGTCTGTTCCATAAAACGTTCATTACCCATCGAGTGGCATTCCTTCGTTTACGTTTCCTATAATAATAAAAAATAGCGACAATCATGGTGAGCGTGCTAAGGCTTTACTCTTCTCAAGATTGGCATAGCGATCGTCGACGACGGTGACGACTGTGTTCCTGAGCAGAAGAAGGACACTTTCTGGAATCTGCCAATTGATCCGCTCTACAGCTCGACGTCAATGCAGAGGCACACGCAACCTCTGACTGGATCTGCTTCTGGCTTTGAGTGAGTTGTGTCTCCCTATCCATGCGGGAAACTTAGCTCCGTTGCCTTAGAAAACCAGTATTCGGCTTCGAGTTTAGCGGTAATTAAAGTCGTCGGCTAAGCAATGGCCCGGCGAAAAAGTGCAAAAAATCGTAGATTACACGAAATAGATATGTATATATCGTCAATGCAGGTGGCATTTACTGTACCAAATAAGTAAACAGCACGAAATACTGAATCAGTATGTAAATGGCAAACACAACACAAGACTTTCGCCTTGCTTCACTTGAGAAGAGAAGCCGCATTCATCAAAAAATAAACCATCGGGTATGTGTGGTAGCGCTACCCTTTATCATATGTCTACCCCTTATATCCGCATGCCTGCGGGTTTAATTGTTGACGAGTCCGGCCTGGAAGTATGATCGAAGCCTAATCCTCCATTCGATGTAGAAATTAGTTTGCTTTTGATGTCAAGTTTAGAGGCATTCTCTTCCTCGCGCCATTGACAATTGGTCTCAGCTTAAAAGAAGAGTGCTGCATTATTTTGAACCCAGGCCAACCCTGTCTTCCAACCTTTGGGGTCGATGAATTGACAAAAGACTTGCCTGAAAAGGAAAGGACGATACACTGACTTGACTATCGGCTGGCTACTTACTTCGTTGCGGGCCGATGAAGCAAAACTGACGTCTGGAGCTGCCAGCTGTCCTGGTTCGAATCTTCTTCTTCTTCTTCTTCTTCTTCTTCAGCGTTTGTCCCGCTTCGTGGCGGGGTCCGCTATTCTGGTGTCATGACGCCACCTTTCCCGATCCAGCGCTAGATCGGGGTGGACACCAGCTACTTTCAAGTCCGTATGTAACGTATCAGCCCAGCGCTGCTTCGGGCGCCCTCTAGGCCGCTTTCCTATTACCTCGAAGTTAAGGCCTATCTTGCGGACGCTGTCTTCTTCTCCCCGCAGAACGTGGCCGTACCATCGTAAGCGAGCTTCGCGCATCTTGTCAGTTATCGGCGCGACACCGAACTTCTGCCGAATAGCATCGTTTCGGATGCGGTCCATGCGCGTGACTCCTGCCGTCCAGCGCAGCATCTTCGTCTCCATGACGCTGAGGCGCGTTTCAACTTCCTTGGTCGCTGGCCAACACTCAGCGCCGTACATTGCTACCGGCCGGACGACTGCTCTGTAGATCTTCGACTTAAAGCGCTCTGGTATCTTCTTGTCGCAGAGCACGCCAGTCAACGAGCGCCACTTGGACCAAGCTGCACTCACGCGTGAATTCACTTCGACCATCAGTTTGCCGTCAGACGCGACTGCTGATCCCAGGTACTTAAAGACCGCAGTGCGTGGAAGCTCTATGCCGTTAACCTTGATGGAGCTGGACTCGGTAACGTCCGTCGTTAAATACTCGGTCTTCTTCACGTTCAATCTGAGTCCAAACCGCTCCAAGCGATCACACCAAGCTTGCAACTCTCGCTCGAGTTCTCCTTTATCTTCGCTAGCGAGCATCACGTCATCGGCATAAAGCAACGTCCAAGGGACGGGCTTCTGAAGATCTCGTGTGATGGCATCCATGACGACAACAAAGAGGAGTGGGGAAAGCGCAGAACCCTGGTGTACCCCGACAGAGATGGGAAACTCCATCGAGGTCCCAGCTGCAGCTTGAACTCGACTCTTTGGACAAGAGTAGAGAATTCGCACCCACTCTATGAGCTCTTCAGGAACTCCATGTTGTCGCAGGGCGTACCATATAACTTCACGCGGTACGCGGTCAAAGGCCTTCTCCAAGTCGAGAAAGGCGATATGCACTGCCTTCTGTTTCTCGCGATGTTTCTCTATCAGGAGGCGAGTGGCGTGTATGGCATCAACGGTGCCACAACCAGCCACGAAGCCGCACTGATTGCTGGACAACTGGACGATGTCCCGAATTCGTCCATCGACAATTCGCTCAAAGATCTTCATGCTGTGCGGAAGCAAGCGAATCGGACGGTAATTGGAGCAGTCTGCAGGGCTGCCCTTCTTCTTCCAAATCGGGATCGTCGTACTTTGGCGCCAACACTCAGGCACTTTCTTCTCCGCCACAACCTGATTAAAGAACTTCGCCAACCACTCAGCAGGGTACCAGTACTTGGACTTCCATAAATCAGCTGCCACGTCATCGGGCCCAGTCGCTTTGCCTGGCCTCATCTTCTTCAAAGCCGCTTCAGTCTCCTCCACGGTGATCTTCTGAACGGGGCCGTGGGTTGGAGCCGTGGAAGGGATGGCTGGATGAGGAAATTCTACTGTAGAGATTTCCTCAAAGTAGTCGCGCCATCGCTTCAATGCCTTCTTGCGGTCTGTAAGAAGATGGCCGTTCTCATCATTGATGCCGAAAAACTTCTCAATATCCTCGGTCTGCCGATGGCGATTCTTAGCAAGCCGGTACAGATACCGCTCGCCATCGCGTGACTCGAGCTTCTCGTTGACATCTCCATAATGAGTGGCTTTTGCAACAGCCACGGCCTTCTTTGCAGCTTTCCTCGCTTCTTGGTACTTCCGCCAGTTATCGGCCGTCTTTTCGCCGAGAAACACGTGATAAAGCGACTTCTTCTCTCGCACTTTTGCTTTCACGTTATCTGTCCACAGCCATGCCTGCTTTTCGACCTTCCGTCGCCCAGGCTTCGTAATGCCGAGTTCCGACTGTGCAGCTTGACGTATCGCGTCGGTCGCCATCTTCCAAGTCTCGTCGACAGTCGTGACTGTCGGTAACCGCACGCGAGAAATCACAGCTGCTTCCTTCTCTCTCATTCGCCACCACTTGATTCTTGCAGCACCACATCGCTCGACCTGCTTCACCCTCGGAGGGACAATCTTCAGAGTGCAGATCAGCGGTCGGTGCTGTGGGGCGACCGTCTCATACGGCACGATCTTCGCGTCTGTGACAAGACTCCGGTCGCGATCTCTCACAAGGACAAAGTCTATCTGAGACTTGGAGCTCCCACTGTAGTATGAGATAAGGTGCGAGTCGCGTTTTCGGAAGACGGTGTTCACAATGGTGAGGCTATGCGATTCCGCATACTCAAGAATGCGCTCACCATCGGCGTTACGTGATCCGTATCCGAAACCACCATGACAGCTGTACTCGTCTTTCGTAGCACCTACGTGCCCATTAAGGTCACCAGCGACTATGATGACATCTTTCGACGGTACCTCTGCTGTCTTCTCATCCAGCAGGTTCCAAAACTCATCCTTGGCTTGATCGGAGCAGCCAGTCTGCGGAGCATACGCAGAGAAGAAGTGATAGAGTCGCTCATTAGCGGCGACAACGATCTTCATCAATCGATCGTCAAAGCGCTCAACGCTTACAATCGAGTCACGAAATCGTTCGGAGACGATTATTCCGACACCACTGGTGGTCCTGGGACTTCCACATAGAACGGCCTTGAAGCCACGTCCTATGTCCCTTGACTTGCGGCAGGACCACCTCGTCTCCTGCACCGCACAGAAATCAACTCTTCTACGCTCCAGTGCTTCAACCAACTCGCACGAGCGGCCCGTCAACGTACCCACATTCAGCGTTGCCACGCGGGTCCTGCTTACGTTACGGGACTTTCGGACTAGCTCAGTTGCCCCCCGATGCCGTCCTCGCATCAAGGACCCTCGCATACTTCTCACACTCGCCGGGCTCTGCGAGTGCGCGTCGGCTCCCGCGGACGCCGTAGCACTATCACGAAAAACTTGCAATGTCATGAACCATGTGATGTGACATGGGTGTTCGTAGGCCGGCCTGTCACAAGGGCCTGTCGCCTGCAATCGAATGTCCGTGTTCGGCTTAGCTCGCAGAGCGGGCAGTTTCCAGTGGCACCACGTGGAGGAACGGACATCGCCACCCCTGGTTCGAATCTAACCTGCAAAAGATTTGTGGCTGGAGCAGTAGCGAAATAACAGAGATCTCACAATTTGTTTGCTAGCGATACAGTAACCGAAGAGAAACATTGAGGTGCGCCGCTCACCATCTATGATACACCGATTGGATGGCAAAGTGGACGGAGGCGGACTAGCAGGAAGGGGTCAGGAGTTCGGAACCGGTGGTTGGGATTCCGCACTACTGGGCTTGCTCACTCCACCTTCACCAATTTAAAGTGTATATTGAACATGGAAGTGTGCCGTACTGACATTAGACCATTGTTTTAACCTGAATGATACGATTTTTAAAAAATGCAAGTACGACTTTCCTGCAATCCGCCCCCGTATCCACTCTCCCACCCAGTCACTACCGCCTTGGTGGTGAACGGCGCATCTCAATGTTCCACTTACGATTAGGTTACTGTGACGCCAACAAGCAAATTGCGATATCGCTGTGATTTCGCTGCTGTTCCAGCCCGAAACCTTTTGCAGGTTAGATTCTAGCCACGACATGGTACATAGTTACAGATATCAGTTTTGCTTTATCGGCCCGCACCGGAGTGACACGGTTTCTTGCAATTTTGACCTACCCAGATGTCCGCGCGAAATTTGAGAACCACTACGGTGCTTCTCAGACGACCCTCTACAACCCTCAGTAGGCCCCCTTGAAAATTGCCACGGGACGTTCATTTACCTCCCTTGTTAGTCATTGTGTAGGCCAAGTACGCACTCAAAATGCGTCCACAAAAGCTAGACCCCTCGTTCCTATATTTGATACGGGGATGGGATCAGCGATTGAGACGCAAACGAATTACCTATTAGAGCATCACACGTGTCCCCCTATTCCATCAATTTTGGAGAGTGCTGCGGAAGGAATACTTCTTTCCTTATCGAGAAATAACTTGACTACTGAACTTTTAGGTTCACCTCAAAGCACTAACTCTGGCCTAAAGTCGTAAGTAGTACTCTTAACGACTTTAATTACCAGTGAGCTTCCTTTCCAAATGAAGTCTTATAGAACATTACAGTAGCGCAAGGAATTATTATTTTACAAACAATGTCACTATTTTCGGGGCGCATTGTAGAGAAAAACGTCCAAAAGATATCGTGCAGTCAGTTTAAGCATAGATTTTGGATCAGATGCCGCTCGGGCCAACCAGCCTTCCATTCCTCCGGAGTCCATAGATGGGTCCCAGAGCTGTGCGGAAAAGATAAAACACTCGCTCGAATCGGATGGCATCGAAATCTGGAATCAAACAGCCAAATTTGGTTGGACTGTTAGTTATGAACGTCAACCTTGCTTGACATGGATGTAAATCTAAGAGAAGGCAACTTACTCAAACGATCAAATAAGAACATGAGAAAGATACATGACCGATATTGCACTCATCCCAACGACGGAACATGATTGTTGAATGCGTGTTGCCTCTACTATACCACGAGACCTTTCCCCAGGAACTGATTCAATACCACTCCTTAAGCCTATTTTCAAGCCTTTTCGATTTTATTAGCAATGATTTTCATAATGAATAAAATTATTGAATAAAATTGTGAATAAAAGATGTGCACAACCAAGGCTGGAAGATCTACGCATGGCTAAAGTCGAGCCTATGCAAAACTTTTCAACAACAAGAGTCAAATAAAGTCAAAAATAAGGTCAAAAATTCAGCAACTTAGCAACTCCGCAGGGTCTTAACCGGTGCAGACATCCGCGTCACAAAAATCTGAACTAAAGTGAATAAATGACTGAAGACTGGATGAAGTAGCTGTCAACTTTCACTGTTTGTGGCATGAAGGCTTCCCTCACAAGATGCCAATAACCCAGCATAACTGACTTTATTCTAGGTTGCCCCAGAACGTGAGCGAGATCACCATGATGTCACGATTCGCTCAAGAATGCGATTGTGCCAGCCCACGGAAAGTCAGCGTTGTCAGATCGTAAGTTGTGTTGATGTACAGTGATGCTAGAGCACTGGTTCTTATGTGGAGAAATTTTAAAAGATCAAACCAGCAATTGTTTGCTTAAATGCCTATCACTTACTACTATTCTGTATTGAGGCGGCATCACGGAACCCTTCCGTTTGAAGTTTCTTCGAGTATTTGCACCGACTCTAGAAAACCGTCCCTAAATTCATCAGGTTCCCTTCCATTTCACCCTCGATTTTCGACATGGGACTTTGAAAGTGGTGTACCGATACAGATATGATTTTTACCTCAAGATTAAGGTCCTTGCTCAACACCAACCGACTTATCCTTTAAAATTTGTTTATTTTCCTTCTTGATTCAGAGAGTGCTCAGGCAGCACCTACGGATTGTCATCGAGAATTCGAAAACGATTGTCAAGGTAATAGTATAATTTTTCATTCCTATTTTGAACTATGCCAGACAAAGAAATACACCATTTTCACGTCGAATTGAAAACTTTCAAATCAAACTCGGCACTTTTTCAATCAAATTGCACACTTTTCACGTCAAACTGGTGCTCTTCTAAGCTAGCCTACGACTTTTGAAATCGAAGCAAACTCTTTCAAATAAAAATGACCTTTAGGCAGGTTTAACTACAGACTTATCAAGATAGTTAGAATAATTTTTTGCTCAAGAAAAATCTGATACAACTTTCTTTTAAAATTTTGAGTTCACCTTCCCAAGATGTGTAATAGTTTCATAAAAACTTTATTTTTCGGAAAAAACAACAAATAAATTTTTTAAGCGTAGCAAGGCGGCAGTCATGTAGTGCATTAAAGGACTAGATCGCGCCATGCACTCGAATGCGCGTCGCATTGTTCATTTCATTGATAGTGTATGCTGCTTAATGCAGAAAGAAAATTAGGATCAGTGTTTTTTACAATTGTTTATGTTGCACAGTTTGCAGATGTGAAACTGAATGCATACAAATTTTGCTATCAATCGAATAAAAATCGCGAAGTTTTGGACGGGAGCAGTCTCTGTTTTAGCCGCAGAAAATGGCCACTTTTACACTCTTCAAAACAAATTTTAAATCATTGTTTTTGCTCAAAAAATAAAAATTTTATAAAATTTTTAACAATGTGTTCGCTTATTTTATAGATGAATTAAAACTTCAAAAATGTTATATTAAAATGTACCTTGAACAGAAAATTATTCTAACATTTGTGAAGAGTCTCTAGTTTAATGTAAAAAATCTCATTTTGATTTGGAAGAGTTCGCTTTGATTTCAAAAATCTTATACTAGCTTAGAACAGTGTAGATTTGACTTCAACAAGTGTCCAGTTTGAGGTGAAAATTGTACAAAATAATCCTATTCATAACATTTTCAACGTCTGAAGCATTAAAATTCAGGAAACATAGTGTGGCTGATACGCCGAAATGTCCACCGCAGACCATTCATCGACAGCTGTCCATCAAAGGCAAGCCTACTAGTCTGAATCAAAGTGCTTTCAGAATTCGTATAGTCATCGGTGTCGACGTTAAATAAGTCGTAGCACAATGGTTATACGATTTCAAAACGTAGGACATGCACTGTGTATGCCGACATTATGGCTCAATAAGGCTCCACATAAGAACACATAATCAATCCAGCAAGTGTATTTTTCCCTTGAAATCATTATCCTGCAAATTGTGGGATTTTCTTGTTATAAGAAGCAGGACCGTGGCAGTTCGAAACTGGGGTGAACTAACAGCGCGAGCTCACAACGATTCTATTCGTCGCCTATTTAAAACCGCCTTTGACAACTTTGGTAAATTTGAACTTACACTGAATAACAGCTCTAACCACTGATCAAAACATCGCCTTCACACAAGGTTAAAGCTCACCTTAAATGTGTTTAATTAAATTTGAGAGTATAGTGTTTGCTGAAAGGCGATTGGTTCATGGATCCATGGGTTCAGTAACTGTTGCTGCAGTGCAACGCTTACAGAACGCTCAATTCCAATGAATGCGCCCGAAATTTAAAAAAATTAAAAAGTGAATGAAAGTAGGAGATTCTCGAGATGTTATTTTATTATTAATGAAATCATTTCCAGACGACGTTCTACCGTCGTGGATCGAGAAGCGGCTGAGTGTGAGTTTTATCGCCTGATTTCAACCACTTTCACACAGTGAAACAATCACGACAGGGCAGAACATGCTCCTAGCAAAAAACATCTGCTAGCATCAGGAAGTCCATAAAAATTTGGTTGAAACACACAAAATGGTTCATTAATATGGTGACGCTCGACCTCACTTTCCAAAATCATCTCTCCGGAATCTAGTCGAATTAGGTGAGCGGAGACACTTGCTTCCCGCCATATTCATCATACTTCCCCTGAACTAACGAAGTCGTACATGCTGCCTCACCAAGTGGCTCCCCAGTTTCTAGTTAACGAAACAGGCTTAATACTGAACAAATGGGCTTAAGCCCGACCTTCTCGAGTTTTTCGACTTCATAGGTCGAAGTAGACTTAAAAAATAAAAGGATAAAGGACGGCGTTACTCAATCCCTTCTGGGATGCGCCAGCGCATTCTACTTCTACGGGATGTCGTGGAGGCGACATGAATGCGTATTTGGCCATACAATGACTTGCGGTGGCCAGCCGATGAACAAGTCAGCGCTCTATCCTTCCCAGACAAGTCTGGTACCAATTCACCGACCCCGGAGGGATGGAAGGCTTGGTTGGCCTGGGCGGGAAGTCCGAACCAGGAACCTGGTATCGGGTGCACGCGACAGTCGCGCCTCCTCCGACTGCGCTACACGCGCCCGAAGTAGACTTAATACTGAACAAATGGGCCTAAGCCCGACCTTCTCGAATTTTTCGACTTCATAGGTCGAAGTTGACTTAATACTGAACAAATGGGCCTAAGCCCGACCTTCTCGAATTTTTCGACTTCATAGGTCTAGGTTTTGAAGCTCGTGAAACTCTAGTATTAGAGCATAATCAGCGAGAAATGTCCGATTCTGATAGCAATCATTTGGGCTTTAAAAATCAGTTCATCAGCGGGGACGCTTTAATTTCTACCATCTTCTCGTCAAATTGGACACTTTTCAATTCTAATCGGATACTCTTTTAATGAAGCCTAGCGCTTTTAAAAAATCAAACTGAACATGTTCCAAACTAAAACGGGCCCTTCCACATTAGACTATTAGGTTTTTCGGAAAGTTTCAGTGTTTTGCGTAACTATTTTTCATTCGTCTATTGTTAAGTAAAAGTTTAACCTGCATTGCGTATTATTGCCGCTTTCTGTACAAAGCCTTGCGCTCTCTGACTAAATAATTTATGTTTCAACGTTGATTTATACACGATAACGCTCATCCGGACCTCCCACGAATAATTATTCGAAAATGGAACGAATTAAGGGCTGTAATTCTGCTTCACCCTCCATATTCTTCAGATCTCTCACCACCGACTACCACCTTTTCAAACACTTTCAAAACTTTCCCGCTGGTAAAGTCTTCGCCAATAGGGACTAAGCCAAAACAGCTTTCGTGGATTTTGTTGAATCTCGACCACCCAATTTTTTCGCTGATGGAACAAGTCGGCTGGAGGCCCGTTGGCCGACAGTCGACTTGTTCCATCAGCGAAAAAAGATGCTTATTTCGACTAAATCCGGTAAGAATTGAGAAAGTTATGGTAGTTCATAGTGAAGCACTCAAAACGCGGAGAACTTTCCGAACAACCTAATAAATTTTACAGAAAGGTTAGAATAATTTTTCGTTCAAGGAACGCTTTAGTACCCTTCGAGGGAGGGGTGTCCCGTTCCTCTTCCTGCTGACACTTGACTCTATAATGAACCACCTTGAGGAAGGCCCTCTCAGAACGATCCTCTACGCGGACGACATCGCCCTAGTAGCCGACAACCAGGAGGAGCTGGAGAAGAAGGTGCAGCTGTGGCAGAGAGCCCTCGCAAACAGCGGCCTACGGCTGAACGTGAAGAAGACGAAGTTCATCAGCTCTGAGCAGTGCGCTGGATCGATCCTAGACTGCCAAGGGGAAACGATCGAGAAGGTGGAAGAATTCCGCTACCTCGGAAGTGACCTATCCGAGGAAGGAAGTGTGGACCAGGCGGTCAGGGGACAGATAAACGCAGCCTGGCTCAAGTGGAGGGAGTCCACAGGGATACTCTGCGACCGTAGATGCTCCAGGACGCTCAAAGGCAAGCTCTATAGAACAGTTGTGAGACCTGCCTTCCTCTACGGCAGTGAGTGCTGGGTCCTGGGTAAGGCGCAGGAGCGGCAACTGTACGCGGCGGAGATGAGGATGCTGAGGTGGGCTTGTGGATGGACCCGTCGGGACAGGGTGCGAAACGAGGATGTTAGGGCAGTGATGAAGACAGCCCCGATCCAGCTGAAGATGAGGGAGCAGCGCCTGAGGTGGTATGGACACGTACTCGGAAGACCGGAGGATCACCCCACAAGGTTGGCCCTAGATTTCGAGGCACCCGGAATGCGTCCGAGAGGAGCCCCAAGGAAAAGGTGGAAGGACGTCATCAAGAGAGATCTCACCGAAGTCGGCGCCACGGCAGATGACGCCCTTGATAGGATGAGGTGGCGACAGATCACAAGAACAGCGGACCCTACGACTGCGCGGGACTAAACGCTCAGGAGAAGAAGAAGAAGAAGAAGAAGAAGAAGAAGAAGAAGAAGAAGAACGCTTTAGTACATTCTTTGACATATTAATTCACTTACCCAATAAGTGAACATAGTGCTTGAAATTTTATAAAATTCTAACTTTTTAAGGAAAAATAATGTTTTAAGGCTATTTTAAAGAACAGGAAGGCAGCTATTTTTTAGTGGTAAAAAAAGGGACTGCGCCGTGCCCTCATCCAAAACGTTACCATTTGTATTAGACTGATAGCAAAATTTTTGTTTGCATGGAGTTTTACATCTGTAAACGACGGAAAAACAGTTGTAAAAACACATTTACCCTCTTTTCGATGCTTTAAGTAAGCAATATTTACACTCCCAATTAAATAAAAATTCGCTAAGAGTTCTTGGAGTACATGGTGCGATCTCATATTTCAATGCATTATATGGTTGCTGTGTTGAGGCCCTTTAAAACAAAAACTAATCTATTATCTCTTCTCGGAAAAAATTAAGAAATTATTGCTCATTTCGACAACTAATCTAAAAAAATCGAAGCAAGTTATACCAGTTTTTCCTTCAGCAAAAAATTATTATTCTTACCACTTTCGAGAGCCTAAAGGCCGCCACAGACTTCTGCGGCGCCGCTCAGCGGCTTGACTCATCATCAGTGGGAGCGGTGACGGCGAGGCACTGTAGTGTTTCTAGTCGGGACCGACTGGTGCTTAACAATAACGCGGCCCGATGACGATCGCGCGCCCGCATCGACCGTCTCCGCTCTGGATCCCGCCGCGAAAGGGCAGAGCGCAGAGCGCAGACAGACAGACGCTGGAGCGGCGCCGCCGGGTGGAATGATTCAAGTCATTTCCGCCAGCGACGCCGCCGGTGCCGCCGGTGCCGCTGGCGGCGCCGCTGGAGGCGAGCTCTGCGTCTCTGCCCTATGGTTAAAGGCCCCCGCAGACTTCTGCGGCGTTGCCGCTGCCCTATCCTTCATCATAGGGCAGGGACGCAGAGCTCGCCGCCAGCGGCGCCGGGAGAGTATGTCTGCGCTCTGCCAATTCGCGGCGGGGATCCAGAGCGGAAACGGGCGCGTCACCAGTTGGTCCCGACTAGAAAGACTACAGTACCTCGCCGTCGCCGCTGAGCGGAGCCGCTGGCCGGCCGGCAGCCGCCGTTGAGCGGCGTGACTCATCGATTTCGCCGTCCGCCGCCCGCCGCTGGCCGCAGAAGTCTGCGGGGGCCTTAAGCATAGGGCAGCGGCGCCGCAGAAGTCTGTGGCGGCCTTAAGCTTAACACGTAATAAGCTCGATTCAATTTGGAAGACGTTCCGTTGGGTTTCTGTAGCATCAAGTTTGTTTGGAAATGGGAATAATTTGATTTGAAGCGTCCAATTTGACGAGAATGATATAAATGTAGTGGTCAAAATCAGGCAATATTTTTGAACCAACCTAAGGGAATATTTCTTAAAAATCAAAATTCCATGCAAGTAGCATCTATCTAACAATGATGTAAGTCTCGTGACACTCTGGCAAAGTGATTTCAACGCCCGCACCATCAGAACATTTTCTTTTCCTGAATTTTAATACAGGCCATAGAACTTCGCTGTAGCTAAATGGTTTTAAAATAAAAATTTATTGCTAATCAAACAGTGGTAACACTTTTTTGGGACGTTCTGTAGAGAGATCGTCGCAGATCGAAACTGGTGAGAAACTATTTTATTCTCATTGAATATAATGGATCTGAAAGCGAAACACCAGCATGCTAATAATCTCCTTTTGTAATTAACCAATTTATTGCGCTATTTCGTACTTTTTTTCGTAGTCCTTCAATGACTAGCTGACTTGAAAAAACCCACAATAAACTGCTACTAACTTGAGAGATGGAGGTGATTGATGTATGTGGGGAGCAACTGCAACAGCTAGAGAGGCCCACTCCAGTACGCTTCGTATGCAGTATAAGCTGCGTTGGTATAAGTTGTGTTCAGCAGAGCTTCACTGATTCATTCGCTTCTCAGCTCATTTGCTTTAGGAACTAGATGCAATACCTGATTTTTTTCAGATCGTGCCAGAAGATGACGACCAAGCGCCATCGGTTCGAGCTCGAAGTCAATCCGAGAATGCGCTGCCTATCTAACCTACTCCTAGGGTCCACTAACGTCTGGTTGCATGAACGAATGTTACATACGCCATGATAAAGTGTATTATTTCGTTTCTCTTATTTATCTTTGACCACAAATACATGTGGTGAAGCATCGAGCGATGCTGCTTGAACAGTGACAGCTTTGTCTTTATCCAGACAACACAAAATAGAACCTCAGAAACTCTTCCGCTCGTCACGAACATCGTGATGTAGGATTCGGCTGCAGTCCAACTCTTCAACGTGCACGATCTAAGTCGACCAGCATTCGCTCTTCTCGGGCGATACACTAATGTGTACAATTTGGGCTGCTAAGAAGATCTGAAGGAGTACTTCTACCATTTATAAGTTCCTTTAAATCGTCTTCTCGTAATGTCACGGAAGTAAACAGCCATTCATGTTGACTCAGTTCTCCTCGTTGATATAAATGCTTTGTTCTCATTACATTATTTGTCACCTCACTCTTCCCTGTGTTCGTATTTCAACCTCATGTCTTCTCTATGGTTGATTTTTTAGCCAAATAAATGGTCACGACGCTCATAACATGGCCTTCGGCGGGTGGTACAAACCAACCCTAAAACCCGTCCGTACATACAGTCGATGCTTTCCGACAGATTTTTCCGTCGCAAACTGCCGGAACTCTATAACTTCAAACTTCAAATTCACTCCAATAGAAACTAATCTGTACCAAAGGGTCCCTTCTTCGATAGCAAATCTACCAGTACCCTTTATTCTTATTCTTATTGAAAAGTGACCTAGTTACGAAGCGTTTTCACCTGAAGAGTCGCTAATTGTTTGACGACCTCGTCAGAACCGCCAATGACCAGTCCATAGGTATTTTCGTTAGCGATGCTAAAAAAACCTTCTGAAATTTCTTTTTTGCTTTTCACAGCAGCGTTCTGTGCACTGCTGCGAACTAGTAAGCACTTCGAAATTTAACGAAACTGAACCGAATATTTTCTTCAGTTAAGAGCACGATTTGTTCAAACTTAGGCTCTCAGTTCTTGCTAAACAATTTTTTCTTCTACCACACAAACTCATCAAGCATTGTAAGCATGAAAAGCTCTTTAACACAAATCCAAATTCACTTCTAAAACTTTAGGATATAGGAAGAACGTTCATTCGTCAACCCACCACGCGCCAAAACATGTAGACCGTACCGTATTTTCTTTGTGTTGATAGGACTGTAACTGTATCCTGGGAGAAGCTAAAGCGTCAGAATTTTGTCGATGCAAAGCAGGCTTCACTGGCCCTAACACACCATCAAAGGAGGACCAGTTTTACTTCAAACACTTCTATTTCGTACGTTTTCCAACTTTCCTGCTTCACATCGTCTTTGACACAAAAAATGATTGCAACGCTCATTTTAAGATTTTTTTAGGCCTTCCAATTATACAAAACGTTTAGATACGGGGTTATCGATATTTTCAACGTTTCTGAGCAAGTAGAGTTTTGAGGCTGACCCATGTGGAACTGATATCGCTCGGATCGCCTATCGGCCGTCTCACACCTAGATGCGAAACCCAGCGGTGCAGCGATGACTCCTGAGTACAATACGCCAGATCTGGATGGTGGTAGTCTTCTTCGATGAACTCGTCGTCTCCGATGCCTTTTAAGTGATTTCAACTAATTGGTATCATTTCAAAATTGATTTTTCGTTGCGATTTGAGACCTCCTGCGATTGGGAAGTCACGTTGTAATGCCGTCCGCTGAATGTCTTAGCGTTCTATTTCTTCATCATTTAACTGTCATATGTCGCTTTGCGGAGTGGAGATGACTAACAAAAATTGATTACATTTTTTCCAAATGGGCATTTTACTAAAGTTGAAAAGTGCAGTGTTAACACATACCTCCCACTAAACTACCTCAAAACACAAAAGTGTGTTAAAAATATGTTTGGACTGTTTTATCCATGGGTCCCTCTACAGAAGTGTAGAACCCGACTCAGTTATTCATTAGAATCCCGGTGTTTTTTCGTTTATAGATGGAAAGCACCAAGATCGAAAAAGGAATGGTTTTTTTTGAAGCTCAAGAAACTATTCGAGTTATGAACATCTTTGAGACGTCATGATAATGATATCGGTGCACAATGGAGCTGAGCTTCCGGGAACCACTTCAGATAAATGATCATAACTCGATTAGTTTCTTGATTTTCGAAAACCCCAATAGCTTTTTAGAAAATAGATAAAAATGCGTTTTAACTGTATAGGAGCCAGCTTTCAAAAAAATCTTCATGCGGAGCCGACGTTTGAGTTTCGGCAAGCTTTTTTTAATAACAGTCGGCTAGAAATCGAAGCCCCCGCCTCGTATGAAGGCTTTTTTGTATGATAAGAAAGCTTTTTTGCTTTTCAAAAACCTATTGGCTTTTCAGAATTTCAAAAAAACTTACCGAGTTATAAGCATTTTTCTGAACGTTAAATTTACTCGCTCAAATGGCTTGGGTGCAATATCAACCAGAGGTCGATCCACTATGATTGATTAAGAAAATCACGATTTTTTTTCGCTGTGCAACGATTAAGACATGGAATTTTTTGTGGCCGGGTTTTTCGCGAAGATGTTGAATATGATCCGCTCTAATGATATTGAAGATCGCTGCAAATAAGCTTGATTTTTTGCTGTATAATAATCAGAAGTTAAAATTTTGTATTGTACAATTTCGCTTTCTGATTTTGTCTCCTTTAGGTGGGATAAAATTGTTTCCGCGAGAAATCCATCCTTCGGTTGCGGCTCCATCATCGATTTTAATTAATTAATTAATTAATCGATTTATGGTAAATAGTTCTTAAAACAATTTTGTAGGGAGAGCACTTGAATCTGCTTTAGCAATTAACCCTCGATGTTTTATAGAGCGCAATTTCGGATGCAGATGTCGCTCCTTCAGGTAGAAAAATGTGTCGTATCCATGAAATCGTCGGAAAATCTGAAAGGTTGAACTCGCTGTAATTGTTTCGAAAACTGCTCGCAAAAATTCTTTATTTTAACTGTAAAACAATCAGTATTCGAATCTTTAATTGATATTGTGCTTTGATCAAACAAATCATTTAATCAATCCTTTATTCAATCAACTTGTCTTCCCTCTGCGAATGAATCCTCACTTTGTCGAAGCCACACTTGACGCTGTTTCGGGGGCTGTTTTGGACAAATGCCTGACTCCTCAAGATTGTTTGTCCCCTGATCTTCATTCGTGTATCGTCGCCTACCGAATGCTGAAGCTCGAGATTCTCAGATATTTATGGTTCACCTACAGTGTGTCTGTGTATCTGTTCAGTATGTCCGTATGAGATGGCATAGCTATTTTAGACCTGAGAAGGGTTTCCGAACGTTGTCAATCAATATCTGGCAGTTTTGAGCTTCGACATTGAGAGAGTGCTTGAATAATATTTCTGCTTCCATTTTGTCTTGTATTCCGGTTTCCGCTCATCTTGAGCTTTTCCTTTCCGTCTTTCGCCTCCTACAAAAAAATCTGCACATCTCTTTCGTCGAATACCAGCCCGTGACCTATGTTGCACACCCTGAGTGCGAGTCCCACAACCAGAGATGTATAAAACATCGAGCTCTAGAAAGGGTTAAGCAATGAAAGAGAGTACAGGTTGGTGTTCTGCGGAATACGCCACGTATTCTACTTGGACACGACGTGGCTGTAGTTTTAATGCGTTCATGGTCTCCGCAAAAAAGGTGCAGTAAACAGCTCAATTGTTTATCTTTCCTTGCTGAGCCTTGCTTCCAGAGGTAGAAATAGAGATGATCCGTGAGCACGCCTCAGGAGAATTTTTTCTATGGAGTGTTACCTACAACGTTTTTAGCAACATCCGCAGTGAAAAAGAAAGAAACGAACGCGGTCTTTGTGAGAGAGAGGAATTTCATTCCGTTTTTTTTTTCGAAAATAAACCATGTTACAAAAACGATAGACTAAGCTAGCCTATTAAAGGACCTTATCGTTCGATTTCCTAACGGCAGATAACCCTGTCTGTTTCTGTTTCGTTTTTTTTTTTTCAACTGCGCCTCCCCACTAGGACAGATCTAACGAAAATATGAAAAAAGGTGTGGAGTAATCCACCTCGTTTCTTACGCCACGTATAAACGCTCAGGTTGGCCATCCTTGCGAAATGAAGATAAAGGACGGCGTTACTCAATTTCTTCATCTTTTCAATCTTCAGTTTTCATCTTGCTCTGACCGTGAGCGGTCGCTATTCGAAACTCTGCGTTATCGCCAACAATTTCGACACCATCTACCGAGCCGGCTCGCAGCAGGATTTCGCCAAAGAAACTTTCTGCGACTGTCGCTCAACTCCTTCAGTGATCCATTCTGTGTGTCTGGCCGTGAGCAGTTGTATCTGTAAGTGCTTCTTCCCTACACCATGAATAAAACAACAATGAAGAAAAAGAACTGTTCAGATACAGAAGTTAAGCCTGATATGCCTCACAAAATATTGCTGCAAAAGATTTCTTTTGAAGATTTGCAGGAAAGGACTTCTTCTATAGTACCGCAAAAAGTGTTTTGTTTTTCAAAGAAACTAGCAGTTGACTCACTGAAAAAAGGTACTTTATCAAAATATAGCTGATTCGTTTGTAAATTAACTTGCAGTTATTTTTTTATGTCCTGTATGTTTAAGGAAACCTGAGATTGAAAAAGTGCTGAAAAAATTCACCAACGCAATTTTCTCAAGAAATGGTTTGTATCATGTCAGATACAAAGAACGACTTGTAACGCTTGGTGAAAACTCACTTAAAATGAGAAGAATTTTGTATGATCAAAATCTCGTGTTCAAGATTCTCTTTGGCTGTTTTGATATTGATAAAAGAGAAATATTCGATTTCTTAGATATTGCTGAAAGAACAAGAGGTCATCCATTTCGCATATTCATAGGAAGAGTTCGATCCCAACAGTTCCTTGGCTCTTTTCTAGTAAGAGCCACAAAAACGTGGAATAGCTTTCCTAATATAATAGTTTCTTCCTCAACCCCAGCTATTTTTAATCATAAACTTGAAGCGCATCTCAAACAAAACGGTTTTTTCTGACATTTCTTTTCTCTAAATTCCAGATAACGATTTAATGCGATTTTCGATTCACATTCTGAGAAAATCTTCAACAACAGGTCAAAAATTTCCTTAAACATACAGGACATAAAAAAATTAACTACAGGACATAAAAAATTAAAAAATGCAAATTAATTTACAAACGAATCAGCTATATTTTGATAAAGTACCTTTTTCAGTGAGTCAACTGCTAGTTTCTTTGAAAAACAAAACACTTTTTGCGGTACTATGGAAGAAATCCTTTCCTTCAAATCTTCAAAAGAAATCTTTTGCAGCAATATTTTGTGATCAAATAATTTTGTATCCCTTTTGGTACGATAACTGCTCTTCACTTTTGCTGGTGTTTGAAGAGCCAACTTTTGCAGTGTTTTTTGTGTTCAACTTGTTTTGCACCACTTTTGGCTCAATAAATGTTCTGTTCTGTTCTTCTGGGTTGCGCCACGCATTCTACTCCTGGAGGCGGTTTGAATGCATATTTGGTCTATACGGTGCCAGCCGATGATAACAGGTCAGCGCTTCATCCTTTCCAGACAGGTCTGGCACCAATTCACCGACCCCGGAGACAAGAAAGGCTTGGTCGAGCTCAGCAAGAAATCGGAACCAGAAATCTGGAATCGAGAGCGCACTACAGCAGGGCACCTCCGATTGCCCTACCAGGTGTTATAACTGCCCTAAAATTGCTGGTAATTCATTAGCTTTTGCTCCCATACTAGTACACCCCAAACTCCACCCGTTCAAGACGAAGCAACTAATGTACTGTCAAGTGGCTCTTCAAGAGCCTTCCATTACATGATAGAGTTGGAACAACGGCGCGCTCCTGCTAAAGGGCTGCAGTGGCTTAATTGGTTGGTGGTCCCGCAGCGCGGACTACCGTAACCAGCAATTGCTCGCGACGATCTCATTTTCATAGCAGTTCTCCTATTTTCTTAAATTTGTGTTATTTTAGCGTTGTTTTGTGCCTTTGGTCGTTTATATTTGTTCGACAAATTTCGTAAGGAAGGTTCAGTAGCCGTTTGGGTGTTTACTTATCTGACAATGGGCTGGTTTTGAGCGATTTTAAGCTCAGAATTCCTGTGGGGGTGTATTTTCCGCGGACGTTATGCTTTTGCTCCTGTTTTTTCAACTTGCTATACTATTGGAGCACGGGGAGGTGCAGTCCTAGTTGGTGGTGGCCGCTCTTGAACGATTTCCCGACAACGAAGCAAGATAAATGACAATAAACAACATATGGAAATAACTACACCAACGTGGTTGCCTTGTGACTCGAGTTCTTATTCGGGAGGGGAACCGTTTTCGGTACAAGTCTAGCAGAACAGGATCTCTTTACTACATTAGCACCAAGAACGATCACTTTCTAGCAGATGAAACAACACCAGTGAAATAAAAATAAAATTAGCTAAGACACCATTATTCAATAAGCCTTTGGATACAGACAGGGCAATGTACTCCAATGTAATCATTTGCTAACGTCCCGACATAGCTTACAAATGCAATACATTCCGTTTTTTTGTGTTATTTGTTCGGACTTCCTTTCCATGGGACGAGTGAAATCAACATATTCCAATACCGAACACATTCAGTTCTTATGAAATCGTTTAAGAGCGCCCACCACCAACTAAGATTGCACCCACGGGGATTTAGATTAATGCCGTCTCGAGCTCGTGTTGTTTGATTCCTTCTGTTCTGTCCGTTTCATATCTTCATCCATTTTATTCCGTTCTCTCATCAATAGCAGTTGGTTCGGTGCAAGCCTAGAAAAGAGTGTTCTCCTTGATTTCTTTCACATAATTCAGGGAATTTGTCTTTTAAAAGCTCTTGAATTAAGCGAATTAGCCGCGGTTCAATGATCACTGTACCAGAAGGAACAAACTTGATTCTGTTTTGCTAGGACAAGGCTGCTAGTTTCGGAAGAAATGCGGCGTGGACACCCTGTATAGATTTTCGTCGTGGTCTCCGTTGCCATTGCTATTGTTAATGCTTTGCGTTTTCAGGGTATCCCTGAACTTGTGTTCAATCTAAGATGGTGAGTCATCAGCTACTTCATTTTTCTTTTTCCTCATTTCGGTATTTCTCATCATTATTGCATTTTCTACACTAGTTCTATAATATTTGTTGTCAATCAAGCTTTTTCAGGGTATTGATATCAACCACAAGCATGACCGCAAGGTCCGCAGAACCGCTCCAAAAAGTGAGGACCCCTACCTCAGGATTCTTGCAAAGGTATTCTTTCACTACTTTCGGTTCTTATGCGGTTGCTTATTACTTCTTCAGAACTTTAAAACTCCACTAATTGAAAACATTTCAGTTGTACACATTCCTCGCCAGACGTACTGGGGAGAAATTCAACAACATTATCATGAAGAGACTGTTCATGTCGAGACGCTTCCGGGCCCCTCTCTCGATCGCCCGTATTAGCCGAATGCTGAGCAAGAAGGGCAATGAAGGAAAACTTGTCGTCACATGCGGAACCGTCACCGATGACGCTCGCCTCTACAATGTCCCCAAATTCACGGTCAGTTTTTGCTTTCGATATATCAGTTTTCTCTACATTCTCGGGATAATGTTGTACATACGTCCTGCTTTGTGTCTGTTTTTGCCTCGATTGACGTTGCGTATTTTTCGTATTCTATTGGGGTTACCAAAATCCTCTTCTGCTAAGTTGAAAACGGGGTGGTTGGTGCATTTAGCACCAAGCTCACTCCAATTCAGTGTGTGATTTGCACTGCAACTCTTCCACACGGTGCCTATGCTCACTGCGAATTGTTTATCGTTGTCGATATGGCACAGGCAGAACTGACACGAATGCAAGAAATTAGATCTACTAAGCACTATGCGAACCAGCGCCCTGAGAA
This sequence comes from Heligmosomoides polygyrus bakeri, assembly GCA_947359475.1. Classification (NCBI taxonomy): domain Eukaryota; kingdom Metazoa; phylum Nematoda; class Chromadorea; order Rhabditida; family Heligmosomidae; genus Heligmosomoides; species Heligmosomoides polygyrus. Next base: position 86,165,264 of record OX375865.1, on the reverse strand, counting down.
GACCATCGATGAAGTCTAGAATACGGAGTCCACCGCGTATCTCTTTACACTTGGCGGCTTTACTCCACCGAAGCAGGCTTAGATGAACTTTAACAGCTACAATGCATATGCAGTATGTGCGTAAATGCGCATGGAGAAAGCCTATCGTCTCAATTTTAAATATTTTAAAATAATTCCGAGGTTTTTTGTTTTCTGGAGGAAAATTAGGGTCCCCCTTCTAGACCTACACCTGGTCATCTTGCCTCAGATGTTTTCCATTTGACTTCACGTGGAGCTCTGTCATTTGTCGCTTCATGTCTTTATCAGCGCTTTTATAAGGGTGCCGGTGCATATTACATTGCAGTTCGTTAACTCGATCGCGTAAAGGATAAGGGACGGCGCTAGTCAATTCCTTTCTGGATGCTCCAGGTGTTCTACTTCTGTGGGATGTCGTGAAGACAGTTTGAATATTTGACTATACAATGGATTACGGTGGCTAATCGATGGACTAGTCGTGTTTATCCTTCGCAGACAGTGCTGGCGCCAGTTCACCGTCCTGGGGATAGAGTTGAGAGAAATTCGAACCGAGAACCTGCAATCGGCTGCAGACGGCAGCTGGCACCTCCAACTGCGCTACCACACGCTTACTTGTGTACAAGTTGAGGGCAAGTCTACAAAAGGGGCCGTCCTAATTTCCCCATAAAATTCGGGCAATTCGTCTAAAAATCACTGAAATAAAGACTTTAAGCTCTCGTTATTACTGCTAGCCATAGGGCATCTAATTCAGTTTTGGGTGGGAAGAGACAGGATGGACCCCCACTATCTTAAGAGTTGTACCTATAGTCGTTTTTTGTTTGTGTTTCTGCTTTTTTCATAATTTCCAACCTTGCTGGAGCTTATAGATCCACAGCATGACTAAGCAATAACAATAGTCGCCGTCCGAGTATTGCTGTCACAGGCCCTGAATAGTGTTTACGAAGTTTCGTTCAGGGTTAGGAAGGTTGAGCTACTCCCAAGTTTTCTGCACCACTTATGAATGGATGCGTTTCTGTCTTTTGCGCTTTTGCATGTCTTGTGAGCCTCGGCGTATCTGCTGCGGTTCTTTCCCGGTGTACAACACTTGCCAGGGGTGAGGTCTGTGAAGGGGCTTGATGTGCCGAAGTTCCTAGATCGCTGCAGAGGTGATTTGATCCGATCTGATCCATTCACCCCTCGTCACTTGGTCTGTACGCCCGCTTGGTTATGAAGGGAAATTATTATTTTGAAAATCATCATTGTAGAGTGCGATTTTTCAACGGCAAATAAGGTACCGGTTTTCTTCCTCGTGACTTTGAAATAGCTGTTTTAGTTGTGTAGAAGCCCTTGGTTCATTATACATTTTATTGGCCGATGTTTTGCATCTGACGAGAAGCTCAGAAATGAATTATAAAGTTAATAAATGTGCAGAGAAAAAGCTACTGTGGTGAAAGTCACTATAAGTCTCAACTGGCTGCTGGATACATTCACATCCTTTGGATTAATTGCCCACCTTTTTGTTGAGGTGTCTGTCGCATGAATTAGAACATGAAAGAATTTCGAATGTTCCGTAGGATGTGCTGCAAGTGCTCAGCGTCAATAGCCAACAAACGTCAAATAGGTGCCTATTTTTGCATGGCTATTCGATTTAATATCAAGCATTTATACGTGGACGCGTGGTAGTGTAGTCGGATAAGGTGCCGGCAGTTTAGCGCACACGGTTCAAGGTCGTTAGTTCCACTATCAGGCAGACCACCCAGGACTCCAGCTTTCTGGGTCGGTGAATTAGTACCAGACTTGTCGGGAAGGATAAGGCGTCGACTTGTGCTTCAGCTGGTCACTGCAAGTCGTTGTATGTCTAAATACGCATTCAAATCGTCTTAACGATATCTCGTAAAAGTGGAATGCACGTTAAATCCCAAATATAGGAATTGTAAACGCCGTCCTTTGCTTTGTTCAATCCATACTTCAAACTTCCTGGTTCATTATTTAAAGGTTCTTATCCCGTAATTCCACGTAATGTTGCGACATTATACCCATTCTCGATGCGAGTAGCACTGGCGTCATCCATAAATCAGTCGCTGTCATTAGTGTCTCACGGATGTATCGCATTAATTCTCCATGAAGTTATGGAACACTGTTAGGTTAATGTTTCCGTTCGTCCGCATGTATGTTCCCCACTTTTGTTGCGCATACCTAAATATAGGTGCACTACTAGCTAAAAATCACCGCTTTTGCATGACAATATAATGGCAAGACCTCTGTCTAGCAGATTCCTTCTGTTGTTTCTGGTTCTGTCCTTACCGTTAGGCAATGCTTCCAAGGGAATATTCTCTCTTCTTCTAACCATGGCTTGCAATGTAAAAGAAAATTTTGGGTGCTCATTAGCTCAATTCCTCACGCAAGTCGAGTCTGCGGGGCGATACTCGATCCCTTCGCTAACACCGAGAACGGGTGGCTGAGAAAGTTCAACACCGAAAGGTTGAGCACGGACGCATTCACAGTATTGCTAAGGGACATGTCGCCATCTTTGGTGCAGTGGGCTAAAAGGGCCAGTTTAAAAATACGTCTCCTAGACTCGAGTTGCGCCATATTTCCTGGTGATAGTGCCTGCTGAACAGGCAGAATTCCTTGTAGCCACATGTAATACGGACGCCTTATGAATCGATAATCTCGTTTGACTCGACCTAGGAAATGGCGGCAATCTTTTGTTACCAGTTTATCAAAGTGAGTAGAATCCTAACCCGGCCTGGTACTCTGTGTGTTAACAACACTAAAAACTAGAGCTTTCTAGTCAGTGTCAACACGCCTATTGTCCAGATTTATAGCAAGAACAGCGGCAAAGATCACGGCAAGCAACGTCAGTTCACCCAATGAGCTGCAGTATGGTGTTCCCTTTGCCTTTTCTCCACAAAGGTGTTTGCAATTGTATTATGGATGAATCTTCATTTATACTCAAGCACCTTGCGACAGGTTGTCCATGTTTCACGAACTTAAGAACTGTGGACGTGATTCACGCGTTGACCACTTATTCAGCGGTCAATTGCTATATGAGCTGCGTGCAGTAAGTCTCGTACGGAATCAGGATCGCCTTTATTGTCTAGCTAAGCGTACCCCTCGGCTTTCATTTGGTAGAGGGGTGGGAACACTTGAGTTTCAGAATTCTAAAAGTTCATATAGGAGAATCAAGTATATTCCCGGGTTGGATAGTCGGATTGATTCAACCACGCTAACTTTCCATGTGCTTTCCCATCGTGAATCACTATTGCTGTTGTTTCATTATCCTTACTGTAGCTGCTGAGAATCATTTTGTGAAACTGGCATACGTCAATGTTTATCTTTTACAGCTTGCTGCACTGAAGGTGACTGAAGCTGCTCGTGCCCGTATTCTGAAGGCTGGTGGAGAAGTCATCACCCTCGATCAGCTCGCACTGAGAGCTCCCAAAGGAGAGAACACCCTTCTCATTCAAGTGAGTCCATTTTCTCTGCTCTTCATTTCCATTTCATTTAGTTCAAGCTTCTGGCTCGTGTTTACATGTTTTGTAGCGGTGGTGCTCTGTGCTCAGACAAGGCGCAAAAGTTGATCACCCTTTACCATAATTTTTCCCTAAAAGCCATCGATAGGCTAGCACTGGACGTTACGCTGTGAAGTGTGCAGTTTTTAACAAACTGTGTTTTTGTAACAACAAATTCAATACTTGAGTGTCTCGTTTTTCGTCGTCCGCCGCTGGTTCCCCAGAGCGGGAGGCTTCTGGAACTGCGAGTTTGCTCGTTTATTCTAAACCTCCGTGACACCCGATGTACAGTTCTCCAGGCAGTATGTGCGGTCCACCCTTAGCGTTGAAGTTGCCGACGATCACCTTGGTCAAAGTGTGGTCTTCCCTATAGAACTTCTCCTGCTCCACGTAAACGGCTTTGAACTCCTCTCCGTCGTATTCGGATGTCAGTGCGTACGTGAAGAACAGTGTAAAAGCTGGTACGGAGCTACACCGCTTCGACATTAAAAATCCGACTTGGGTTGTCAAAGACTCGTACGAATTGTTGTCCATGGTCATGGACTGAGTTGTAGACGGCGCATACTCAAATTTGCGTTTGAAGCTGTGATCCAACCGGTTTGAAACCCGTTGATTAGTAACCTTCCGTGAAAGGGTTTGGAACCGAGCACGAAAGAGCGGCCATGCCCCTCCCTGCGCAATAGCAGCACGTGCGGGGGGGGGGGGGGGGGGGTTCGCCCTTTCGTGCTCCTTTCCAAACACTTTCACGGACGGTTACTAACCAACGGGTTTTAAACCGGTTGGTTCACAGTTTCAAACACAAATTTGTCTGAGTATAGGGTAGTGCCTTCGTCTATGCAAATCTTGCTTGACATTTGTGACTAGCTGGCATAGTTTAGTCCATGTCCATGCGCTCAGAGCTAATATTTTCGCTGGCTAGAAGGATCACGTACAGTCTTTGGAGGGTAAAATTTCTGGTCACTGATCGTGTGATGTATTCTGAACTAATGCAGGGGCACAATGACATAAAACATAGACGTTCCCATTAACTTTTATTGCCGGCGTCCTTTGGGGATTTCTTCACTTTCGAACGTGTTACTTTGATAAGTGCTGAGCAAACCAGAATCGCTTTGCTAGATGTCGGCACAAATGCTTGGGCACTATCCTGGACTAGCGGAAACTGTGTTTTTGAGGCCATGTTCTCGGCATCCATCTTATTATGGCAGTATGGCAAGGATTCGGGGTGCGTCCTGTTTGTACCGGGAATGCTGCCCACTCTTGGACGAATACTGCCAGCTCTGTACCGTCGTTATAAAGACTGCCAAGTGCTGTATCTGACGCTTTCTCTCACTTTCCGTAGCTTTCGTTTATATTAAAGTAACTGTGCGATATAACAGCGTGTGCATGAAAATTGGTGGGAACATCTTATGTTGAGTATAGCTGCGGTGTTAGCAAGGAGATTTGAATCCATGGACACCATTTATATAGTTCTGGTTTGGCTTTATGTAGTTCACAGGTCGCTAGAACAGGAATTGTTGTTGAAAGACCAAAGCCAACCAGATTAGCCTGTGCACTCCTGATATGGTTAGGTAATTGAAGACCATCCCTTCGAACAGATTCCGATGCTGTTGGAAGTTTTCGGCCCCAAGATCTGTAGTAGGTTTTAGTGGGCATTACTACGCTGGCGTAGCTGACCTAGTTACCGGAAACGGCCTTGGGTTCACAGTCACCTTCGCTGATAAGTTGGTTGTCATTTGATTGGGCAGTTTTGGTTTCTCAGCTGTGTAAGGTCTGCCTTTTTATGTTTTGAACCTTTGAGGTGATGTTCCAGAAGTATACATGCAATTTGAATGATCAACAATTTCTTATCGCTTCACCAGGGTAAGGTTTTAAAGCATTTCTATATGAGGAAGGGGTTGGAGTCCTGTTGAATTGCTTGTTGAAATCACGCCGCGACAATTTCCGGCGCCCTGTTTTCTTGTTTGATAGTGCAAACGGCCATTTATTTGGAGTCTATCAGTGCAGGGCTCCTATTTTCGAATTACTTTATTTAAATAAAGCCTGGAGTGGTGGATAATAGTAATATGTAGTCGATGTAAAATTTAGGCTCTCGTGTTGTTTCAAGGTCAGGAAGGAGGTTTCCTCATTGAATTTACCTATTTTGCCAATAAGTCATGAATTGCGTGACAAACAGTGGATTTCCCGAGATTCTAGTTCGCACATTTCGCAACGTCAACATTATTGACTGGGCCTTCGCAACCATGACGGCCATTTGTAATGGCTCTGCGGAGGTTGGAGCTATTACTGGAACTCACCAATTACGTTTTTTTTTTTGCCACGTTATTTAGTTGACGTAGAATAAATTAAAAATATTTTTATGTTGCACCATGCATTCTAAGGATTTAGCACGACAGCGCTTTGCCGTCTTTCTAAACTATAAAGTGTCTCTGCCTTTAAGACAACAGGAATTTAGTGACCACTTAAACAACATATGCATTTTTTGAGATACCATATGGAAATGGTGGTAAGACTTTTGCTGCGAGACAAATTGTTGTTCTTAATGGTTGTTGAACGTTGCTTCCGCGCTTGCTACGGAGCTCGATGCATTGAGTCGTATTTTGGTAGGGATTCATAAGCCATGGTGGTGGCTGGTTCATGTTCAATATATCTGTCCTATTCCTCAAAAATGGAAGAATGTGTGGCGCATCCCGTTGAATGACATATTAAACCCCTAATCATTATTCCACTCGTCTATGCTTCTAAATGAACCATTTTGAGAAGAGACAAAGATTTCCGGATTTATGCTCTTCACTTTCACTTTACTTTATTTCAATGTCAGTCCAATTTCAGGGCCCACGCAAGGCTCGCGAGGCACAGAAGCACTTCGGTCTGGCGCCAGGAGTCCCCCACAGCCACACGAAGCCGTACGTGCGATCAAAGGGACGCAAGTTCGAGCGCGCCCGTGGTCGACGAGCGTCTCGTGGATACAAGGCTTAAGCTGTTCTGTTGTTCGTTTTTGTTGCAAATTACCCTTCTGACATCGTGTATGTTGGTTGGTAATAAAATATTGTTTATACCGCTGGTGTTCGCTCATATCTGTACGCTACTCAGTCAACCCGTCGAGAGTGAACTGTGGCTGATACCTGACAGGGGGACATGCTGGCCACGAAACACTGCGCCTGAACCAACATTGTCGGCGCTTCGTTGCGCTTGTTCGACGCGTGTAGTGTGTGTGCAAGCGCGTTGGATGCGGCGCCGGCCGCTGCTATTATTGCTGTGATCGTTAAGAGAATACGTGGCAGACCACCCCCGTTCCGGGAGAACACCGGGCGTCATGGCTTCAATCGAATCGGCCGTTTCGCTATTGCGCCTCGGCCGTTCGCTGCGCTTCATCTGTGATCGATTAGTGGCTGGAGTTCTCGTTTCAGGGATGGGTATAAGCCGATACATCAGCCGGCGGTATGTCACTCTGCTCAGGTACCTACTTGTAGTCGGGTGTTTCTTTATTCTCTACCGAGCGGCGTTCGCTCCTCGTTCACTGCCAGTAGACGAAGAAGGGCTACAGCGGGTGGCTCAAGATGGGCGTGAGTTGTTCGACTTCGCTGTCTGAGAGCATAGCGACAGTCATTGACAGGTGTTCTCTACAGGGATAGCGGACCATGGTCTCGCTGTTGCTCCGGAGAGTTCTGTCGCAGAGGATCCGTTCTTGAAGTATCGACAAGAGCCGAAGAAAGTACGTTGTTCGAGTTTGGCAGGATTTGAGTGATATCAGATTCCGCGCTGAAGGTAGATCTCAATTCTAACAACAGCCAACTACTAGCAGTCTGTAGTTTCCCATTCTTGCTTTATGTGTGGGTACAGACAAGTCCGAGATTTTGAGTCTTCATTTGTCTAATGTTTCCTCCTCTTCACCGTCGTCACACCTTGGAAGGACAAAGTCAAATGTGAACCATCCGCCTCAAAGTACTTCTTTTTCATTTCACAGTGACAACACAGGAGGAAACCGTTATGAGAGGCCATGAACCACGAAGGCGAAAGCGGTGCGCATCTGACGGTTAAAAAGCGAGTTAGCCGTAGGCCGTCTCTTCGTTGTGCATGTAGCGGTTAGTCTGGCAGTCTGATGAGGGAGGGATCTTTTAACATGAAGACGGGGAGGTTAACGTCTAGAGAAGTCAAGTAAGGGGCGAGCATTTTGATGACAAAACATTACTCCTGTCTGTTGACTTTTGCTCGTTGCCCCTGTTTTTAACTACTGGATACGTAGAAGCTTCAGGTTTAGTGGTTGTTAGCATTATACGATATAGGATATCCAGATCTGAAGCTAGCTGTGATCAATTCCTTCGTATTGAAAGCCTATAATACTTCTTCTTAGGCGCGTTGAGCGTAGTCGGAAGGGGCGCCGGCTGTGCACCCTATTCCAGGTTCCTCGTACTGATTTCCCCACCAAACTAGTTAAGCCTTCCATTCCCCCGGAGTCGGTGAATTCGTACTAAACTCGCTTGTGAAGGATAAACCACTGAGTTGTCCATCGGCTGGCCACCGCAATTCATTGTATAGGCCAAGCACGCATTCAAATCGCCTCGACAAGATCCTGTAGAGGTAGAGTGGGATTGAATACGCGTTCCAAAAGGAATTGAATAACGTCGTCCTTCATCCTTTTATCCATTAGTTAGGTTCGGACAGGTTCTAGGGTACTAGATGGAGGGATAGACTGTAACAGATCACTCATGTCTATGATCTCCGTCAGCGTTTGTGTTACAGTGTGGGCCGAGCTAGCCTCAGAAGCCGTCAGAGTGGATGAAATTTGCTTGTAAATCCTTTGGTTTCCTCTAATAGTATCCGTTTATTTGCGTTCAATTTGCCTTCTAGTAGCACGCGAGATAGAATAGCACTGTTTTCCGATTTCAATTCCATTTCAGTGAGAAAACATTCGACTTTAGCTGGTGGATGGAGGCGATAACACTGGGCTGTTTTCATTGGTTGTAGCGCCATATTTTCTAAGGAACAGCGATGGCTGTTGCCCATTGAATCGTTAGGCAACAGTATTTCTTTTCTCCAGTAATCCAAACTAGCTCTGTCTTCTCGCCCAGCATGAAGGGTAGGAAGAGGGTCAAGCAGTTCCTTTTGTTCGTAAAGGAGCAGCTATTCCACCTTCTTGGAGGCTGACGTGGGGTTTCTTTGGCGAGTTAAGGTGATCCGGTTGCTTGCGATCTTTCTCACGTACTATGACCTTACAATGAAGTTGCATGGATAAAACACTTTGCAACCTGTTTGAAGCGAGGAACGAGATAGTCTTAAGGGAGGACGGTGTTGAAATCTTTGCAGCACGATCAATAGCAGCAAGCGATTCCAACGTGTTAAACAAATACTGCCATGCAGACTTTGCTCAGTCGTTTTCGCTTAACTGCGTAAATATTGAACCAATTTGTTGCAATGAACAATAGTTGAGATGCGCCACGCGTTTTGCTCACGAGATGTCTTGGAGGCTGTCCAATTGGCTCGTGCCATGACCAGCCGATGTACATAAGAGTTTTTTCGACTCATTCGATGTTTTTACCCCCCTCGGAGAAGTCTCGTTCCAATTCATGCACTTGGGAGAGATTGAGAGCTTGTTTGGCATGAGCGGGACCCGAACTTTAAACCCTGAATAGCATGCACATAAGAGACTTTTCCGACTCCGTTACCCACACCCATTGGACGACATGTGCTGGAGTGATTTTCCATCAATTATCACTTTGAGCCACTACTTTACAATTTAAAAAAGAATGAGAGTGAGTTGGTAAATGATTGTCGACTAGCTTTGTGAGAACAGCCGAAGAGGCGGTAATTCACTATAGAATGATGATACATAGATTTATGAAGATCTCCTTATAATTAAGCCTCCATATCAAAAGCGTGTGTAGCGCAGTTGGAGGAGCTGCAGGCTGTTGCGTGACTCGGTACTAAGTTCGTGATTCGGACTTCCCGCCCAGGCCAACCAAACCTTCCATCCCTCCGGTGTCACTGAATTGGTTGCAGAGTTGCTTGGGAAGGATAGAGCGCTGACTTGGCCACCGCAAGTCATTGTATAGCCAAATACGCATTCAGATTGCCTCCACGACATCCCTCAGAAGTAGAATGTGTGGCGTATCCCAAAAAGGATTAAAAACGCCGTTCCTTATCCCTTATCCTTTTATCAAAAGCGCGGAGCGTGGCGCACATGCGGATGAAACTCACGATGTCCGGTTTATGGGTCAGGTTATGTTTCATATTTTCCCCTTCGTTATGCTGAAAGCGGGTTGCCTGAACACGGTGGAAAGCGCTTGGCGGGCATTGCACGCCCCGATTTCGATCTTGTGTGTCATTGTTGCACCGTCACCCGAACCATTGCGTCACTATCACTTCGCAACGATTTGTATAATAGTTTTCGTTCAGTAGATGGTCACTTGACAATACTATAGAATAAGCCAAATGTTCGGGTTCCATTTTCACGACGACTTATTTTAACATTGGGCATTAGATAAAACACTGACTTGCCGATCGGCGGATCAGCTCAAGTCATTGTATAGATCATTCAAATTGCCTACGAAACCCAGTAGAAGTAGAATGCGTGGCGCGTTCCAAAAAGGCTGGATTGAATCCATGCTTTTGTCTTTTATCCTTAATACAATTTGCGTCATTAGGCACAGCATTGGCGTAGAAGAATGTAATAGTAAATAGCAAAAAATATGTAGTTTTCGTAAAACTCAACACCTCTAGCTAACCTAAAGAAGAGAGACCTATTTTTGTGAGTATTCATTGTTTCAGAACTGGGAGAATGTTGAAGAGTACCGGATTGACCAGGCGAGGGTTGGACCAGGAGAGCAAGGCGAGCCTGTTAAGGAACCCAAGGATCCAGGCGTGGCGGCGGAAGTTGTGAGTGCTTACTATCTGTTTAATCCCTTTATGTGTGATTGTCATTTTATCGTTTTAGCTGGCGCTGTATAAAGCTAATGGCTACAACGCCTACATATCTGACCTCATCTCTGTGAATCGGTCTGTAAAGGATATTCGCCATCCGTTGTGCAAAACGATGGAGTATCACTCAAAGCTTCCAGTGGTTTCCGTCATATTTCCGTTTCATGAAGAGGTAAGCATTAGGTTGAGGTGTAAGTAATGTGACACTTTTAAAATTGTTCTGTTATTGACGGTTGAGCGCAGTATTAGGAGCCCATGATGCGAGGTGTGCTATCCCCACATCCACTACGTTGTGTTTTTTTTTGTTGTTACGGGAACTACCGACTACTAGACTGACACGCTGTTTGTTCAGTTTTCTTCGAAAACTTTAGCTGTATATTTCATAAGGCATACTACTCTCACTATCAACGATTCCACTGAAAAATTTGGTAGGAAGAAATTTAGCGCGTTGACGATGTGCCCCTTCAATAACGTTCCCATTTATCTCGAGCTATTGCAAGTCATTTTTTTCTGGGCTCTTGGTTCGAAAAAGCCATGGCTTGAACCAGATCCCTACTTCTAAATGGGTCATCGTTTATTATTTCCCACTAGGAAGATGATCTCACGGGTAAGTTAGATCAGGCAGACTCCGGACTTCCTCTAGTTGCTTAGTTTTTCGCGGATGCGATGGAAACCGTGTTTATGTAAGTGTTCCACTATTGTGCACATTTTTGTAAGTGTTCCACTATTGTGCTCGATGCGGGCACCAGCCCGATAAGTACCGTTTTTTCTGCTAGGAAGAGAGCTCTTGAAGGTGCCAATAAAAATCGTAGCTGTGCGGGGTATGAGACGTTCTTCGGTTAAGGGTGAACAAGTTTCTTCTGTAGCCATGTGATTTACTGTGGTCAAGAACATGCATGAAACCTGGAATTCAAGCGCAACCTTCAAAAACACTTACTACTTCAAAAAAGGGCCTTAAATATAGCTTTCTTACTTGCACAGCTGTTTCGATATCTTTCACATTTTTGAGAAGCGAAGTAGATTTATCTACTCTTTGGTTTTCTTCCTTCCATCGAAAAACTTGAGTTCCCACTTCTATGTTGTTATTGGGTATTGAGCTGTGCAACTGTACCGTTTTCTGATATCTTCCTTACAATGCGCGCATTAAATCTCCTGCATCACCTGTTGTCCTGTTGGTCAACGATTAGCTGGAGCGATCGTTGGTAGCGTCTGCATCCGTCCTTGTCGCTCGCCAGAGTGATCCAATGGCTCCTCCTCGCTCGTGGGACACGAAGGGCGTCATATGATCTAGCCTTAAATTATAAAGTGATAAATGCTACTGTGGTTCTTTCTGTAGATGACTTCTATTCAATATCTCATTCCAACACCAGGGGGGGGGGGGGCCCACGGAAGATCCAAATTCCTAGAGCTAGTAATAATATCAGATCTTCTTCACAAACAGAGCAGGCACTGAATTTCTGGAATTAACCAAGAAATTTGTGCTTCCAAATTCTCTGAGGCAATATGAAACGATTATTGGAAGGTATTTGCAAGAAGTTGTTTAGAACTTTGTTTCCTTTGATCGCATTGTTTCACTAACTTTAGGCTAGCGCTGTTTCTGTTCTTGATGTTCTCAGTGTTCTGATTAGTTTTTTCGTATTGCGTTGTTTTTTTTGCGTGGATTTCCACGTATACATAAATATCGTTCGCTCAGCACTTTCACGAGGAAATCCGATAAACGCTTTGGTGGACGTCCTGGTGTTCTCTTGACATCCCGCGGAATCAAGTCGTGACGGCTCTTTTCCAGCAGGTGTCGGCGAAGCGCATTACGCGACCGGCCCACCTAATTTTATACGGCATGGCCTATGCGACAGCGTCTCTGATCTTCGAACTTCGGCTCATAGCATTAGATACACCATCACATGGATCACCATGTAGTGACTAGGGCTCCATAACAACTTATGTCGTTCTGTTTCTCCGGTTTCTGTAGGATGATCTTGCCCAATACAAAGACATGTGCCATCGAAGAGTCTACGTAATGACTGACGTAAATGAACACACTTTTGCAGAGAACTCTTTAAATAGCGGTATTTCAGCACAACTCCACTCTTCTACGCTCTGTCTACTCGATCATCAATAGGTCCCCACCTGAGCTACTTCGTGAAATCATATTAGTCGATGACTTCAGTGAAAAGCCGTTCCTGAAAAAGCCTCTGGAAGATTTTCTCAAGCGAGCGAAGCTGGATCATATTGTCAAAGTGCTACGAACGAAGTGGGTTTTCAAGATTTTCTCTTTTTTTTGTGATGTCTCTCTGTTCACTATTGCTGACTGCATCATGTATATAGAGACGGCGATCTTTTGTCCCACGACACTTTGTTTTTCTGCTAGAGCCATGTACCATTCTATATAGGAAAGCATGTTTCTGAACTTGCAGCTAGATTGTAGCAAGGCGGCCGGAGTGACACATACTACACTAAGAGAAATGAATTGATTTTCAGGCTTTCGTTGAAGGGCTGCGCTTTCAGCAAGGGCTAGCAAGCTCATCAGCCCTTCTTGAGGAGTGACTTCCCTCCTACCAGTGACTTCCCTCCTCTGGTTTCTGCCCTGTAGATCCTCCTTGTTTGAAGTGTGCTACTACTAAAGTAATCGTTCGAGAATATGAGGAAAAATTTGTGTCACAGGCGGATTGTTCTTATGAAAGTCCACCACGTTTCTTTTCATATTTGTCTTGGAGGACATGCTTCTCGTGAAGTTGCAGTTGAGCGCGATAGCGCATTCGGAAGAAACGTCGACCGTCGCGTGCACTCCGCATCGGAGTTCTTAGTTAAGGACTAGCCCAGGGCAACCAAACCTTCCCTCCGGGTTATGTGAATTAGTGCTAGACTTGTCTCGGCGGATAGAACACTGATTTGCCCATCGGCTGGCCGAGAAGCGTTTTGATATCGTGAATCGCCAACATTCGGTGAGACTCACTTGCGCTCAAAAGCAAAAACACAACTTGTATGGTCAGTGATGTCGTGAAGCCAATCTGAATGCATATGCCTTTGTGTTGGCCAATTGCTCATTCGAATTGCTCCCAAGACGTCCCGTATAAGTAGAATGCATGGCGCATCGCAAACAGGAATTGACAAATGCCGTTTTTTCCTTTGGCTTTAGAAATTCACCAAATTTCAAGCTTTGTTCTACGTGGTGATTGTATACAGCTTAGTAGCAACGAGAGTTCAAGCCCAATTGCTTTCATGATCACAATTGCTCAGCCATTTGTACAACGCAACCTATATCTATACTTCTTACTTTATTGGGCTATGTAGTGAATATGGCTTTGCTCTCGAAATTTCTTCGATTACTCGAATGGTTTCGATTGTTCACAAATTTGGAATACTCGAGATCGAATATATTCGAAAAACGCAGTTTTTTCTGAATTTTTCAATTCGATCACATTCGAAGTAGGAGCGACAGGAGTTCAATTGAGAGAAGCATTGATTGAAATGAAATTGAATCATTTAAGTCAATTACGCTCGTCGAAGAACATTTTGGTCTGGTGGTGACGTCGAAATTACCACTGCAAACAATCTCGCTTACATTCTTAATTCTGAACTCTTTAGGAAACGAGAAGGGCTTATACGTGCGAGACAACTCGGCGCAGAGAAGGCGTCGGGAGACATTTTGATCTTCCTGGATGCTCATTCGGAAGCGAATTATAACTGGCTGCCTCCGCTTCTTGATCCTATTGTAGAGGACTACAGGTCTGTTTGATCCTTGCTTTATACACTCATTGAAGGTCCAGTTGTTATCACGATGCTTCAGAGAACTATTCGATCTGTCACGTTTTCAGAACTGTCGTATGCCCTTTCGTCGACGTTATTGACTGTGATACCTATGAAATCAAACCGCAGGACCAAGGGGCAAGAGGTACGTTGCGCTGAGAAAGGCTGAGTTTTTCTTCTACAAATCCCTTTCTATTTCATAAAGCTTCTGGGCGCAGTAGGGGGAAGTTAGGGCGTTGTCTTGGGTTCATCGTGTGCAGTGTTGATGGCACGTTTGGAAGCGACCAAGATAAACAACAGTGTAGGTGTAGTGACTGAGGTTCTGGAGCATCTTGTAGCTTCAGCCCATAAAGTGTGGATTATTGACTAAAAATATGGATAACAGCCTAACATTGTTGAATTTTCGACATCTAGCAAGACTGACTACAGCTTTGTTATTTTCATATTCAAGTTGTCAGAGAGTTGTAAGACTTCCTAAAAGTGAAATGCTTAAAACCATAAATATGAAACTTTTAATAAGGTGAATGGTTGCAAGCGGACCTTAATCCATAACTATAGCACTTCACTTCATTCATTGATCCTAACTATTCTTTCCTTTACTTTTATTCTTATTTTTTACACCTTACTAGCACTGACACTGAAAACCATCACAGCACCAATTCACTCACTTCCGTCTGTGTTTTGATACTTCTTAGTTGAAAATGTCGTTTATATAGGATCTTTCGACTGGTCTTTCAACTATAAACGCTTGCCATTGACGAGGAAGGATCGTGAGAATCCCACTAAGCCGTTCCCGAGTCCTGTGATGGCTGGAGGCTATTTTGCTATTTCTGCAAAATGGTTCTGGGAACTTGGTGGCTACGACGATGGACTGGATATCTGGGGAGGCGAGCAGTATGAGCTGAGTTTCAAGGTGAGCTTTCCGCTTATTGCGACTCGCCACCAACATTTGGTGCTATTAAAGACTACATCAACCCTTCCTTAGTTTTTGGCTCGGCCTGCATCTTATGTACAAAGAGAGAATTCACTCTTCTAGCTCGAAAACCAGAGACGATTTTCGTCCCAGCGTAGTTTGTTGTCGTGGTCGTTGTCCCATGGAACTCATCATAGGCGTCCACTCTCCATAAGTAGTTGTTCCATAAAAATAAGCGGCTATGTGAAATGTTGTTAGACTTTTTCATGTGCCATGAACTATTCGTGATTTCTCCTGGGGACGTAGAAGCTTCTACAAGCGCGGACTTGACTTTAAGATGAAGATTTCAAATCCACATTGGGTTGGATACCTACCGCTTCTTGTAGTTTCTTTAATGTCAGCCAAAATTTACTGCAATAACTGTAGCCGTATTTTGCAGTTATTTTTGCAGTTAACCTCATTCCATTCAGGTTTGGCAGTGTCATGGACGCATGGTGGATGCACCATGCTCTCGCGTTGGCCATATATATCGTTGCAAGTACATGCCATTCAAGAATGCAGGTGTCGGCGACTTTGTCAGCAGAAACTACCGGAGAGTAGCTGAGGTGCGTTTTTTTTAAAATTTTTTCTCTTTTTTGTTTCGCCACACAGATCTCAAAACCAGTTTTAGTTAAGCCTCAGGGAGGCATAAGTGCTTACCTACTGACTCCCACTTGAATAGGTGCTCTACAGAAGGCTTCTGATATGAATTTGTAGGCTTGCTCGGCATTCTCAAAATTGCTAACAGTGTAGAATTTTTGATGTGGTTTCTTGTGTTGTTCTAGAGTTTTCCGTGTTCTCCAAGTACCCCTTATACGTGAGTGTGGTTTCTAAATAGATTTCTTTTAGAAATGAAGTTTCATAAAGCTTTAACAGGACCTCACATCGGGAGTTTCCCGTACATTTATTTGGTTGATTTGCTCCTCCAGGTTGTGCTAGGTGGGAAACATCAAGTGGTAGCGCAGTCGGTGAAGGCTGTGGTCTGTACCCCAAGGTATTGTTCTTGATTCGGGTTCGGGACCACAAGTCGACCATGTTTATCATCCCTTTGTGGTCAATGAATTGTATCAGACTTGTCTAGAAATGGCAAAATAGTGACTTATTATTGGTTGATTATGGTAATCCATTATGTAGCTAAATACTCAATGTTTCTAGGATATCCTGAAGAATTAGAAAGTATGGCGTATTCCAACGTGAATTGATGAAAGCGCCTTCGGTCCTTTATCATTTTTAGTCACGTGGCGAAGAATTCTGCTTTCCATGCGGTTTACCGTCTACTTAACTAGCTTTGTTTTTGTCTGTTCATGCATAATAGGCTAAGGTGTCTCAGAAAGAGCGTAAATAAGAGTTAGAATAAGGAAAAAGAAGGGTGTTAATGAATCCCTTTTTGTTATGTGCCCTTCTTCTTTTACTTTTTACTTCTACGAGATGTCGTGGAAGCAGTTGGATTGCGTATTCGGCGTATGCAATTACTAGTGGTGCCCAACCGACGAACAAGTAAATGTTATTTCCTTACCAGACAATTCTGGCATCAATTCACCGACTCCAGAGGGATGGAGTGCTTGGTTGCCTCGGGCGATATCTTCCTCATCCGGACCATCCGAACCAGGAATCTTGTATCCGAGCGAATGCGATAGCCTCCTGCGCTCTCACTCACCCCCAAATAAGAGTTCCGTACGCGTAACTTCAGTGGATCCATATCGCGTCCATTAGTGAACTAGAAATCTGCCAAAAGATTTCGCTGAAAATTTTCTCGGTATTTAAAGATTTTGTTCTACTCGAGATTTAATCACTCTTTCTAAAGGTGTTGGATTTTCCCTTGTAGTCGTGCACACTGATATGAGTGACACATGACGTGACGTAGTGACGTATAGTAGTTTAATCTGATGCTTTTCTCACGATGTCTTTGTTCAATTACAGGTTTGGATGGATGAATATAAGCATCATTTGTTCAAGCATCGACCGGGTGTTGGAGCTATCGATACAGGTAGCCTTTCCTTGCTCATACTTTTGTGTGTCTTTACTTTACTTTGCTGTTCTTTTCCTTTTCTTTTACGTGTGTTTATTCTTTGCAGGTGATATTTCTCGACAAAAGGCCGTTCGAGAGCGGCTGAAGTGTAAATCGTTTGACTGGTTCATGAAGGAGGTCGCATTCGATCAGGACAAGTATTATCCAGCTGTGGAGCCGAAGGCATCAGCGAGCGGTAATCGCTTAGAATCTCGAGTGCAGTTGTTCGTTTACATCAATCTAAACGTATGTCCAGGCGAACTACGCAACAGAGGAGCAGGGATGTGTGTGGACACGCAGTTCAAACAATCTAATCAGCGGTTTGGACTGCGGAAGTGCATCAGTGATGACCCAACTGGAGGCGGCGAGCAGGTTCCTTCAGTTTCTTAGGCCTCGTTTAATCGTATTTATGGAAGAAATTGCTTGTCTCAGAATCTCCGAATGACTCGTTGGCACGATATTCGGCCAGAAGGGCGCTCTGTTTGTTTCGACGCGTCCACATCGGAGAGAAAGGCGCCTATTGTGCTTTTTGATTGGTGGGTGCTGCGATCTCTGTCTTAGAACGAGCTTACTGTAGAGTCTGATGGTCAGGGAAGTGGGACTAAAGGGTAGATGTCGTTAGAAGCAGTTGGCCATAGTGACTACCCAATGGGTTGAGGAGGATTGACTATAGTACCCTACAGTACCGGCACTGTTTATCTGCTTCTAATCCTTCTGCCTGCTGAGCTGTTTTCCAATAAATGAATGAACAAGCAAAGCAGGTAGCTTACCCATCCTTCCTATGTAGAAACGTAGAAAAATAGGATTATTTGAGAGGTATTTGCTTTTTAAGAACGCGCCACACTCTTTAATTTCGTTGAGCTCGTACAGCCTTTGCAGAGTGTACTTGACCTAGTTAATGAATTACTATTTAGAGATAAATTTCACTCCTGGGTTAGTAAAGAATTCTGACTATTTCAGTCACAGCATGAAAGGAAACCAGCTGTTCAAGTACAGGATCGACAGTGAGATGCTGTACCACCCGGTAAGTTAAGTGCATTTCGGGCAAACCGTGATTATCCTGATCTAGAGCTACTGACCTTTTCAGGTATCCAACCAGTGTCTAACAGCAGAGAAAGACGGCTCTGGCTTTCTGTTCATGGATCAGTGCGATGACAAAGAGCCAACCCAAAAATGGGTTTGGCAGGTTAGTCGGCTGCTTACTTTACTATCTTTTTGTTTCACAAAGGCGCTTTAATCTTGTTACGAAAAGGTCTAGCGCATCTGAAGGAGCTAGTCTTCGCACTAGCCAGAGGACTGTTTTAGCGGTGTGCTGTACAAATTTATACGGAGGATCTTGCTCCTCCAAATACTCTCAAAATATCGTCCAAGTTCGACTTTCGATAAATCTAGGCATATTGATTATAGACGTTCAGCGCGGTTTAGGAGCTGTAGGCCAAGATTGTTATAGGCTTTATTTGGGCTGACATTTCGGAGTCTTCTCCTTCTTCTGAGCCTGAAAAGTAGAGAACACTTAATGAAACTGTTTCCCTAAAGCCATTTCATTAGGCAGGGTACAATTCTCGAGGAAAATAGAAACGGGACCCGATATTCCAGGGACAGCGCAAGAGCTAACCTTCCAGGTAGTGGCCCACCCGTCACCCGCAAATGGATAGAAACATGGGCGAATGAACACAGCCCTGTTTAAATACCCTGAAGGTCGGGCCATGTTGATCAGAACACACCGAGCTCCGCAAAGGGAACAACGAAGGCGGGCGTACCCCTCTGTATTCGGCTGAATGAGCATCTATATGTCCTTAGGAGACCGAATGTGTCCACTCCATGGTGGGGGGAGCATAGGATTCGATGTCACGGGGGGAGGATTGTTCCAGGTATCCGACTTGATTTTGCTCTGAGAAAGTGACATATCAGCCCCTTGAGTCCTTTTCGATCGCTTCCACAAATCTACAGGTCAACCGCAAGGAAGAGTGCGTAACGGTGGCCCAAGAACTTGAACCCTTCGTTGAGCTCTGTGGGTTCTGATCAAAATAATCTGACCTCTAGGGTGTTCAAATCAGGTGCTGTCCAGGGATGTATTCATTCACCCTCGTTCCTCTCCGTCTCCGGGTGACGGGTGGTCCCCGCCTTCCTTGTTCCCTTTGCGGAGCTCGGTGAGTTCTGATCAACATGGCCTGAACTCCAGGGTATTTCAACAGGATGGTGTCCAGGGGTGTCTTCATTCGCCCATGTTTCTATCCATTTGCGGGTGACGGGTGGGCCACCATCTGAAAGTTTGCGTTCTGAAAGTTTGGAAGTTGAAGTCGAAAGTCTTGTTGCACCTGGAATATCGGGTCTAGTTTCTATTTTCCTCAAAGGTTGTACACTGTGTGATGAAATGGCGTTTGGGATGGGGACAGTAACATTTTCGTTTCGTGTTCTCTACTTTTCCAGGCTCCGGAGAATTCGAAGACTCCGAGACGTCAGCACAAGCCTATACAATCTTGGCGTACAGCTCGCAAACCACACTGTTTATCTATAGTCACGAAATACTTTTTATATTTGTCGAGTCCTCAAGACAAACGCGTAGGAAGCACTCAAATTATGGTTGGCGGTGGTTGCAGGCTGGAGCACATCACACAGTCGCTCGCGCAACCCCGGCGAGGTCGGTTGGCGTCTGGGATAGAGATGTTGTCTCACGAGCGGCTCTGCCGCTACTTTGCATTCTTACTTTTCTGTCATCTGCACTTCTTTCAAGATCTTTTTACCGTCATATGAAGAAAAACCGACAATTTATGAAACATTTACGAAGTACTTTCAACGTCAGTGGTACATAGTGCATAAAACAACAATATGACTAACCATCGTACGTGCAGCGTAGTTTCCTCACGTCCCTACTCTTCACGTGCGGTGAGATCTTCCGGAAATTAGACTTTGTTGTTCAAAGTGGTCTGGGTCTGCTATCAAGTAGGCGGTACCACGCGAAGGCGGTCAGCTTGTCAAGGTGATCATTTCACCGCTGCTCTGAATTACGATAGCACAACGATAGCACCGACCTCACGGAGTCACACCACTGGTCACGAGGTTCATTTCCGGTACCACGGTTGGGTACTGTAAGTTACGGTAGGTATGAGTGAGTAAAGGTGGGGTAGTCAAGATGACTGATTTCGCCCAGCTGTGTGCAATGGTCTACACCTCCGGCGTGCATGTTACCTACTCAAATTACGGATTTACACCGTTTTCACGTCGAATTGGACACTTTTGAATCAAATAGGGTACTTCACGTCAAATTGGGCGCTCTTCTAAGCTAGGTTAAGAATTTTGAAATCAAATTGAACGTCTTCGAATCGAATCGAGCTCCTTACAGGTTAAACGACGGACTTTCTAAGGTGGTTAGAGTAATTTTTTGTTTAAGCAAAACTTGACAAGTACAGCTGCCCGAAAGAATGTAAAAATTTTATAAATTTTATTAGTTCTTTAATTTTTTTGAGAAAAATAATAAATTATTTTTTAAGCGCAACATGACATCATTTATTCAGTGCATTAAAAGATCAGAGTGCGCCATGCGATTCGCGATTTCTATTTGACTAATAATGTAAATACTGCTTGCATGAAGCATCAAAATGAGAATATTTGTGTTCTCTACAACTGTTTTTGTTGTATCGTTTACAGGTTGGAACTCCAGGCAAACAGCAGTTTTGCTATCAATCGAATAAAAATCGCCACATCTTTGACGAGTGTATGGCACAGTCTTTTCTTTTGGCACTAAAAAAAATTGCCGCCCTCCTGCTCTTTAAACAAGCTATAAACCATTATTTTTCCACGGAAAATGAGAATTTTATAAAATTTCAAAAAATTGTTTACTTTCTGGGTGGGTAAGTGAATTAAAACTACAAAGAATTCATACTGAACTTTTCGTTGTACAAAAAATTATTCTAATCTTTTTGGAGAGCATCTAGTCTAATGTGAAGCACGATGTAGAAGAAGCTCATTTCGATTTGGAAGAGTTCGCTTTGATTCCAGAAGTCTTGGGCTAGCTTAGAAGAGTGTCCAATTTGGCGTGAATATGGTGTAATCTGCGTCTATGCTATGACGTAGAACTAGAGAGCGTGGCGCTTCCCAAAAAAGGACTCGTTAACTTCTTCCTTTATCGTTACCCGATGTATAAACCGTTTTGGCCCACATTTTGTAAAGCGAGTTTGCTGCTAAGACAGCAACTGTTTTCAGGTGTTGGACAAAGCGCTGCTAGAAGAGAGGCAGAAGGCCGAGCCGAACGAAATTGACTAACGACATGTCGCTTCGGGTGCTCAGCCGGTGTATTCTCGTTCAGATGTAATCTTGCCCTTGTGCGGTCGATTAGGGCCTAGGTACGCTTGTAATTGTTCTCACGAGTCCGCGTTGCCCCTTTAGCTCTCTTTTCTCCAGTGTCTTGCTTGCACTCTAATTGATACGCAAATTCACTTGTTCGCTGTGATTTATTCGTTGTATTTATGTGTACTTGAGATCAGGGTATGTTAAAATGGTTGTTCAAGAGTCTGTGATCGTAGTCAAATTTGGTCCTTCTGCATTTGTTTTTAAGAGATGTTCAGATAAAAAAGTGTGAAGTAGAACATTGTTTTCAAGAAATACTGCTCGGCAACTGTGAGCCGTTTAAGGAGGAGCTTGAGACCAGAAACCAATGCATTTTGTGGACAATTGTTCCTCCATACTTACTGCCTTGTACGACTGTGTGATTCCATAGTAAATTATCAGGAACTTGGTAGGTCTAAAGACTTTGCAAAAATTGAACGTACTTTCCTACTAATTGAAGGATCGAATTGCCGGCTCCGTATCTCCCTGTCATGTTCCACAGATAGGCCATTGATTGCTTCTCGAACGACAAACGCGAAAGGCGCTCCGTTCAGGGCTTTCACGAAACCCGACCAACGCATTCGTAGATAGCGACTCTTGTTCAGCGACTGTCTGCGAAACGCCTGACGAGGCTAGCTCACCTAATTTTCGTCGACTTCGCCCATGCAACGGCGTCTCTGATCTTCGAACGTCGACGAAGCTCGAAACTTCGTAGGCCTTCTCTCACGTGTGTGAATCGCGTCACTCCGAGCATGGTCCACTCCACGCTGCGCAACGCTGATCGCGTGTTCATCCTGCTTTCGTACGGCTCGGGTCTCTGAGGCGTATGTTAGCGCAGAAAGAACAGTGGAGTCGAATACGTGGCCACAGAGCCGGACGGTTTTCGTCTTCCTCGCCCAACCTTCGATGGTCTAGAAAGCTTCTAAAGCCGCACGTTGTTTCCTGTCCAGCTCCGGCACGCCGCCCGCTATCCTGACTATGCGGCCTAGATACACATAGCTGGAGCATTCGGAGAAGTTTCTTCTGTTGATCGAGAAGGGGCATCTGAAATTCGTTCTCTGTTCATGAACATCGTTTTCGAATGATTCGAAGTTACGTGTCGCTGCAAGGCACTCTTGCAGGTAGACTGGCATTAGCCGTTGACAGTTGCTGACAAACCCTGTCCTATAATCATCTTCCAGTTCTTGTGATAGAACGATCACCCACATAAACTGTGGGTAAGTTTGCCTAAACTTAAAAACACACTGTAGATGGCTGACAAAGTACCTTCCACCTGAAGTGATGTGAAAATTCTTTTGGGCTCAAGTAGGCTCGGGGAGAGGGGTCACTATGTAGGACGATGTGTTTTTACCTTCGTATTTAATTTTTAGCGTCGAAGAAGTCGCGAAGAACACGAAGAATGTCCGACTCCATGCCCACCTATTCGACTCTACCATTCTTTCTGCCCTAACATACGTCTTAGAGACCTGTGCTATACGAAAGCAGGATGAACAGGCGATCAGCGTCGCGCAGCGTGGAATCGAGAGGACGACGCTCGGAGTGACACGACTCACGCAAGTGAGAGAATGCCTTTGGAGTTCCGAGCTTCGCCGACGTTCGAAGATCAGAGATGCTGTCGCGTGGGCCAAGTTGTCGAAAATTAGGTGGGCCGGCCGCGTAATGCGTTTCGCAGACACCCGCTGGACGAGAGCCGTTACCGACTGGATTCCGCGGGATGTCAAGAGAACACCAGGACGCCCACCAACGCGCTGGTCGGACCTCTTCGTGAAAGCCCTGAACGACCGATATGACGTTCTTCATGTCCCTCGAGCGAGGAGGATCCATTGGACCACTCTGGCACGCGACAGGGACGAATGGAGACGCTGCTGGCGCCCGCTCGAGCAAGTCGATGATCAACGGGACGACAGGTGATACAGGTGATTTAATTTTTGGTTTCGTACAAACAACGTTTTATGTTGTACGAAACCAAAAATTTTAGGCAGCACTGATGTGTTCTACTCCTGCGATGAGCAGACCATGAGCTAGGCCATTTCTGATGTATTAGGTTGGCAACGAAGTTCGTGGACTCTCAAGAATCTTCAGCAAAAGTGATTATTAACAAATAACAAATGACAATCTTTAATCAAAATAAGATTCCTTGGAATGCAGAAGTGCTTCCCACTTATCAGGTAGCTGGTTTATCCCACACCTGTAGAATTCTTGTGCTTTTAAGGCCAAGAATCCTTGGATGTGCATTTTGACCTGGTCCACATTAATGTCGTCTTCCAACCAAGAAGTGCTGCACCGATCTAAAAAGGAGGTAGTCACTGGCGTACAGTCTGTGCTGTAAGGTCGATGAGTTAGACGCTCTCAGCCAAGACCTTCGATTTTTTGAAGTGTCCGATTAACGAAGCTCCCCGTTTGGTGGTGTCAGGAAGTTGTCAACGTCTGGGAAATCATCAAGAGCGGTTTCAGGATTGATGCTGAAATCTACTCTTCTCAACTTAACCGCGCGCATGATGAACTCCGCCAGAACCTGTTCATTCAGGAGGGGAGTTATCTTTCAGCAAGATAAGGCCAGATCACACGTCGCGAATCGGACGGTTCAAAAAACCGAAGTCCTTGGCCGGAATCTTCTAATTCATTCACCTTACAGCCCAGGCTGTCCGCCGATTGACAGCCTGGGCTGCAGCACTTCTTGTTTGGAAGACGATTTATTATTGTGGATCACGTCGAAATGCACCTCTAGGGATTCTTGTCGTCAAAAGCAGAAGAATTCTACAGCTGTAGGAAGGACCAACTAGCTGATAAATGGGAAATAGTCCCGCGTTCCAATGGGTCTTACTTTGAGTAAGGATACTTATTAGTAGTTTGTTAATAAACTCTTTTGTTGAAGGTGCTTGAGGGTCCACGAACCTAGTAGCCAACCTAATAATTGGACACGCGCGTGCCTTCTTACCAAGGCGAAAATCCACTGAACCCCCACGGACCCTACTTGCGCCTTGCATTTGCTTAGTTCTTAATTTATCGCTCGATGGGAACTAACGTAAGTTAATTCAAAGAGGATGTTTCAGTATCTGTGAGGGTTGACAATTTCACGCATAATCTTTTATTTGTTGGAAAAATAATTAGATACATAAAGTTCGAAGTATTTGTGCTCTCACAGTGAGACGACCAGCAGCAATGAGATCGCGGACGGTAGACCGCAGACTAGGAAAGTGAGCTCTAAGAATGCATTCAGCTGTTCACAACGATACCAGCTAGTCTTCTGCGCAAAGGCTTATCATCTCGTCATCGTCGTCGTCCTCAACTGGCGGCGCAATGCAGTACTTCAAGGGGATGACGAACACCTACAAATCTATAGCGATTTTGTTGGCACAGAAATTCAAAGCGAGCAACGGAAAATGTGTAGAGAACTCCAGATGATTGTGCTTTTATTTTTCATTAGCATTAGAATGAAACAACGTAGTTCAATTTATTTTCTATAAGCCTCAAGTGGCTGGTACTGAGGTTGTAGGCCGTTATAATGATGTGCTGTGATCAGAACTCTGTCGCCAGAAGGGAGTCGAACACGCACTTCCTGCTGACCAGGCAGAAGCTCATGCTCTAAGCCATTACACCACCGTCGCTGATTTATCGAACGGAAGAATGTCGTTTCACCATTCCCTCATCACTGGATCGTTTGATGTGAACGGTTCAGCGGCATCATTGGAAAATAACACCCACTCGTTTCCCCTTTCCCGGAACAAAAAGGCCCACTTACAGTGATATCGTCGGTAGATGCACTTCCGCCGCTGTTCATCGTCCATCGATGCCCGTTGCTCCCACTCGGGTATCCACGAGCCGCAATTGCTAGCTCCTGCGCCGTCATAGTGTACCTGAAGAGGGGTAATGACATCAAGGGCAGACGACACTCTTCTAGAAGTGGCTGGACCAGTCAAGTCGAGCTCATAGCACTGTGTAGCTCCCCGGGAACTAACCGCGAGGAATTGTAATTCTGGCTCTGATAAGGAACGTTCAATTCGCTATGGAAAGTTCTGCACGGTAGATATTACATCAAACCAAAGAAGTCTTCTGATGGCGATTTAATGTACCATACATATATCCGATTTTCAAACCTAACTGGGAATTTTCGAAAACAAACTGGCCAATTCAAGCCAGGCGACCCTTTCGAACTAAATTGGACACCTTTCTAAGCATACATCACCTTTCTGAAACCAAGTTGAACACTTTGAAAATCAAATCGATTTCTCTTCACATTAAACGAGACTCTCTAAAAAGGTTGGGATAATTTTTTCATTCAAGGAATATTTTAGTATGCGTTTCTTTGAAACTTTCAGTTCATCTACTATAGTAAAATAATAGACTGCAATTTTGGTTTAAAAGTGTGCAATTTGCGGTGAAAAGTGCTCAGTCTGATGTGGAAAATGTTCACTTTGACATAAAAATGGTATATACGATTTTCAAGTGAGGGTGGGCACTTTTCAGAGCAAGCTGTGCGCCTTTGAAATTAAGACTTTTACCTGGACTGTTCAGTTTGCTCGCTGCCAGACAAAGAGGAGCGGACGATCAGGCCAGCGTCTTCGTTGGTCAGCACATCCCAAAGGCCATCAGATGCAACAATAAGCACGTCCTTGTCCGACAGGGTATCGAGATTTCGCAAATCGAACACACGCACCTATAATGTCTTCAGTACTGGTTATTCAAGTTGAAGTAGCGCATGCTTACTTTGTGCTGTAGCAAAACCTCCATAGGCTTTTGATATTTATGAAATTTATATTCATCTAACAAGCAGCGTATAATCAACCAGCCATTATTTTATCGCCTTTACTCCGAGTGCGGCTACCTTACAAGGGAGGTCAGTGAGCTCGGTCCGGAGAGTCCAAACGAGACCTGTAGGGTCTTGTAGGGCATCAGACAAGGATCACAGAACTTGTTTAGTTTTTGTTAAATGCCCTTAGGAGTCCAACAATGGCAGGAAAATGTATCACTTCAGTTCGGGCTGATAAGGCAAAAGTGACGCCTGGATGCCTTGCCATGCTCAGAGCTTAACTTAAAAAGTTTCGGAGCTTCAATTACAGCTAGATCATTGAAATCTGATCACTTCAGCGTTTCTAAAAGAAGCTGCAGGGAAATTCAAGCGATTCATTCGCAACGACTGCTGAAGCGACTGGATGGCGGAGTGGATAGCGATGCGGACTTGCGTGATTTGGTCGAAAGTTCGATTTCGGGGGTGGGTCCGCGATATGCTAGACAGACTGTTCCCATTTTGCAGTTGAAGGACACATTTTGCAGTAAGGACCGAGCCGCTTTGTCAGATGCGCTTTCTGGCGGTGAGGCTCTCAACAAATCCCAGAACACATTCTTCAACAGAAGCAGATTTCTACCCTAATCTTTTGGGAGATCGAATGATGTGTTAGCATTCGACGAATATGCAGAGTTAGTGTTGAGCCGGTGAAAATTTCCAGAGGTCACCGGTGGTCAATGTGTTCCCTAGAGTTGTCCTTTGAAAGCGCGCCGTTCCGCCCTCCACAAAGGGAGATTTTTCCAGAAATTTCCGCGCTTTTGTTGCGGTTCTGAGTCACATTTTCTACAGCAGGGAAGCGATTTCTCTGCAATAAAAAAGGTTGAAAGTCTACACATTTTTAAAGCATTCAAACCGTCTCGTAGTTGAAGGGAATTGCAGATTTTCCTAATGTAACGGTGCCTTTGATACGCAGTATATCGCGAAAAAGAACTCAAGATGATCAGTTCCCGACCAGGGCATTGCCAATGTTACAGCGAAAAATCATTAGCCACTAAACCTTCTAGCAAATTCAGCAGTGGGGTGGGAGACATTGCAAGGACTGGTTGATCCATCCTACTTCTTCTTGTTCACCTTAAAACAATTTTTCAAGAAATTTATAGAGTAAAAAAGTGCACTGCTACATGTATACATATAACTATGTACTCTGCCACGTCACAGTTTGCTGCGGCAAAGCAAGGTCACCGGTAATAGAGAAGGAAAATACTATAGACCTATATATTTTATGGAGGAAGGTGAGCCGAGTAGTGTGTTGTTGCTTAAAGTCGAAGCGTTGATTCTATTTATTTTTATTTGTATTTTTATTTATTTAATTGCACTCGAGGGCACACTGCAATGCCAATTGTAGTTGCTAATAGTATTAGTGTTAATAATTTATAATATTAAAAATTGCTAACTATTTTGTTCTTGAAGAACAGCTGTAGAGATCTCTTTTTCTATCAGCGAACGAGGATCCCTTCGAGACTTGCTCCGGGTGATCATTTATGTCCCTCTATCGCAACCACCACTCGACGTGACGCGAAGGACAACTTGCAAGATTCTTCTGCTCACATTCGAGCTTCAAGACCTCTTTCTCCTCAACATTCCAACAACGAGAGGCTTTTCTACCCATATCTAGTAGCGGCACCCTCTGTCCGAAACTACCCTTCGTCTGGGTTACCATGAATGCTTTCACGCCACGTTTAGTAGTAGTCTAACACTTGGCAGAACGGATTAAGGACTTAGCGCAACACGCCCAGTGAATGAAACACACAAACAGAGGCTGGTGAATAGTAACGACCATGAAGAGCACGACTTTGGATGAGAATCTGTCATCTTCCCGCCCTTAAGTGTTCAATCGTTCTCCTGTCGAACTTTGCAGACTCTGACGATATGAATGAATTTGGACCTTCTTCCAGATTTCTTTCACCGAAAATCATCATTCCTAAGTCGTGAGCGAAAATATGGAAATCGAATGGG
The DNA here is from genome assembly GCA_947359475.1 of Heligmosomoides polygyrus bakeri. Taxonomy (NCBI): domain Eukaryota; kingdom Metazoa; phylum Nematoda; class Chromadorea; order Rhabditida; family Heligmosomidae; genus Heligmosomoides; species Heligmosomoides polygyrus. The sequence continues at coordinate 86,137,065 of OX375865.1, read as the reverse complement.
CTAGGTCAGTAGGGGAGTGAGGAAGGATCTACCATGCTACCAGTATCAATATCGTTGGTGTGGAGGGCTTCAGGGAAATATGATCGGTTTTTTGTGTAAGAAATGATCCTTCCTCTGTTCTTTGGGTCTTGGATCCCTTACAAACTTCCAACCGATGTGTATGTGGAGAAAGTAGAATGGAGATCATTTGTAAATGGTTCCCAACAAATATACACGTCAAGGAGATCTCCGAAATTGGCAATGCTACTTCTTCTCTTGGACTTTCTCCTTGACGTTTGTCCGTCCATAAGGGTTTTCCCCTGCATCCGCTTTCTTCTTCTCATTCTTTTCTTTTCCTACCGTCTATCTTCCAGATTTATAGGAAATGATGGTTTTTGAACATCAGAAAGGTGCAGGCACTCTCTCCTTGGAGAATGTTTATCTGTGAGTGTGTACGGTAACCATTTACGTACATTGCAAATTTCCTAGCATTTGAAATTGGCGGTCGACCGTCAAGTTGTAGAATGCATGTCGAAAGGCTGCCGCGACGAGGACAAAATATAAGCTTCTTTATATGGTGGGAATTTTTTTAGATGACACACACTTACTTCAGGAACTGAGGAAAGAAAGGGCTTAATCGGCAAATGGTCGTCGACCGTGAAGAGGTGATGGTCGCCGAATCCTCGCGACACGCCGATGGTGTTCAGTAGACGTTTCTGAAAACATGTCCTTTGAGTGAAGGTGCAGAGAAAAGCCCAGCTTACAGTAATTGAAAACTGAAACGAAGCTACTCTAAACTCATCGTCGTTTTTAGAAGGGCCTACCTTCCGAGACGATTCGCTTATTAACGGTGGCTTCAGGTCGCATTCTTTGACGGTTTTTGCAGCCCATCCATCCATGAACCAATCCCTTCAAGCAACCAGTAATGTCGTTAATGTCTTGGCTGTCTGGACGCAGAGCTTTGAAATAAACCCGATCAGCGGAAAGCACGAACCTGAAGAGAACCTTGGTCTTCAAATCTTTCTTCGATAATGCTCGGGAATATTCCAGCCGAGAAAAGCAGTTTCCGATTAAATCTGGATTCTGATAGGCCTGCAAAATATTAATGATAACGAGGATATAAACATGAAGCTCAGGGAAACAACTGTCTTACAATAACGTTCAACAGAATTTCATTCCACAACCTAATTTTTGTTCATTTGACTTCCATTTGTTCCTTTATATTTGGGAGGATGCAATTTTGAACAATCGTGGAAACACCCCGTGGGCACAATTAAAAGGTACTTTCACGACGTCAAAGTTACTTTTAATTCTTGTCTATTTTTTGAATCAACCCTTTTTTGCTCACTATGCGTTGCTTATGTAGATCTTTTACCCTTCACTCCTCTTTCATGCTATTTTTCTGTAAAACTCCTCGCCAGCGCTTATGTATTCCAGTTCCAGTTTCATCCGTTCGTTCATCCGCTACCGTTTTCATTTCATTGCACAAACATATCACGTCTTCAAAGAAATTTAGATACCACTTGTGCTCCAACATCTACATTGAAGACGCACTCCAGGATTACCAGACAAAAGTTCGTAAGCAGGTGGCGAAGCAATAGTTTGCATTTTCCTTTATTTCTTTTTCCTTCTTAATTACTGGTGATACTTTTCACAATCAGGACACGAAAGAGAGCACAAGAGTGAAAAGCAAAACGAAAGTAAATGTGTCCGCTTTGTTCTTGAACACTGCCTTTAGGATAAATGATATGGGAAAGGAATAGGAAGGGTGTAAGAATTTCAGAAATAAGGCCACGATACGTATAAGGATGGAAGACAGCGTTATTTAATCACTTCGTGAGACGCGCCACGCACTCTACTACTATGGTATGTCGTGCAGAGAATTCGAATGATCTTTTGGCCTATACAACGACCTGTGGTGGCGATACGGTGAAAAGCGGAAGGTTTTATCCATCTCAAAAAAGTCTGGTCATAAACTCACAAACCCTGGAGGGATGAAAGGCCTCGTTGGTCTGATTGGAAAGCGGATCTCAAATCGATTACGGATATATGTGGTAGCAAGCGACCAATCCGACCGCACTACACCTCCCATTGAGCTATCCATGCGGTCCCTTGCCTTTACCTGAGAGAGACATTCATTCTTATTCTATCGGTCTGTTGTCCTCTCATCTTGTGTTCACGACATCGAGTTTTACTGTAATGTATACTTCTAGGCCAACAGGGTTATTAGATGAAAATAAAAGAAAGGAAAGAAACAACTGTATGAAAACAGGAGAGGAGAGTAGACAAGATCAAAGAAGACATGTCAGGCAAATTCATAAATATAGAATGATGAAAAGATTAGGCGAAAGAGTTTAACATAGGTCTGACGTTTCGATCGTGTCGTCGTTTCAGTTATCGAAACATAGCCCGAAGTTTTCGTTATCGTTTTCTTTGTAGACATTTGGTAGGCAACAGGTACCAACAAAAAAAAACTTGAAAAATAGCTGTGATCTTCTCCTCTGCTACAGTGCTACAGTGCATAAGTTCTGTTTTTGTTTAATAAGCGAGGCAAGTATTCTTACACATGAACCAGGTCAGGCTAAGGTTCTACTCGCCCATACGAGAAGCATTTAGTAGTGCAGGTGTTATTCTGCACAGGTGCCATATCATCATATGACTTTCTGTTCAAATTTCAAAGCAGTGAGCGACTAGAATGAGCTGTTCCGAAGAAGAATACCTGCTCTTAGGAGCAACTCGCTGCCAGTGCTAATGGTCTAGATGCGAAAAATCGACCTCATATAAGCCGGGTGGCGAGAGATACCACTACGATTAAAAGGAAACCCACGAGAGTCTGAAGTCGCTTTCGTTCAGTAGCCGGAGTGAAGTCGGAACTTAGCGCTTGAGCACCATTGTCAGTAACCAGCACAGCTCTACAGTCACCCGCATTCGCTGAAAATTTCATTTTTTTCGACTCTTTCACAGATGATAAATATGTTAACTCACCTACGTACAACTTTCCTAGAAATACCAACACCGCTATAGCAGCACATCCGCCAGCGATTCGCCACGTTTGTTTGTCCTCGGTGATTTGTGTGTCCTTAAGAATTAAGAATCGCATTGCTGTCAATCCTGCTACACCCCTCATGGACGCAATGACGCAGAAGAACGCATGTGGTGGCCCTCACCATGTCTACAAAAGCCGCTTCCAATGCACCAATTACCAGCTGGTCGCATCGAATCGAGACGGAATCCATCTGAATCCGTGAATGACTCGGACACACAGGGGACGGTCGATAGCGATGACGTACCTTACTGATGCTGTAGGATGAATCCGATCGTAGTCTACCGGAAAGCAGAGTTTCGTTTCTGTCCAGTTGGATGATGGATTCTAACACTTCACCTAATCGAGCCTGAAAAGGTAAATAGGTATGGGAAGTAGTTTTGGGAATGTGATAAGTGGTATGGAGTAAAACGAACCCTGCATTTGGAATAATACGAACGTAGATCCTACTATCAGAAATCCTATAACATGAAATTAAACCTACCCAAAACCTCACTTCTAACGTCACCTGATTGATTCCACACTTCCAATACTATTTCATTTTTATTAGTTTATTAGGATGGTCAGAAAGTCTTGTGCGCTGTTTGAATTTTTTATTTCTTTTTTTATTATGCATTCAACATTCATTCTGTGCAATGGAACCATGACACTATATTAACCATACCTGTATCACAATATGTGAGTCGAAGAAAGATCTTGATGCAATTTTTGACTCTAAATTGAAGTTTTCCGATAATTTTGATAGTGTTGTCAAGAAAGCGTACGCAGTGATTCCGTGCGATTCGTTGCTCGGATACCGGGTTACTGATCAGGCTTTATAAAACATACGTCTTGCCGCACATTGAATACTCGTTCGTCATATGGAGTCCAGGTACAAAAACAAAGTCAGGTGCACTGGGAAAGTCCAACGAGTGTTTACTCGTCTATTCTTCCGCAGGTCATCGATGGATAACGGTAACTATTTGCCTTCTTATAATGAACCTTGAGTTTATTCTCACTTCATTCTTTACTGCGCAGGAGGACTGACTGTCCTGCACCTCGTTTTCTGCTTCCGCATTCTTCGTGGAGAGATTAAACTGCAAGCAAGCGAGTTCTGGGTGTTCCGTCCTTCCGGGACAAGACGACGTTCCTTTAATATCCATTATCCTACATCATAGCATCGGAGATACGGTACCACATATAATAACAATGTCTTCCGTCGATGTGATGATTGCAATGTCTGGATCCTGTCCTTATGGTAATGGAATTGAGTAAGATATTCAAGAAGAAATATAATGATTTGGACCTTCTTCGATTACTAAGATATGAGGATCTAGCATTGTTCTAGGCGACGTTGAATCATGGTTCATTATCCTTCTCGTTTCTAATGTTTAACCCTTCTTACCGCAGCCCTCCGCCTGTCCTGGATTAGCCTCGAATTCATTTTACAATTTTTACGCTTGCCTTAGTTCTCCCTGTCTGTGATCTATGTTCCAGCTAGCCACACTTCCGTCAAGAGCTCTGCTTATTGTGTCATCTTCCCATCATGCCTAAAATCCAGCTCTTGGCTCGTTGCATGTCACCGGGGTATTTTGTTCAATCGTACATTTCACCACCGTGTTACATTCTAAATGAGGAATTCTGAACAGGACACGTCCACCAAGCTACAAGTTGTTACGACGCGTAGGTGCTTCCCCAGAGCCAGTGCCCAGCGTATGTATTTAGTTTAATGAGGTGCCACCATGCGCCCACGTTGGAATGACATGGTCAGTTGCGCTGGATAACCTCTGCTGTGGGACTGCTGTGGGACAGCTTGTGTGTTGTGGACGTGATTGTACATGATTGGATCGAAATGTGAAGTTACTGACCCCACTTACGTGCAGTTAGCCACCGGGCTAGTTCTAGGCATTATAACTTGAAAGAATCAACTTTTCGGTACTCTTTAGTGGCTACCTAATATTAGCAATGAGCTTACGATGGGTTTGTGGTGTGCTAATATACTTAGTGTATAAATATTTGTGTGTTCTTTGAGTTTTTTTTTTGTTTTCGTTTGATTTTCTAGCCAAACTGCGTTAATTCTTGCACTTGCAATTGCCCCTTTTAATATTAGTGTTTGGGCACACCTTCGGTGTATTGAATAAATAAATAAATAAATTCAACCGAATTTATCCTACAACATAATCACCATCGTTAGTCAGTACAGATTTCCACTTAATGAGCAGATCAGATATTCCCTTTTCCCAAAACTGGGGAGACTGGTAGCCAAAAAATCGCTGGCCTCCCTTTCAACGTCTTCAATTTTGGTGATTTTTTCTTCGCTAGTAACGCCTTAAGGAGATGAAGTAAACGAGAGTCAGAAGGGACAATGTCAAGAGAATTGGAGAGCGTGTCCCAGTCCAGTTTCTCCAATTTTAACTTTCTTTAGCTACACGAAACCAGCGTTGTCGTGAAGGATGTGGACAGAGGTATGTCTCTGCAGTTTTTCTCGAACTCGCCACTTTCTGAAGGGGACTGGCGTAGATGCTCCCGGTGACTGTATATCCTTGAGCAACTCTCCGAGAGCAACTCTTAATACAATATTCCTCACGAATCCCAGAAACACCAAATAAGTCACTCCTTGTGACTTATTGTGATGAAGGCCCGATTTGACTTCCATCGATGGAGCTTTTCCCTGAAAAAGTCACACGATGCGTATTGAAATCGTAAAGGACCCAAATGTCGTCTCCAGAAATCTGGTCTTCACAAACCCCTTTCGGTGCGGGCGAAGAAGGGAAAGTGGCAATTGGATGGCTGGATAAATGCTATCGGTCAAGGCATACGGAATCCACCGAGTCAGTACTTTGTGACCGAAGGGCTGGAGGAGACTGATACTGTTCGATCGGTGCACCCTAGTCTCGTCGCAAGACTGCGGATGCTACCTCTGCTTTCTCTTTGACAGCGTCGAGAACAAAGTAGTCTTCCGCTGCGTGAGGGCGTCCTGACGTAGGCATATCTTCGAATTTCGTTTCTCCTCCTTTAAACATCGCTTGACAGTACTGATGGAAGTAGTGGACCCTCCCTATGCGCTGTTGATGCTTCCACGCTTCCGTCGCCCCACTGCCACGACGCTTTTCATAGATGATGGCTCGAATGAGGCTTTGTGGAATTGACATGATAATTATAGTTAAGGGCTATACATCAACGTGGCTATACATGCCTGTCAAGGATGAAGTTTCATGAACGGCCTACACTAGCACAGAGTAGATCAAGGGTGGAAATCTCCGAACCTTCACAAACCAGCTCAACACTTTCTGAACAACTTGATATTTACCCTCCGTTAATAAAAACTGTTTTTATGAAAAAGAATTAACACATCTATCCTAAGCTTCCGATCCGAATCCTACCTTGATGTGTTCGTGAAGACATCTGCTCGCTACAAGTGCCGCTCCAGAGCCAGCGTGTCCATCGAAAATGGCGAAGAAAGCGGCCTCTGCTCGGGGTGCTGCCACTGATCCCGACTGCAAAAAATTGCCGTAAGTGATCGAGATGGCACGCATTACAGTCCAAATATGAAATGGGTTGTCGTCTAGTAAGCAGAAGCCTGTTAGCCGCAAAGTAACATACCGTACTTCCACCACTTGGAGATATTAACTCATCGTCATCTCGAGAAGAAGCTTTCACAACGGTAGAGCTATAAAATAGATCTCTTAAAATCAGGCCAATCATCTAATCTTTATTTATTTACTTATCTAAACATCATATGATTATTTTTAGTCACTCTTTTTTGTTTATACAATTTCGTTGATGTGCGATTTCCCAACTACAGTAGATGCTAACGTGTACACACTTCAAGCAAGGCGTGTAGTAGCGCAATTGGAAGAGGTGCCGGCTGTGGCGTGCACCCGATACCAGGACGTAGGCTTGGATTTTCTGTCCAGGCGCACCAAGCCTTCCACCCCTCCCAGGTCGATTTGGTACCAGACATGTCTGGAAACGATAAAGCACTGATTTTTTGATCGTCTGGCCGCTATATCTCGTAGAAGTATGATGCGGTAAAAGTATAGTGCGTGGCGCATCCCACAAAAGGATTGACTAGTGCCGACTTTTATCTATTCTACCTACGGTGCTACGTAAGGATTACAAGCCTATCTTAATTTTCTGAGGCTGATTTTCGCAATGCCTCTCATTATTTCATTGCTTTACTTTCCTTTCTGCTTAAATTGACATTCTCACATGTTTTGTAACTCTACGGCACTTCTTTTGTAGAGTATAAATGAATAAAATGAATAAGCAAAAAAGATTTGGTGGTGGCAAACTTTAACCACTTCACCATTGTGAAGGTAAGATCGAAAATGGTTCATACTTGCTAACAACTTCCACAACACATTAACACAACATGTATAAGCACCTGCGAGCACAAGTAACTAGTAATAACTGAGTAACTGGATAAAGTATGCTGTGATTAATTTGGCAAAATCATTTAGTGGCATTTCTTTTGCCGAATTGTCGTCAATGTATAATACAAGGTGTTCAGGAACATACGGATTCCGGCAGTGGTCCAATTCTTTGGCCTCTTCGGCATCGTGGCCTTGTTGGACTAGCGTTAGCATTCTTGCTGACGCTTGATCTTCGTTTTGAACGGTCTTACCTGAACGGTTGACAGCCAGCTTCACAAAGGAATAGTATTACGAATTCAACTGTTACCACAACTTTGATTGTGCAAAAACTAAAAAAAAGTTTCCAAGACAACTAATGACTTACATTAGGTTGAGTCATAAATTTTGCAACAAAATTTGTCTTCCGGCAAAAATAAGATTATACCCCAAAAGAAAAAAGGTTTCTTAGAAGAAATAATTGTCGTTATTCTCAATGAGTTTCTTCAGCTTTTCATGCACAGAGTGCATACTCTGCAGAATTTGGTCGGGTTCGACCTTAAGAAGTCGTGTACCACTGCAGTGAAATCATCGACTTCGCCGAAGCGCCTACCATGGAGGAAGTGATCTCTCGACCGAAGCAGATAGCACTGAGATGGCGCAATGCCCGGGGTATATGGTGGTCGCTTGATTTTGGTCCAGCCCAATTCCTAGATTTTTGCATTTCTGCCAGGGTCTGAAGTGCCGTGAGCGGTCGACCGTTGCCCTGGTGGATGAAACATTGGTCGACTTCTTTCTCCACCTATTTTTGCTGGAACTAATCGAGTTGATGGCAAAAGCGAGCAACGAGGATGGTGTGACTATGTGGAGCAGCTCCCCGTGCAATGGACGACTACACATCCACCAAACGCATAGCAGGACCTTCTTTCGGTGGAGCTCCGGTTTTGACGTCAGAACCTTCAGCGTGTTGCGTTCCAGCTATTGCTTTCCGGGTTCTTGGATGTGGTAAGGCATCCGTTTTTCACCGCTGGTAAGGACTCGATCCAGCCCCCTCGCTTTAACCGGTGCAGGAGCTCTCGGCAATCGGAAGCACAGCGATTTGCTTAGGTTTTCGCCAACGCATGAGGCGCTGACAAAGGCGATTTTGGCTACATTTCAATCTTCTGCAGCCGACGAGCAGTGGTTCACTGGAGGTCTTGAGATCAGCGGTCAGTTCTAGTAGGGTTTGAGAAGGATTTGGCTTGAGGGCTTTGCGCAGGCGTCCTCTGATTAAAGCAGTTGGCTTTCCCAGGAGTGGTGTGCCTTTGTTGCCCTTCTGGGCGGAGATGAACATCTGATACAATCTCCAATAATTTATCAGCTTAGGAGCGAGCTTGCCGGTAACTTCCTGAATGTGCTTGACCCCCATCGCTGAGTTGCTGCCGAGCTTGAACTGATTGAAAGTGAAAACACACACTTTTTCATTTTGAGTGGTCATCGTTTTAGTGAATAAAACTTTTCAACAACGCAAGGAAAATTGACGAACCATAACTTAAAATGATCGCTAGGAAACAACCTTTCAAACAGAATGTAACACTTCAGCGAGTTCACTTTGATTTCCAGAAGAAAAAAAAAACAGAAAAAATTATGACTCAACCTAATATTTTACACAGTTCTATAGAGTATTTTTTCTAAACGTTTTAACAGCAGAACATTCCATTCAAACTTCCAGTTAAATTAACTTAGGTGTTACTGCTAAAAGGTGATAAAAACCCTGCACTCAAAGTGGAAAGTGTTGGTTCATTTGACCGTAGTAACTATGGTTTCGAATAAACGTGACCTCTTAGCCTTCAGTTCGTTGGTCAAAGGTGAAGCAAGGCTCGCAAGAAATTTTTAATTTTCATTCTGAAGCGCGTGTTGCATCATTGTTTCACATCATAAAGTCAAGCAGCGGCAAAGCTCACGCTCAAGGTGTCCTTCTCCTGCTGGAGCTATCAATAACATAACGCTTTCCAGCCAAAAGGAAACATCGTCACGCACCTGCATTGATGACCTCTGCGTAGCCAGCGTAAAGTGGCATTTTCGAAGGGTATTTCGGGCAGAGCACCGGACGAACGCACTGATCTGCCGAGAGCATAATTTCATCCTCGGAGAAGTAGAGGAATTCCGGTCGAGAGTATGGATAGGCTTGCTTTTCCACCAATGCTGCAACTGCAAGTAGCTTAGTGCGATCAGTGCACCCCTCCACAAATTGCATGAACTCTAAGAACAAATGTGATCAAATGGCAGTTGTATTCGACAGACGTGTTTCACATCTGCAGGGTTACGGTGAGAAAGCATCTCTCGATTAACTATAAGAGAAGAGTGAGAACAGCTGCCTGAGAGGGACCAGCGTGGACTATATTTTTATTTAGTTATTAGATATGTACGTGGATAACCACGCCATAAAATACAGCAATACTCAGCACAACTGCAGTCTGGCTTAAAAGAAAGAGGAATCAGAAAAAAGGGAGGAACAGGCAACACTAGAATTATTCATAACGGCCATAGTTACTGTTCGCCAAACGGATCACTGCATCCAAGATTTCAATAAAGTTATTTGCTTAGATCCGTTTCAGCTAATTCATAACTACTTTTTAGTCTCATTACACGCTTGTATGTGATTGCTGTCTCGTTGTACTTAGGCTTTTGAATTGCTGCAAAACATTAGGCCCGACCAAAGTTGCAGAGCGTACTGATAATATGCTTCACTTGCATCATCACCACTGTTCTTTATGGCGCACGTTGAGCATAAAAAAATAAAAAAAAAATAACACGAGACAAACTGTATAGAGGGATGGCGAACTAACTAGCTTCCTGGAGACACAGACCGACCAGAATTTTGCATTGCCTTAGTGTTTGGTGGATTACCAATGGGGTGGCTTTACTATTCAGTGGAACAAAGGTTTATTCTCACGATTTTATAGTAGAACTCCCAATAGTGGTACATGCATCGTATATATACACAATTTCAGTGGGCGTAGCCACGATATGGCGACATTCTGGCCGCCCAGTCGGCATCATCAGAGTAAACCTGAAAGACGGTGCCGCACTCGAGCACCACGGGAGATTACATTCATGAGTGCCTACTTGCGGTATTGCTAGATTATGCCTGTGGATGATATTCAATGGTTCTTATCTTATATTGCCTACCTAAGCGTCTTAAGTCTTATCATTCAAGGCAAGATGTCCTATATTATTATAATAGACCAATACATAACATATGTAGATGTAAAGCCTGGTTGGGTATTCACAACACTGGGGCCGGCCCTTATGAGCGGTAGCGATAAACGTGTTACTCACAAATGACTCTAATAGAAATCTATTAACTAGTTAGTGTTACATCCAACTATCAATCGAGTTGCGTATTCACAACAATTATAACCAAATAGCTGCACATGAACATATTAAGACAGCGGGTGATACACAAAGCACAAATATGATGAAACGTTCTACAGTTTCTGTCGTCCTTATAGATTGCGTCACCGCGGCTCCGTTCCATTTTTCATCGTGCCGGTTGATTGCATGTAGTCAGGATTGTTAGCCTGGAACTCCTTGCGTTCGAGATGTTCTCGCTGTAAGACACAGCGTTTTTAACAGCTCGAGGTGGTTGTCGCCGAACCGTGCTTTCGGCAGGTTTTGGCATTCTCGTAACGTTCCTAGTGCCATTATTTGAATCAGCGGGTGGTTGATCCAGCGTTTCCATGCTGGATTGAATTTCCAGCGGGATTAGACGATTAATCGGCCTCTGGATGATCTTTCCTGACGCGGTTTGTAGCATCGCACTTCTAATTTCGTTGTCTCTGCTGGTGACCAGGTCTAGTATTACTGCCATAGGCCACGAACCTCTTGGTTGTTGGGAGTCGTCGTCCAGAAGCACTACATCTCCTATTGTTGGAGACTGGTTGGACTTCCTAGAAGTCTTGCTTGCCATCTTGTGTCGATCCCTTAGCTCCATGAGATATTCGTTTTTCCAGATCGACCAAAACTTTTTAGTGATCTTCTCTGTCTCCGATATAGCCTGTTTAGCTGCTTTATGGGACGAAAGTTCAGGATATGGTCGGAAGTCAGGATCTTCGTCGTCTTCGTTTAATGTAAGCTGGGATGTTCCATGGCGTACATCTTTATAAACAAAGTCAATAGGGCGAAGAGTCTCAATGGGACAATCTCGATCACCAATTGTTGTTAACGGCCTTGAGTTAACAACACTTTCTATTTCGCACAGTGTTGTATGAAGTAACTCATCGGTAAGCTTTCGTCGTCCAACGGTTTTTTGAAACGATCGTTTGACGGTTCCTACCATTCTCTCCCAAACACCACCCATCCATGGAGATGATGGAGGTATAAAGGTCCAAAGGATTCGATAATCCGCCAAAAATGAGGATAACGAAACATCTTCAACGGCCTGGTTGCGGCTCAAGAGGCTTTCCGTGAGTTGGAAATTTGTTCCGTTGTCGCTAATTATCTTCCTGGGAACTCCTCTTCGAGCGATGAATCTCTTGAGGGCAAAGATGAAGTTCTTAGCTGACAAATCCATTGCTACTTCTAGATGTACGAGTCTTGTCACAAGGCAAGTGAACAGGGCGACGTATCGTTTGCAGTCCTCTCCAGAATTTGATTTCGTCGTGATTGGACCCAAAAAATCCACTCCGGTGTATGAAAATGGAGGTGCTTGGGTAACTCTTTCGCTTGGAAGAGGTCCCATACTGGGGTACTTGTACGGAACTGCGTTAGCTTTTCTGCAAGTGGAGCAGTTTTTAAGCGTTCGCTTGCATAGACTCCTGTTGAGCGGTATCCAAAACCGCCGTCTAATGTTGTACAGCAGCTGATTTGACCCGCAGTGGGCCAGAGCCTTGTGTAGGCTTAGAGCGACAAGCGGTCCCAGTTTGCTTTGCTTAGGAATATGTATTGGATTGACTGTCGAGAAACGAAGATCGGCGTTCTGGAGCCTACCAAATCTCCTATATATTCCCTCTTTGTCGATTCTCACATTCAGCTGCGTGTTTTGCAGCAGTAACTCAGATTTGAAGATCGTTTGTTCTTGGCGAATGACCAATCTTTCGGCAATAGTAGCTTCTTCGGCTGAGGGTGACTCTGTCTGCAGCCCTTTTCTTGACAAGGGTAGACATCGACCCTTTGTTGCGTTACGAATAAATCGAGCGCAGTAAGCGACAATCCGAACCAACTTGGAGTAGCTGCTGAATTTCTCCGTTGGCCATATAGGAACTACGGTGTGTTCCTCTGTATTAGAAGCATATAATGCTGCTTCGTATTCTGAACCAGTGTTCTGCTGGCATAAATCCTCAGCTTTTTTCACAGGCCAAAGGTCGCTTGGTTGGTTAAGCCAGATTGGGCCACTCCACCAACGATGTTTGGCTAGATCATCTTTACTAACTCCTCGTGTGGCACAGTCGGCGACGTTCTCGTTCGTAGGCACATGGAAGAAGACTACTTGAGTGGATTCTCGAAGTCGTTTTGCAATAGCGCCTATTTTCTGGACGAGGGTGGAGACGATTGATGGCAACCGTCTGTTTCCTTGAACCCAGCATAGCGCGATAGTCGAATCGCTAAATACGTTGATCTGCTCGAACTTCGTGTCTATCCTTTGAATAGTTGACTCAGCAAGGCTCAATCCGATGAAGATTGAGAGGAGCTCGAGCCTTGGTATCGTTTGTTCCTTGCTTATGGGGGCAATCTTGGATTTTGCCGTGAACAGCCGTGAGTCCTTCCTATTTCCGCATGATGTCGTCGTGACGTAGATGCTGCAAGCGTAAGCTCTTTTAGAACTATCTACGAATACAGATAACGTATGCTTTGTGGAATAATTCTTCTCCATAACCTTCCTAGGTAAGGTAATTTCGAAACCGTTTATTTCTGAATGGATGGTTTTCCATGTCGCTTCATCTTCGTCCGAAAGTGGTACGTCCCATCCATACTTTTTCTTATGCAGATCTTGAAGAAAGATCTTTGCTGGGATTAGAAGCGGCGTGAGTAGTCCAAGAGGGTCGAAGCAGTACCCATTGATTTGACTCAATACAGTACGTTTGGAGACCTTCACTGATTGCTTTTCAACGCACTTCAATGAGATGGTGTCTCCTTCCGCGTTCCATTGAATTCCAAGCACCTTGATGTCGGTGGATGCGGCTCGATCAGAGTCGGGAATCGTCTTGTTGACATAGGCGGAATTAGTAGACAGATAGTCTCGTAAGTTCATCCCTATTGATGAAAATAACGTCTTCGATTCGGCGTATTTGTGAAGTAGATCATCCGCATTATTTCCTTCCAGAAACACGTTGTCCACGTACAAAGAGCTGGATAACTCTTGAGAGATTTCTGAGTGCGATGCTTCAATGTGCTTTAGTATGCACTGATTCAGAATTGCAGGGCTGGCATTTATGCCAAAGGGTACTCTGCAAAATCTAAGGTGTTTCAGATTACTTCCTGTTGCAGGCAGTGAAATATCTTTCACCCATAGGAATCTCGTAACATCTCGGTGATTGGCAGGTAGCCTGATTTGCAAGAAGGCTTTTTGTATATCTGCTACCATTGTGTAGAGATGCGTACGGAATTTCAGAAGCACCTCGTGGATCAGTGGTGTTAGGGAATGTCCTTCGTAGATGACGTCATTCAGGCTGAGCTCATCTCTTGCGTGAGAAGAAGCATCAAACACCACCCGTAGCTTAGTGGATTTCGACGGTGTCCACACATGTCTGTGTGGGAGGTAGAAAGTTGCGAGCCTGTCGTCCTCTTCCTTAGCTTCCTCAATGATACCATCCTGCAGGTAGCTCGTAAGCGTGTCGTTATAGAGGTTGAATTTCTCTTTGTCTCCTTGTAGTGTGCGCAGCAAATTCTGCAGTCGACGAATTGCGACGTTGAAATTGTCCTTGAGGTTTCTCACCTCGTCCGTGAAAGGAAAACCGGCAGTGATTCTTCCGCTTTCGATTGTAATGGTTTTCCTGTAGCTATCCATGAACATGACTATAGAAGCTTCATCGGTATCGCTGTCTGTGTTAATTCCCAGCGATTCGAGTTCATACAGATGCTTTATGTTCTCTTTGTAGTCGTCTTTAGCTGTCAGCGACGGCGTTGCGATAATCAGAGAACTGCATTCAGAAGTGCTATTCTTTGTCAGAATAGTGGTTTTATCACTAGCACCGGAGATTGTGTAGCCAAAGATCGTTGGCGTTAAAATCAATCCAGACGGCAGCTTGATAACTGAGGTTTCGTGGTCAATAACCTTGTCGAGGAGATCCTGCCCAATGATAATGTCTGGCGACACTTCGCGAGAAAATAGTCCTTGTTGGGCTATAGTGATTTTCTCCTTCTTGATGAAATATTTGTCTGTTCTGGACAACTCCGCAGTCTTCGTTATAGAAGTTAGTTTCTCCTTTGTGAAGACTGGCAGGCTATGTAGTTTTCTGGAGCCGTGATTATCCTTCAGCGTAACACGAAGCTCGTTGGAATTGAAGGTTTCCTGTAGCTCTCCCATTCCAGTAGTTGTGAACGAGGTTGTGCTAATTATTGGAAGACCTAGCAATCGTTCAAATCTTGTTTTGATAAAGCTTTTTTGAGCACCCGAATCAAGTAGTATTGTAACTGATTCGTACTTTGACTCCGTTTCGTTGAATATGAGTGCTGAAGCCATTTGTAGCACACACTGTCCCAGTAGCGGTGGTTGTGGCACTGAGTTGCTTAGAGCCTGAACTCGACCGTTATCCTGGGAATAACTGCTATTTCTTTGCTGCTGATTCTTGAAGCGGTTGGGTTGCGACGGTAGAGAAGACGTTTGTGGTCGATGAGAAGCTGAACTTTGCGGTCGGTTTTGCCTCCTTTCGGCTTGACCTGTTCTACCGCTGGTTCCAATACATAGAGACGAATGTTGATCCTCGTTGCATTTTGGACACTTTCCAACGGTTGTACAGAATTTCGAGCTGTGTTACCGATCGAAGCACTTCCAGCATACTCCTTGTCGTCTAGCTTCCATTCGTCGTGCTTCAGGTGTTGGAAATTTGTCGCAATACTGAGGAGGATGGGATCCTCCACACACAAGCAGATCCTTCGTTTGGCGACATGCTTCGTTTGTTGAGGGGTGATGTGTGACCTCACGAAGTTGTTTGATCTGTGATTGTCGGTTCCAAACAAGGTCCTCGTTGTGAGTTCGGTCGTTTCTTGTAGCGTGATGATGTCGTCAATCGCGTCCATGATGTCGCTTACTTCGAACGGTATGTCGGCATTCCTTTCTTTTCGTATCACTGTACTGCAAATGTGTTCCGTAAATTTCGATAAAATTAAACGGCGCCATACTCTGTCTGCGTTAAGTGATACTCCAGTTTGCTCCAGATGTACGACTCGTGAAGAAATTGATGACAGTGTCTCACGACAGCTCTTGGGATTATCATTAGCTCGAGGTATGCGCTCGATTTCGCTGATGAGAATATCCGCCATGCTTTCGGATCTATCGTACTGTTTCTTCAAGATATTCACTGCTACGCTGTATTTTTCTCCAATAACCGGAATGCTGTTGATTGAAGCTGCTGCTTTTCCTTTGAGCGCTTGCTTCAAGAATAGGAATTTGTCTTGGTCAGAGAGGTCAACGTTGTCATGTATCAACGACTGGAAGACTGACCAGAAGGTGGTAAATTCCCTGAAGTCTCCTGAGAATATTGGGACTTCGAGTAGTGGACGTCTGATACGCTGGCTGCGATTGCCAGGTGGTAGTAGGCGTCCATCTTGATCGTTTGTACCGTCATTTTGACTTCTAGTAGCCTGGTGACTGGCACTAAAAGCTACATCCGCTGTGAGGGTGGCTTGCTGCGCCAATTCCTCTAAACGGAATTCTATTTTGTTGAGCCATTGAACTGTTTGGATGTCCAGACTATTCGCATCATCTTCTAAATGCTTGTTTAGGTCCATCATTAGCTTTTCCTGCTCTTTTTGGTCGGCTCGTCTATCGATCCTTTCGATCGCTTCCTTGACGTATTTGTCCAATAACTGCTTGACTTGGGATATTCCTCGTGAGAGGTAGTTCAATCTGCAGTCTTTCTTCTGACATACTCCTCGCATTGTGCCTTCTCCGATGGAAATTCGAATGGGTTTCGGAGTTCTTCGATCTGAGCATCGTTGGATCGAAGAAGCTTACATGCGTTGGAGATTTTTGTCTTCAAGGCTTGAACATCGGCCATTTCTATCGCGTTTTGATGAATTTCTCACAAATATCTAGGATTTTGTGATGTCTGAAATTCACCCGCTATTTGAAATGATTCGAGTAGTCCTGTGCTCGAAGGTTTTCCCCTGCCACGCGGGTCTTTTTCTTCTTTCTTAGGATTCTCGGTGAGAATTCGCTAAGAAATTTAGAATTTCCTTCCGGTTCCTCTGTAGAGGACTCGCGAAGAAGGTATTCTTTCGACTTCCTTTCCTTGATCGGAATGGAAATTCGTTCGCTCTCTGGTTTCTCCGAAGAGAACTCGCAAAGAAAGCTTTTTTATTTTCCTGGTTCCTCGTGAGAGGACTCGCAAAGGAAAATTTAGAATTGTCGGCTGTTTCTCACGAAGAGAACTAGCACAGCTGACAATGAAGTCCTGGTTTCTCCGAAGAGAACTCGCGAAGGACTTAGGGTTGCTTTTTGGTTTCTCCGAAGAGAACTCGCAAAGAAAGCTAATAAAAACCCGTCTGTTTCTCACTGACGAGAACTAGCGCAGACTAGGGGTTTTTCCACGGTCGATGCACCAATTTGGTGGATTACCAATGGGGTGGCTTTACTATTCAGTGGAACAAAGGTTTATTCTCACGATTTTATAGTAGAACCCCCAATAGTGGTACATGCATCGTATATATACACAATTTCAGTGGGCGTAGCCACGATATGGCGACATTCTGGCCGCCCAGTCGGTATCATCAGAGTAAACCTGAAAGACGGTGCCGCACTCGAGCACCACGGGAGATTACATTCATGAGTGCCTACTTGCGGTATTGCTAGATTATGCCTGTGGATGATATTCAATGGTTCTTATCTTATATTGCCTACCTAAGCGTCTTAAGTCTTATCATTCAAGGCAAGATGTCCTATATTATTATAATAGACCAATACATAACATATGTAGATGTAAAGCCTGGTTGGGTATTCACAACATAGTGAGTTTGGCAATTTTTTTCTGAGAGAATCTCAGAAAATCAATGTCGGATCGACAAGTGAAGAACGAAGATTTTATGCTACTTCTTCCTCTAGGGATCTGCGTCTTCCGCTGCCCACCCCTTCTGCTGGAAGAAAAAATTGAATAAAATTCTAGAAGAGAAAGGTGTAGCACGCCATTTAACAACTTGTAAATGATGTATGATTAGATCGTACTTTGTTCTACGATATGCAAGACTGCGCAAGTTGAAGATTTGATTTCTCTCAACCGCTGATGGTATAGCAGCGTAGCCCAAACCATAAACTCTTATTCTAGTAGGGCTGTTTTGTACAGATTCAAGCTTAACAATTTCTCGCTTGCATTGAGGACCGAATACAGTGGCGCCGAACTTATAGGTCTAACACATGATTTGTACGCTCGCAATAAATGAAGATCTGCATTCGTTCGTAAAGCATTAAATGTACTGCATATAATCCTATCAGCCTTCTTTGCTTGCTATTAGTTGAGTGTTCTTTGAAGGAAAGCTTTGAGTCTAAGAGAAATCCAAGTTCAGGCATACTATCAGCTTTTTTAATTGCTAACTCTCCAATGTGATAGTTGATCCTATTATGAGGGCAAAAGAAAGAGCCCCTGAAAGTAACCCGTAGAGAGGTGAACTGGAAAGAATAATTGAAAATTGAGTAACCTTCCTCTATCTCATGAGTGCCCTAGAGATGCAGAAAAAGTAAAGTTGTTTAGAGAAGTAGCCAATTACGCCGTCTCGGTAACTGCTGGTGGTTTAAACTCAAACAGCTTCTCAACGCTTTCACGACAACGCTGGGACAGCGCGTGTTTTTCCGTATTTATTAGCGCGTATTTATTCTTATATTTTATTTTTTAGATATGAATAAAGCAGTGACCAATGAAATTTCACGTGAACCATCTTGACCGTACATAGATATTAGTGCACTGAGTGATTAATATTGTACTATTGAATATTTGATAATTTTCCATGAATCTTTATCTTTATGTCCGGCGACATCGTCGACAATGTCGTGAAAGGGTTAAGTTAGTCAACGTGCTTAAAGGCATTTCGGACATTAAATAATCTCCTCTCCCAAATTTCTCATTGAGCTCGCATTTAGAACGATGGCTTCCACTTAAAACGCACTGAAATGGCTGACTTACAAGGGATTAGTCCTCCAATGAACCTTGCGTCTGACACGTCGACAACCATGCCCACCTTGCAAGGTTTCGCCTTGTCCGGAACCTCGGTCGCTCTCGTCATGGCCGAGACCATACGAGAGGCCAGCTCCATGCCTGCATGAACGACATTTGACGGACAGCCGTTGCACAACAAAAACGAACGAGCGAGTTTGTCCAAACATCATGTAACGCTCTAGGAATACATGTGGAGCTACACGTGATGGAGTAAGAGCATCAAAATAGAACAGAAGAACGGGGTCCGTGGAAAGACGAGGAAAATGTGCAGGTAGGAAATGTAAGAAAATAGCTTCTCTACATCGGCTTCGCTTTCATATAATCAGGGAAAGCAAAGCGGGACAATGTCAGCCTGCAACAGTAGGCTCAGCCTCTAGATGGGACATAAGCAAGTTTATTGGGAACGCAATAATATATAGTTACTACACGAATAAGCTCACACGATCTCCGTTCGCAATTGACGAAAATTACTACTCTCTCCAGTTTTTTCTTCTATTTATTTACTTAGGGCGCATTGGAGTGCGTACAAGTAAAGCAGCAAATAGTGATCATAAATGTGAAAATACAGGAAAATGGGAAACAATTTCGTTAAAACGGCCGTGGCGAGAAGCATCCTCGGAGAAAAAGGTGAAGAAAAAATAGGCACATAGGCAGCGAACTTGAAGCAGGAGATTTTCCTCAGCAGATTACCTCGGTTGTTTAGGAAGAAAGATTTAAATTTACTGACGAAAAGGAACAAGAATAGAATTTGATGGAGTGAGTAACCACATACTTTCTTATTTCTCTTTGCTGCGAAAACGCTTAAAAAATACAATTATTTAAAGTGGCGTTTGCTTCACCAAAGAGTAGCCCATCATTTTTTATTGTCAAAAAAAAGAAATAATTTGTGAATGCATTCTAAAAAACCAAAAAGAACACAAGCTTACAGATCTTGCTGTAAAGACATAGTGTTCGCGAAGTACTAAATGCGCTAGGTCTACGACCTTCTAAGCACACGATTCTGGTGCGAGCCCTGTACCTCAAACGCCTCATTAAGCTGATACGCACCCGGGCGATGGCATAGAAGGGAGGCACGCATGTCGAAATGCACGATACGTCGATACGGATAACCGGAAAAAGCTTTCTTTTAAAAAAATGCAATCAGCGACTACCCTTAGGCAGTGCAAACGTACATCTTCAAGCGGGAAAAAGGGAACGTATCAAGGGAGCATAACATAACAGTACACAGCTCCAATAACTATGAACACAAGACAACTATGAATACAATAAGAAGTCAAAAGATTGGTCAAGTAGTAACAAGACGTTTCAGCAAGATGAGCGATTAGCAGGACGAATGTCCACAAAGTTTGTCTTTTTTCTTCGTATTTCGCAGATAGTAATTGCGCCAGTGTCCCTAGAATTCCGTCAACTGACCTCGAATTGGAAGGCTTCACGCCAATTACCAAGTGTAACCTATTGATATCTCTTATACGTTTTCAGTGAATACTCACAACAAAAAAGCGATTTTAAAGAAAAAATGAAAAAATCGTTGGCCAATCGCTGTATATGAGTCTATATCAGACGCGCATTCCTCTGCGGGCATCGTGGTGGCGATAAAAGGATAAAGGATAAAGGACGGCGTTACTCAATCCCTTCTGGGATGCGCCAGCGCATTCTACTTCTACGGGATGTCGTGGAGGCGACATGAATGCGTATTTGGCCATACAATGACTTGCGGTGGCCAGCCGATGAACAAGTCAGCGCTCTATCCTTCCCAGACAAGTCTGGTACCAATTCACCGACCCCGGAGGGATGGAAGGCTTGGTTGGCCTGGGCGGGAAATCCGAACCAGGAACCTGGTATCGGGTGCACGCGACAGTCGCGCCTCCTCCGACTGCGCTACACGCGCCCCGTGGTGGCGATATGAATGCGTATTTAGCCTAAACCATTTCTTACAGAGGCCAAGAGATAATGTTTTGCCCTTCCCATACAAGCTATCGATTCATCAACCCCAGAGAAGTAGAAGACTAGGTTAGCCGAAGCGAAATCTGAACCGTCTCGATTTGAGGCACAGGTTACAGCCGACACGCGCTAAGGTTGTGCTACCACGCGCCTATAGAAAGAAATCTACACCCATTTCACGTCAAATTGGACACTTTTCAAACCAAATTAGGCCCTCTTCTAAGCAAGCTTGACATTTTTGTCATCAAACCGAACATCTTCCAAATTAATACAAGACTCTTCCCCGTTGCACGAAAGTCCTTAAATAAACAAGTCAACAAATCAAATGAAAATTGCGACGTTCTGGACGTGCGTATGGCGCAATCCCTTTTTTAATACAAAATTGCTATCTTCCTGCACTGTGAAACAGCAACAACATTTTTTTTTTGAAAAAATGATGATCTTATAACATTTCAAACAGTGTGTTTATTTAATGGGGCAGAACTTCAAATTTTCTAGGAGGTCACACTAAATTTTCTTTGAACGAAAAATATTCCTACCTTCCCGAAAGTCTCTAGTTTAATTTGGAAGACGCTCATTTTGATTAGGAAGATTTTGACTTTCGTTTCAAAAGCGTTAGGCTCACTTGAGGGGATGCCCAATTTAATCCGAAGTGTATATTTGTTATTATTGTATTATTTGTAAGTATAATTAATTGCACAGCAGTGATGCTTATTAGAAGCAGAAATATAGATATAGATAGATAAAGATGCACTCGTGACGACCCAGTGGCCCGCAGCAAAATCCAACTTCACTCCTGCGCTTCTCCTTAGCTGCCTTGCAAGACATATAGGTCTTTCTGCGAGTCGTTGGCGTAGGTTCACAGATGCTCTTTGTAAGTAAAAAAAAGGAAGAAAAATAAACCGCTCAATATGGGAAGGCGATTTTGTATGTCACGATAGATTTCTAGGCTGGAAGTACTCGAATGCCCACCTCTCCTGCCTTGTCCAAAAATCCTGTATTATTAGCAAAGAAAGAAAACAAATTTCAAGTTCTTACTGAAATATTGAGAGATTGTGGAAATTTAGAAAGCCAACGGGCAATATTTGCAATGACTTT
This sequence comes from Heligmosomoides polygyrus bakeri, assembly GCA_947359475.1. Taxonomy (NCBI): domain Eukaryota; kingdom Metazoa; phylum Nematoda; class Chromadorea; order Rhabditida; family Heligmosomidae; genus Heligmosomoides; species Heligmosomoides polygyrus. The sequence goes on along the minus strand of OX375865.1, from coordinate 86,115,325 downwards.
GATGGTCGATAAAAAGGAAGGCTTGTAAACTTTACCCCGATATTTAAGCGAGGGACAGTGAATGGTAGATCACCTTGTACGACCCATAGTTGGCCAGAACACCCATTATCCATTAATTTTTAGCCTCAATTCTGTAAGTATCAATCGACCAAAACAGATAACAAAGCCGTTGGTATGCTGTACAACAGTAGATTTCATAGACCGAAAGTCTGGTTTCAGTCTGGTCACGTAGGTAGGCATAGTGTAAGGGTGTCTCATGACGCAAGTCCTACGCATAAAGATTCTGTTGCACTTTTCCGTCTGCAAATGCAGTTTTTTTTGTCCCCGAAAGGGCTCCATACTTGACCACAGTATTCCAGCATTGCTTTATAAAGTCTGTGGAATATAACGCTTTCGTTTGAATCAATATTCCGGAAATAGCAAAAAACGGATTAGCAGGACAGAATTAGACTCAAAGGCCACTCAGGAGGCATTGAGTCACATCGGAAACTAGTGAAGCCACTTCATCTTGAGCGCAAATCTGAGTAAAGAACTGAATAAATGGTTCAATAAATGAACAGTTCTACTGTTCAACGTGTTTGTTTTCCCTGATAAATTAGCTCCACTAAATTTCTACCATTCTGTTTTCTGTCAGAATTCCGCAACAGTATGCACACCACGCAGTCAACGGAAAGAGGCCGCAAATGGTGGATGGTTGATTGTTGAAATACCACTGGGATAAACTAAATCTGAGTTGAGTTCGATATGTAGTGAATTTCTGCGATCTACCGCATCCCCCAGACGCTCTTCGTGTGTGGCTTTATACCTGTATAAAGTTTTTCCACAAGTAATTTCAGACATTATTGTGCTATGGGCGCGTGTAGCGCAGTCGGAGGAGGCGCCGACTGTCGCGTGCACCCGATATCAGGTTCCTGGTTCGGACTTCTCGCCCAGGTCAACCAAGCCTTCCATCCCTCCAGGGTAGGTGAATTGGTACCAGACTTGTCTGGGAAGGATAAAGCACTGACCTGTTCATCGGCTGGCCACCGCAAGTTATTGTATGGCCAAATAATACGCATTCAAATCGCCTCCACGATATCCCGTAGAAGTAGAATGCGTGGCGCATCCCAAAAGGGACTGAATAACGCCGTTCTTCGTCCTTTGTCCTTATTGTGCTATGTTTGACGCCCTATACCAGCAAAACCTTGAAAAGCTTAGGAGCATGTGGCATACTTTTCAGAGCGCAAAAGTTGCGGAAAATTTTTGAATGTCAATTAAAGACATTCTAATGTACCACTGGTTTCCGGAGCGCTTTTCTAAACTCAAAGCGCGTTTTGCCTGTCTTCATTTAGGACTTCACAGGCTTTATAGCAAAAACAAATCGAAGAACCCATACTGCATTCGCATAGGGTAGCTCCACCAATTCTTCGATATATTATAGCTTTGGCGTCAAGCATTTCTAAGTTGAACAGAGGGCTTTTAAGCATATGCTCATTTTCTTGGAAGAGGAAAACGAGCGGCAGTTGTGACCTTCATGACTACTGTGCGCAGTCGGATGAGGTGTCGGCTGTATCGTGCACCCGATACCAGGTTCCGGGTTCGGATTTCCTGTCCAGTCCCACCAAGCTTTCCATCACTCCAGGGTCGATCATTTCGTACCAGACTTGTCCGGGAAGGATAAAGCGCTGACTTGTTCATCGAATGGCCACCGCAAGTCATTATATGGCTAAATACGCATTCAGATCGCCTCCACGACATCCCAGTGAAGTACGTAGAATGCGCGGCGCATCCCAAAAAAGATTGAGAAACGCCTTCTTCTATTCCTTTTTTTGAAAAGGTCTGCTTGCAGCTAAAGGCGTCATAATCTCCGTAGCGCTGCAGAACTAAACTCCCTCTAACCAAGTATCTCTTCAATCCCCTACTAATGATGCAAGTTAAATACTAAAGTATTAAGGAAGCAGACCTCTACGAATTCTTAATGTCCAAAAGTCCATGAGGATCTACTTTTACTTACTTATATGAAAAGAAATCTAAATTGTAGAAGTTTCTGAAGTGTTTCGGCTGAGAAATATAAAAATACCAGCGTCCGTCGCCGGCTTCGCCGTTTGTATAACTTCTTCCGCAGGTCTTCATGGTAGGATGTGGATAGAATAAAAAAGATTGAAATTGGTGAGGAAAAGGTCAGCGGCAGTGTGAAAATACAGAAATGCAAACGAAAATGCAGTAAGGGGCGGCCTCTCTCGATTATGTCTATATAGTAATGATAAAGGTCATCCTCCTCGTTTTCTAATCGCTCTTCCCTTTTTTAATCGATGTAGTATCTTCTTTCTTATTGTTCTAGTAAGTGATGGAAGGAATTTTAAGAAGAGCTCTGTGCAGATGGAAAGCTTCCATCAAATGCAGTAGCAATGAAGAAAGCCAGAAAACTCCGAGAAGACAAGCACGAGATAGTCGTCATTGAGTGGAACAACAAATGCATTAAACTGCCCCTCGGTGCCCCTCTTCGGCCATTTCAAGCATGCCCAATGATGTTGTTCCTTAAATCAAGGACAATCGCTAATGTTCAGCTGCAGCGGCCAAGTAGTACCATAAAGAGGGAAAATGGTCAAAAGGGTTCACCAAAAGCAAAGCTAACTTTGCACCTCTTCTTCTTCTCGCGGCCGTCCAGTCCCGCGCAGTCGCTGGATCCGCTTTTCTTATCATCCTTCGTTACCTGGTTCTATCAAGGGGTCGTCTGGCGTGGCGCGGTCTTCGGCGAAATCTCTCTTGATGGTGTCCTTCCATCTTTTCCTTGGGGCTTCTCTCGGACGCTTTCCGGGTGCCTCGAAATTTGGGGCCAACTTCATGGGGTGGTCCTCTGGTCTTTTGAGGATGTGTCCGTACCACCTCAGGCGCTACTCCCTCATCTCCATCTGGATCGGAGCTGTCTTCATAACTGCCCTAACATCCTCATTTCGTACTCTGTCCTGACGGATCCATCCAAAGACCATCTGAGCATCTTCATTTCATCCGCGCGCATCTGCGGCTCCTGCGCTATACCCGGGGCCCAACACTCACTGCCATAAAGGAGAGCAGGCCTCACTACTGTTCCATAGAGCTTGCCTTTGAGTGCCCTGCAGCCCCTACGGTGGTCTGAAGCTAACTTTATACCACAAAGCGAAAATGTCAGTAATAATGGTAAAAGGTCGAAGGTCACTCTGTCAACAAAAGTAGGGAAGGTAAAAATTGAGGGCCTTTAACAAAATATCAAGTCGGTCGGAAGGCTTTCGCCATTTCAGTGCTTTGAATGTTTCTGCCTTTCTTTTAACTTTTTAATCCAGGAGCTGGTCGGAGGTTTTGGTACCATTACGTGGAGAACGAAATGCAGTTCTGAACACGTATAAAAAATAACATATCTCCCAAAGGTTAGCCTACATTTCGTGTGAGTCGAAAGGCTTGATGTTTGTGTTATGGAGGTTTGGCTTGGGTCTCGGAAACGTCGAGACAGATTTAAATCGACCTTTAAGTGCTACATTAGGGAGGATTTGTCTACAAAATCCGCAGTAGAGTGCTGACATTACTTTCTTCGAAGTAGAGATAGAGATCCTCAAAATTGCAGGCATGCCCAGAATAGACAAATCGTCCCCAGAACTAGAGGTGAAGCCCAAATAATTTTTCCAGAATTTAGCCCAGGGTTTGAGCTATCAAAAAGAATTTTGATAGGCCACCTTCTTCCAAGGAAAACAAAGAAGTTCACTTAGCCTGTACTCTGTAATCTGGTGCCTCAACAAATGGAGCGTTCACACTATGTACTGGCTCTGGTTTCTTTGTTGAGGGGAAAAGAACAAGAATTCTTTAAAAGTCATCTGGTAGTCATCTTCGTAGGCACTATATAGCGCTTATTACTCAGTTGTTTTTCCTATATTGCGGTGCATTATGACACCATAGCTTACCATGGGCAAGCTGATCTGATTTTCTGTAGTGAGCATGGTACTTATCAGTTGGCTGTCCTGCCCTTCCTCTGGTTATTTTCTCCCTTTATAGATTCACAGATGTAGGCCTTCTACTCAATGCTCTCGATAGCCTTCTTTTTGGTGTTTTTCGCTAATTATAAATGAGTTCTGAGTTTTTTGATCTTGTTTTTCTGAGCAATGTTTTCGCGGCTTAATTACGATCAATGTTGGCGCATCATTATGGATGTATCACCTGTATCACCTGTCGCCCGTTGATCATCGACTTGCTCAAGCGGGCGCCAGCAGCGTCTCCATTCGTCCCTGTCGCGTGCCAGAGTGGTCCAATGGATCCTCCTCGCTCGAGGGACACGAAGAGCGTCATATCGGTCGTTCAGGGCTTTCACGAAGAAGTCCGACCAACGCGTTGGTGGGCGTCCTGGTGTTCTTTTGACATCCCGCGGAATCCAGTCTGTGACGGCTCTCGTCCAGCGGGTGTCTGCGAATCGCATTACGTGGCCGGCCCACCTAATTTTCGACGACTTGGCCCATGCGACAGCGTCTCTGATCTTCGAACGTCGGCGAAGCTCGGAACTCCGGAGGCCTTCTCTCACTTGCGTGAGTCGTGTCACTCCGAGCATCGTCCTCTCGATTCCACGTTGCGCGACGCTGATCGCGTGTTCATCCTGCTTTCGTATAGCCCAGGTCTCTGAGGCGTATGTTAGGGCAGGAAGAACAGTGGAGTCGAATAGGTGGGCACGGAGTCGGACGTTCTTCGTTTTCTTCACGACTTCTTCGACGCTCTTGAAAGCTCCCCAAGCCGCTCGTTTCCTCCTGCTCAGCTCTGGTGCTAGGTCGTTGGCCATGTTGACTTCGCGACCCAGATACACATAGTTGGAGCATTCGGAGATGTTCGTTCCGTTGAGCGAGAATGGGGCATCAGAAGCCCATCCGTTCCTCATGAACATCGTCTTCGTAAGATTCAGCTGCAGTCCAACGTTCCCACATACACGATCGAAGTCGGCCAGCATTCGCTCCGCCTGGCTGATGCTCGGTGTTATGAGCACGATGTCGTCAGCGAAGCGAAGATGGTGCAGTTGCCGGCCGTCGACCTTCACTCCCATGTCATCCCATTCTAGTTCGCGCATGACGTTTTCGAGGGTGGCGCTGAAGAGCTTCGGGGATATGGTATCCCCTTGTCGAACCCCTCTCTTCACGTCAATGACGACGTCGTTGTAGAATGGTGAGATCTTGGTCGTGAATCCACTGTACAGCTCTCGAAGGACTCTGATGTACTGAGTAGGAACGCCCTGGGTGAGCAGGGCTTCCATGACCGCTTCAGTCTCGACGGAGTCGAATGCCTTCTTCAGGTCGATGAAAGTAAGGCACAGCGGCAGCTTGTACTCTCGCGACACTTCGATGAGCTTCGTAATGGTGTGTATGTGGTCGATCGTGCTGAATCCTCTCCGAAATCCTGCTTGTTCGCATGGCTGTCCTTCGTCCAGCGTTCTACTAATCCTATTCAGGATGACTCGAGTGAACAGCTTGTAGACTACGGACAACAGGCAGATCGGGCGATAGTTGCCAATGTCGTGCACGTCTCCCTTCTTGTACAGCAAGACGGTCTTGCTGGTCTTCCACTGAGATGGAACCTTGCATTCGGACAGGTAGCGTGTGAAGAGCCGCGCCAAGGTGTTGATGAGCGCTGGCGGGAGGTTCTTCAGGGGTTCAGCTCTGATCCCGTCAGGACCGGGTGCTGTACGTTTCTTCACCGACGAGATGGCGTGTCGGATCTCGGAAGGGAGAACAGAGGGGATGACGTATCCATCCTGCGGAAGATGGCGTAAGGGCAGGTGGACGTGGCTATGGAAGAGATCGGAGTAGAACTCGTGGATGACCTTCTCCATGGTCCTTCTGGAAGAGGTGACGGTTCCGTCAAGACGTCGGAGAGCGGTCATCTTGGTCTTGAAGTTGGCGAAGTTCCGGCGGGCATTGCGGATGCTCAGCCCTGCCTCTGCTGCTTCGGCCAACACTTCCGCCCTTCTCTCCTTCAGATCTTCCTTTATCGCCGCTCTGCATAGCTTTGCAAGCTCGGACGTCAGTTGATAGTTGCCTGACTCTCGTGCTGCTCCACGCTGGCGTATAAGCTCGAGAGTTTCCGGAGACAGACGTCTCTTGGTGGTCTTCAAGCTCTCGGCTCCCTTAGCACTATCGTGGAGATGGTGCACGAAGCGATCGTATTCCTCGTCGACGTTGTCCATGACGGCATCTTCCCAAAGGCCGACAAGAGAGGTGTAGAGATCCCAGTTGATGAACGTTCTGGGACTCCTCTTCCTGAACTTCGCGGCCTTCTCTCCTTGACGCGAAAAGCGGAACCTCGCGCGAAGGAGGCGGTGGTCCGATCCCGTGTAGAACTTGGGGACAACGAAGACATCGGTCAGGCAATACTTGCGATTGAAGATGATGTGGTCGATCTCGTTGTGGAACTGGCCACCGGGGGATTCCCAGGTCCATCGTAGGGAGGGAGGCTTCTGGAACTGCGAGTTTCCATGGATGGTCTTGGTCGACATGATAAACTCAGACAGCCTTTCACCTTGCTCGTTCCACTCCAAACCGTGGGTTCCGATGTCAAGTTCTTCCGGCGACCTTCGTGGCCCGATCTTGGCGTTGAAGTCGCCGACGATCACCTTGTAGAAGGTGTGATCTTCCTTATAGAACTTCTCCAGCTCCACGTAGAAGGCCTCGACGTCTTCGTCGTCGTAGTCGGATGTTGGGGCATACGCGACGAACACAGTCAAGGCTGGCACGGAGCCACATCGCTTCAGTCGCAGACGTCCGATTCGGCTTGTCAGAGACTCGTACGAATCGATGTTCATGGCCAAGTGCGTGTTGACGAGGACACCAACGCCGCCTACTCCCCTGCTGTCGCATGTTCCGAGGAACAGTTCTTCGCCGGAGTCGTAGGCGGCGTGTAGGGGGTGGTGCCTTCTCGTCTCGGTCAGTCCGATGACGTCGTACTTGATCTTCCTGGCTTGCATCATCAGGCCCTCGACGGATGCTTCCGACGCAAGCGTGCGGGCGTTGTAAGTACAGATCGTCATCCTAGTCATTATGGATGTATTGATAATAAATAAATAAATAAAAGGCTGGCTAAAAATTAGGATTAGGAAACTTTCTAGTCGTTTTTGACTTTCGATTCAAATGATCGTAACCTCGTTCACTGCCAATCACTTTGCTTAGGGTAAGAACTGTTACATCTGGAGCAACGCTGTCAATAAGATCCGCTAGCAGCATTTTCTAAGATGTGAACAAATGGACAGCTACAGCTCAAAGACTCAGAGAGAAGGCATTCTTGCGCTACTCTTGTACAAGGTTAGAACCTCCTTTAAAAGGAATCCAAGAAAATTACGCTGTGAAAGCAACATGAATGCAGATCACACGAATTCGATAACAGCTTTCAACTTTAAATCCAGCAACTTTTGTGCCGATGAATTTAGCAATGTGTTATTTAAAATTGCTGCTCGAAAGGGTGGTAACTTTTATTCAACAGAGCAGGACACATTTCCAGATTTCATGCTTTTGTTCTTAGAGTTTCATCACCATGTCGCGATCTTATTCACTAGCTACTCGTTAGACTCCATTGTGAGTTATACCAAGAGTATGCAAGTTACCTACCTAAAAACTCCGCAATGGTTGGAGAAAACTAGTTCATCCGCAATTGCACCGCAAACATTTTCTAGTTGAACATAATCTGATCTTTATAATAAAGCACTATTTCGAAAAAATACTCGCACTTGTCCCACTAAAAAACAGTCCTGATGTTGCCGTTGGCACATTCATTCGTGGCCGTGCCAGACCGCAAAGTTCAGACTAACAATAAGTGAACTTTCTTTTTCCTGTGCACGAAGGCCCGTCAGCAGCATATTTCTTGCTACACCAAACCTTGAGCTAAATTATGAGAACGACACCTAGGCTTCGCTTCTACCTATTCCTCTGTACGATTGTCAGGTCTGAGCAAAACTTTCTGTTAATTCAAGATACTCTATCTCGATTTCAAAGGGTTAGTATTTCATTATTTATTTCTTAGAGTCTCTTTAGCCTCAAATGGGGGGGGGGGGGGGGTGGGGTATCGAGATTGTAAGCTGTCATAACGATGTTTTGTTGCGATCAAAACTTCTAGCGCCAGGCGGGACTCCAACCCGCACCTCCTCTAACCGGACGGGAATGCTCTACGCCATTATACTACCGGTGCCGCTTAATCGAACGCAACATCCACATCTCATGGAACCGATCAGCACTCACCCGTATATCGGGATGAGCCGGCCACTGATATCAGCATGGAAAACCATCAGCTTAACTGGTTTCATGCTGATATCAGCGGCCGGCTCATCCCAATATACGGGTGAGTGCTGATCAGTTCCAAGAGGTGTGGATGTTTCGTTTGATCAAGCGGCGCCCGTGGTGCAATGGCGTAGAGCGTCCGGTTAGAGGGAGGTGCTGGTTCGAGTCCCGCCTGGCACTAGAAGTTTTGATCGCAACAAAATACCGTTATTTCTTAGATAATTGCTTCCAAACGCAGCACTTGAATTTTGATTCCATTCCGACTTCGCTTTTCCCGAAATTCAAGCCATAAAGCTTTGACACAGAAATCGGGCTTTTCTGCTGTCGCACAAGGTGGTCCATATTCTCCAGTTTTTTTTCAGTCATAATTCATATGTATTTAAAACTAAATGTTTATCCACATAAGAGTATCAAACCCTCCTACGAAGTCATGCAGCAATTTTAGTAGGGTCTAATATTATGAAGACTATGTAAAGATCAACAAAGTGAAGTAATATGGGAAGAAAAGGAGTTTGGCCTCCTAAAACCATAACGAAGCTTTGATGTCATGCTTTGAAGATCGTTTTTGGTATGCGAAGACCTATTGTAAGTACAACTCAAAATGGCTTCTAAAAAACGAGCTGATAAATTAGGGCGGAATATGATTATCTGAGGCTAAAGGCAACGTAGAAAGGTCTGTTGACATTCTCTTCCGCTCAGGCAAACAAAGTGTTCCTACCTATTCGATCGGCAAACAACACCTCGTTAAATTCATTTGGACAAAGGCTGTAGAGTTCGGATCTAAAAGTTAGTGTTTTACTGCATTTCATCTGAAGGAACGTCGCTTCTATAAACTTAATTTTCCGAATTATATAGCTTTCAGAGTAGGCATCTCATTGTGTCCAGGAGGATGTGAAGAAGGTATACCGGCAGTTCACCAATTCGACATACCTGCCCAAACATACATAGCCAGACAATTATTACTACTTTACCACTTTTTTCCACAGAGATGTGTCAAATGTAGTAGTTTCTACTGTAACTAAAATGGCTACATTCTATCAAGTTACGATCATTTGAATGTAGAAGCCAAAACGAGCTGAAATTTTCGGTACTACCTAACAGGAAGGGTTACTGATTCCACGGACCAGGGCATATATCTGTCGAAGGAAACGGCTAAAGTGGTAGTAATTATCTGGCTTTGAATGTTTGGCCAGATAGAATTCATGAGCTACGAATTTACCGGTACACATTTTACACAACGTCATGACACTGAGCTATTTCCTCTGAAAGCTTTGGAATTCGAAAACATAGGTTTTATATGGAAGCTGCGTTCAGAGATTAAATGGAGTAAAACATTAACTTCCAGACCCAAACTCTGCAGTCCTCTAGACTTTTGAAGTTGCTTTCATTGGTAAGAAGTTTCGGTACGCTCCGTACCTAAATTCCAACCCCGTAAGGAGTTTTAGACAAGAAAACCTCCAGTTGCGAAGAGGTTTGAAGACTTTGCAGTGTGCGACAGAGCTTCCATGACTAATTCACCCAGTTCCTTGGCAGTGTCGAGTCGAGCGTCATTGTTGAGCTGGAGATGTATTCACACTTATTAGCCAGAGTTGTCTGCAGCGCCTGTAAGCGCTGCCTTTCAGCAGTTTACTCATGTACTATTCAACGCATTGTTCAACAAAGCTTAGGAGTGTTAGGATAAAGGAGATAAAGATGGACCTCAGCCAATCGCTTTTTGTGGAGCTAGTATTGCTGTGATGTGCAACCCTGAATTTCCCCAACAATTCAATTATCCTTAAGCTCAATTATCCCGAATTATCGTTAAGCTCAAAACTGTCCTTGTACGTTTTTGTTAGTAAGAGTTAGCTACTTGCGATCAACGTGGAGACCGAGTTTCCTTATGCATTCCAACAGAAAGTACAATCCGCTTGGAAAATGAAAGGAGAAACTGTGATAGGTCAATGCCTTTAAGGATGCGCCACGCACTCTACTTCTACGGGATGCCGTGGAGGAAACGTGATACGTACTTGGTCTATACTATGACTCGCGGTGGCGAGCCGATAGACAAGTCAGTGTTTTATCGTTCCTATGTAGACAACAAATATGGCTTACAGCAGCCGCAATCGCCAGAAGCTTGTATCTCCGAATGAAAGCATTCTCGAAAACGCCGTTACGCTGAACAATTCTATCTCCGAAGTCTATTGTGCTTTGGGTTTAACGAACATCCAAGAGCAACACACCACTTGTTTTCGCCGACAAAATGTCAACGGAGCTAAACTCGATAGACTACTCGATCTGGAGCTGTCATAGTAAAGTGTCTTCCGCTCAAATTTGAATAAAAAAAATCTACGTGTGCGAATTAGCCCCACGGTGGAACGAACAGGCTGGTTCGTTTCTTCAATTTGGACACTTGCTGTGTCTGTTGGTGTACGTCGCAAATGCTAGGGAAGTTAAGACGCTTGGTAGAGTAGAGGCAATGTGAACTTATCAACCACGCCCAGGCCTCTGAAGACGACACGAAGTAAAAAACGCCAAGCCCTGCGAAATAATGATCCACATAAAAACCTTGTGTGACACAATATACACTAACTGAAAAAATATTTTATTTGGTCTAGCCTTCAGAGCACTTAACGCAAGTCGTTCGGGGGTTGAGGCTTCCTCTCCCATGCAATGTCACGCTCACAGCTGAACGGTGGTCCACTCCAGCAAATCACCTTTATCGTTGGTCCTCCTTTGCAACATACACCTCTGATGGTGTTTCTAGTCTTCTTATGAAAACTACCCTGTAAAACGGTCTGGAGTCTGAAGGAAGTAACTTAAATGTTTTCGGCTTTTCCAGGCCCCGAAGAAGGCAAAGACCCCGAAATTTTAGCCCCACTGAAAGCCCTCTCGGTTGAAGACTGAACAATATGTCGACAGTGTACAAGTTTGCAGTTTGGAGGTGACCCTCCAGACTGCAAACTTGTCCACTGTCGACCAGAGAGGGTGGCAGAACTCGACACCGACTGCGTACCTGTGGTTCACCAAGAGACGGGAAACCTGTATCGGTGCGGAAGAGCATCTTGAGCAACACCCTCTCTCAGTGAATCACTATGATTTTGCCGCTTACTAGACCGATTACTACGACAACTACTGTCGTTCCCTTGTTATGACAAAAAAAAATCCAGCAGAAGACACCTTCCAGCAATAGACTTCTGAACAACAACTTGCCTATCTATGAACAGTCCCAATGGTTCTCTAAGGGGTTACTACAGCTTCACCGTAAAAGATCGCATAGTAAGAATTGAAGGACTTTTCTGAGGGTGCTTCATAAAGATTAGGGATATCACTGCACTGGGGAATATGTACGAAAGAAGGAGGACCTACTATAGAAGGATGACTGTGACTGCCGGTAATTTTTGAAGCCTACGAATGACAACGAGCGGCATCTTCAAGTACGACACCCCTACCCTCTGATTAGCACTGCCTGCAAGATTCATCGTAACTTTCCAGATATCCCTCCTCCTTCACAGCATGGAAAGTAATAACAAAAAACAGTAGCAAGCAGCAACAGTCTGCTGTGTGTACCGAACCTGAAGGAAGCATAAGATCAGGTCGAATCAGATCACCGAACAGTTAGCAGGTTGCGGCCTTGTGGCCATACTCATTACGCACTGACTGGAAGCCGCTCTAACAAGTTTACAGTGATCGAGCTATATCCGTCAGCCCATCGATTTTCATTAATTCCCGTTTTAATCAAAAGCAAACATCATATTTGTGAGTCTCCCCTTAAAGGTCTAGACAAAAATCAATCAAATCGATTGATAATAGTTGTTCGATCGATTTTTTCTTACTGCGAAACATGCCGGTAATTGATTACATACCATTTTCACGTGGAATTGGACACTTTTCACGTCAAATTGTACACTCTTCTATGCTAGCATAAGATTTTTGAAATCAAAGAGAGCTGTTCCAAATCGAAATGATCTTTAGGCAGGTTAAACTACAGACCCAATAAGATGGTTAGAATTTTTTCAATATTTTGGTATAATTTTATTTGAACTTCTTTGGTCCACCTGCCCCAATACATAAGTGTAACAATATAAGAGAATTTTTATTTTTTTGAAAAATAATAAATTAAAATTTGTTTTAAAGCACAGCAAAGAAGCAAGCATACAGCGCACTAGAAAGTCAGATCGCGCCATGCCCTCAAAAAGTTGGCCGCAACTTATTCGATTGATGGTGTAAATGCCACTTGAATGGACCACCAAAGTAGGGATATGTGTGTTCTTTACAGTTGATGTTGTTATGTTTTTCCTTCTTTACATTTGTCTTTCGTGTCGTTAACAGGTGTCAAATTCCATACAAACAGAAATTCTGCTATCACTTAAATTAAAATCGTGACCTTTTCGGCAAGGGCATGGCGCAATCTCTTTTTTTAGCATTAGAAAATAGCAGCCTTTCTTTTCTTTAAAACAAGTTCTAAACCATTATTTTGCCTTAAAAATTAAAATTTCATAAAATTTCAAATAACGTGTTCACTTATTGGCAGGTAAATTAAAACATTAAACAAAGTTATACTAGAATTTTCCTTGACCGAAAAATTGTTCTAACTTTTTGGAT
>OX375865.1:86032241-86102295 GCA_947359475.1 Heligmosomoides polygyrus bakeri | reverse complement strand
ATCGGTAGAGACAAGTGATAGCATAAGGCCTTGACTAGTGTGCCAACATTCAGTGGTCGTATTCCAAGCACTGGTTCTGAACGAGTTTTGCAAATTTGCGATTAAGTGCCTCCTATTTTCGAATTCTTCTTGAAAATGCGGTAGACCACCGGAAGTTGCTTTGAGAGCTTCACACATCAAGAATTAATGGGAAGAATTTCCATATCTAGCCGTTGCTATACATAGGTTTTGCTAGTTTTTAAAGTATTTCCTTAAATTTGCGGTCGTGGTTTCTCTACACTTTTGGTTCCTCGTTTCTCTTTGAGGTAGGGAACCTCCGACTTTCTGATTTGAATTAATTTCGGCTTCGATTTTTGGATTTCTTCATGTGGCGAAATTATATTATGTCTTGTGTTAAACGTAGCCATTGTTGTCCTCTTAATAATGCAGATGTGTTTCGGGCTTAGTGCTAGCTATTAAATTCATTGTTCCTCATAAAGGGGTATCGAATATAGCATAGCCACGCAGTGAATTTCTTTTCTGCTCTCTGAACGCAAGTAGGTTGCTGTGAAATACTTATAATGATGTGTGGTCACCTTGAAGCACAACATTGGGGACTGTCGGTTTGTCCATGAAAACTACGGTTCGAGTGAAGGATCTCGCTATAACTTAAAGGTTCTGCTCAGTGTCTGTTCTAATTTATATGATTGTTCTTGCTGTAATTCTTAAATTTTCAATCAAAACTACCTTGACGAATAAACGCGGACTTTTAAACTTTGTAGAGCTAATCTTTCTGGCCGCTGAGAGATCCTCGTATTTCAGGATATATCCATAGTTTATAGGTCGCTATCTTCGAACGATGTTTCTCTTGAGTAGCTCGAGATCACGTTTTTCTCTGAAACTTCAGGTCGAAGTAGATGCTTAAGAAATAGTGCTACGATTGTATGCATAGCTCAAAGGGTGGTTTACCTGGAATAAAGAAAGAATGCTGGAGACTATTTTCCTTCTAGGAGTCTCTTTTAAATGAACAATGAACATTTGTTGAGCCCAAAGAGGTGCAAAAGAAGTTGAACACAAAAATCACTGCAAAAGTTGGCTCTTCAAGGACCAGCAGAAGTGAAGAGCAGTTGCGCTCTTTTTGAAGGTTTGCAAGAAGAGATCTCTTCCATAAGTGACGCGAAAACTTTTTTTAAAATATCTTTGAGAAACGAACAACTTACACGATCATTGTTGTTCTATATTCTTCCATGTATTAGACGGAGCATTTCCTCGTTTCACTCATCAAGCTCTATTATTGCTACTCCACTATAGTTCGGACCCCTGTCGCATTACTCGAGGTCATCTTAGCGATATATCCTTCTGTGCGAGTGTCTATCCCTAGAGCTCAGATTGCCTCGCCAATGATTTGCTTTCAAGCAGTGCTTTAGAAGTATGCAGCAATGGTTTCTATTTTTTCAGTTTTTTCATTTTTAAGGTGTTTGTTGTCCTGTTTCAATATATTGGTCCAACATGGTTCATGTCTCTCCATAGTTCTTTTCAGATTACGCCTGCTCGCCCGCGTGAGCTCGCCAGGCTGAAGAAGAACCAGAGGACCGTTTCTCGTACGTATGGAGGTTGCCTGTCGCCAAACGCTGTGAAGGAGCGCATCATTCGTTCGTTCCTGCTCGAAGAACAGAAGATTGTTTCAAAGGTCCTCAAGTCCCGAAGGGGAGCCGACAATTGATTTGTTATTTGTTCTTATAAATTGTTATGGCTCGATGCTGTCACGTGGAGACTTTAGCACTGGTTGCGAGGACAGACTAGCTCTTAGCAAACCGATGAAGCTACTAATGCTATTATGTGGAGTTGGTGAAATCATAGATGAATTAAGTAGGAATGAGTAACGGCTATAAGCACTTCTGCTCTATTGGTTCCTGAGAGGTACAGTTTCGCGCTGCAGAAGGGAAATTGTCTTGGTTCCGCCAACCTTCTACGAATCCTTAGTAAGCTTTGGATGACGGTGGATTTGGTTAGATTTCGAGGCACCTGCACTTGAAGTGATTACGCTCGTTTGATTATTCGTCATATTTCTGTCCCTTAAGCCGTGATAAAGCTCGACAGTGAACTCGGTACAAGTCTGAAGTAGGGGGTTGGCTTTTGGAACTAGATCCTTAGGCATAGTTGTGTATACATTATGAGATGCTTGCTGAGGGTAGGTTAAACTGCCAGTTATCGAGAAAATGGACCCCTCGCTCTAGGCTTGTAGCGACACAACCTCACAACAGACAACAACCAGGCGACCATCACCTGGTTGTTGTCCGTTGTGATGTTGCGCCGTGCGCTTGTACCACATAATGCTATGTCTACTTTATTGATGGCGTAAATCCCACATAATTTAGGTTTCAAAGTGGGGGACATTTTCCGCTTTGCTTTTCCAAACACTGAGCAGCAATTTATGCGCGACGCGGATTGGGAGTTAGAAAGATGCAGTATTGGCTACGACTTTTTCCTTTTTTCCTTCTTTCTAGTGTTAAGTGTTTAGTAGTATTCCGACGGAGTCGTGGTGGCGGTTAAGCGACCGCTTGGAAAGAGCAACACGCTATGGTATCATAGACCGTACGTTTACCCCTTAGCCAATTTTGTTTACATGTGACCTGACGACTGCTAGAGCTTGCAAGTGAACCCAAAAGTTCAGTAGTTCGAGCGTTTTTGATTGGAGGCGGCAGGTTGTTATGATGAGACGAAGTCGTGAATTTATCTAACGAAATAGTGTTGGCGGGATCTTCTTAATCGAATCAGTTGCGTCTGACATAACGTGCCTTCAAATATGGTCAGACCATCAGCAAATCTTGCGTAGTCTTCAGATGGGTAATCGTGAACATCGACATAGAAGAACTTGATTCCAGGTTGCACAGCCTTGCATACTAACCAGGGCTGCGGACATCTCTCCCGTTGTGGTCGATTTTTCGTACGGGAAACGAAGTGGTGAGAGCAGGTGTCGGCTTAAGAAGGCAGCAAGAGCAATCATCAGCAAAGGGCGCGATAAGTGATAGGGGCCTAATCGTAAAAACGTATAGGCGGATAGGCGACTCATGACGGGGTTGCTTTTGCCCCTGTCACAGCTTCTTGCACGATTTTTTCTCGTATAAGGCGAATCCGAGACAGTTTATCCGGCTAAGGTCGACTTCATTGCCTTTGGCAGGCTTTTAACTTTGGCTTTCTGCGATTCTGTCGGAGACGAAAGGCCGAAACGTTGGCCGAGTAAAAGCCGGCCTCTTGGATTTGCTTTATTCAACAAGAAGATGAAGTTGACATGGTTCAAGTCGGTTGTAGTTCCCTCTTGACATCTAACATGAATAGCACGTGGGGGTCACCAGTACTCGAATGGACGGATTCGAATCTGGGTTACCAATACTGGCTGGGGATCGAGCGTCCTACCCCTCGTGCCCCTGGGCTTGCTCAAGAGTCCATGGCTGCCTTACGAGATAGTGGAGACGCAGACATCTGCCACGCCTTTGTTTAAAGGGCGGGGGGTGGGTGTAGAACGCCACTCCGCCATGCTGACTGCTTGTCAGGTTAAATTTTCAAGCAGTGAATCAATCACACGTATGAGTTGGCCGCTGAGCAGGCCTCACAACGGGTAAGGAATGTCGGTCTCCTGGCCACTATCATTCTAGATCACACACTTGCTCAGAGTGGTCATTTGAGGTGGGAGTTATACGAAGTCGTTGTCTGCATCCTTGGAGACGGAGGTTGTGCCCGCGCAATTTATGACAAAAAGGCGTAAAACAACAAAACCTCTTCAACATAGCTACATCATAGTGTTAGAAACAGAAAGCATAAAAACATGTAAATAAAGTTAGGATTCGTCCGAAAGCTTCCAGGTGCCTTCGTGACGAAACACTCGTTTGAAGAAAGAAGCAAGCAACAAACAGATGGCGCGTTTATTTTTGTGGTGAATCTGTGATTTGATAACTGAAATCCTCAGTTTAACAGGTGCTCGTCTAGTCTCGGAGCAAGGTTGACCGAAAATCTCATTGCAATTCAGCTCAATTGTCCAGGTTTTTACCATAAGGATCATGAACAGGTCCTTCGCAACTCTTGGGATTTATGAAGAGCGGTGAACAGAGTTCACAGCGCGATTGAACAAGATCGGTTTCTCAGTTACGGTGACGAATCCCCAACCAGTGTGAGATTGGTCGCTAGGTCAAGAATGTGTCTATGATAAGCTTCCTAGTCGGTTTTGAGGAGCTGTTTTTGAGAAGTCCAATAATGCCCATGATTTCCAGAAAATCTTTATACATATAGAAATTGTAGCAGAAAAATAGGCATTCAAGTATATTGACTGCGAATTACGTAATTCTTCTCAATACCATCAAAATGAATTGCTTCTGTATTGCCGATGGTGATGTGAAGTGGGATACTGAAATAGAGTTTATTTATTTTATTTATTGGATATTTAACATATGATACACACACGTAAAGCAATAGGAGAAAAAGGAAACAGGTTCCAGCAGGAAGCAGTAAATCAGAAACAGCTACTAGAAAGTGAATAGGAGGTATGCGTAACTCTCAAAACAACTACAGCAAGGATCTCGTCAACAGCAACTTCTTGAGCTCATGCAAAAATAAAAATAGGACAAGTTCGTTTTCCGCAAACAGTGAGATGAGCTCTTGCAGCCTTCTATAAGTCAGAAATGAAGATCTGACTATGGTCCTTGCATTAGGAGCATTCAGCAGGATCCTGCTTCTTTTTGTTATTACTCATGACCGTTGGAAAATTGCGAAAGATTCATGTGGAGTCTGCCTAAAAGAATCTCAAACACCGTCTTTAGACCAGCAACTTTCCTTCAGCAGAGATCTTAACGTTAGACCGAACATCCTGGTAGGTTGGTGAAAAAGTCTTGTACCAAAAATTTTGAAAAATTTTCGAGATTTAACAGGAACTTCCAAGGACTGTTTGAGCCCACGTAGTTGTAGCACAAACATTCTATAATATTTCGCATACGTGGCAATTTGCTTCTGAGGGCATATAAATACTACGGTTTCAGTGAAGACTGACTGACTCCATGACTTGGACAAGGCTTCGCCACTGACTACCGCTCAGTCTCTCCTTGTTCGTTTTCGTAATAAGGACTTTCTCGAGAATGTCGTCACGGGAGATGAATCCTGGGTCTTCCCCGTTAACTGTACTTGGAATTCCCAGTGGCTCAAGGAGAACCACAACCTCAAGCGGACATCCACCAGAGGAAGGTAATGCTGTGCTGTTGATGGGATTCTCGAGGAACGCTCTATCGTGAGCTTCTTGACGACGGCATCGCAGTAACAGCGAACATCTACGCTACATAACTGCAGAAGCTGAGCGAGGCCATCTCGCGCAAACGGCGGGAGCGGAGATATGTTTACCTTTTTCACGACAATGCTCGCCCACACGTTGCAAGGTCGTCTCGCAAGAACAGGAGCTTAGGTGGGAGGTGCTGCCCCAGCCACCATATTCGCCAGCCCTTGCGCCATCGGATTACTACCTCTTTCGAGCTCTCAAGCAACACCTAAGGGATAGGTGCTTCAACGACCGAACTGAACTGGAATCCGAGGTGGAGCACTACTTCGAGTCACAGCTGACTTTATTCTGGAAGAAAGGATTTCATGATCTCCCCGTCATATGGCAGAAGGTTGTAGATGTAAGTGGTAACTACTTTGTAAATAAAAGACGCTCACAGAAGAAGCAATAAAATTTTGAAAAAAATTACGCTGTGGTGCAAGACTTTTTCACCAACCTAATACTTCTCTCTCGGACGTTTGGGATAAGCGATCAATTTATGCCCCAATGTGCTTTTTTATGAGTTGTCGTGTAATACGCCTTCAATATGGCCTGTAATATGGCCGTACATATGGACATTCTTTGAGGCGTATTACACGAAAACTCATAAGGTAAGAAGGTATTACTCGCCTATCCCAAACGTCCGAGAAAGAAGTAGGTTGTTCGGTCTAGCCTTAAAATCTCTGCTGCGTAGAAGGAAAGTTGGTAATCGAACGACGCTGTACGTTTAGTAAGAGGGCAAAAGCGTTTCAGGATTTCTGCTTTTTAGAGCTTTGAAGTGATTGGTGGCGATGTCCGTTCCTCCTCGTGGTGCCACTGGAAACTGTTCGCTTCTGCGAGCTAAGCCAAGCACGGACACTCGAATGCAGGCGACAGGCCCTGGTGACAGGCCGGCCTACGAACAACCCAATGTCACATCGTATGGGTGTATGTCAGTTCATGTTTTTCGAGATAATGCTACGGCGTCCGCGGGAGCCGACGCGCACTCGCAAAGCCCGGCGAGTGTGAGAAGTATGCGAGGGTCCCTGGTGCGAGGACGGCATCGGGGGGCAACTGAGCTAGTCCGAAAGTCCCGTAACGTAAGCAGGACCCGCGTAGCAACGCTGAATGTGGGTACGTTGACGGGCCGCTCGTGCGAGTTGGTAGAAGCACTGGAGCGTAGAAGAGTTGATTTCTGTGCGGTGCAGGAGACGAGGTGGTCCTGCCGCAAGTCAAGAGATATAGGACGTGGCTTCAAGGCCGTTCTATGTGGAAGTCCCAGGACCACCAGTGGTGTTGGTATAATCGTCTCCGAGCGTTTCCGAGACTCGATTGTAAGCGTCGAGCGCTTTGACGATCGATTGATGAAGATCGTTGTCGCCGCTAAGGAGCGACTCTTCCACTTCTTCTCTGCGTATGCTCCGCAGACTGGCTGTTCCGATCAAGCCAAGGATGAGTTTTGGAGCCTGCTTGATGAGAAGACAGCAGAGGTACCGTCGAAGGACGTCATCATCGTCGCTGGTGACCTCAATGGGCACGTAGGCGCTACGAAAGACGGGTACAGCTGTCATGGTGGATTCGGCTATGGGTTGCGTAACACAGACGGTGAGCGTATCCTTGAATATGCGGATTCGCATAACCTCACCATAATGAACACCGTGTTTCGCAAACGCAACTCCCACCTTATCTCGTTCTATAGTGGGAACACCAAGACGCAGATAGACTTCGTCCTTGTGAGAGATCATGACCGAAATCTCGTCACAGACGCGAAGATTGTGCCGTATGAAACGGTCGCCCCACAGCATCGTCCGCTGATCTGTACTTTGAAGATCGTTCCTCCGAGGCTGCAGCAGGTTGAGCGATGCGGTGCTGCAAGAATCAAGTGGTGGCGAATGAAAGAGAAGGAAGCAGCTGTGATTTCTCGCGTACGGTTACCGACAGTCACGACTGTCGACGAAACTTGGAAGAAAGCGACCGACGCGATACTTCAAGCTGCGAGGTCAGAACTTGGCACTACGAAGCCTGGACGACGAAAGGTCGACAAGCAGACATGGCTGTGGACAGACGATGTGAAAGCGAAGGTTCGAGAGAAGAAGTCGCTTTATCATGTGTTTCTCGGCGACAAGACCGCCAATAATTGGCAAAAGTACCACGAAGCGAAAAAAGCTGCCAAGAAGGCTGTGGCCGTAGCAAAAGCCACTCATTACAATGATGTCTACGAAAAGCTTGAGTCGCGCGATGGCGAGCGGTATTTGTACCGACTTGCGAAAAACCGTCATCGCCAATCCGAGGATATAGAGAAGTTCTTTGGCATCAATGATGAGAACGGCCATCTTCTGACAGAGCGCAAAAAGGCATTGAAGCGATGGTGCGATTACTTTGAGGGAATTTCGACTGAAGAGTTCCCTCATCCGGCCGTCCCTTCTGTGGCTCCTATCCACGGTCCCGTTCACAAAATCACTGTGGAGGAAACTGATGCAGCTCTGAGGATGATGAGACCGGGCAAGGCGACTGGTCCAGATGACTTGCCAGCTGACTTATGGAGGTCGAAGTTCTGGTACTCTGCTGAGTGGTTGGCCAAGTTTTTCAACCAGGTTGTAGCGGAGAAGAAGGTGCCTGATGTTTGGCAGGAAAGTACGACGATCCCGATTTGGAAGAAGAAGGGCAGCCCTGCAGACTGCTCAAATTACCGTCCGATTCGGTTGCTCTCGCACAGCATGAAGATCTTCGAGCGAATCCTCGATAGCCGAATTCGCGAAATCGTCAAGCTTTCCAGCAATCAGTGCGGCTTCGTGGCTGGTTGTGGCACTATCGATGCCATACATGCCGCCCGTCTTCTGGTAGAGAAGCATCGCGAGAAACAGAGGCCGGTGCATCTCGCCTTTCTCGACTTGGAGAAGGCCTTCGATCGCGTACCGCGTGAGGTTATATGGTACGCCCTACGACAGCACGGTGTTCCCGAAGAACTTGTGGAGTGGGTGCGAATGCTATACTCTTGTCCAAAGAGTCGTGTGCAAGCGGCAGCAGGAACCTCGACGGAGTTTCCCATCTCTGTTGGGGTGCACCAAGGATCTGCGCTTTCCCCACTCCTCTTTGTTGTCGTGATGGATGCCATTACGCGAGATCTTCAGAAGCCCGTCCCTTGGACGTTGCTATATGCTGATGACGTGATGCTCGCCTGCGAAGACAAAGGTGAGCTCGAGCGAGAGGTGCAAGCTTGGTGCGACCGCCTGGCCATGTTCGGACTCAAATTGAACGTCAAGAAGACCGAGTATTTCACGACTGACGTAAATGAGTCCGGCTCCATTAAGATTAACGGTACTGAGCTTGCACGCACTTCGGTGTTTAAATACCTGGGATCAGCAATAGCCTCTGATGGCAGTCTGATGGTTGAAGTGAACTCACGCGTGAGTGCAGCTTGGTCGAAGTGGCGCTCGTTGACTGGAGTACTCTGCGACAAGAAGATGCCAGAGCGCTTAAAGTCGAAGATCTACAAAACCGTCGTCCGGCCGGTAGCGATGTACGGAGCTGAGTGTTGGCCTGCGACAAAGGAAACGGAAAGTCGCCTCAGCGTAATGGAAACGAAGATGCTGCGCTGGATGGCTGGAGTCACGCGCCTGGACCGCATCCGAAACGAGGCTATCCGGCAGAAGTTCGGTGTCGCGCCGATAGCGGACAAGATGCGTGAAGCTCGCTTACGATGGTACGGCCACGTTCTGCGTGGAAATGAAGACAGCGTCCGTAAGATAGGCCTTAACTTCGTAGTGTCTGGAAAACGGCCTAGAGGGCGCCCAAAGCAGCGCTGGGCTGATACGTTACACAAGGACTTTAAAGTAGCTGGTGTCCACCCTGATCTAGCACGGGATCGGGAAAGATGGCGACATGGCACCAGAAAAGCGGACCCCGTCATGAAGCGGGACAAACGCTGAAGAAGAAGAAGAAGAAGAAGAAGAAGAGCTTTGAAGTGATTATATGTGTCTCGGTTAGCCATTTTAACCACGGATTTTTAATGCACACCAAAATTGAACTTCTTAGTTATTCAGAAACCTATGCCTGCTGCTTAGTTGTTGTTTGTTGGGAAGGCGAATTTAGATTTAACTAATTTTCCTTAAGCCTAAAATGGTCGGCATCGAGGTTATAAGCCCTCATGAGGATGTAATATTGCGATCAAAACTCAAGCGCCTAGCGGGACTCGAACCCGCCCCTACTGCTAACGGGGCGGGAATGTTCTATGCCATTACGCCACTGGGTTGTTTCACTAAACGCCACATTCACGGACCCATCAACGCTCACCCGTTGATCGGGATGAGCCTCAGCTGATATCGGCACGAAACCGGTTAAGCTGAAGGCCTTGATAGAAATGATTCAATTCATTTTCCTTAAGGATCAAGTGGCTGCTGGAAATTTCGACTGTTCCTTGAACTCATCAGAGCTCTTCTAGTGCAAGCGAGAAAGAAACGTAGGCTGCCATCACTTCTGACAAGATGAGGATACCAGGCGACCATGGGACTTTGAGATGAGACGTATATCACTGGATGCGGTTTCGAACGCTGATTCCAATTACATGTTCCGTTTCTGCTGTGCGCATCTGTGAACGGAGTTACGGACCATCTTCATAGCAGGCTCCTTTGCCCTCTAGGTCCACACAGGGCGGGCCAGTCACAAGAGAGCAAGTTCAAGTAGGGTTGAAACTGCGCTGCGAGCCGAGCAGTGGTGGCGTAGGTGGTGGAAGAGCAGCGTGGTGAAACGGGATGGTTTATGTTTCGACTCCCCTGTGGTGCAGGATTTTCGCACTTCCTAAAAAAGATCTGTCATGATCAATCAAAGCTCTCTATGTCAAATTGCAACGGAAAGGTCACCAGAAAGGACTTGTCTTCATACTGACAACTTCATACTGGAAGGAAGATACAGTTCATCACTAATAGCTGCTAAAAAAAAAACATGGTGAGAAAGCAAACAACGCGTTACACTAGCAACTGTGAAATAACACTACGAAATGTTCAAAACATAACAGCTGATGGTAATGACCGCAGCGGATGAAAACTACATCAATGTAGCCGTTGTAAGAGCAGTGGTCTACCATGTTAGTAGGGAAACAATAGTGAATTGGTGTATCAAGCGACCCAAGGTGACTGTGCAGGTATCCTGCAGCGTACCATGAATACGTGAGAAAAGTTCTGAATCTTAAGGCAGAAAATTGAGTGTAAATGAGCGACACAATTCGAAGAACTTTATACCGTGTGTCAAGTCATAAAGGGTGAAACGTTTGCACATGCTTTTGAATGGCAAGAAGAAGTGTACGTCTGATGGTTGTATTTGTGTTGTTCCTGCAGTTTTTGTGGAGTGAGTATGTTGTTCATCATATTCACTCTACAAAAACTGATGAAATGGTCTCGCGATCCTTGAATGGCTTCCAGCTGTCGACCAAAAGCAACTTTGTTGCCTAGTTTCAGGGAATACGCACAACCCTAGCCAATCCAGCATTAACTGTTTAGTTATTATATGCGTAGTGTTGACTTGAACAACAAGATTAGGCGCTTCAAATATTACTTTGACCAGAAATATCTCGCGAGGTTTCTGATGGAGAGAATGTAATTAACTGGAAAAAACTCGTTGATACTACTTCTCATAGTTTACCTGCATCGCCACGAATAACTTATCCCATAGATGACCATCAGCGTACAACAGTGGCATCACCGTGGATGAGTGACTTGTAGCCGAGACTGATTGCACTACTCTTTCAACTCTTTTCGAACCGATTAGTACAAGGGATCTCGCTGAGTCCTTACCATTAGTGAACTCGCTCTGATCAGCGTTGCAAACAGCAGAAAGTGGGACGTTTTCCATCTTTAAAATTGCATGATGACAGAGTGCGTTCTCCAGTTTGACAAGCTTCAATGATTATTACCTTGCCTTACCATTGAAAGAAAAGATGATGCCTCCAAACGAGTTGCTTCTCTGTTTGAAAAAGTTCTCGTCGATATGAAATTTGACGAGGCGAAAGACGATACCACACCTCCTTTTGAATCCTTGCAATCAGCGATGACTTGCTTTGAATTCATCAATAAGTGAGTCCTCGTAATTGATTGTTGGGGCCATTTTACGCTGGTCAGAGTCATGCAAAGGAGTTCCCAAATCCAGTTTCATCAAAATGGCCTCATTTAACTTCTCCGTTAAGGCTAGCATCCGCAAAGCCCGGTCCGCAAGGGCGCCACTTAGATGCTAGGTTTTTTGTGAAAACGTTGAACAAAATTTTGGAAGGTTCACCTTCACGCTCGATCAGCCTCAATTTTCGAAGGTGGTGATCAGAAGAAATGAATAGAAATCACTCTGCATACTTGAGAGCGGGCGGGTCCCGCTTTCAAAAGAACGGTAGAACAAGGTCGCTTCATCCACCTAGACTAGATTGCAAGTTTAGACGCATTTTCTAGCAACATAAAATTGCAAAATTCACCTTCTCCTTCAACACCTCCGTTTCATCGAAACGAAAAGATGCGCGCTGCTGGCTAGTGTTCTCCTCATCATCTTCCTCCTCTGACCATGTAGATCCTCCTGCTCAGATTCCATACTAATACCTTTTCCATCCTCTACCTCAATGCTCCCGCATTGCGCATCTCGCAAGATGAATGCGAAAAATGGCCATCTCCTTCTCTTTCCTTGTAGAAACGCGTGAAGTATCGGTAGGACCGAACTCTTCCGAAAGGCACACCAACACAACAACTGGTGAGAACGTAGTTTGGAAGATAAGTCGGCAGTATTGCCCTCACAGACCCCGGGTGTCGAAAAAAAAAATCACCCAAGGGAGTTACTTAATGCACTGATCACCCACATGTAAGTATGGGTGGTGGGATCATGGCAATCGATTTCGCCCAAATTTCGCCATTTGACATAGAGAGCTTCGGTTGATCATGGCAGATTTTTTAGGAAGTGCGAAAATCCTGCACCACAGGGGAGTCGAACCATAAACCACCCCGCCTCACCACGCCGCTCCCATACCCCCTGCACCACCACTGCTCGGCCAGTGGCGCAGTTTCAACCCTACTTGAGCTCGTTCTCTTGTGATTGGCCCGCTCTGCGTGGACCTAGAGGGCAAAGGAGCCTGCTATGAAAATGGTCCATAACTCTGCTCACAGATGAGCCTAGGAGAAACGGAACATATAATTGGAATCAGCGCTCGAAACCGCATCCAGTGATATACGTCTCATCTCAAAGTGCCACGGTCACCTAGTATCCTTCCCTTCTGAGTATAAAAGTAGTACTTAATAGTAGTACTATATGTACTTCAACCGTTCATTGTTGGTGAAGATATCGGATGCAGTGAGCAACACCTCGCTGCGAGCGAGGCTGCTGATGAAGTGACGCTTTTTTGCTTCTCTCTCCTCTGGAATGATGGTTTATTAAAGATGTCTTTCAAACAGCGAATGGCTGTTTAATCCTCTTCTAGCTAGCGGGATTTCGGGATTGAACTTGTTTATTCAAAAAGGTTATAAGACGAGAGAACCATGGTAACAATATCGAAGCGAATTAAACAAATTGGGAATCAACCGATGTGTAGCTATTCTATGCAAACAAGAGTGTCCTCCTCCTCATCAACGAGTTTAAAGTTGCTGAATGCCTTGTCTGTTTGGCACTGGCTAGCACTTGCTGGAGGAAACAATGCTCAGTCGGCATTAATGCTGAGATCTGATGACGTCTTACATTGAACAGTAGAGTTTTTCGTCGTATGGATTCCATCGATAGCGGTATCGACGACGACTTATGGTTAGAGCTTATTCAGTTGCTTCTTGATTGCTTCCCTGAAGCGGGCTAACCATCAGTGAAGGTCCCACCAGAGGAGGCGCTTTCTAGTCAGCGGAGGAGCGATGGGACCTTTTAGGGTATTTAGAGGTCAGGTCGTTCCAGGAGAAGATAAGCGTTCGGCCGTTCCACCATAGGACTGAAGTTTGCTCTGGAATTTACCAGCACTCTCATCACTCCGACTTTGTTTCCGGTTCGTCAGCAGGACACGTGATCTCTTCATCATGGTTTTTTTGGTTCATTGACAAATCTGCTGTTGTGAATCTATGTGTAGAACTCGATGGTAGAATTGTAGTTCGCATAGATACTGACTTGATGTTTGCACCTCGCGAGAGATTCACCGGGGGCTAGATTCATTAACCGTTTACCGACCTCTAACGGTGAGAATACTGAAAAACCTGATGCTGATGAATGTCACATCAGAGGGTTTGGCGGTATTTTTATCGTTAAGCGGTAAGCGGTTGATGAACCCGGCCCCAGGTGACCATCTAGAATTACGCTAGAAACGCGGTTCAGAATATTTTAACGAAAATTTTTTGAGGAGTAGGTTGCACTAAAACAGATGTAATGGCTGATTCGAGGTTTTGTCGGCCGAATGGGCGAGGTGGAGAATCTCCTGAGACCCGATATATCACTGAGAGAAACCGATTCTGTGTTTTTAGCAGACTACCAGGACGAGGTAAGCCTACGACAGTGGTTGCAGACGACTTTCTTAACACCAGTGAACCGCGAATCAATGTGTACTTCCAACAATACAGTGGTATGACACTCACTGCAACATTGACGAGGGTCCCAGCCCACTGGATATGGCTAAAGTCTCCTTCACTGTCTACCGCACTCGCCAGGCCTTCCCCGACTGCCACCCCTTTTCCAACATTCAACACAATTTGGATAATCTACACTTCGAAGTCCACGACGAATCAAAGCGTCAACCGAGGTGTTTCCAACGCCCAGCTTTTTAGTTATGTTGTGAAGCAAAGGTATCCACTGACTTTCAGCAATTGGTCAGCCATGGGCCGATGTTAACGCCACCTATTTCGAGCTACTCACTCTTCTGGTTCAAATATCTGGTTCAATTCGTCCGCGTGTGGTCGTCCAGAGTGGTTGGTTCATTACTCGGTTCATTGCTTCATTCTTCAAGGATAAGCACTCATCCACATAGGACCATGGCTTCCTCGCTGGCTTGTTCTTTGCAGAAGAGCGCTACGAAAGACAATTCGGACGCGAAACCTCTACGCCAGAGGAGATCACTGTGGCACTGGAGCAGCTGCGGGCTGACAAGAGGACGCCGGTATTTTTGAAGAAGTTGGTGCAGCATGTCTTCAGTGTGCAGGAGCAGTTATCGTCGCTGGTTGCCACCAACTTGGCACTCAATGAAGAGGTTACTCGCCTCCGTGAAGAAAGTGCTGCCCTCAAGGAGTCTCTTCGTGAGTCTAGACAATCATCTGCCGAGTTGACTACACAGACCCATCCTCCTGCGGACAGTTACGAAGAAAAAGAACGCCTTAGGTCGGTAGTTATCTCCGGAGTATGTGAATCAGGTTCCTCCTCTTCCGTCTCAAGAGCTGTTCATGACCACGACGTAGTGAAGCAAATTTTTGATCATTTGGGAATCGAAGGTGTACCTCATGTGGTATATCGACTAGGAAAGCCTACCGAAGGTCGTGCACGCCTATTGAAAATTATTTTGCCTAGCACGTTTTATCAAAAACCAACGCTTAGGAGGGCTCACAGGGCTTCGGTTCTTCTCCTGCAAGGGGGTTATATTCGCCTCTCACTAACAAAACAGGAGAGAGATCGAAACAGAGAGGCCCGGCTCGCACGCAATTCTCTGCTGGGTGCTAATCTTCCTTCCCAGTCAACTCAGTCTTCATCGGTAAACTAGTTAGTTCTCACCGGACTCCTGTCTCGAGCCTCAAATGCTTGTACTGCAACATACGATCGCTCCAAAAAATGTATCCGTTTTAAAATTTGCTGTAGAGAGTATCGATTACGATCTCATTCAGCTAACCGAAACTTGGCTCAGCGACTTAAATGATATTGAACCGATTTTGGGGCAACTACTTACAGCATTCAATTTTGCTAGATGCGACAGAGCTCAAAAAAGGGGTGGTGGTGTGCTCATTCTTATTAAACGCTCCATTGCTTTTAATATAGTCTGGCGAGAATCTATACCTGACGCATTTGAAATCATCTGCTGTGACCTTAACCTACCTCAGTCCACCCTTCGAGTAATAGTGGTTTACAGGACCCCCAGTTGCAATCTCAATGATTCAATTCAACTTTGCAAAGTTCTTAGTGATCTATGTTCATTCCAAGGGCACTCTGTTATCACCGGAGATTTTAATTTTCCTGATATTGACTGGAAAGAAAATTTACCGCGTGGTACATCTACTGTCTCACAGCGCTTCACTGAATTCTGCACTTCAACCAAACTTGTTCAAAAAGTACGTGAGCCTACTCGGGGCAAACATGTACTTGATTTAGTTCTCTGTTCTCAAGCAAATCTGATCAAAGGTGTCAACGTATCCGCTCCTCTAGGTTCCAGTGATCACTTCTGCCTCTCATATGAAATAATTATAGCAATACATCGTCTGCACTTCCGATGGAGCAGAGCGTATCACAAGGCCAATTATGATGCCATTTGACATTTCTTGCTTTCTTTTGACTGGAGGAATATCCTGGAAGGGCTTTCTAATATTAATGACAAATATGATTTTTTTGTCTATTCTACATTTTTGCGGGCGCGTGGAGCGCAGTCGGAGGAGGCGCCGGCTGTCGCCTGCACCCGATACCAGGTTCCTAGTTCGGATTTCCCGTCCAGGCCAACCAAGCCTTCCATCCCTCCGGGGTCGGTGAATTGGTACCAGACTTGTCTGGGAAGGATAAAGCACTGACTTGTACATCGGCTGGCCACCGCAAGTCATTGTATGGCCAAATACGCATTCAACACGCCTCCACGACATCCCGTAGAAGTAGAATGCGTGGCGCATCCCAAAGAGGATTGAATAACGCCGTCCTTTATCCTTTTTTACATTTTTGCATTCAGAAATTTGTACCACTTGAAAAGCAACCCTTGAATCATGGCAACGTTCCTCCGTATCTCTCTCGATTAGCTGAGCTTAAAGAAAAGGCTTGGCACGATTCACAAAATGATCCGTGTCCAGAAAAAATCAAGCACTTCACCAGTACTAAAGAAAAGTTCGATCGCCTTCTCAAAAAATACAATAGTTATCGTGAACGAAAGCTTCTGACAAATCCTAAAAGGTCTTCACTGTACAAGCTGCTAAATTCAAGGCTAAGGCGATCTGATCGAATTTCTATGTAAAGCGATGGAAATGGTAACACTGCTTCAAACGATTTTGAGAACGCGTCAATGTTTGCCTCTCATTTCAAAAAAATCTTACTCTGAACATGGCTTCTCACTAAAGGTACCGTTCAAAATACTTATGCAGACAATTTACTGTGATTTTATAAAGAAGATATTTATAATCTGTTGAGTAGATTGCCCCTGTCTTATTCGCGAACTCCGGATGAAATTCCAGCTTACTTCATTCAAAAGGTTGCCATTGCAATTGCCGTTCCTTTGGAACATATTTTTAACTACAGTTACATGCATGCTGTAATACCCCATCGATAGAAACACGCATATGTTACTCCCATTTTGAAGACATCGCCGAACAATCTAGCTTCAAACTACCGTCCTATAAGCTTAACATCAGTATTTCGTAGAACATTCGAAAAAATTTTGAAGGCAGAATTAGTGAAGTACATTGAGACAAATAGGATTTTACCTGAGAACCAACATGGGTTCAGAGTCAAACGGTCAACAGAGATATCCATGTTGTCTGCCTTAAATGACTGGACCAAAGCACTTGATGCAAACAATGATATTGATATCATCTACCTCGACTTTAGCAAGGCGTTTGACAAAGCACCCTTTAAAGAATTGGTTCAAAAACTTCAAACTGTTGGAGTGCATCATCGAGTTATTGCGTGGATAAAAGGTTTTATCACGAACAGAACCTTTCAAGGGAAAGTCAACGATTCCTTTTCAGATACGTATATGGTGACCAGTGGAGTACCTCAGGGTGGGGTATTATCACCAGTTCTCTTTATTATCTACACTTCCGACCTACCAGACCAAATAGGCAAGTTCAACGTGAAGTGTAGAATGTTTGCTGATGACGTAAAACTATACAAAAATATTAGCAAACCGGAAGATTGCTTGGCTTTGCAAGGCGCCATTAGAGAGATTGCTGATTGGTCTGACAAGTGGAAACTACCTCTATCTGCTTCAAAAACTAAACTTCTTCATCTTGGTAAATCGAAGACAGCAACATACAACTACATGCTTGGTGGAACCCGTATAGTTAGTGTAGATACGTTACGAGATCTGGGATTTATTATGGACAAAAAACTCACTTTCACTGACCACTGTGAAGGCATCGCAAAGAGAGCTGAGAGAATTGTTTACAACACATTTAAATCCTTGTCTATAAAATCAGCACCACACTTTTTGATAGCATATAAATCATATGTTCGCCCTGTACTAGAATACTGTACAACAGTCTAATCACAGTCTTTAGTCCCCATTTGAAGAGTAGTATACAAAGGCTAGAAGCAGTTCAAAATGGTTTCACTAGAAAACTCTGGATACGCTTATATGAGCATGACTACACCGCCATACCTTCTGCCTCAATCGCAACAAAATTTTCAAAATCTCCAAGTCTTGAGACTTGTAGGAAACGGAATGACCTGCTCATGATTTTCAAAATGATTACTGAACTGGTAGCTCTAAAGCTTGTTGAGTTTTACACGCTACAAAATTCCAACACAAGAGGTAGTCAGGGGAAAATCCATTTCTCCAAGGCCAAGTGCTCCATCCGTGCTTCCTTTTTTACCCAAAGGGCCGGCTCTGAGTTTTTAATATTCCCAAAAAATATGTGCTCCCTAATTCATTAGCTCAGTTTAAAAGGCTCGTGGACAGGTATCTCCTAGAGTAGCTAAGTAGTTACTATGCGTTGTGTTGTAGTGTTATTTTTCTTGTTGTTGAATGTTTTGTATTTCATTGCGTGTAATTGTATCTATTTGCACGTCTAAATAAATAAATAAATAAATAAATATGGTGAAATGAATTTCTGTTCCCCAAATGTCCAGGAATTTGTGTGTCAACCTAAGAGAGAAGGAAAACCATGGTTAGAAAGTTTCCTGCGAAATTGTTGAAGTGGAAGGATCAACATTTGCTCAACCGAAGTAAAGTTTCGCATTCGCCTTGTCATTTTTTCGTTTTCAGAGCGAGATCGGAGTACTCCAAGTTGATTAAAAAGGTGCGAATTTCTAGCAATTTAGCAAACTTCAAAAAACTTCTATCACTGCATCTGAAATAATAGCATTTAGATCCTGCCGGCCGTTTCTGTCCCTTCTTTCAACCACAACCTTTTTAAGCAAAGAAAACTTGTGGCTAATGCCTTGGTTAGCACGTTTTAAATGTTAACGGACCGTTTTCTGGCTTCTCGCTGAATGACTTTTTTTAAACGTTTGATGTCGTTTATGATTTCACATAGAGTAATGGCATGGAATAAATCCAATATAATCTAATCTAAAACAGAAATTTGGTGTCATGTGTGATTTGTATTGATCTGCAAAAGGTTAGAGAAGAAGCGAAGGGTGTTCTGTGGAATGAAGCAGCACAGAATGTGCAGTTTGGCAGAGGAAATACGAACCCTAAAGATTTGGATAAACACGGCCTGGGTAAAGGAAGAAGTTAGGGAATATGTGGTCAACGATACCCTGAGCTATTAAGGGAACTCTGGTTAGGACAATCCAGCCAAGTCTGCGCCACTCGGTTGTAGTGCGCGCTAGGCTTTAGACGAGGAGCAGGAGAAGCAGCTGATTCTGGAAGCCGGATGCAACGTGGACGGGGTGGAATTGAGTGTGAAGTGTGGATGTCAACTGAACGGTGAATGTGCTCAATATTGTTGATTCGAAGCTTTCGAGTGCATGGGAAATGGCAACAGTGAATCTCAATAAAAAATAGCAGTATGTGGTCATGTGTCTTGCCGAAGGAGGCGCTAAACTCTAAGAAGGCGATGGGGAAGAAAAAAAAAGGGAAGATTGCAAGAGCTCTTAACAGTTTATAGTGCTCCATTCGTTATTCCTATAGTCTCCTGTTGACTACCTACTCCGTTCTCATGGGAAGTGTTCGCAACGGTGTCATTCTTAGCAAAGAAAACTATAAAAAAATCTCACTGTGGCGGAGTGATGGTGTATAACACCGTCATGCGAACTCCTCGACACCATTTGAGTAGGAGCGATCGCTTCCAGCTCTCTTGGAGTCACATTCTGGAATGGCTCGAGTATCTCCGTCAGAAGCACAAGCCATTGCTCTGCCAGCAGAAGATGTTCAGCGTCTAGGGCACGTGGGCATCGTCCCGTCTGAAACGTGACACCTTGGACATTTTCAATATATCGGCTGGATCTGATGTGCTTACCTTGCTTAAGCTGAGACAGAACGGCACCTCAACAACGGAGTTCCAGTTTCGCGGCAGCGTCACAAAGTAGCCGAGACGCATTGTTGCCTGTGCTCCAGCTTGCAGAATGAGGCAGGTGTTGTGGAAAATCCCATTCATTCTAAGGATAACACATAAACAACTAATGACGGCGTTACTCAATGTCCATCTGTAGTGTGACACGCATTCTTCTTGCAACATCGTGAAGGCAACATGAATACATATTTCACCAATTCAAACTTGTGGTGGCCAGAATGAGCAAGCCAGAGTTCTCTTCTCGCAGCTGGGTACTGTAGCAACTGATCAATTACTTACTGTACTATTCGATCGATGCAGTTCATGATGCAAGTGCAACGAGTGAGAACCTTGCTGCTTTTGATCACTTCATCGGAGAAGTCGAACAGAATGCGATTCACCCGAGGACATGTCTGATTTCTAGGAATCGGCATCACGATCGGCTCGTTATCCAATCTGAAAAAAGATCGTTTTGTGAGTTTAAAGTCCAAACTTCTTATTAGGGCAGTCAAGCAAAAGGATTTGACGTATGTGCTTAAGTGGAAGCAAACGAAGCCTATTTCTTCGCACTTCGCAGTCTCGTTACTGGAAATGATTGCAACACACGGGAGTGGTCGCGACTAAACACTATTTATGGTGTGCGTGGTGCAGATACGAGGAGACGCCCCTACAGCATAACCATTTGAGGACTTAGATGCCCAACGCCGGTTAAGTCCTTTACCCCTGCGAGGTATGTGAGCTGGTATCAGACATCTGTGAGGTGAACAAAACACTGAAATGGTCGTCGCTTCACCCTCTAACTCACATTCGGTCGATGTATTAGGTTGGCACTAATTTCGTGGACTCTCAAGCGCCTTCAACAAAAGTGTTCATAAACAAATAACAAATAACAAATAACAGTTTTCAACCAAAGTAAGATCTGTTGGAACGTGGGACTTCTTCCCATTTATCAGCTACCTGGCCCTTCCCACAGCTGTAGAATTCTTGTGCTGTTGCAGCCAAGAATCCTTGGAGGTGCATTTTGACATGGTCCACATTAATAAGTCGTCCTCCAACCAAGAAGTGCTGCAGCGTGCTGTAAAGGTGCTAGTCATTTGGCGCAGGGCCTGTGCTGTAAGGCGGGTGAGTTAGACGCTCCCAGCTAAGGTCTTCGATTTTTTTGAAGCTCCCGATTCGTAACATGTGATCTGGCGTTATCTTGCTGATAAATAATTCCGCTCCTGAAAATCTGTCTGAACCGATTCCAGCGGAGTTCAGCCTGCGCGCGGCCAGGTTGAGAAGAGTAGATTACAGCATTAATGCTGGAACCGTTCTTGATGAGCTCCCAGAAGATAGTACCTTCTTGATACCACCAAACGGAGGGAACGTAGCGAACCGGACGCCTCAAAAAATAGAAGACCTTGACTGGAAACGTCAAACTCATCCACCTTACAGCACAGACCTTGCGCCGAGTAACTACCACATTTTTAGTTCGGTGCAGTACTTCTTGGTTGGAAGACGATTTAATAATGTGGACCGGGTCAAAATGCACCTCCAAAGATTCTTGGCCTTAAAAGCACAATAACTCTATGGCCGTGGGATAGACCAGCTACCTGATATATGAGTAGCACTTCTGCGTTCTGAGGGATCTTATTTTAATTAAAGATTGTCATTAGTTATTTGTTAATAAAGAGTTTTGCTGAAGATTCTTGAGAGTCCACGAAATTAGTTGCCAACCTAATATATTTTTTCACCAGTGCGGCCGACTGAACAGCGTTTTTAATACGGTTTAGATATTCTTTATCTGTTTTGAACTCTATCCACCGGCCAATATTTGGCCAATACGTACTCGATCCGCATGTCAACCGCGAATAAAAATCGATTAATCCGATCGATAGTAGTCAACGTATAGTGTAGGCGTTTTTTACTTGTGACGAGTTGTATCCACTAGCCAGCATGTGTTTACGTCGTTCCTATCTTGAGCGGCTGCCAATAGAGATGTGAACCTCTCCCTGCGGTCGCTGCGATGGATGGAGAAATAGTCAGACTGGCAGAGTATCTTTTATATATTTGTTAAGTTTATGACATAATTAGCTTTTTATATATGGTCGGATCTTCTTTTAAATACTATTCCGATTCTTCAACAACTCGTGTTAACCATTAGAGCAAAAGTGAAGAATTGTCTCCCGTTTTCCCCATTATCGAATTTGATAAACTCGTAAACTTTATCAGAATCTACATTCAATAGTGATGAACTGCTAACGCAAAAATATCACGACCATAAGAACCTATACTTCTGAAGCCGACGAATTCTCACAGGTAGGCGTCATCATAGGTGCGGCGATTAATCTGCACCTTATATAAAGGGTTAGGAAAACACTTGGGGAAATGGCTTTGCTTCTAGAAAGGCTGGCTGTGTATGATAAATGTGAAAGGTATTAGCGAACTGTATAACTTTTGGAGAGTCGATTTTTAAACCTACGGGCGAACATAGGTTGTCGCTGAACCTTTTCATGCCTCCTGAGCAAACCTCTCACTCGACTTGCATTTTTCGTCTCGGAAATATTCTATGCTGTGCAGTTTCATGGATCTTCTTAGTGACCATGAAAAATCCGTAAGGGCAGTGACCACCACCGCTTCGGCAAATTCGTCTTTGAAAACGATTAGTGAAAGCGGCAAGGCAATATACCACACAGTGTGATTTCTCACGATTTCTGACGTCAAAGAATGTTCAATTCTTATCGAGGATGACATTATGTACTTTTATGAATTTACGCAGTTGGGGAAAATAAGGGTGTATTTCTTATTCAACTAAGCGTCTTCCTGGGATCGGATTCATCAACGGCTTTAACAGAGAATCCACAGTGGAAAACTCAGATAACGCGACTTATCGCTCACCATATCGCTTGATAAGCCGCGCTATCAGGGATTTCGGCTGTAACTTCTTTGTTGAATTGCTGTAAGTCGCTGACGAATACGGCCCCTTGTCGTCAACCAAGTCATGTGTACTGAAATCAAGGTCTTTTCCTCCCTCCGTTCAAATTCAATCTGAACCTGAAAGCATATTTCTTGTTCTATTTCAGTAGCAGTTCAATCTAAAATTTCCCTCCAAACGTGATTAGTACCATTGGGTCAATATCTGCTACCCATCCACTACTTTCCTAGAACAGAAAATTCTGACTTCCTGTACCTAACACTGGGGTAAAATCTGCATGTGTGCTGTCCCAATGCGACTCTGTTCCCGTCCCTCTGTTTTGTCCTCGTAGTAGCAGCGTCGGTTTTGAATTCATGAATGAATGCATCGTAAATAGTAACTTTTTTAGGTCAGAATACGTTACGGAAATTGGGGATTTTCAAACATTTTAAATGATTCTGACATTTTGTTGAAGCCAGGCATGAGCTTTCAGATGATATTTTTAGTTAATTTAATTGTAGCAGTTGCTCTTTTTTAGTTGTTTTTGAGTCAGTAGCGATGTGGTACCTTTTTTTGATAAATGATTTAATAGAGCTTTTGAGCGTTAAGATTTTTAATATCTCCCGCAAATGTGATAAACTTATAACTAACTATAAATAACTATAAATAACTATAATAACTATTATAAACTTATAACTTGTAACTTAAAATATGTATAGTGCAGGCTTCTTAATGTCTCAAATCTTCATGCTATAGGCAGTGGAAATGCTATTGGTACTGTAGCAAAATCCTACATTATTTTTGGAACATCCGTATAGTAGAGAACTTGCCTTTCCGGTTAGCACCTGTTTTCTAGCAGGGGCACTCATTCTAAGAGGAGAAGAATCAAAAGATTTTAGGGATTTATCCAGTTAGTAAAAAGTGCTCGCTGAGCAACTCTGCGAGTATTCGGGGCTTTAACATAATTTGCTTCCGAATCGAATCGCTTTTTGCTTCTAAACTTTGGATTACAACAAAATTAACCCAGGGTAGGGAGCAGTGAGGGTCTAATGTTTTTCTTATACTTCACCAGACTAGCATTCATCTGTGGTCTCACATTCACGAGGATGACCACAGAAATTCTTTGTAAACATCTGTGCTTCAATTTGTTTCTCAATGAAAAGAGCCGACAAGTCGAAGGCGTCAATTCGTGTGGACAGATAACGGCTTTTCGACCATGTCGCCACTTCATAATCTGTAGAGGTGTGGATTGTTGGGACAATGAGTTGCCCCAACAGCAAGCATTCAGGCAACGTCGTTCTCACAATTTTAACACCCGGTATCAAACATGGAAGTGTGAAAGCGATACGGTTAGCAAGCAATAGATGATGTTTGAGCACAACGGCGGCTAACCTAGAACAGAAACCAAAACAACTCAGGAAACTTACGAGCAAGGCAAGGTAGGTAAATAAGCAAGCGAGAGAGGACTTCTGAGGTACGAGCACATGCAATGTACTCAGAGGGAGGTGTGCTTCAACCAGAGCAGAATTCTTGTATCACTGACGACCAAAACAAGGTTAACGGCTAGCGCGCAAACACCAAACATTGTTCATTCAAAATAAGACAGACATTTCACTTGCCATTTCCGGCGGACCAGTCGGAGTGGGTAGAAGCACGAACTGAATTCCTTGTGCTTGCAGACGAGTGTTCAAGCTCCATTCGAGGATTCGTGTTGTTAATGTAAGGACGTGCCCTTCCCCCACTTGGACATATGTGTTCTACAGCAATCAAAAAGACGTACAGCGGCTACGGCATTTGGAGGGGTAACCGAAGCATGCCGTGCTAATGACAAGCAGCTACCTGAGGCGCGTCTTAAGAGGCTGCCATTTTTTCATTCCAATAACAGATTTCTTTCGTTTCAGCGAAGGGTTGGATTTTCTGTATGTTTGTATGTATGTATAGATTCCTATGGAATTAGTTTTCCACATCAGGCACTAGTAGAGGAAGCACTTCTTCTTTCCGTCAAACTTTCTAGATGTCTGCAAGCTTGCACCTTTCCTGCTATCTTTATCCAACTTGTCGGTTCCACGTGGGTGGTTGGCATACCGTGTCCCGAACCTCCGACAAGTTCTATTGCACAATGGGCACCATGACCAACTGGTGCGGATATTGCTAGGATAGGGGCACTTGCAATACGGCTAATGACTTTCAACTATTTCCAAAATTTTAATATTTAAATGTGCCTGAGGGGCCTAAAAGAGATGATTTATTCCTAGAGAGCATTCACTCTTTTCATTGTTTGCTAGTGTCTGCGCTTTTCATCTGAGCGCACTCTTCTTCGAGTGTATGGAATAACTGTTTAGTGTGGTGTTGAACTCGAAACCGAGATAGTACACGCTTTATTCGCTTCGCTTTAACACGATGTTGGGCTGCTGTCATCTCTCTCTCTCTCTGCCGGAAGGGTTGCTGTTCGGGGGGTCTTTGAATTTTCGCAAGGTTCGTGGCGATGTTTGGCCTGGTAGCTTCAGCATATGTTTGGACTTTTCAGACTCTGAAGAAGGCGACATCGCCGAAACGTTAGTCGTCAATAAAGCGTGTACTATCTCGGTTTCGAGTTCAACACCACACTAAACAATTGGACAACGATCAATGCCGAGATTCATCGAGGGTCGAACCTGGCAGCTGTATGGAATAAATAAACAAAACAGAACAATTTCCTAAGTAGCTCCAAATTTCTGTCAAATTCTGGTGCATCGCTTCCGATTTCGATCCGTAAGGCTCGCTGCATAACTCGACCTTTTCTATTGTCATGATAATTCGCTTAAAATCTCCTGTCATTGACGGACACCGTGTACTCGAAGGAGGAGACGAGCGGCTTAGGATGCTTTCAAGAGCGTCAAAGAAGTTGTGAAGAAGACGGAGAACGTCCATCTATTCAACTTTCTTGTTCTTCCTACACGCACGTCTCCGAGAACTGTACCATAAGAGAGCAGGATGAACACACGATCAGCGTCGCGCAGCGTGGAATCAAGAAGACGATGCACGGAGTGACACGATTTACGCAAGAGTGAGAGAAGGCCTCTGGGTTCCGAGCTTCATCGACGTTCGAAGATCAGAAACGCTGTGGCATGAGCCAAGTGGTCGAAAATTAGGTGGGATGGCCATGAAATGAGTTTCGCAAATATCCGCAAAGCCATATTCGACTTGCTTTTACATGGGATGTTAAACAAGTCCCAGGACCCCGCCAATGACTTGGACAAACGCCTTGGTGAAAGCCCTGAGAGAGCGATATGACGCTCTTCGTATCCTTCTCTACCGAGTTAAATGGAGCACTCTGGCACGAGAAAGGAACGAAGAGAGACACTGCTGGCGCCCGCTACAGCAATTCGATGCTGAACAGGACGACAGGTGATGTGTCCCGCAACTGTTTAATTGTTCCTGCTATTCAAGTAAAGTTTTTAGGCTTTTGCATTCACTTAATTTTCTTTCAGTCTTCTCCATAGTTTTTGCATCATTTCCGGAGTTTTGCAGGAGGGTAGCTTAGTTGAGCCCGTTTAACTGGAACTCCGCAAAATGTGATTGTGAGTGCTAGGACAAATAGCCCATGAAAGTGGGACTTGTAGAGATGGCGATCAAATTGTCTTCTCAGTTGTTGGTTTTACGGTATATCGAAATGATTAGGAAAAAGTTCCGCAGCACGTGCTTCCCTCTATCGAATGGCTCCTCTATCCTGACCAGTGTTCACAATAGCCGGCATTCCTTCCCATGATATATGGTATACTCCCGTGGGACTATCCGTGGACGCTCGTCGTCGAATCGGGACGACCCGCGTCATACTGGAGCGCGTTTCTGGAACCGAACTTCAAGGGAAGTATAACTGTAAGATATAAAAGGCTCTAACCCGTCACCGCTGTCTACGCTGCAGAACACTGTTTTCAAAGAACGACTTTATCAGCA
The DNA here is from genome assembly GCA_947359475.1 of Heligmosomoides polygyrus bakeri. Taxonomy (NCBI): domain Eukaryota; kingdom Metazoa; phylum Nematoda; class Chromadorea; order Rhabditida; family Heligmosomidae; genus Heligmosomoides; species Heligmosomoides polygyrus. The sequence continues at coordinate 86,075,885 of OX375865.1, read as the reverse complement.
TCAAAAAAAACAATCGGCACAAAAAGAGATTGTGGAGATGCTGACACTAACTAAGTAGGCTGGAGTCGGAAATCGAGTGGCTGGGGAAATCGACGAGGGCAGGTTGACGGGATGCCGTGTACGAGTGGATGTGGGTCTCTTTTTATAGAGCCGAGATCATAGGTCGAATCGCCTTTTTGGCCCCCAAACGGTCCCTCCCGACATGCCTTCCCCCCTCGAAGACATCGTCACCGAGGGTATTTGCGGCAACGCCTACTGCACGGTTTCCCACCGTTTCAAAAACATACTTAGGTTGCGCAGCACCGACATAATTATTAAAATATTAGCACCCGCCTCTGGCTCAACAAACAATTTGCCATCAATCACAGCATTTCTAGACGTGATAAACACTTGGTCAAATTACTGAGGTTGCGGATAGCATCATCAAAAGATTCCCATAGATCAGCCATTCCCATCCATTTTCTATAGTTTCTCGACATTATGGGCGGTCATGCAGTTGCAATCAGACCTCCTTCCGAATAGGCTTTGGTCAACTTTAGCAACTTACTGGGAGCATCATCCTTGAACTGCGAGTCTAGCCGCCAAATTATTACCCATGCCCGCGACGTCTTCCATTCGTCGAGAACTTCGATCAATCTCCCGAAATTGGAAACGACTTTAGTGACGATGCCTCCACGGAGTCCGTCACGCTTCATCGGATTCGCACCCTCGAATTGGTGTACACGACTGGACCAGTTTTCCTTGGTCGACTTCTCACCTCTCGCCTGGTCCTCTATTTCTTCTCGAATCTTCTGTAGAGCTTTATCGTATGATCGAAGAACATCGTGATTTTCAATAGGGGTGTGACCAACAATGTTTTTCGTATCACACAAGAAGCCCGTCCAGTCGACGCATTTCCCGAAAGCAAACTTGAGGACAATCTTCAAGGTGTCGGTGTCGAAACAAACGTGTCGTTTGCGGTAGAGCTTGCTTTATTTATGTTTCTAAGCCGAGGCCGTAACGGCGAAACATGTTGCAGGCCAACCATGCAGGCCATGTGTTCCCAAAGTCTTCTCTTGCCACGGCTGCAGGGAACTGAATTCCCTCTATATCTCCGAGTTTTGCGCCTTCGAAACAGTCATCTGCGCACTTGAAGAGTAAGTGTCCTTTTTTCAGCGGGCTGAGTAGTGCTGCTCCACTGAAATGTGCTTCTGTTACTTTACATACTTTCGCTACCGGTCGGCCTTTCTTCTCATCCCTTTTTCTTCTGCTAGTTTTCAATTCCTTCGTCAGAAAATAATTGGGTACCACACGCAGCATGTCAAACTGTAGCCATTAGTGAACGTATGTCTCATCCTTGTTAACTCGGTTATTTCCTCCAACACCTTGTTTTCGAATTCTCCACCTCTATCTGATATTATGGCCCTTGGCCAACGGCAGCTTTCGGCCATCCATCTAACAAACAGTATTTCCGCTACCGTTCGCGCCGTCTTATCCGATACGCGTACGGGTACACGGAGGCGTACTTTGAAAACAAATCCATAGCAGCTATGTTAGGCAACACAACCATTTGACCTAGTTTTAATGTCTCTTAGCCATTGTTTGATTATCTCTTGAACTTTTGACTGTGAGCGCGATCTCACGATCATGCGGGTGACGTGGTATATAAGCGTACTGTTATTAGCAGAGGGGTTAATATCGCTCATTGTATTGTTTGTGTGGGTCTCGTATTGTATTCTAGATAAAGTTTGTTCAATCACTTCGATTCGATCTAGGGAAAACAGCTGGAAAGAATCCAGGAATACTTGAAGCCTTGGATAAACCTTCCGCGATTCTGGCACGTCGGTGCCACTGACCATCGCGAGAGTGGGAGTAAACCACTTATTTGGGGGCCGAACCACAGCTGGCTGGGAGGTGAGGTCGAAATGAAAGGAGGACCTGTTTAGCCTGAAGCCCATGTGTGTGGTCGATAGTCAGGCCTGTCAAACTACTTAAGGACGGGCCCTGCACCGCCTGAAGCCTTCGCGTATGGTCGATATTCGAGCCAGTTGCACTACTTATTTGGAACCGGAAGCGCCTGAAACCCACGTGTGCGGTTGACATCCAGGTTAGTTGAGCGACTTATTTGAGGCCGAACCGCAGCTGGTCCCGAGCTCAGGCCTAGATAGAGGAAACCTAAGGAGACCTAGTGAAGGGTACGTTGACGAAGTCGAAGCGGGTCGAGCAGAGCCTGAAGCCCACGTGTGTGGTCGATATCCGGGCCAGTGAACCTACCAGAGTCCCACGTCAAGCACCGTGGGAACTGGGTGAACGGAGGACGACTGAGTAAGACGAGAAGGAAGCAATCGATTGGGCTGATCGTTTTCGCTGCTGGCCAGAGACAAGGGTACGGGTCCCAAGACGGGAATAGGAGGCGCGCGAAGCGAACAGGAAGGCCCAAGATCTTTCAAGTATCGATCAGTTTCTACTAAGTGGGCTTATTTGAAGTAGCCGTTCAACTCAGCGATCCCTCATAGTCGTCTCAGTATTTGCGTCATTGTGGTGCATTATTGTGGTGCGTACTCGTGCGTCGTGTGGTCGTGACTCGAGTGCCATCGCACCGAACGTTTAATTGTAATTTCAATTGCAGGACTGGCAAGACGGACCGCCACGCTCAAGAAAAGCTGTCGTCTACCCCGTCATATTCGCATTCGCGCGACGAAATGGATTTGGGAGAAACCCGAACAGACTCAGGGGTTTCACTAAAGAATTTGAAAGGCCCGCGCAGAGGATAACAGCGCAGATTGCCACTACTGCAATTACATGTGACACATAGCTGGGCAAAACCTTACGCACAGTCGACCCTAAAAGGGATAGTGCGGCAAGCGCAGTAAACGAGCAGAGCGCGTTTGTGAAAGAAATAGTAAAAAACTCGCTGTCTGAATTACGCGAACTGTGCGGATCAAGGGTGGAAGATGACATAAGCGAACTACTGGAGACTGCGCAAATTGGGAAAGCGAGTCAGCTCAGAGGTTACATGGATGTTTTGCGGAGATGAGCGCCACGATTAGGAAAGTTAGCACACAGCTTGAATGTCCGGAGGACATGGTAAATCAAGGCTGGAGGAAAGCTTAAGCGCGCTGCGTTTTGAAAGAGAAAATAGTGAAGGATTGCAGGAGTAACTACAAAGTGAGAGGTTTCAGGTGGAAGCCCTGAGACAAGAGGTGGAGAAGCTGCAGCGCGCAACAAAGGATGACCATGAAGCCGCGAAGACCGGTATGTCACATGGTGCAGGCAAAACAAATTATCAGTTGAGACGAAGTGTTTCATTTCAGGAATGGCCTTGACTATCGAAACAAAACATGTTTAAGTTATTGTTAGCTGTCGTTGTTTTAGATGATGTTGTTGCCGTTTGTTCAAAATTGTTGTGTCATTATATTTTATGTTATTGAAGAGCTATGAAAATAATTTTAATTTTATTAAATAATAATACAATAATTATCTAAATACTTTTGCGTATAGATTTTCACCTAATTCTATTGGAAGCCATCGACCCAAAGATCATGCTCGAATATGCTGACAGGAGAATACGTGAGCAATCCCGAAGCACGACACTGGTCGGACATTGGTGAGAACATTGATAAGTTTTCAATGAGCGATCATATTCGAACGTTAACACAACCATATATCTCTACATTTTCGGGTAAACCGAACAAATGTTTCAAAAGCTTTTTGCGGTCATTCGAAATTAAGTATCCAATGAATCAATGGAAATCTTAAAGTCGCTTGCAGCTGTTTCAAAGCTTTCTTCGTTGATCCGCGCTTGTTGTATTTGAAACACTGCCAAGGGAAGTACGCGAAGGAAGGTTTGATGAAGTAGCAGAAGCTATGAAAAAACGTGTGTGTGTTGATTCAAAAAGCGAAAGCGTGAAAGCATTAGCAGATCTTTGTAAGAGAGCACTCAGAGATGGCCAGTCAGTAGGCAAGTTGCGCCTAGTATTAGAAAGGTTATCTAATAGAGCGTGCCCTGATGTGCTCCGAGAGGTAACAGTGCTCCAAAAAGCTAAGAATTTATGCAGACAGCTTTCTAACTGGAATGGTAGTTACTGCTTGACGGAGGCGTTGGAAACCAGCGGAAGAGGCTTACGAAAAGATAAAAGTGGTGGTGCTGCGTCTGGAAAAAAGTGACAAAATTGCAGAGTAATGCAAAAGCGGACTACAACGTCCAGGTACTTGGGCAGATAGGCAAAAATGAATAAGTCTAAGTTAACCATGAGTGAGGATATAACCTCTGTGGATGGCGCCGATAGAGAACTGCAGGACACCCGCGATAGAAGTCAGCACGAGGTCCGACTGAAAACAGGGAATGGGAGCACCCAATTGATCAAAGGCAGCAAAGGGATGGAGGCGTCAGAAAATGAGATATCGTTCCTGGATGGCGTCAGAGTAGCCGTAAAACTAAAGGAGAGCAGCAGTACGTAGCGGCATACGTTGGTGAAGGCTCAGACGAAACCGTTATTTTGGAAACCAATGCGCTACATGCGTTTAATTTAGAGGGTGGAAAAAGAGGTAAAAGAAGTCAAAAGAAGTCTGCCATCAAGTCGAACTCGGTGAATAACAATCGAGATGACCCAGAAGCGAAGGTGAAACAGCAAGTGTTCATTCCTTCTGGTGGGAGCCAAACGCTACCGTCTCATGCGCAGCCTCGCTAAAAGATCTTTGTCTGTGTTCAGCAAACACAGCCGTCCCAGAAGGGATTTGTAGTGCATCAGATGAGAATGAGATAGACATTCCCGTACTTAACAACACCAAGCAAGATATGGTATTTAAGGAGGAATGTAATCGGTCAATGTAGAAATGAGGAATGGATAAAGCCCAAGCACATCGAACCAGACAGTGACATGTTGGATCTGACACAATCAAAAAAGTGGGTTACGCCCACTGAAAGGCTTAAAAGGTTTGAAGGACATGGCACAAAGGAATGGACTCCTAGCAGAGGAAGCGGTAGCGATAATAGAGACCTACGGCGATGTCTTTGCAGTGACGGATGCTGAATTGACTTCAACAGACTTGGTTGCCCAGGAAATAGACACAGGTGACTACAGACCGATAAAACAAAAAACAAGACCAATCCTGATTAAAGCGAGGAAGGAGTTTAACGGAATTATCAAGGAGTTGATACAGAGAAGAATTGTGGAGGAAAGCCCATCAAATTGGGCTTCGCCAGTCGTCCTAGTGAAGAAGAAGGACGAAACCCTGAGGCTTTGCATAGACTACAGGGAGTTAAATAAGGTAACCCATCAGGACTCGTATCCGCTCCCGAGTATTGATGCCGTGTTACAAAGCCTAAGCGGGAAGAAAGTTTTTTCGACGATGGACCTAGCATCCGAATATTGGCAAATTGGACTAACAGAAGATGCAAACCGGAAAAGTGCCTTCACAACAAGTGAAGGATTATTATAGTTCACGGTACCAACTTTCGGACTTTTAACGAGTCTTGCAGTCTTCCAACGCCTAACGGACACAATGATAAAAGGATTGGATGTAGAAGACGGTGAAGTATCCGTCTACAGCGACGATATTCTGATCGCAACGGAAACGTTACACGGTCACAACCAAGTAATGAAGTTGGTGTTCGACGTGCTTCGAAGGGCTAACCTTCGCCTGAAACCGCAAAAATGTGAGTTACTGAAGGAGATGGTATCCTTCTTGGGACATCGAATACATAAAGACGGCATATGTGCGGACACAGATAAGATGCAGAGGATCGTCGATTGTCCTGCTCCAAAAAATGTGGCCGACTTAAGGATATTCCTAGGAATGGCACCATACTATAGGAAATTCATTGCGGGATTCTCCAAAATGGCCAAATGCCTCTATCGCTTTAGCGGTCCTAACAATAACTGGCAATGGGGTGATGAAGAAGTGAAGAGCTTTGAAGCCCTGAAGAAGGCCACGACAACTGCTCCGGTGCTGGCCCAACCCAACGTGGTAGCGATCGAGGATGGAACCAGGCCTTTCATTATTTATATGGATGTTTCCAAGGAGGGGATCGGGGATGCTATGTCAAGAAAAATGATAAACTCATGCATCCCATATTCTTTGCTTCGAACGGAGTAACAAAGGCAGAGAAAAACTACCACGTAACGGACTTGGAAGCACTAGCGGTAGTGTTCGCATTAAAGAAATTTCATTTCTTCACCTATTGATTGAACGTAGCCGTAAGAACCGACCGCCAACTGCTGACTTGCCTGTTCAAGAGCACAAACATCTTGGCTAGAGTATTTCGATGGGCATTAGAAGTCAAAAGTATCGTTTAAAATTGAGTACGTCGTTGGAAAGGTTAAATCTGTCGCGGACGCCCTGTCCCGTAGTGCTGTGAAGCTACCAGACGAAGACTTGCCGACGAAACACAAGAAAGATTTGATAATTTGCGAGGTAGCTGCAAAGGATAGCGAAAGGTTGCAAGAACTGCAGCAGGATGTCGATTATAAGCAGCTATAAGTGATTCGAAAGTTTATTTGGATCACAAGGAAGTAAAACTGCCAAGGTGTGTTTTTTGTTTCAAAATTCCGAGTTGCGGACCTATTTATCGACAAGGGTGACCTGAACATGATGTTGGAAAACAATTCCGTAAGAGTAGTACCAAAATCGAAGAGGAGAGAGCTGTTCGACGAAGCGCATAGTGGTGCGATGGCAGTGCACCTAAATGGGCGCAAGTCGTATCGGCAGTTAAAGAAGACAGCGTTTCGGGAAGGAATGAAGCCGATATTGTGAAGTGGTCCAAGGAATGATCCAGCTGCTTCTTAGCAAGAGCCCATGAAATGCATACCCCACCTTTGAGGCCGTTCACAACAAGCGCTCCATATGATCTCATTGGGATAGACCTGGTGTTAGATTACGGGTATAGCGCAGTGAATAACGAAGATCTATAACACCAAAGAGAACGGTATGGCAGAAAGAGTGATAGAGACGCTAAGTAGAATACTCCGTAAGAAGACGATGATACCAGCAGAATGGGATCTGCTTCTTCTCCCTATGGTAGTATTTGCCTATAACGCAACGCCTCACGACGCTACTGGGGAGAGCCCATTCTATGCTTGCTACTATACCTTTAACGTAATACCTAACGAAAAGTTATCGTTTAATCATGCTGTCGCTGACGATTACAAACATGAGTTGCTAGCTGGTATTCGCCTAGCTCAGGATTGGACGGGTGAGTTGAATGAGGGCTACAAGCACAAAATGAAGGAAATCTATGATTCGCGACATAAATAGATCAGCAGAAGCTACCTAAAGTAGGAGGCAGGGTGTTTCTCAAAGTGCCTAGAGAAAAAGCCAGCAGAAAGTTTCCAAAACTTTGTGAACCGTGGGCAGGACCCTATATGGTCATCGAAACAAGCCAAAACTACGCTCTTATTTCCCACATGAACGAAAAGGAAGAGCCAATAAAATGATCCCGATGGACGCGATAACTGCTGTTCCGCCTGAGGTTTCTAGTGAACCGATAATAACCAAAATAAATTAAAAGAATAAAATAAAATAAAATAAAATAAAAAAGCTGAGCGGCGTCAAGTATTCGCTAACAGTATCTTTTCCAGGACGACTGCGACCGGTTAAGATACAGGAGCTCTCGGTCTATTTTTCCGCTATCCGGACTGCACAGTAAAGACGGAGCCACGTACGACTATTCCGATTCTAGACAAGTTGTTCCAAGATGTCGTGCCCTCTGCAGGAGGAACGATGGGAAACCTTCGCTTCGATACAATTTTCAGTCTCGCTCGTCTGATTTCAATTTTCGAAAGCGAACGTGATGTTGATCGCAAACGGTTTCTGAAGGCTGACAGGCATCTTCGTTTTTCAAGCATTGCTGTGATCAGTATTTCGCACTCTCATCTTGCATGGTGGTTCTCTTCTCAGTCTCTCTCATGACGACGGCACCGGTGTCCCTATCAACCAGATGAACGAGCTCAACAATGAAGGCGTCCGATTCGCGAAGCAAAACTCATGGAAAGACGTTTGCGCCATTGAAAAGCGGCAGCAGAAAATCCTACTCTTCCTGTCTGATGGATTCCATGATATTAACGCAGTGCTTAAGAAGCAGAACATGGTGGAGTGCTAAGTGTGCTGGAAGCTGAGTGACGTCAGCGTGCTAATGACTGGATCCGATGCGCACGTATGTGTGATTTGAGGACCTACGTCGGACGTGGCATTCGCGAAAAAACAATGGTGTAGACTTCGCTTGTCAGCTTTCGCATCAGCTGCTCGGAATGGAACAAAAATTATCGCCGTAGCCCCGTGGTCCTCGTAGAGAAGCTGCATACTTCCAGAATCGGATGGATATGAACCAAGCAGAGAGCAGGAAATTGGTGGCACTCATGGCTCACAATATTGTTAGTCTCATACCGGTGGAAACCACTTGTAAGCCGTCCCATGGGCCCAGGCGCACCCAAAGGAATTAAGTGCGGAACCATACTCGAAGGAGACGGTACCCGCAAATGCCGAGCGAATATGTGAAAGTAGAAGTCTCCCTACCGCAGCTGCTCGAGTCTTCGTCTCGTGGAGGCAGAGTGTGCAATTATTTCAAAGCCAGAGAGGAAGTGAGAGTGAACCGTGGCGGAGTGAAGAAAACGTATTCCAACTCATTCAGGGACTTCGCGTTCCCAGGAAATATGCACAATTGGACAATGGCACTGCCCTACAGCCTTCGAGGACGTGGTGGAACCTATCGTGGACGCGGGCGACGCTGCAGACTACGATCTCTACTCCAGCGGCAAGGACGCCGCTTCACCCCAGGGGAGATGTTAGGCAACCCAACCATTTGACCTAGTTTTGATGTCTCTTAGCCATTGTGTGATTATCTCTTGATCTTTTGAATGTGAGCGCAATCTCACGATAGTACGGATGACGTGGTATATAAACGTACTGGTATTAGCAGAGGCGTTCACATCGCTCATTGTATTGTGGCTGTGTCTCTCGTATTGTATTCTAGATAAAGTTCGTTCAATCACTTCGAGTCGACCTAGGGAAAACCAGCTGGTAAGAATCCAGGAATATTTGAAGCCTTGGATAAATCATCCGCGATTCTGGCACGGTGCCACTGACCATCGCGAGAGTGATCCATTTATTGTTACCACGTATTTGTTCCCTCTTGATGTCATCCTCAGCTCTAGGATGTCCACTCCAATCACTTCATATGAGCTATTAGTTACTAGTGGCTTCGGCGGAGGGACAATAGTCAGCCTGTGGTTATGAATGAAACATTTCTGATCTTCTTTCTACCACCTGTGAGAATCTTGAGCCATGTCTTCCAAAAAGTCTTCCAAGGCTTGCTTGGACAGTCTATATAGCAAATTTTGCGCGTTAAAGTGCCCTCTAAATTGTGCTGCATGTGGAAGCTTTCGTAACGAAAATTCTCTGCAACAACGAAAACTAAGGATCCGTCTTCCCGGTACATCAGCAGCTCGACATTATATAATACGGAATCAGCAACGCGTACAGGAAATCTGCACGCTGGTATTCGTACTACTCCATCTGCCTTACCATTTACCAGACACTCAATTATTTCTGCAAACAAAGGATCTCTTTCCATCTCCTTAAGCCACTTGGTGTTTTCTGTAATTCGTATTGAGTTCACTACTGCCTCATTTTCACCTAGCGAATCCATGCCCGTACTGGTAGGTTCTCTACTTAGGGAGTCTGCTATGACATTTGCTTTACCCTTTACATACTTGATTCTTAAATTGTACCGCTGCACTTCTGAGGACCATCTGAGCACTACAATACCGCCCGCGTCGCGCGGTCAAAAAGACGGTTTGCGACGGAAAAATCCGTCGCAAACCGTCGCATGCTCATAACTCCTGTAATCTTGAGTTGTTTCAGAAACTATTGGCACCATTCGATTTGTCTCCTCGAGATCTACAAAACCATGTATGAAATTTTACCAGGCCACCGCGTTTTCGCCGTGGGTGGCCTAAAAAAATAACTGCAGCAGGCTTTTGCGATTGGAGCACCTCATTTTCCAGGACGTGCATGTGACGTGCAGTGTTTTCGGAGCATCTCAAGCATGGCGTGCGTTGTCAGTGCTCTGTCATGCCTGGAATGTTCCGAGAGTGCGCCATGCACAACACATATAAGATCGAACCTATCAATCGAATGGGCGGAAGCATGCGCACTGGATTTCTTTCTTCGTTTGATGGAAAATGTAAAGCTTTCAAGACTATCTTGCTCCTTGGAGAACTTTATAAGATATTTTAAGCCGTCCTACTTAGGAGTTGCTGCAATCACTCAGATGAGTCTTTGGAGTGCGCCGCGTGCAATGCGTATAGAGATGAACCTCAATCGAATATCAAATATCAAATATCAATCGAATAATCGAATGGGTTCAACTGGTAGAGTGAGCGTTGAGTTCTATCATAAATTTCCGGCCGCCCTACTAAGGAATTGCTCTAAGGCTGTCCAGCTAACCTTCGGAGTGCGTCGTGAACAATGCATATAGAGTCGAACCTTTCAATCAAGGGGGCGTCCGCTTGCAAATTGCACGCGCGGACGTGTTCGGAGCGTAATAACTATTTCAAGTTCAAATCGTTTCGGCTGCAGCTCGTGGGTCTTGTAAGCAGTAAAACGGTCTAGTAGTACGCTAATGTAGGACGGTGTAGCTTAGGAAGAGGCAATGTTACGAAAATGCAGGTGAGGCCTGTGTGACGCATTTTTTGCCGATTTCGGTGGACCACTGCGGGAAGACCCGGCGAGCAAACGGTCTTGAAATGCGTGTGCAAACAGAGCGCTTAAGTTCCTCACGATGGCGTACTCAGAACTCCTCAGCTTTCTAAACTGCCTCAGCCTCAGCTGCCAGTTTAAACCGGCGGAAGATAGCGGTTAGAGTTTCTTGCACTCTTACTCGCCCAGGCTTGATTGTTCGACACTCTCAGTGGTACCGTTCTGTTCAGCATAAAAGGCGCTATCGAATGGTACTAATTTCTTGCGATTCTGGGAATATCGGTTTTTTTTGATAATTTCGTAAAGGCTCAACAGCGCGGCAGAAGGTCGATGACGTCATCGGAAAGCGATGTCTTCGAATTGGGCCATGCTTGATACCGTTCGATAGAGCTTTTCATGCTGAATTGAACAGTGTTACTGTGAATAGGAAAGTGTAATATGGGTGGGTAAGATCGAGGAGAACACCGACCGTTATTGTGCTAAATTGCACGCGGGGGCGTGTTCTGAGCACGATAACTCTGTCATGTTTGAACCTTTCCAGTTGCAGCTTGAGAGTTTTGTAGGCAACAAAATGTTCTAGCGCTGCGCTGAAATACAGCAATGTAGCTTATGACTGTACAAAGTTACAGCGGTGCGAAAATGCAGGTTAGCCTTGCGTGGCACAATTTTTTCCAAATTCAGTCGACACCTGCAAGAACTCGCGGTGAGCTAACGGCCTACAAATGCGTCAGCGAGCAGAACACTTAAGGTACTTTAAGAAAATGTCTTAACAATTCCATAGCTGATTAAACTGCCTTAGCACCAGCTGCCATTTTCGGGCGGCGGAGTTTTAGCGTTGAAGTTTTCTGCGCCATTATTCGCCCAGGTTTCGAGTGTTCGACATTCGCAGTGGTACCGTTCTGTTCAGCATGGAAAGCGCTTTCAAATGATATCAACCAGTTCTCGACCAGTTTCAGAAAGATCGATTTTTTGACAATTTTCCATCGAGGACGGAGGCGCTCCAGGCCGAGCCTGCGCGAACGATGACGTCATCGAAAATCGATGTTTTCGAAATTGGCCGAATTTTCTCGTCCAAAATCTAAGGGTTATTTGGGGCGCTGATTACGAACCCGACGTCCGTCTTTGAAAATTCCGCCGATTTTGGTAGGTTTTGGATATTCTTCTGGAGAATTGGAGGTGGTCAGGTCAGTATCACCGATTTTGCTCAAACGTCGTATAGGGGCGGGGACTTATTCGGGGTGTCGAACAGGATGCCGAAGTTCATTCGGGCGATTACGGCAGGAGACCGCCCATACCGATAACTGAGGGTGACCGGTGATCCTGATCCGACCACCCTCAAACGGGTAGTAACCTACTGAAATCGGCGGAATTTTCAAAAACGGGCGTCGGATTCGTAATCAGCTCCCCAAATAGCAGCCTAGACGATTTTGGACGAAGTTTGCACTAGGAAATTTGGCCAATTTCGAAAATATCGGTTTTCGATGACGTCATTATCCGCGCCGGGCCCGCCAATGGCGCCCTCGTCCTCGATGGGAAACTGTCAAAAAATCGATTTTTTTTGATATTGGTCGAGAGTGACACTCTTCGATAGAGCCCTTTGTGGTGAACAAAATGGTGTTATTGTGAGTGTCGAATACCCAAATGTGGGTGAGTAAGAGTGCAGGAAACTTCAATGGCAAAGTCCGCCGCCCTAAAATGGCAGATGGGGCTAAGGCAGTTTAGGCAGCTGGGCAACTGCGAGCATATCGTCTTAAAGCACCTTAGGTGTTCTGCTCGCCAACGCATTTGCACGCCGTTGGCGTCGCGCAATGGTCTACCGAAATCGGAAAAAATTGGGTCGCACAAGCCTCACCTGCATTTTCGGAGCGCTGTAATTTAGTCCATTCATGAGCTACACCGTTGTACTTTAGAGCACGTCAAGAACCTTGCACTGCCTACAAAGTCTTTGAGTTGCAGCCTAAACGATTTGAACTTGATAGAGTTATTGCGCTACGAACTCGCTCGTGCGTGCATTTGCGAGCGGTCGCCCCACTCCATTGATAGGCTCTATTCTATACGCATTGTTCACAGCGTACACTAAAGCCTCCCTGGAACAGAGTACAGCAATTCCTGAGTAGGGCGGGCGGAAATTTCTAATCTAATCTAATTTCAAACACGGCTCTATCGTATATTTATTTATTTAATTGCACTCTAGGGTGCACTACAACGTCAACGAAGTCGACAAACAAACAAAATAACCATTAAAACCACTTTAGCAATTACAATCTGACTACACTGATTATATGGTGACTCCCGCAGCAATGTACTCATGCTAATAATATGTGGTGTATAGAAGGTTACGGACCGAAAGAGGTGTTACTCATAGGAATATGTAAAGCTCTTATGCATTTGTATATGCATTTTGCACGGCGCACTGTCTCTTCTCGCTTCTTAAAACCTCTTAATTTGTATAAGCTGCAGTCAGCGTGTACACTAAAGCACCTAAAGAGGGTAAGCTTTGATGTTTAGCCCGACATTTGAACCGCTTCCGCTCGCTCGATTGATAGGTTCGATCTCATATGCATTGTGTACGGCGCACTCCAAAGGCTCATCGGAGTGAGTGGAGCAACTCCTAATTAGAACGGCTAGAAATTTCTTATGTTCTCCAAACGGTGCAAGATAGTCTTGAAAGCTTTACATTTTCCATCAAACGAAGAAAGAAACCCAGTGCGCATGCTTCCGCCCATTCGATTGATAGGTTCGATCTTATATGTGTTGTGCATGGCGCACTCTCGGAACATTCCAGGCATGACAGAGCACTGGCAACGCACGCCATGCTTGAGATGCTCCGAAACACGTCACATGCACGTCCTGGAAAATGAGGTGCTCCAATCGCAAAAGCCTGCTGCAGTTATTTTTTCAGGCCACCCACGGCGAAAACGCGGTGGCCTGGTAAAATTTCATACATGGTTTTGTAGATCTCGAGGAGACGAATCGAATGGTGCCAATAGTTTCTGAAACAACTCAAGATTACAGGAGTTATGAGCATGCGACGGTTTGCGACGGATTTTTCCGTCGCAAACCGTCTTTTTGCCCACCAGATCAGCTCTCCTACCTACGTTCTCCAATACTACGCAGAAGTCCGCAACATCCTGCCCTGGTCTCATGCCCAGTATTCTTAGTTCTGTCCGTGCCCTCATCCTGCTGGCCACGGAATCATTTGGTAAAAGCTGTCCCAATTTTTTTACTATAGCGTCGAATCCTTTTCCCACTATACTTATTGGAAGAGCATTCGTGATATTTTAGCACAACCCCCAAATGGTCGTCGGCTAATATTTCAATCAAAGTGTTCTCATCTTCTACAACCTACTATATTTCCGACGAAATCTCTTAACAAATTCGTCGATATGTTCTTCTGTCTTCCCTTTGAAGATCTTTGGGTCAGGTCAGCACATGATAATGATCTCATATCATGCAGAAGATTCATGCTTGAATTCTGACCTGTGTTTGCTGGCTGTCTTTCTGAAGCCTCCACACAGTTGGTCGATCTGAGTTCTAACTGCCGAAACTCTTTGCACCATATTCACCGGCGCTTTTCTTGAGTTCTCTGACGACACGGACGAGCTGTGATGCTTCAACATTTAGCTCATCACACAAACTCATTAGGATGTCTCCATCCCGCTCCATAGTTTGTATGTATTCTTGCCAGTCTTCTTTGGTTTCAATGCCTCGCATACACAAGATTTTCCCAACCTCTTCATCTAACGTGATAGCGGCCCCACAACAAGCTATCAGTCGTTCCATTGATTCATCTACTTTTTTAATGCTTCACTCAACATGCGGTCGTGCCCGCTCTTATAGCGTGCTGATATCCTATGTTCTTGCAACCCTTCTCTCATGTGGGCTGGTATGCTCCTTATAAATATTTTCTAGGAATACCCCAACTCACTTCTCAAAAAAAAATTCACTCCGGGCGAAATTTCTTTGTCCATCTTTTCCATTTGAGCTTCGTTTTCCGCCATCTACAGCCTTTTCTGAGACCACTGAACCTTGCTTGGGTTGTCAAGCACAAAAGTTCGCTAAACACACTTAGCGCGAAACTCGACGGATAAAAACGGTCGTACGGTTTCCCTATACACTCAAGTTCTGGCAGGAGCAACGCCCTACGTGCCTTTCACCGTCTCGATATCCGGTCGATTATCTCCTCACGCACTCTCGTCTCTCCCCACCATTACTCTCGGTGGCTCACGCTTCCTCTCTTCAAAAGCCGTGTCCCTACCTGCGACACCTTTCGATCTGCAGGCACTCTACGCTCTTTTGTAATCTGCAGTGTGACTTTATGACTGGTTCGGTTCGGCCACTTGTAAAATATAGAGGTCTCTAACGAGTCACCGCTGTCCACGCTGCAGAACACAAATTTCAACGAACGACTTTATCAAGAGCAAAAAGAACAAACAAACAATCGACACGGAAGGAAATTGTGGAGATGCTGACATTAAGTAGGCTGGAGAATCGAGTCGCTGGCGAAATCGACGAGTGGGATCGACGGAATGCCGGGCACGAGTGGATGTGGATCCTCTGTGGGAAGTCACCTCCCCTTTTATAGTGTCGAGATCATAGGTCTAGCGCCTCTTCCCGCGCATGATCTTTTACAATGCGCGCCTTTTTGACCCCCAAACGGACCCTCCCGACATGACAGGATCCCAGCTATTTTCGCGGGATCCGTGATATTGGAGCGCGCTATTGTGGCTGGAGCGCGTACTGCCAGCAACGTGTGATTCATTTCGATTTTTCGATCCAGATGCGTTATTTTCACGGAATCGCTAGTCATAACAAGACAACTTCACTTTTGATATCTCTACCGGTTAAGGTAGGGCTTGAAAGCTAATGCTAGGTTCGTTAGATTTGTAAGCGGCAACTCATATCTTCGTCTTTGGATATCTGGAGTCCATAAAAGGATTATTGTGAGTTTCTATATTGTTGTCTTTTTCAGAAGATTTTCTCTTTGTCAGAAGATAGTTAATATGCCTTCTCGTTAACAGTTACCTTGTCGAGAATGTAGTAAAGTTTTGGGAAAGAAGAACCTGTGGAGCCATCTTCGAAATGTTCACCGTCGAAGCGAAGATGTGGTCCAAGTCCGAGAAGAGCTCAACCGTGGATTGTCCGTTATTTGAGGAACGCTTTGTCAGTCGGCACTGCCAAATAAGCTGACATGGCACTGCCAGGTAGAGCACTCGGAGAATGACGCTTCTCAGGAGTACAGTGTGTTTTCGTTAACGTTCGATAGTGAGCATGAGTAGATGGGACAAGCTTTACCACTTCCTGTCATTATACCTTTTATAGATTTTAGTGACCTTCAGCAATGGTTTGAAGATAAATGTGGGAGCACCCGCATTTCGCTTTCCGTGTTTTCCGTGCTCAATAATAAAACAGAGTTTGTTGTCAACTATTTTGAGATAGTATAGAAATGTAGTTTGTAAAACACTATGTACTACTTCATTAACCGTCTGCGAAAGGAAGACCGCGGAGGATCTATGTTGTCATTTGTCGTGAAAAATATTTACGGATTATCATTGCACAGTACAACATGCAACTTGGCTGGCGACATAAAAACGATGTGGTCTCTGTTCAATTTCGAAAGATAATCCTTGCGATGGAATCAGGCTTTTTGAGCCGCCTCGTGATCAAAGTGGGAAGGCTTTCTGATAGGTAGTGAGTGTACAACGGATTAGGGCGGTTCCGCTCATGATCTTTACGCTAATTTAGTGATTATCGCTCCAAGAATGCTAGAGTGGCTGATAAAGTACTCGTCGGATGGCAGTAGTTTGGACGACACTTTTAACGGAACGAGATACGCGTTCAAACTGGCGACGTTAATGGTCAAAGAGAACGCGGACTGCCAAGAAGTATGGATATACATGCAGTCATATTCTGGTGCCTTTGAAGGAGATCTGTTTTACTTTTCTTTTGAGTACGTGGATGACTGCTGCAGAAGTTCGAACAATGTTTCTCGTTATTCGATCACTGGTGCCAGATTTTGCTCCTAAAAGAATCGCGACCGACGAAGCAGCACGCTTCTATAACGGCTACCGCGCAGTCTTCCTGCAATCGACAACTCGGCTGCATTATTGCCGGTTTCGTGTATTACAATCATAGAAAAGGGAACAAAGCAACCCATGGAAGTAAGCAATGTTCTTACTGTATGAAACAATTGCGACTATAGTTGAAAAACTATGTGAAGGGGTATAATTGAGGCGCCTCTAAGGGAAAAGTTGATGAAGCTCTGCATCTGAGGTCTATTCAAATAAAAGCTATTAATGAAGAAGTACCTGTCATGACATTGGCTTTCGACGTGAAGGGCTGTGTCTTAAGGCCCCACAGAGTTCTGCGGCAACGCCGCTCGCCGCAATGGTTAAGGATAGGGCAGGGACGCCGCCGGCGGCGAGCTCTGCGTCTCTGCCCTATGGTTAAGCATAGGGCCGCGGCGCTGCCGCAGAACTCTGTGGGGGCCTTTAAGGAAAAATACTAACTTAAGACAACCGGCTACTCTTCTCTAACTGTGATTTCTTACTTTGATAAATAGCTGCCAGAAAAACACGAGAGGAAGTGCCTGCCTGTTGCAAACTCATCTATAATGAGCAGCTTATGGGAACCAAAACTTTAAGTTTACACGTATAATGCTGTAATGGTAATGCTGTACGACGTTTATAAGCTCCACCGGACAACTTGAGTGGATGTTAGAAAAATGCGTAAAAATTTGTTCACGGAACAGCTTCTTACACCATATATTGACCAATCAATAGCTGGCGTAATTTCTTGGTTTAGTTTTGTCTACAACGGAACTTACCCATAGCAACTATAGGTGCGCCGGGCAAGCGAAAAAACGCACTGTCGACAAGGCGTTAGCATCAGTAGTTAATTGAAAATAAAGGGCAAGAAAACGAATTACAAAAACCATTTTACTGTACAGAATTCTGTGATTTGCGAATGAGTGAAGTGAGTGATTTCCTTCTAATCAGCAAGCTTTATACGACAGAATGTTTGCTCTCAGTTCTCTTGTAAAAAGCGGAATCACACATACTAATTAAACTTCTTGCTTGTAGCCTCTTTTATCGCCCCTACCGTTGTAATGCAAAACTACAGATCTCCCATGATTTTTAAAAGCAACATAAAAATCGGCTGTTAAGGCTTCGAAGTGCGACCATTTGGCAAATTACGAATTAGTCTGCATAAGAATCCCAGGCAATATTCCTTGTCACAATGGAATGCTGCAATTTTTTGATCAAATGTAGAGAAGTGCAGGATGTTAGATCCGCGAGGAGTTTTACCATGTTCAGAGCCTTTATTCCCGTTCTAGACATACATAGATTAGGAAGGCAATAGAGAACATAACGTTTACCGATCAATATTCAAATATCAAGTTTGAGGCTGAACCAGAACGGTCCCACCACTACAGCAGTGATTATCTTTAAAAATACAGCAGCCTAAAAAACGGATGGCTGTCTACGAATGTTCCGTAAAGGGAATGAGAGCCACTGCTCGTTTCTACCACCTCATTGCCTACATTCGTTACAAGACATAACAAAGAAACTATGGCCGAGTTGTCGCGGTATAACAACGCGCTGTAACGCGATCTAAAACGCCACTCATTGGAGATCGATCAGGGAATTTCAAGCAAGCTTTGAAGTTGTTCCTAGACATGAATGCTTGTTCTGCCGTCCGTTTTTCTTTCCTTTTTGTTTAACTTTGTTCTGATGACTTTGTTCAGGTAGAGCGGAAGTTCGGATGGTTACAATAATGGAAAACATCAAGAATATTGGAATGTTCATTTTGCCGTCCATTTTCTGTCTTTTAGTGATACTTTGCTTTGGTGTCTTTTATTCGGCTACATGAAAATTATGACGGTTGCAGCAATCTCCTCAACTATTTTTAAAGAGAAGAGAACCCGAACTTACTGGATTCGGAAAAATCGGACGCAAGGAACCCTGTGAATGCGCTGTACTACTTATCGGCTACACGCGGCGCATGGAGGAGATACGCATCGTTCTAGTTGCAAAGCATGTAGGAAAGGAATGTATAGTATTTTAGTGAGGTACAACGGTAAAAATAAGTAAAATAAGTAGACAAAAGTCGCTAATGTCGTGGACTATAATCAGATGTTTAGACAGAACACATTCTACGTTGTTGTTACCTCTTTAGTGGTATGGTATCGTTGAACATATTGAAAGAAGTCTTCTGAAGCATTTCTCAGGTTCAGTGCAATTACCTTCTGTTCGTGTTTATCGATTTCAGACAATGTTTACAGTGCGTGATTAATCCTCAAATGCTAATCCAAATCCAAGCGACGTTTGTTTTGTCACCAGGTGTTTATTTTCATTGTGCAGATGTTTACTACAATTGTATTTTTAAAGTAGTCGTTTTTGGAATAGAAGCGCAACGGACCTGACCTGGGATCAATGGATAATGATTGAGACTGAAAATGAAGGACTAAGGACATATACTTGCTATATATGGGGCAATAGAATGTGATCGATCAGTCACTCTTGTGTCGCATTCATCCTGAGCGGTCACTCTTGTGGCCATTCGCTTCATCTGTCCACAACCATGTCTGCTTGTTGACCTTGCGTCGACGAGGTTTCGTGATGCCGAGCTCCGATTGTGCAACTTGACCAACAGTCGGTTGCTTGCTTCTGATCATTTACAGTGGTGACTGTCGATTAAATAAATGAAAAATCAGAGTTTCTTCGTTTTCTTTCATTCGTCACCACTTTATTCTTACTGGTTGATGCTGTGGGGCTACCTTCTTATACGGTCCTTTACAAACAACAAGGTCTATGAGAGTCCTGGTATTCCCACTATAGAACGAGATGAGGTGGGAGTCGCGCTTACGAAACACGGTGTTCACTATGGTGAGGTTATTCTGCATTCTCAAGGATGTGCGCACAGTCCGCGTTGCGCGACCCGTAACCGAATCCACTATGACAGCCGTACTCGTCTTTCGTAACGCCCACGTGCCCATTGAGGTCACCAACGATGATGATAGCGTGTATCAACGGAATTCTTGCTGTAATCTCATCAAAACTCATCCTTGGTTAGATAACAACAGCAAGTCTGCGGAGCACGCAGAGAAGAAATAATACATAGAGGGGGTCTTAGCGGCGACAACGATCCCCTTCAGTCAATCATCGGAGCGCTAACTACTTCGTTCGTGGAAAAGTATCAAGACAATGAATGTGAAATAGCGAGTTCTCAAATTTTCATGCCGAATAGACTAGGAATAATGAAATAATGTAATACTACTCGACCTGATGACGAGCAGCTATCGTCACCTTTTTTGTTATGCTGACCTAAATAGAACTTCCTTCCTCTAGTTTGAAAGTAAGCACACTGTCGCTCCAGACTAAGTCTCCGGAGTTCCTCTGCGAGCAGTACATCTTCGACAGGTGAGAAGGAATTGAACGACTGAGGTATCAACAACTGCTTTGAGACGTAAGGAGGCACAGGTGACCATGCAGCAGGCAGACCCACACTTTTTGATCGTGCCTCTGATCCGAAGTGATTGAAAGAGGGCTGTAATAATCGAGTTGGATGTTTTGAAAAGTGCAGCTTTTTCGCCCCTTCTTCAGTCAGATCGGGTGAAGTAGTATATGAGAAAGTGTGGCTTTGAACGCTTAACGCGTACATGTGAGACACTTTGAATTAACAGCATTGACGACTTGACGAATTTTCGGTACCAGAAACACGTAATGTATATGAATACAAGCTTCACGTAATGTATACGCATGAAATAGTTTGTGATGGTGGTGATTTCCGATTATTTGTGTTAGTAAATGTTAGAGGAGAAATATTGGGTTGTTAGCCACCTGATCCATTTGAGAGCTGGCCATTATAGTAATGCCGCGATGTATTCCATCATCATCTTCCCCTGTGGAAGAAGCTCGACTGCGCGGTTACGAGGGTGCACCGCACCTTCGCTATATTGTTCCAGTACGACAATACAGAGGTTAAATAGTCATTAGTCGCATGAATTAGACCATCTACAATTTTTACTGCGTTACTGCTATATCGCTATTATTATCAATTATCAGTTGCACCTGTGCCTTCGATTGTGCTCACAGTATCTAGACTGAATAGTTGGCGAATGAGGGCATCCGTTTCTCCATTGATACCTCCTGCTGGCGCGGAGTACGTTTGCCTACCAACTCTAGGTACCCGATATTACGGTACCCAACTTCGTGTACGATCGTACGAGATCTGGTGGAAGCTATTGGTTTCTACTGAGACCAACTATATTCCAGTAGTGGTCCAATTAGGATGTCATCATCCTTTTTTCCACTAAATCTGTGTTACACTCAAGACGGGATGAACGTGGGACGGTTGTAATAAATCTGCGCGTCAATAACTTCAGATCAGAAGATTTTTCCGTTCAGAGCCTACAATAATATTCCAACTTGTAAGAATTTTCCGACTGTCCGTAGTCTTAAGAGGCTACTGTAGTAACATTTTTTCTGGGGTTTTCTGGTTGCAGTCCCAAGGACTTTCCTTTAACACATTGACGACATATCGGATTTCGCAGTGGTGCGCGCGAGGAACAGTTGATTTTTAAGCTAGCCGCCGCGTACACATCATTTATGCTGTGTATTGTACCTGAAAGTATCCTACAGAATCGCTCTTTTTGCTGCCTCACTTTGAACAAAAACGTGTTAAAAGTTCCCCATCAAAAATGATCTGCGTCGCCCCACGAGATCGCTTTCTTATGCAGCACAAATGCTGCGTATTGTCGTCAGTGTGTTAAATTCGCTCTCAAGAAAAACGCTGACACGTTGGTCTGATTGCGTATTAAAATTTTGTGTGCCTGCGTGATCATTAGCCTTGAGTAAGGGACTTGAGCGGAAGATCTGAATGACTGTGCTGGAGAAGGTGCAAAATTGTCTTCCTTTGTTTGGACTTGATTCACCGAGAATATGTCTCCGCCAGATCGAAGTCATCAGCGTCCGAATAGTCTGAGCAACTGAAATTGCTTCTCAGACACACGTTGCTTCTTTGCTTAAAGTTTGAAGCAGATCCATCTGATATAGAGCTTCTGTCAGGCCCCTAAACAGAACTATTGGGTGATGTGAATCGCATCCACCCCCGAGGAATTGCTTCGATTGCGCCCTCGTAGAGATATCGGGCTGGGGTTTACAGATTCGGATAACAAGTTAACATCTTAAGCTGCGGCTTGACGTAGCCAGCAGACATGCTGGTTCAGAAAAGTGAACGAAGTATTCTCAGCAAAGAATAAACCACAGCTCGGGTAAATCTGAAACAGGTTTACGCGCAGCGTCCTATGATCCAAATTTTAACGAAATTTAACGACAAAAATTTCCGTAAAATTGCATTAATGACGTTTTACGCGCCATTTTTGAAATTTTACCTCTTCTTCATGGGAATAATAAAGAAGTCCTCTTCTTACTTGAATCAGTGGATGTGGACCATCAATATCGTCCTCATATTTCGAGAATTATTGGGGTTCTTCTTGCTTTTTGACCAATTTATTTGCAAGGCCCCACTTTTCTCTGCTGTCCTTTCACGTTTTTGGATTTTTTAGATCTTTTCTCGATTCTCTTTTCTCTTTTTTAGATCTTTTCTTGATTGCTACATATTAATTCCTCTTACATACGAGAATGAGTTCTTTCACAGCCTTTTTGTGATAATTGTTTTATAAATGAGGATGAAAAAGATAGAAAACATGAAAAAACATATAGTGCTGGAAAACTAGAAGAGAGAGTACAACAAGAAAAGAAAAGGATCCTTCCCTCTTCCCGCAAGTTTTGGGGAATGTTGGACTGGTTCTTCGTGCAACATCAGGTCATGATTATAAGACTACATGGTGGTGACGTTGATAGCCTCCTAACTGATAGAGCGTGACTACTGGCACTCTCATTGCCTCGCTTTTACTGTATTTCATGCCGTGCATGTCAACAGTCTTACTTAACCATTTCGTCTTCTTCTAGGGCTCACTTCGCAGTCGTCTTTGAGAGAAGTGGAGTTAATGTTCACGTGAACCAGTGATGAGTTTAGAGCAAGGCTTGTTCTTTCCAAACTGGTTCCAATATTGCGTGAGATTTTTCGAGTTCTACGAAAAAGGTACATCTTCGAATAACATCGCTCATCAATCCCAAATCTGCTCTACAAATGTAGGAAGAAATTGAGAAAGCCTAAACACATCCAACCTCAAGCTAATCTGCTGGCTTTCTAGCATAGGCTTCAGGAATAAAATCGAAGTGGTGAACTGCAGAAAAGCCGTAAAAGAGTGGTGGACAGTGATAAGTTCAGTTTGGAAGAATTAGAGAATAGAAAGACAACATGGACCACTGTTAACAAGAGAAGCACTTCTAAATACATTCCTTACGCGCTCCCTCTGAGTACAGAATAAAAAGACTTAACACTTGAAATCCTCTTTCTTGGACAGCAAAGACAATTCCTCAATTCAGAAAAATTCGCTTCCATTAAAATTTGGTCTCTCTGAAATCTGATATCCATTTTCGAAATTTTGGTTTTGTTTTTGCAATATTCCCTAAATCTTTTCTTCTCCGCAATGAGCTTCCCCTTTCTCAAATTTGATGGTCTAATTGAAAAATAATTATTTTTGATACGGAACTTAGACTGAAAATTCTAGAGTTGCCATCAGAAGTCGTCATCATGAGCTTTCTGTATGACGATGTCAACGAACTAAACGAAAGTTTTGACGACTTGATGCTCGATAGCGATTTTGAAGCACCCGATAGCTTGGAATGCGACGACATGGGCCCTGCTGTGGTACCTGACTCCGATCAAAAAATAAAAACAGTTTCCGTCTGAACTTTACTTGTGAATTTGACCTCCTTAGTGACGTTTGATAGCATCCTAGTAGTTGTAGTCTGTAATCATGCCTGTTTGTTACCTTTATTGAATGAAGTCTCAAAAATAACTCTGAAGTTCAATGGGTAGCTGGTCGACGCCATAATAGGTTGCCTCTGATATATTCTCACTCAGCGATTCCACTCGCAACTTTTCTAGTCAAGAAACAAAATCTAATTCGAGAAACGGATATCAGATTCGTGACCAGCACCTCAAATAACTCTATTCAGGGAGTATGGGCAAAGGTGGGGACAACACTAGTTATCAATACGGGCGGTAGCCGGTTGTAATTTACCAAACGGACATCGCCACTGTGTTCAGCATCTTAAATAACCTCCCCAAACAAAGTTTGGACGAAGGTAATGTCGTTCTGATCGAAATAATACTGTCGTCTCCATTGCGCGACACGGTCAAATGAGACAGACTGGCTGTCGCGCACCATTGCGCGAATTGTCGTCAACGAGTTAACACATTTTGAATTTACCGAATTTACCTATCTTAACGCAAAAATGTTTCGTTATAAAATGATCGTTAAAAATTTACAGAAAAAATTTAACGCACACCCCTGGTTCACACACAGATACGAACAGTAGAGAAATGAGTAGAGTTCAAAACAAAAGAGCTAGAACTCAAATGTTGAATGGTGGTCAGCCTACTAAAAGCGGTGAAACAGAAGAAGCAGGTGCTACGAAGTGCAAACAACTATTTAAGCTGTAGGCTTCTTGATTATGTGGCATTTTTCAACGGTCCTGTTAACGTTTTGCGTTTCTTTCCTTCCTAGCTGAACAACTGACAATTGATTGAACAATTTATTATTATACAGTTTCCTGGAGAATGAAATCCTGATTGAATTACTTCCTAAAGATTGTAATGCTTGAACTAGTTCATAAGAAATCAAAGTAATTCAAGCGAACGAATAGAGAAAAACGGAACCAGCGCCCACGTTAACATCTTTCCACTGTTACACGTTGTTGGTAGAGCAGGGACGAGTTTTTTTGACGCCATACGCTAACTACCTTATTGCTTGGCAAAACCACATAGTAGACGGATGAAGGGCCCTTCCCTAGGTGGGTTCGCCAGTCGGACTAACTTTCTCGACGTTTATTACTTCTCGCTGCTTCATAGCCGAACAAGAATCCACCACAATCCATGTGGGTGAAAAGAATTGCTTGCTTAACTGTTCCACTTAGTAATTAGCTCGAGTGAACTAAACTGATTTGCCAAAATTTCTGGTTATCTCCACCCCACAGGTGCAACTGATAATGACGTTAAGCTGGCTAGTTGCCACAGTCTAGCGAGATATTTTTGCTCAGGACGAAGAAGGAACTCGGCATGCCAATGAACTAGTATGCAAGTGAAAACCTCCGGAAATAGACATTTATCAAACTGTCAAGTCTTGCTGCAAGGTGTGCAAAATCAATATTAGCCCGTGAATCCGTCTGCCACCGGCCGATGCACCATGTTGCATTCGCTGCACTCAAAAAATAGCACCGTTCGGTTTCGATATCGAACACTCCAAGGATAGGCGGCTATACCGATCGGAGATTGAAGAAAATAGTACTAAGGTTTATTACATGTAAAACGCAAACGCACTAAGATATATAAGAACGATTCATATGAGGGAGGTTGTCGCTGATATTCTAGTGATGAACTAAAAGTGAATTAAAGCCGGAGGGTAATGATTCAAACTTCGTGACCTCTTCACAAGGGGGTTCTACCGGATGGAGGATCGCAGGTCGAGGCGGAGAACAAGAAGGCGACGAAGTCACGAAGCGATGAAGTGAATGCTATATGTCCTTGAATCTCGACCCTTGATTGATGTACGATAGGAATGTCGTTGGCAAGATACTGTGGAGTTGTAGTTTAGAGGGCGTAAATTTCTAAGCCGAAATACCTCCAAAAGAGTCGTAGTAACGATGTTAGTTAAACATTTATTATTTTATTTTGTCACGCTGTACGCGGCACTGTCAATTATGAGTGGTTTCTTGCATCCTTGACATGCAAGAGGAAAGCAAAAGAACAAGACTGTAGTTCTGCTCAGACTATATCTGCTCCCCACTTGCGTATAAAACGAAGGAATCACAGAGAGGTCGGACAGGTACAAGCGTGTTTTTTGTTAAGTTTTCAGTTTGAATCTAGTGAAGAGCAAAGCTTCTAGGAACAACAGAAAAAGAACAGCAATAAGCGTGCGAACGCGATCTCAATTATCGAAAAGCTGTCACTTCAGCGGAAATCGATAATGATGGAGAAATTTTAACATTAGGAAGATCGATGAGAACATAATTTCAAAAGTTACACTCAATCTTTTTCACCCCGTTCCACACCTGCTCCAAGGTCTTTGTACCTGCTGAAGGGTTTTGTCCAATTATGGTGTGAGAATTTCTTTTTTTTCAGCCATCAAAGGCATGAAGAAAAAAGGAAAACAATTCAATCCCCATCTACGACCAGAAAGCGCATCTTCACATCACCCGAAGGACCATCAAAGTGTCAAAGTAAGTAAAGAGCAGAGAGGGCCTATGATCTAAATTAGACTCGAAAACTTCGTTTTTATCTGAAAATTGTGGAAATCAATTTCGAAATTGTCCAGATTGACCTGAAAATGGTTAAAAAACATAGAAATATCTCTTACAATTCGTAAAATATAATTCCTTGAATATTTTCATCAAGCACTCTAAGCAAAGTAGAACATGGTTCAGATCAGAACCAACATGTTTGTATTGTGGTTAGTTATTTTTGATTTTAGCTGTTTCTACATTAGTTACGTTTTGTTTTAGTTCTTGTTTTGTCTTCTATAGTTTCAATGTTGTTCGGTTTTAACAAACAATAGCGAACGAAGCGAACGTACGGAACCAACGTTGACCTGGAAGATAGAGACGATGATGTGTGTCATATACAGTGCGTTTCAAAAGTATGTAGCCACCTTGAAATTGATAATTTCTCGTTTCGCGTTCGTTTCGTTTTTTATACGAGAATAGCTAAATTGCTCTTTCCAGAAAAAGCTTGATCTCCAGCAAAAACTAGGAGTTTTTGAATTTTTTTGTTTGTTTCAAAAGTATGTAGCCACTCTAGGATATCGGACATTTTTATACTCCTATTCAAAGTTGGCGCGCTTTTTGGCGGGAAGTTCTTGTCATAAATAGCCAGCTTGACCAGTTCTTCAAAAATAACCACTATGTTAGTCCGTGGACTTGTCCTGACTATCTAGGAACAACCTCAGATCTGAGCGCTCAAGAATACTGGCATGAAAAACCGCGCCATTGCTCGTCAGCTAGGGTGTTCGCATGGACCACTTCCTTCGAAATCCTAATGGTTATACGTCTGCACCTGTTCCGGGTTGTCCGCGTATGATTTCGACCCAGGATCGTCGACGAATCAGCGTGGTGTCGAACTCCACATGGAGCGTCAACCAAGTTCGCGCTGAGATGGGAGTATTTGCATCAAGAACAACGATATTCTATTCGATTTGATAAGCGAGCATAGCTGCCGTTCTATTCGATAAGCGAACATATCTGCAGACAGATCATGCAGAAAGCACCTCACCTCACAAACTTCCACAGCAGGCGCGACTGGAGTTTGCCCGCAAAAACATGGCGACGCAATGGGAAAGGGAAGGAACTTTCTGGTTTCGTCGACATAATCTGGATGGTGCCGATGGATACGAGAGATCTACGACAGCCTCCCATCACCTTGTCTCGACGGAACTTCGGAGGCGGGTCTCTGATGAATGGGCAAGTTCTGGAGTAGCGGGAAGCTTAAGCTCAAACTCCCGTCACGTCGTATGGAGTCTAGAGTATCAAGCCGTATTGCGTCCAGCCTGCTGCCCTTCTTCCTAATGGGGAGAAAACTGCAGATACATGTTCTGCTGCAGGACAACGCTGCAGTCGATGTGTCCAAATCGAAGGCAGACTGGCTCCAACGTAATCGAATCCGAGTGAAATGGCCAGCTTGCTCATCTGACTGCAACCCAATGGACAACATGTGGGGTATCTTGGTCCGGCAGGTCTACTTAAATAACAAGCAGTTCAACAATGTTTGAGAGCTGAAAACCGCTATTCTGACTGCCCAGGAGAACATCGGTGACGAAATGGTCCAGAAACTTGTCAGTAGTATGCATAGTGGGGTATTTGATATTATAAGAAATACCGGTGGTCCAATTGACTATTAATTTTTAATAAAAATTGTGTTTTTTGAGAGTGGCTACTTACTTTGAAACAAACAAAAATTTTCAAAAACGATCTATTTTTGCTAGAGATCAAGCTTTTTCCCGTAAAGAGCAACATAGGTATTTCCGACTACGCGGAATTGAATGCGGCAAACGACGGTTCGTAGGAACGAAGGCGAAGGATTAAACTGTTAAATTCAAGGTGGATACATACTTTTGAAAGGCACTGTACAAAAGCGCAGGTAGGTTAGTATGGAGCTCATAAAGGCGCATTAGGTTAGCTTGGAGCACAAACAATGGATGTGGGGCAGGTTGATGGAGATGGATGGTTGTCAACCCATGCTTCCTCCTTAGGAAGAAATACAATAACTTTCCTAAAGGCATAAGAATTCGCAGATTAGAAGTCGGTTGGGAGGCGCGATTCTCTTCAGTGAGAGCGCAAACCTCTCACCTGACAGCTTCTTCGGTAGATTCCTCCATTATTTGCAACAGAACACCCTCGGATGAATGGAGAGATCGATGTAAAGATGTAAATATCGTATCATACATGTTCATGATATTAATCATGTATGATACGATAATACACCCATACCTTCTAGTTGAATAAGATGTATGCTAACACAGCTGCAGCATAGTGTGGGAATAAAAAATCCAAACAAAAGCGGTGGGCATCAGAGTAGGAAAGGCTATTAGAAGTCTGGCGACCATTCGCCGACTGTGCCGCAGCAACACAGCAACCGAGCCCAAAATCAGAGACTGGAGTATGGTGTTGCAAATTCTGGTTGATTTTATAATTCAGTCTCCAAAAATACTCCCTGATGAGTCCTAATAGAGTTCTAATCTGCAAGTGCTCCTAGTTTTAGTAGGAGACCACTTCACATTCCCCTTCCCGACCCCAACGTCAAATGGATCGAATACATTGTTCGACAGGAGATGAAAAGTTGCACTAATCACAAAGCAACAAAAAACGATAGCGACTCTATCCAATGGGAATCGAAAGAAAAACTATAGACATCAATGAATAATTTCTCCGAGAGAGTAAGGGAGCGAAAAAAGGAAAAGAAAATATCTAAAACGAACACGAGAAGTGGGTTTGCTTGAGCAGCTCTATTGCGGGGTGGTGGAGAAACGAAGGAAACAAGGACAGAGGATGTGAAGGAGGGGAGAGACGTGAGAGTCTCCTAAAAGCAGGAACAGCGTCATGAGAATCATTTAATGCATTCGAGCAACACAGAATTACAAACCTAAAATGGAAGAATTCCGGGTTCAAGCTTTCAACGTTGAAGGAGTAAAACTATATAGTGGGACACTTGTAAACTGCAGGTTCTTTTTTACCCTAGATTATCATAAGACTACGAAGTCGTGGAGCAGAAAATATCAACAATAGAGGAAGTATCCAAAGCACTAAAAGTCACAACTGTAACTCGTCTACCGCCTATGTGAATTCGTCAAAGGGTTAGAAAGAGGTCAGCCTCTCGGGCACGTAGCGACAATCGCGCACCTTACTTCGCATCGAGTCTGCCTCTGCTTCTGTTCTTAGGAGCCCCCCTCCCCCTCGATATACCCCCACCCGATATAAACATTCCAAAAGATGGTAGAAGTTTAAAGAAACGAAGAAATGGTGGCACGGTTACATCAACAAAGCACGAGAAATTCACGCGTAAGAATAAGCAACGGAACACAAAGCTTCTGCTTCAATAGAACCAGAATTGCGCGTTTACAACAACAACTCCTTGATTTTTCCCCACTCCTCGACAATTCCACCGCATCTATTGACCTCACAGACAGGGGTGTGCGTAATTACGATTTACGATTTGCGACATCTTGGGTCGTAAATCGTAATTTTTCGTGAATGTGATCTTTGATCACCAGGCATTCACACCTAGCGCGCTCCACTTTTGCCCAATTTTTGAAAATGGACACCTCCCGCGAACGTTCAGAATCTGTGTGTAGAGTATTTGACGGTTTTGCTTTTATCAACTTTCAGAAGTTAGATAAGTGGAACTGCAGATATGTGCTCGAACAAGGTAGAATTCGATTCCTCGGCTGGCTCAACAAGGGTCTCCTTCAACCATATCTAGGTCATTTAATGCCAGCTTTGTCTACAACGGACAAAGGACTAGCGTATCTTCGAGTGGTGCGAGAAAATGTATTACGCGTTCTTAAAGGGCACGAAAGTACCACCAAAGTGAAATGTAGAAAAGTGAGAATTGCATGATGAATCTCGAATCGCTACCTTTTTATGAACCCGCGAACATTCGGAAACTCTTCAAGGAGGTCCGCAAAGCCAGCTCTGATACGCTCCAAAATTTAGTTGCGATTGGAAGGTAATACCGCGGTTCAAGCTCCGAGGCGGCTTCGAGACACAACGCTTCGATCAAAAAGTTGCAAATCTGGTGATTTTCTACTTTTCCATCAAAGCCTATATTTTAACGTTTTTTAAGCGCACATCGGACGAATTTCGTATTTCTGCTTTTTAAAATGAGCTATAAGGCAGTGACAACATTTTCTAGGACACTCTGCATGTTTAGATTAATACAGAGTGCAGTGCACCTTTTTACAGCACTTTTCAGCACCAACATTTTGCTATTCGGAACACTGAAGATTGCCAATTCTTCCTACGGACTCTCTGTAATTTTCGTTTGGTCTTGCGTTTTTTGCAGCACTTGCCCATCAACTTGTATCATGAAATTGACCCTGACATCGAGCTCACTACGAGCGGTGCTTGCGTAATTTAGCGGTGAGAAAGTGGAAGAAGAGGGATAGTTGAATCTTAGGAGAAAAATGTGAAATCACATGCAAGAGAACCTTTTTTGATGCGCCAAGAATTCCATATGATCACTTATGATTCTTTTGATTCGCAAGGTAAATCAGTAAGCAGGCACTTTTTTCTCTAAAAGCTGTAGTATCAATTTATATAATGAAAAAGGACGAAGGTACATATTTGATTGCTATGAAGCACGAAAGCAAGACTCTTGTATACATCTGAGCGCAATACACGGACCACTTTCTCTGAGACAATGTTTGAATCTATAGTCTTGTTACGGTTTACGATCTGCGATTTACGACGGTTTTGTCATAATTACGATTTACGATTTACGAAATTTAGGATTTCATTTATGTACACACCTGCTCGCAAACGACGTATACATACTTATCCACCACATCGCCCCATCTTCCCTTCCACTCTTCACCTCCACCCTCGTACTGCCCGCAATGAGGACTGAACAGGATTTAGCAACAACGGTGGCTCCAGTGATTGCAATCGACATGTCGAAACCGCGAAATCCCGCGCTTTGCGGGTTTTCGCGGCTTCTAGGCGTTCTGCGCGCACGCACGACCGCTTTCGGCCGCGACAGATCGATAAATGAGCTGAGGACGAGTACCCATTGACCGCTAGTAGCTTACGCACTTCTGGGTATCTTACTTGTAAACATACTTTGCTTACATGCGATCTTAACCTGCACCGATGACGATTACCCATCCCTCACGTGCATCTTTACATGTCCTGTGTAAGTTATGCGCAAGCCTAGCCTAGTCCTTAACAAGTGTTTTACGCACTTCTGGATAGCTTACTTGCAAGCCTTCTTTGCTTACATACGCCTTTAAAGTTTGTAAGTAAGTTACATAGGTCATCTGAAAGACGCATGTAACTGATTTGCTAGGTTTTAGGGCCGTTACTTAATTTGGAGCTCTTAAGCCCCAAGTAACTTGTCCAGAAATATCTGAGTTAACAGTCCACACAGGTTCGACGTTTGTCTAAGACTGCTCAAACAAAACCTTGATGAGATTGATATACTCAGTCATGAATACACGATTCATACTTACTTTAATACTTTGATACTTTGATGGTCCTTCTGTCGGCTGTCGGTCTAGAAGAGTTGTGGTCCTCGCTGAGAAGGCTGGAGGTCTTCTCAGCGAGGACCACAACTCTTCTAGACCGCTCGATCTCTGGCTGCTTGCATCCAGTGAGGCAGACTCCGCTCTCTGAAAGATCTTAAGAATGAGTCTGCCCATCGCCTTGGCGGTCGACCCAGTGGTCTTTTATGGTCTCTCGGGAGCCATTCTGTGACACGGAGACTCCATCTATCGTCCTTTCGTCGAAGCAGGTGCCCGGCCCAGTGATATTTGGACTTCTTCATATACTGCAGCGGGTCTGCTAATTGCGACTTCTCCCGTAGATCCGAGCTTCGTAGGCCTTCTTGCCATTGCTGACGAAGGCTTGTCCTCAGAAGACATCTCTCCAGTGCACGATGTGTAGTTTGCATTCTCTGGCGATTGTCTTGTTGTCGGGCCAGGTTTCCGTCGCTAACACATCGCAGGCAGTACAGAACCGTTGAATATCGAGGACCTGAGGCCGGGATCCTTGACCTGATCGGTGACTTCGCGAATCGAACTGCAGGCTGCCCATGCTGCGCGTCTCCTGCGGGCGATTTCAGGAGCGAGGTCGTTATCCATGTTTGGAGTCGACCTGTTGTAGAGCGACTCCATTTAACCTTACGAGTCCCGTGTCACACAACTGGTTGACCATAAATTGCGTTTTGGACATATTCGTGTTCAATCCAATCTTCGTACCTACCACATTGAGCTCGTTCAGCATTTCCTCGATTTCTGATGTGCTGGTAGAGATGAGAACAATATCGTAGGTGAAGCGAAGGTTGCTGATCGACAAGGTAGCCTTTATCGTTCCAGCTCAAGTCCTTCATGGCATCCTGGAGTGCCTAGCTTAGGAGAAATCGTGTCTCCCTGCCGTACTCCTTTCCCGATAGGAATCTTAAGTTTTCGATCGAACAACTGGATGGTGGTCGATGTGTTCAAGGAGCATTCGTCGAGAAGTCGGATGTAGGGCGATCGTATACCAGCATGCACAAGCGCGTACAGAATGGCGTTGATTTCCACAGAGTCGAACGCTTTCCGGTAATCCACGAAGGCAAGCACAAGTGGGATGTGGTATTTGTGGCTCCTTTCGATGAGTTGTGAGACAGTCTGAATATGGTCCATGCAGGAGAAATCCTTGCAAAACCCTGCCTGCTCCACTGGCTGATGCTCATCCAAGCAACGCTCCATACGATTGAGCAGCATTTTGGTGAAGATCTTGTACACAACCGAGAGAAGACTAATGGGTCGATAGTGGTTGATGTCCTCCTGCTGACCATTTTTGAAGATTAGAACTGTTTGCGACTCCTTCCATGAGTCCGGAATCCTACCAAGTCGAAGGTAGTGGTTGAAGTGCTTGGCAAGAAGTGAGCAGAGGGCACTGCCACCCGCACGAAGGAGGTCAGCAGAAAAGCCGTCCGGTCCGGGAGCAGTGCCTGGTTTCATCCTTCTGATGGCATGAGCAACTTCTGATTCCAGAATGGGAGCTACTTCCTCAGTTGGTGGCATCAAGCATTTCGGGACAGTGCTGGAAGAATGAAACAGATCTGTGTAGAATTCTTGAACGATGGCCTCCATCGTTCTTCGAGACGTTTGCGTCGTTCCATCCTTATCAACAAGGGCTGACATTATTGCTTTCTGGTCGCAGAGATCTCGTTTGCAGCGCTTTATGTTTGAACCTTTGCCAGCAGCTTCTAACAGCTTCAATCTTCTGTAGGCATGAATGGACTCCTTCACTGCAATTCGACAGACCTTCGAGATGGTGACTTTTTCCAGATGGGAAGTATTAGGATCCAGTTTAACAGCTCTTCTTTGCTCCAAGAGTTTAATCGCATGCGCGTTAAGTCTTGAAGCAGACGGTGATGTGGCTTCGCCAGTGCTCTAGCACATTTCAACAGTCATTTGGAGAGAAGATCGTAGCCTTCCGATGGATCTTCAATAAGATTCCAATCATACGACTTTATTGCATATTCCAACTCCTCAGACTTGAATGTGGGGATCCTCACCGGTGCCGGTTTATGAGTGTCACGCTTGAACATCCTCTTTTTGAGAGTCAGCTTCGCACGGACAAGACGGTGGTCCGAGCCGGTGTAAAATGAAGGCAGCACGGAGACGTCGAACAGACTCCACCGTCTGTTTGTAAGAACATGGTCGATCTCCGAACATGTTTCTCCATTTGGGCTTTCCCAGGTCCATCGTCGGTTTGAAGGCTTCTCAAACATAGAATTTCCATGGTAGAGACGGCACGCGGATAGGAATTCTATCAGGCGCTCTCCGTTTTCGTTCCTTGAGGAAGTTCCATGTGGTCCTAGCCTCCGTTCGTCGTGATCATTCGTACCGACGGTAGCGTTAAAGTCCTCAACGGCAACTTTGTAGTAGCTCTTCTCGTCGTTGACAGTCCTTTCGAATAGCTTGTAGAATTCCTCCTTTTCTTCGTCTGTGGCCGCAGATGTTGGAGCATATCCATTTATGATGGAGATGGTTCCTTGATCTTTGGTTTCCAGACGAAGAACAGCTACTCGCGGACTGATGATCTTGTAAGAGTCTACTAGGTGGTGCACTGTCGAATTGACGAGAAATCCAACTCCGCCTATATTCTTTCTGTCCACCTTTGCTCCGATAATGAGAAACTCGTTGTGGTTGGTCCTTCTTATGGTTTCCGTTCTGCCTTTCGTTTCCTGCAGTTCGTATTTGATGTTGCGGCTTCTGTAAAGCAGTGTCCGAAGATCGTGCTCAGACGCGATCGTACGACAGTTATAAGTGCTTTTTGCTTTCCAGTCTGTAACTCCTTGACGCACCAATTCAGATTGTAGAGCAATATTGGGAAGCTCATTCAGTTTTGTGTTGAGAACAGTCCACGGGTCACTTCAATCGCTTCAATCGCTTGTTCGGTTAGGCAATTGAGACGACGTGGAATATCGTTTTTCATGGATTGAGTGTTTTCGATTCCATAATTTTACTTACTTTAAACAAAGTATTTTACAGCAATTCAATCGTCTATTTGGTCCGTTCATATAACGACTTTATTCTTTACTACATACTGCTGTATCTATATTCTCTGCATACTCTACATACGACTATACACTACTTATTAAATACATATATATTTTCATATATTTATATTTATGTCTCGTGTTCACATGTCTCAGTTTTCACGAGAGGAGAAATCGTCGAAGAATGAAATAACACAATCTGCACCGTCGTGCTCCAAGACCAATAGAATCTTGCTATTTACAGGGATCCATTTCTATCGTCATCAAAAACAAATTTTGTCTGCCTCGTTGTTCAGGACAAAAACGAGAGATATAAAGCTCAGCATGGCGAACTACAAGAGAAGACAGCTACACAGCTTCTGATTCCCATTAAAGCCTGAAAGTTGTGCCTGAACCAGGAGGAACAGTCACACTGTGAGAAAACAATTCTCTCTTCTCGGCTCTCCGAGGTTGAAAGGACTCCCATTCAATGTATATTTTTCTACCTAAGGTCGGAATCTTAGAGTTCCTTGAGAAAGGTTTATGATAACCATCATGATGCAGCTGCTTGTAAATCACTTCTTCTTTGCTCGCTTGTGTTGTTTGATTCTTTCATTTTTCGTTGAATTTTAGTTCTAATGTTAAATATCCATTTTCTTAAACATATTATGCAGCCGCAATAAGCGTCAGAACAAGCACAAATGCATCCTACAACTGAATTCTCAATATAGCTGTGCTCCCGAATATTCGAGTGGCTTTGAATGCTCACAAATTTTGGAAATTCGAATTCGACTATATTCGAAACGGTGGCTTTTATGAATATTTGTATTCGAGTGCATTTAGAAATGCGATTATTTTCCATATTTGAGTTCATATATTCAAATTCGAGTAAAAATCATTCGAATGCCTTCTCGAATAGGTCATTCGAGCACAACTATAATTCTCAACCATTGCAAATCGGCGCTAACCTTAAAGCATACGCTCCCTCGCAGCAGTGGCAAACTAATCAATGTTTGCTACCAAGCGTATTATACTGCCAAATATTAGCTCTTCTATTAGTTCACCTTCAGCAAGACAGCCTCGATGGATGCCGCTACGTAGCGTTGTCTAATGTCACGTACAACCACCATCTAATGTACCCTCTACCAGCTGTACAGACACTAACAATGCCTACACTCATACCATTGCTAATTAAACATGAGAAAATTCACGTTCGTTAAAGTACACTCAACGCACACCCCATGGTTATAACAACAGAATAAAAGCAGCTCGAGCCGACCTCGAAAACTGTATAGTTCAGGGTTTCTGAAACCATTTTCGCCTTGTTCCAGTTACAAACTCTTCGTGGTCCTTTTCAATGTAACAGTTTTATGTGGTGTGATTTTTCTTGTTAACTGAACGGGTTTCGTTCTCATTGTTCCCCTGCAAACGCTTTTGAAGTCGTGGTTCAATAAGTGGGACGCGACTCTAAAGACATCTCTAATGCTTATTACAATAGAATATGACATTTCACACAACATCAGTTCAAATCCTGAAGTGAGCTTCTGTACGCGATCGAAATGAAACACAACAGAGAATCCAGGTGCACTTTAGAAAGCTGGCTCATGGAGATATATGAGAATTCGATGACGTGAAAGCTCAATTGGCGCCTAACAGCGCAGTCGAAGGAGGTACCGGCTATCGCGTGCAATCGATTTCAGGTTCCTGGTTCGGATTTTCTGCCCCGCGTCAAACAAGCCTTCCATCTTCCCGGAGTCACTCGCTTGATACCAGACTCAGAGAGGAATAAAACTCTGACTTGTTCGCAAGTTATTGTACAGGCTAAACACGCCTAAACATTTAAATTGCCACCACAACATACCGTAGAAGTTGCGTACGTAGCACATAGTAAGAGTGATTGATTAAAGCCTTCCTTTATGTTTTTGATCCTTCATACACGTATTTCTTGCATGGAACGATGTGAAGCAGATTGCCTAATCACGTGTAACTTTATTGAACGGCGTTTACCGTCCAATAAAGTTACACGAGAATTATCCCATTAACTTGACAAAATCCTTGTCATCTATGGCTTGCATGGTATTACAATCCTCTTTCCCCTTCTTTTAGTTTTCATGTATTTGCATTTTCAACGCATTATACTTCCTTTAACTTCCAGCAACAAAATTACAGAGTGAGTTAACGTGCGTAAGCGGAAGTTTATTACTGTATTTTCGTGTCAATTTTAGAAATCACTGACTATTTTCTTACAAAAAGCTGCTCGAAAAGCTGTTTCCACAGTTTTGCAAGGTTTCACCTTCCTCGCTTGCTGATATGAAATTTCGTCGGTTTTCCCTCTTCCGTCAGATACGGGGTTTACACCGTACCGAGTCTAAAGGACGTGGCAATAGAAGATGTCCACGTAGACACTTTAAGTATGGCTGGCTTTCTGGGATTAACGCTTTCTCCGGTCTTCGCACCGAAATATAAATCAAACCGATTTGACTTCAGCACCACTAATACATTTTCTTTTTCTTTCAATTGGCGATAATGAGTAAGACATAAAGATCGAAGTCGAAATCTGCCTTGTAAGGCAGTCTTCATCCGACTAAGCTTCTGCAGTTGTTGTGTTGAACTTTATACATAGGTTTCTTCCTATGCGAACTTCCCCAAAAATCACCGTTCTACTGCTTGTTGCTGTTGCGCACTAGACACTCTTCATATCTGACCAGTCGACTACCATTTGATCCCCTCGTTTGCTCCGTTTGCTCTCTTTCCTAACAACGGTTATGTAGAAAGATATTATTCAATTCATTTTCTTTAAGCCTTGAGTGGCTGACAATGAGGTTGTAAGGTCTCAGCATTTCAGCTGCTGTTGAGATAGTTTCTAAATTTTTATCCTTACCGCTACAACTGGTTTTGGTGGATCTAGACCTTTTTTTAGCCGCATGGCCTATTTTGTTTGTTTTGTTATCCCACACTTTGTGACGTATCTCAGACGTAGTTAACTAAAATGAGATAAATAAATGGCGCTGTTTCGTTGCGGTCAACACCTTAAGCTTAACTGTTTTCATGTTGATATCAGCGGCCGGTCATCCCAATATAGAACTGAGTGTGAATGGGTCCGTGTTGCGTTCGATCAAACAGCGCTGGTGGTGTAATTGCATAGAGCATTCCCGCCCGGTTAGCAGGAGGTGCGGGTTCGAGTCTCGCCTCGCACCAGAGTTTTGATAGCAACAAAATGTCGTTCTTAAAGGTTATGTTGACATTGCACAGCTAGAAAAAGATGTTTCCATGCCCATTATTATGGTAAGAAAAAGCCATTTTTTGACGAGAATTCGTTCCTCACGAATAGATGTGAGGTAATTGTAAAAGGGTGTTCAGCATGTATCGCTCTCATTAAAACGGTGCTCAAATAAGGTCACGAAATCTTGAATATCATCAAAAGGGCAGTTTTTATAGCTCGCCTTTATACATTGCATTTGCTGGGAGTGAACCTGTTGATGCTCTTAAAAATAAATGCCTAACTGAGGAATGTTTCAGCAGTTTTTACCAACACTTGTTCGTTATCACTTGTTCGCGAGTCGGAGAACTTATCAAGTGTCAAGATGGGAGATCTTTAAGTATTGCAGATTACAAAAATGCGGTCACTATGTGCACTACTTCTATTCGTCATTGTAGCTGGTTTTGCCGACGAAACTGGACAAGGAAGTAAGCTTCAGTAAGAAGAAGTTGTCCACTGAGAATAATTGAAGAATCGTGGCGTCCATATCAACTAGTTGTGTCGTAGATGATGGCGATACCAGGTTATCCTGAAGATGAGTTCCTTAAACCAATGCTGTCTCTATGTGCTCTGAGGTCATGCCAAAGCTTTTATATCGCGACCAGGATGGATGGAAATTTTTCCAAAATCAGAAAACGGAAAACAGAAAATTGAGTTTTTTTGTTTTTTGAGTTTGTTTTTTCTTCAATTTTTATCAAAATCATCAGAAAATAGGTATCCAAAATCTTCCAGAAAAGATGAAATCAGAAAAAATCAGAAATACAGAAAGCTTGAAATTTTTACATAGGCCTATTTTAGAGCTCATTTATTGTCCTCAAAGGTGGATTTCCTCCGGTAGCAAACACATTTATATCGCTTATAACATGTTCGTAAACACAATGCTTTATTTTGAAGTGCCTACTTAAGTATCTGCCACATAGATCTTGCTCCTAAACTTAAAAGGTTAGTAAACTGTAATTCTCAACTCATCCTAGAAACCCTCGACTTCTCAAGTATGCAACGCTACTATTTAGCTGCTCTAGCACTACTTCGTATACAACCCTGAGGGCTAACTCAAGAACCATAACGCTATGGGCGCACCGTGAAATTCAGAGAACTGGCTGTTTCAAAATTCGGAGCGGAAGATAAAAGGTGCACACTAGAGTTGCTATTCGCAATGTTTAGATTAATGATCTTATCGCCATTTACGCAAGTCCTTCAAATCGAGAATCACACCATTTTTGCACATTCTAAATGCTCAATTTAGGCAACAATTTAAATACCAAACGTTATGGCTGGACCTATAATTGGGTTTGGCAGGGGGTATTTCTGATTCAGAAATATCAGTGAAATGAAGTGAACTGTGAAAATAGGGCAAAGCCAGGCTCATGCTATGGCTCAAGCAATTCGGTTTCAGAACAGTGCTCCCTAAGGGATCTCTATACGACAGCACATCCAGGGCAGCCGGTTCCAGAAAATCTGCCTGACGAGAACCTCGAAGAAGGTGCACACCTGGCCGTCCCTGACGCCGACGAAAGTAATAATTCGTGCTTCCTTTTTGATTTCCTACACCGTGAAGATCTGGTGATCATAAACTTCTTTGAATTTGTTGTGATGATTGAAAACTAGCTGTATATGAT
Source organism: Heligmosomoides polygyrus bakeri (assembly GCA_947359475.1). NCBI lineage: Eukaryota > Metazoa > Nematoda > Chromadorea > Rhabditida > Heligmosomidae > Heligmosomoides > Heligmosomoides polygyrus. The sequence goes on along the minus strand of OX375865.1, from coordinate 86,036,459 downwards.
TGGAGCTTAAAATCCTTGTTTGTGTAGATACTAATGCTTTCAGAGTTGACCAAATTCATCTGCAAGAGTGGCAAGTGGGAGCTACACGAAGAGGGGCCGTCGTCTATCCAGCAGGATGTTTCTTTGAAGGACTTCATGCCAGAGATGTCTATTGATGCAAGCTCAAAGAAACGTTGATAATTCATCAAGATACTTCACTAACGCATCGTCTATCTTATTAATAAATAAATACGACACCATCCTCCGACACATGAGAGAACTTTTCAAGTGTTTGTCCTTCCTTATAACCACATGAATTTCCCTATAAATGTTCCTCCCGGAAACCTCTGCATTGAAATAATACCGAAATTTCAAAGAGAAAACTTATAGAATATAACATAGAATTTGGAAGGAATTTTTAGAACACTTAGGCGTTTAAGTTCCTCAGCTGGAATCAAGCCGCTGGTCATTCCATGATCTTGACATGATGTTGACATCAGTAGGATTGTTGGAACTGTGGAGCCAAGATTGTTAACCTCACCCTACTCAGCTGACTAGCCGCTAAATTTTCTAACAAAATCTCCAGTGTCAAACGGTATTATTGCTCACCTTGTTGTGCAGTGTCCTTTTTTAAACCTTGTCAATAGACTTCTTTGAACTTCTGCAAAAATGCAGTCGGAAGCGGCACGGAGCTCTCGGTGTAAGCTCAGTTTGGAGTCAAAACCTTACTTCCTCCAGCACAGACTCACGGTGGATTTATAGGAGAAAATTCCAGAAAACAGAGTCGACTTAGTATATTAAGGAACAATCACTGCTACAATTACTGATCCGCCTCAAAAACTACGTTGGATCAAACTTTTCTAAAACTCCTCAAACATTTCGCTGCAACAGTCGTACCTGTTGTCTAGGAAAACCAGCCCTACTGTGCACACGTGTTCAGAAGAATTCTGAGGTTTCACAATTTTTAAAGCTTTTTCTAGAAAGTCTCCTTGCTGCAGTTTAATTATATATAGGTCCGCTTAAAAGGAACTGTAATAAAACAAGGCGAACAATGAAGGACGGCTTTAATCAGTCGCTTCAAGTCATGCGTCTTCTATACGTATCGCAGTTGCAGCATTAGTGCAGCCCAGTGACTTGTGACTTCCAGCTGGCGCTTCACAACAAATGTAGAGCAAGCGACTTAAGCTGCTCAAGCTTTGTGGAGTCTATCCGTCGATGATTATATTCTGTGATTTCCACCGTTAGCGGTTGATCCTGAGCTGCGATCAGTAGTACCGATTGAGATGGAAGCTCTCCCTCCTGCCATTGGACTGATAGACGGATACATACGAATAAACCGAAGTGTTAGCTCTACTATACAACTCTACTGCACTATTGTAAGTGTACATGTTTGCAATCCTTGCAGTGATCCCTGTGTTCAGTTCCTTTACTTCTTTCCTGAAATGTTCAATACTTTAACAGGAGTGTCGCACCACAAGACATTCACATCACTGACTACCTGAAGTACGCTTTCTAAGCTCTTGGCCTACCCCCTTCATGATCTGTTGCATCTGTATCTGTACACCTTGCTTCCAATATCTGTACTTGTGAAAGACAACCTTTTTGAGTGTTTTGCAGAAGTATAGGAAACAGCTAAGGCCTCGGACGTTGTTTACCGGTACCAGCGAGTGGTTCCCCTTCAACATGGAAATCATGTAGGGCTTTGAGGTTCGAAATCGGTAATACCGACAGATCTAATCACGATCGCACGTGCTACTACAGGTCCCGTGCATCACCAAAAGTCGGGATGGCTACGCCTAACCTATTGGCCACACAGCTATTAGCCGTATAAGGTTATGAGTGCCTGAGTGCTACCAACTCATTGTCAAAAATCTGGTACTATGAATCCGTCGACGTTTCCCACCTCGACAAAAAGGGCGAAGAAATATAAAAGCTCATAAAGCGTCTGGTCCACTCCGAACAAGATCTGTTCTCGAACCCGAGATTCCGTGTTTATCCGGATCGTCGAGATTCAAAGTTGCTCCGAATCCTCGAGATCTTCACTGCATCCTGCTCCACTTCTTCGATATCAACGTCCTTACAGCTCTCAGAGATATGTTTCTTTTTAGGGTATCTTTATTCGTCTATATAGTTAAGCCCAGTATCCAATAAGATAATCCAATCCACGCCAACATTTTGACCACATTTCAAGTAAAGACAATAACCCTGTTGCAAACGGCTTTATATGTGTACCCCAGCAACGCTGACTCCTTTCTACGTGCTCTAGTTCGAAGAGGTTAAATCAGACAACATTGTGGTTCCCACTTTTCGGGAATTTGATGCATGCGCCACGTGTGCTGGCAGCAAACTTGTTAGGGAGAGCTGGTCAAAGCCTCCCGGTGACCAGGAGGGCTCAATAGGCGCGCTGATAATTGATGGTGATTGCAGTCTGGTCAAAAGAGCGAGTTTGAGTGGAGCTGGGAGCCTGGCGATGATCTAGCGCAACTGATCTTAAAGCGCCCTGGCTAAAAGAGTTGGCGCCTCCCACTTTTGATGCCAGTCTCCTCGGAAGAGCACCACCTGGACGCCGTCGCCATCATGTACCTCTCATGCTCTCACGACATTCTCCTTGTCGTCCGCTTATTATTAGTTTGTCCGTTTAATCTCGGTAGTAATAAAGTGTTTTCGTTGTGACGCGTCGCCAGCACATTTCCTTTTGACATTAATTGAAATTTCCGAGTCGTTATGAGGGAATCTGTTACCTTTGAAGTTAAAGAAGTCCGTCTTGTTACACAGGTTGGTTTCTATTAAGTTATCTATAACTTCCAAGAATATGTCCAAATAATTACATTTCTGCTGACTAATACGTGTTTTCTTTAAGATGAGTGTATCCTTGCAGACTGTAGGTAGAATGTGATCGATGTAGTTTCACTATAATAATTATAATAACAATAATTAATGCTATAATAATTTTTCATTATAACTCCATAATATACTCATAAGTAATGGCTTTAATAAAGAATTCATCATTGCTAACATACTTAACTGTTTATACAAAATAAATGGATTTTTTATAAATGCAATATTAATGATAATTATAATAATAAACTACGTATAGCTAAGACTATGTATGTATAGCTATGTAACAGCCCTTAGAGTGAGTTACCACAAGTTAACTCCATAAATTCTATTTTCCTTTTACTAAACATATTTTACCCCCTTTACACCGCTCTTCACCTAGACTTAACTCTGTGCTCTTATTATAGCATTCCTAGAGAACTGCTTGTTAGCAATTCCGATAACTATGGTAGGTTCCTTGCTCCTGTTCTACACTTTTCCGCCATAGCTAACAGGCTTGCTCCAATCACGTTTTGTTTGCGTATGCGCTGAGTATCAAATCCCTTTTTTTACATTCGCTTGGCCTATTTTTGCATTTTTTTCTATATTTCTTTCTTTTTACTTACTTCTTATACATTTTCTCTTCATCTCGTCGCTTCTTTTTCACCTCTACCACCCCTCCAGACCGCTACATTGCTGCCTCAGCCTGTCTAATTTATTCCTCATTGTATTTGTTACAGGTTCGACACATCTGTAGTTGGACGTGCGTGAGTTGGTTCATTTTGTTTTTTCTGTTTTGATAGCTTATTCTAATTTAGTTCTGATTCGTTTTTTTAAATAACATCTCCCCGCTTCACTTAGGAGCCACCGAAGAGATGTTATGACCAAAGGTTCGTATGAAGGTAATGGCGAAACGAACCTTGTTAACTTCATATAGGTTTATTTAATTGGAGGGCTAAGAGGCCTAGGTGGCAGCCGCTCCGTTCAGTTCACTAAGGTAGGGTTGGGAAGAGCTTCTACTTATAGGGATCCGCACATCACATGTCGGTGAGCAAATAACGCCTGACTTCAACAACCCCTATAGCTCGTAAACGAATATTTATGATTTTTCATGAAATCATCTCTACGTCGCCTTTCTGCTATTCCGTTTCTCTGCTTGATTTCTTTTTTGATAAATTTGTTTTTACAATCCTATTACTATCTCAGCCAGCACATTTACTAAACGAATCGATTTCCAGCCTTAACTCTCGCGGTTGTCTTCTCTTCGACGGGTAAGTTTTCGCTTCTCATATTTTTTGTTGGAGAGGAAGTGGAGTCACAGCACCGATCGATTTTGGGTAATCATTTGGTAGAGACAACTAGCTCAGTGGCAGCACAAGGAAAGCTAAAAGGCGAACGATCAGTGGAGAGTAGTCAAAAGAT